>CM053337.1:9126968-9744468 GCA_028583605.1 Dastarcus helophoroides | reverse complement strand
ATTTTCGACTTTTTTCAAACCATAAATTTTAATTTTTCCAAAAATTTTAATTTTTCCAAAAATTTTAATTTTTCCAAAAATTTCAATTTTTTGAAAATTCCAATTTATTTGACAATTCCAATTTTCAGTTTTTTAAATTTTCACATTTTTTCAAAATTGACCTTTATTTAAAATTAGAAATTTTTTGAAAATTCTGATTCTTAAAAATTTCCACTATATTTTCAATTTCAATTATTTTTCAAAATTTCAATCTTTGTAAGCTTTCGATTTCTTTTGTAGATTTCGCTTTTTTAAATTTGAAGTTTTATTTCAAAATGGCGATTTTTTTTCAACATGTTCACTTTTTCTCGACATTTTCGACTATATTGCAAAATTTCAAATTTTTTAAATTTCGACTTCCAAAAATTTCAATTTCTTTGAAAATTTAAATTGTTTTAAATTTCAACTTTCAGTATTTTACATTTTCAAATTTTTTCAAAATTTCGACATTATACAAGCTTTCTATATTTTTTTAAGTAGATTTCGTCTTTCTTTTAAATTTGAACTTTTATTTGAAATGCCGATTTTTTTTAAAGTAATTTTTTCGAAGTGTCTACTCTTTCACGAAATTTTCGACCATTTTGCAAAATTTAAAATTTTTCTAATTTCGACTTTTCCAAAAATTTCAATTTTTTAAAATATTGGATTTTTTAAATTTTGACTTTCGGTTTTTTAAATTTGTTCAACATTTTAATTTTTCAAAATTTAACTTTTTTTTTTGAAAATTTTTATTCTTAAAAACTTCGACTATTTTTTTAAATTTCAATTATTTTGCGAAATTTCGATCCTTTGCAAGCTTTCAATTGATTTTGTAGATTTCGCCTTTTTTTTTTAAATTTAGACTTAGAAATTGTCGATTTTTTTAAATGTCAATTTTTGGAAATGTTTACCTTGTCTTGAAACTTTCGACTAATTTGCAAATTTTGCGATTTTTTAAGGTTTCGACTTTATTAAAATTTCTTTCTCAAAATTACCACCTTTTTGAAAATCTTGCCTTTTTAAAACAATTCGACAATTTTTCAAAATTTCAATATTTTTAGAAATTTCTAATTCGATTGTTGTTTCAAAATTTTAATCATTCAAAACTTCAACTTTTTCCAAATTTTAAACTTTTCAAAATATCTTCCTTTTTTTGAAAATTTCGACCTTTCTGATGATTGCTTTTCTTCAATATTTTGAACTCGACAATTTCGGCGTTTATTTAAAATTCGACTTAATATTTTCCATTTTTTAAAATCTTGACATTTTTACAAGAAATTGCTTATTTTTGAAGTTTTAGATTAATTTTATAAAATTTTCATTACAAAAAATGTCGATTTTTTTTTAACGTTACGTCTTTTTAAAAATCTTAGCTTTATTTGTGATATTTTTAATCTTTCTATGAATATATCGACTTTTTTTTTTAAAATTGTGACTTCAAAATTGCATTTCTTCAATATTTAGACCAATTTCGGCGTTTATTTAAAATTCGACATAATATTTTCCATTATTTTAAATATTAACATTTTTACAAGAAATTTTTGAAAATATCGATTTTTTTACAGTTACGTATTTTTGAAAGTCTTAATTTTATTTGTGATAATTTTAACCTTTTTTATGAAAATATCGCCTTTTTTTTTTTGAAAATTATGATTTCAAAAGTGTGAGTGAGTGAGTGACTGAGTGAGTGAAGAATTTGATTGTTTCACATTTCTCTCTTCTCTTTCATCGCATTTTTATCTCTTTTTTTCTCTATTTCTTCAATTCTTTTCTTTCCTTTCCTTTTCTCTTCTCTTTTTTTCTCTTTTATTCTTTTCTATTTTCGTCTCGTCTCTTCTCGTTTCTTTTTTCTTCTCTCTTCTCTTTTCTCTCTTCTCTCTTCTCATTTCTTTCTTCTCTCTTCTCTCTTCTCTCTTCTCTCTTCTCTCTTCTCTCTTCTCTCTTTTCTCTTCTCCCTTCTCCCTTCTCCCTGCTCTCTTCTCTCTTCTCTCTTCTCTCTTCTCTCTTCTCTCTTCTCTCTTCTCTCTTCTTCTTCTTCTTCCTTCTCTTTTCTCTCTTCTCTCTTCTCTTTTCTATTATTTCTTCATTCTTCTCTCTTTTCTCTATCTGTTCTCTCTATCTCTTCTCTCTTTTCTCTTGTCTCTTCTCTCTTCCCTTTTCTCTCTTCTCTCTTCTTCTTCTTCCTTCTCTTTTCTCTCTTCTCTTTTCTATTATTTCTTAATTCTTCTCTCTTTTCTCTATCTGTTCTCTCTATCTCTTCTCTCTTCTCTCTTGTCTCTTGTCTCTTCTCTCTTCCCTTTTCTCTCTTCTCTCTTCTTCTTCCTTCTCTTTTCTCTCTTCTCTTTTCTATTATTTCTTCATTCTTCTCTCTTTTCTCTTCCCTTCTCTTCGCTTCTCTTCTCCTCTCTTCTCTTCTCTTCTCTTCTCTTCTCTTATCTTCTCTTCTCTTCTCTTCTCTTCTCTTCTCTTCTCTTCTCTTCTCTTCTCTTCTCTTCTCTTCTCTTCTCTTCTCTTCTCTTCTCTTCTCTTCTCTTTTTCTTCTCTTCTCTTCTCTTCTCTTCTCTTCTCTTCTCTTCTCTTCTCTTCTCTTCTCTTCTCTTCTCTTCTCTTCTCTTCTCTTCTCTTCTCTTCTCTTCTCTTCTCTTCTCTTCTCTTCTCTTCTCTTCTCTTCTCTTCTCTTCTCTTCTCTTCTCTTCTCTTCTCTTCTCTTCTCTTCTCTTCTTCTCTTCTCTTCTCTTCTCTTCTCTTCTCTTCTCTTCTCTTCTCTTCTCTTCTCTTCTCTTCTCTTCTCTTCTCTTCTCTTCTCTTCTCTTCTCTTCTCTTCCCTTCTCTTCCTTCTTCCCTTCTCTTCCCTTCTCTTCCTTCTCTTCCCTTCTCTTCCCTTCTCTTCCCTTCTCTTCCCTTCCTCTTCCCTTCTCTTCCCTTCTCTTCCCTCTTCTCTTCCCTTCTCTTCCCTTTCTCTTCCCTTCTCTTCGCCTTCTCTTCCCTTCCTCTTCCCTTCTCTTCCCTTCTCTTCCCTTCTCTTCCCTTCTCTTCCCTTCTCTTTCCCTTCTCTTCCCTTCTCTTCCCTTCTCTTCCCTTCTCTTCCCTTCTCTTCCCTTCTCTTCGCTTCTCTTCGCTTCTCTTCCCTTCTCTTCCCTTCTCTTCCCTTCTCTTCCCCTCTCTTCCCCTCTCTTCCCCTCTCTTCCCTTCTCTTCCCTTCTCTTCCCTTCTCTTCCCTTCTCTTCCCTTCTCTTCCCCTCTCTTCCCTTCTCTTCCCTTCTCTTCCCTTCTCTTCCCTTCTCTTTCCCTTCTCTTCGCTTCTCTTCGCTTCTCTTCCCTTCTCTTCCCTTCTCTTCCCTTCTCTTCCCTCTCTCTTCCCCTCTCTTCCCCTTCTCTTCCCTTCTCTTCCCTTCTCTTCCCTTCTCTTCCCTTCTCTTCCCTTCTCTTCCCTTCTCTTCCCTTCTCTTCCCTCTCTTCTCTCTTCTCTCTCCTCTCTTCTCTCTCCTCTCTCCTCTCTTCTCGTCTCTTCTCTTCTCTTCTCTTTTCTGCAAATAAGTTTTCGATAAGTGTTTGATTATCGAATCAATAAGGTTTAATAATAGTGATAAAGTATGCTTAATAGAGTTTAACAAGTTTTTAAATTACTATGTTAGAGACGTTGCTACATCCTCAGATAATCATGGAAACTCCCTCATATGTGCAATGACACGTTCCCTCGGCACCGTTTAATCAGATCTCTCCGTGTCAAGTTTTAATTATAATAATATTCTCGTTAATTGAGAGCTTGCATCGTGTTGATGCAAGCGACTGGTTAATAACCTTCAAATCTTGATGGATACAAATGTATTAAAATGTTTATGTATGCTTTAAGATCACAAGAGGTCAACGACTGTTACGTATTTGCGTAACTATTATTTATTTGCTATTACAATTTAAATATTTTTATGCATTATCCATTTCACTGGAAAGCAAAAAAAATGAAACCTTTTATTAAATTTGGTCTTTTGATGTTGTGCGTGATTATTATGTCACTAGAGGTGTCGCCAGGACTTCGGTTTGAGAGGGAAGTTAAAAATTCTAAACTACCACGAGGAGAATTTAAATTTTTTTTCCAATTCACTCATTGAAATGAGATAGGTGGGAAAAAGACCTCCAGAGAATCACATTCGGCAACCCCTCTGTTTGTGCCGAAGAAATTACCCAGGCGCCCACGCGAATGGGTGCGGATATCGCGCCGCTGCCATTCCTCACGTGTCACAAAACTTCAGCTGTCTAATACATGAGTATTTCACATTAGCCTCAAAGTTAAAGAAACAAACCTGCTATAGTTCCATTATTTAATAAATGAACTCAAAATGTGACAGAAGGGAATAGTCATTGTATTAAAACAGTGATTGTTCTGTTTTTTTTGAAATTAAGTACTTTAACTAAAAGCTATATTTTTTACATAACCACTTCGCCCTTTATTTATCTAACAATTAATTCATTATGCCAAATGTCTGTTTGCTTAAATACATTTAAGTCGTGATTGCATAAAAAATGTACTAATTTAATTCGTTTCATGGATATGCGAAGGACGGTGTGTGCGTAACGTCAATTTAAAATTCAAACAGAACGAACTCTTTGCACACTTCAAACAAAACGTTGTTATTAGGTAGTGAATAACAAGTAATCGTCCTACATTCCCCAACGTGCGAGCAAAGAAAATATTTGCATGCAAATTTGTCTTAATTATCACCATAAATAACTGCCGCTGTGAAGTTAAGTTATTCATATTATTTACGAGAATAATACTGTAATTGTATCTCATTCGCACAAGGAAAAGTGATGCAAGGAAAATATTATTAAATCGCAATTCAGCAAATCCTGAAAACGTTCACATTTTCAAGTGTTATGTGGGAAATCAAAACTCTGAATTGAATGACCAAATGAGATATTTAAGTGAAGTCTTATAAAGGTTACTTTTATCGTACGAAACTTTTATCCTTGCAGAAGTGTCAAAGGATTTCGAATCTAATTAAAACTTTCGACATTCTCAATTGTCACTAGCATGTGTATATTTTTGAATTGGTACAATGATACTTGTTTGAACAAGTAATCGCTGCACTATGATTAGAGGTCGAGTACTTAATTTGTTTTTACTCTCTTGAATAAATCCCAATAAAAGCTGGGTTATACAAACAAATTATTATTAAGGAATAAATCAGATTTAGTTAACATTTATCAGCTAAAGTAAATGTTGCTTAATCATAATGAGAGCCACTCATGAATAATTGAACATGAATTGAAATTGAAAAATTTGCAGGATCATTCTTATTAATACTGTTTAAATCAATACCTGTGTCTGACATATTATTTTGAATTACTACGGACAGATGATTTTTGAAATATCTATAATGACTTTCCAAACTATAACTACAAAATAAAATTAATTATTTCATGGCTAATTCATAATTGCAAAACTTTGTTAATACAGTTAATTTTGAACTTTGGGATTAAGCCAATATTATTTAAAATAATCAGCTCGATGTAAGCGAGGTGGGACACCCTTTAAAGTTAGTGACGTTCAAAGATGTCACAGATATGAACAAAACACGCTCCTTTAAGCTGATTGTTCTTAAATTCTATAGGAATGCACTAACTGTCAAAAGTTTCGAAGATACAATAAACAAATCCCATTATCGCTAGCCACCAGCTGTGCATTCCCGGTAATTTCCCGTTTTTCTTCTTTTTTCCGGTCGATCGCCTCGAAAACTTATTACCTCTCGATTTCTTTGTTTCCAGATCCTTGTTTGTACATACTTCGGTTCGCCTCGAAGTTAGAATTCGGTGCCAAAACGCAGCAAGTGACGAACACCGCACTGAGGCTCGTGCAGAGAATGAAGAGGGATTCCATACATTCCGGTAGACGACCTTCCGGTTTATGTGGCGCAGGTACGTTTATTAACGTTTTAAAAGTTTTAAGATGGCTTTACGAGACAATGACAGTGAGTGCACACTTTTTTTCATAACAGCTTGATTTGATATTGTAACAACTAGATGTTTATTATTAGAAAATATTAAGCAAGTTGTTATCGAGATAACACAGCCGGAAAATTATTCATAGGTTCGAGACGTCTATCGAATGTTTACAAGCAATTAGGGATATTAAAGCGTAATGGTAGATACTTAGATATATCGAATATTCTGGTATGTGTGGAATGCTAATATAAGCCAGCAACCGCACCCTACTCCTTCGGGCTATTAATGCGTAATAATTTGGTAGATACTTCGAGATATCGAATATTCTAGTATGAGTGGAAAGCCAATATAAGCCAGCAACCGCACCCTAAGCATTAGGACTATTAACGCGTAATAATTCGGTAGATACCTCGAGATATCGAATATTCTAGTATGTGACGAATGCCACTATAAGCCAGCAATCGCACTCTTCAAATCACTCAGTTGTAAATCATGCGAGTAAATTGTTGAGTTTTTTTGTTAAATAATATTGCCAAAAATCGAATGTTTGAATTAGTATTCATTCATATATGTTCATAGATGAAGAGATATGAATTGCGTAAACAGATAACAGTTCATGTATTTCATTCAAATACGAACAGTTCCGTTAATTGATGATAAAACTTTGGCTGAGTCACCCCAGATATGAAAACTCACACAAGTACTTTCAAATAAAAAAAAATTTGAAATACGTTATTGTAGAAATGGGAAATTAATTACTGGTTAATTATCAAACGGAAAAGATCAAATGTGCGTTGACCAATTACAAAAGTAATTTATGAAACATTGGCATCGGTTTTTTTATCGACACCTATTATGAAAATAATTGATTTTTTTTCGTACTTTGCTGATTTGACAAAGCGAATGTTTGACGCAAGAGGAAAACGTGGTTTCATAATTTATCAACTGACAATAATTGACAATTTCCACATGTTCACAAAAACTAGTCCTAAAACGGTTACAAACATTTTGAATAAATCGTCAATTAAACGAAACACGTTTAACAAATGAATGCAGCTTTATTAATTGCAAAAACTCGAATATTGTTGATTTTGTTTAATTCAGATAAGAACAAAAAAAAATTGATGTTTGAATATTTTGACTTTAAAAATTTAGACTTATCTCAAAATTGCTATTTTATTTGAAAATTTCAACCAAATTGTCGTTTATCTTTGGAAATATCGATATTTCTCCAAAATTTCTTTTTCTCGAAGTTTTGAATTTCTTTGTGAAAATTTCCTCTTTATTTTGAAATAATTTCACTTTTTTGAAAATTTTGACTAGTGAAAATTTGATCTTTCTCTAATTTCTTTTAATTCTTCCAAAAGTTCAAATAATGTTTGACGTTCTTTAAATCTTTTATTAGTCTTCTCTTCTTCCTCTTCCTCATCATCATATTCTTCTGCTTCTTCTTCCTCTTCTTCTTCTTCTTCTTCTTTTTCGCACGACTAGGATTTCTCCTTTTTTGAAATAATTTCTTTTTTTTTCTTCAAAAATTTCGACTACTGAAAATTTGATCTTTTCCCAATTTCTTTTAATTCTTTCAAAAATTTCGACTTCATAACGTTTGACGTACTTTAAATTTTTTATTGGTCCTCTCTTCTTCTTCTTCCTCTTCTTCTTTATTATTATCTTCTTCTTCCTCTTCCTCTTCCTCTTCCTCTTACTCTTCCTTTTCCTCTTCCTCTTCTTCTCCTTCATCATCATCATCATCTTCTCCCTTCTTCTTCCTCCTCCTTTTCGTCTTCTTCTTTCTCTTCCTCTTCTTCTTCTTCCTCTTCTTCTTCTTCTTCTTCTTCCTTCATCATCATCATCATCATCTTCTCCTTCTTCTTCTTCCTCCTCCTTTTCGTCTTCTTCTTCCTCTTCTTCTTCTTCCTCCTCTTCTTCTTCTTCCTTCATCATCATCATCATCTTCTCCTTCTTCTTCCTCCTCCTTTTCGTCTTCTTCTTCCTCTTCTTCTTCCTCTTCTTCTTCCTCTTCTTCTTCTTCCTCTTCCTCTTCTTTTTCTTATTCTCCTTCATCTTCTTCTTATTATTCTTCCTCCTCCTCTTTCTCTTCTTCCTCTTCTTCTTCGTCTTCTTCTTCTTATTATTCTTCCTCCTCCTCTTTCTCTTCTTCTTCCTCTTCTTCTTCGTCTTCTTCTTGCTCTTCCTCTTCTTCTTCCTCTTCTTTCTCTTATTCTTCTTCCTCTTTCTCTTTCTCTTCCTTTTCTTCTTCTTCCTCTTCTTCTTCTTCCTCTTCCTTCTCTTCTTCTTCCTCTTCCTCTTCCTCTTCCTCTTCTTCTTCTTCTTCTTCCTTCTCCTCTTTTTCTTCTTCCTTTCCTTTTTTTTCTTTTTCTTCTTCTTCTTTATCATCTTCTTTCTCTTCTTCTTCCTCTTCCTCGTCGTCTTCTTCTTCTTCTTCTTCTTCTTCTTCTTCTTCTTCTTCTTCTTCCTCTTCCTCTTCCTTTTCCTCTTCCTCGTCTTCTTCTTCTTCTTCTTCTTCTTCTTCTTCCTCTTCCTCTTCCTTTTCCTCTTCCCCTTTCTCTTCCTCTTCCTCTTCTCTTCTCTTCCTCTTCTTCTTTTTCTTCTTCTTCTTCCTCCCCCTCCTCTTCTTCTCTTTCTTCTTCCTCTTCTTCTTTTCTTCTTCTTCATACGACCAGGATTTCTCCTGTTTGTCTAGCTCGTTTAGTTTCTGTTGTTGTTGACTGTATGCTATCCTGCCGTCGCTTTTTTGGTCTTCCCACTGATCTTTTGCTGTAGGGTTTACTGTTTTTAGAGATGTTTGCCAGTTAATCTGATCTCATCCTATCTACATGTTCGTTCCATTTTTTTTGTTTCGTTTTCATCAATTTGTTGACGTCTTGTATGTTACAATCCTCTCGTATTGAAATACAAATTTTGTCCCCTGAAACCAAGAAAGATTAAAAAACACAAAAAAGGTTGCTCTAACGCGTTTCGATAGCCAAGATGTCATCTGCAGAGAGATACTAACAAGATTTGTATTTCAATTTTTGAAGATAACCAATGACCAGTCGCTTCTACCAAAATTTCTCTCGTATGTTACTATTTGTTTGTCTAGCTGTTAATGTTATGCCTTTTATTGATGTTAATATTATCATTTCCACACTGTTTATTTTCTGATAACGATGGCTTCCACGGCAAGAGTCAGTACAGGATATGCTTCTTCCGGGATTGGACCTTGTCGAAGAACTACTAAAAGTGTTTCAGAACACTTTTAGTAGTTCGTTGACACGGTCCAATCCCGGAAGAAGTATATCCTGTTTATTTTCTGTTTTGTCCCCTCTGTGTCTGCCCTTGTTTCTGCTGCATATGTTAATATTGGTCTCACCGTTGTCTTTATATACTTTCATTTTGCTTTCTGTGTTCATGAATTTGTTTCTCCGTGGAGGTTGTTTCAAACAGCTACTCACTTTTATCGCTTTGATCGTTTGTTTTGTTATCTTTTATATCTTTTATTAGTACAATCTACTTTTTCCAATATTTCTTCTTTAGTATCTCTCTGAAGATGATAGCTTTTCTATCGAAATGAGTTAGAGCAACCTTTGTTGTGTTTTTTAATCTTTCTTGGTTTCTGGGGACAAAATTTGTATTTCAATTTTTAAAGATAACAAAGAACCAGTCCGTTCCACCAAAAAAACATTTCTTATTGTTCTCGGCATTTTGACTTTTTAAACGTCGGTTTTTTATTCTTTTTTCTTTTAATGAAAATTTACTCTTTGTAAATGTTTACTGTTTTTAAATATTTCGACCTTGTTTCATAAGTTCCATTTGATTTTTGGGAAATTTTGACGTTATCTAAAAATTTTAACTTTCAGGAAATTTTGATTTCCTTGTAAATTTCAAAATTCCTACTTTTTCTTTTATAAATTTTCTTTTTTTGGCAACTTCTTTTTTTTTATTCTAACTTTTTCCGGAAATTTCGATTTGTTTTTGTTCATTTGACTTTCTTTTTGAAAACTTCAATTTTTTTCTTGAAAATTTTGACTTGATTGGCAAAATTGGACCTTGTTCAGGTTTCGACTTTTTCTGGAATGTCTCTGATAATTTCTCAATTTTTTGAAGAATTCGACCGTTTCAGATTTCACTTTTTTCTCCTCTCTTCTCTCTTTTCTCTTATCTCTTATCGCGTTTTTATCTTCTTTCTATCTTTTTTCTTCTTTTCTATTTTTGTCTCGTATCTTCTCTTTTTTCTTCTCTCTTCATTTCTCTTCGCTTTTCTCCTCTTTCTTCTCTTTTATCTCTCTTATCCCTCTTCTCTCTTTCATCTCCCTTCTCTTTTCTCTTTTCTCTCTCCTTTCTTCTCTTTTTTCTCTTATCTCTTATCGCGCTTTTATCTTCTCTCTATCTCTTTTGTTTCCGGAAATTTCGATTTGTCTTTGTTCATTTCACTTTATTTTTGAAAACTTCAATTTTTTTCTTGAACATTTTGACTTGATTGGTAAAACTGGACCTTTTTTAGGTTTCGACTTTTTCTCGAAATGTCTCTGAAAAGTTCTCAATTTTTTGAAGAATTCGACTGTTTCAGATTTCACTTTTCTCTCTCCTCTCTTCTTTCTTTTCTCTTATCCCTTATCGCGTTTTTGTCTTCTCTCTATCTCTTTTCTTCTTTTCTATTTTTGTCTCGTATCTTCTCTTTTTTCTTCTCTCCTTTTCTCTTCGCTTTTCTCCTCTTTCTTCTCTTTTATCTCTCTCATCCCTGTTCTCTCTCTCATCTCCCTTCTCTCTTCTCCCTTCTCCCTTCCCCCTTCTCCCTTCTTTCTTCTCCCTTCTCCCTTCTGCCTTCTCTTTTCTCTTTTCTCTTTTCTCTCTTCTCTCTTCTTCTTCTCCCTTCTTTCTTCTATCTTCTCTCGTCTTTTTTCTTTCTTTTTTTCTATTTTTTCTTCATTCTTCTCTCCTCTTTCCTCTATCCTCTCTATCTGTTCTCTCTTCTCTCTTCTCTCTTCTCTCTTCTTCTCTCTTCTCTCTTCTCTCTTCTCTCTTCTCTCTTCTCTCTTCTCTCTTCTCTCTTCTCTCTTCTCTCTTCTCTCCTCTTTCCTCTATCCTCTCTCCTCTCTCCTCTCTCCTCTCTCCTCTCTCCTCTCTCCTCTCTCCTCTCTCCTCTCTCCTCTCTCCTCTCTCCTTTTTCCTTTCTCCTTTCTCCTCTTTCCTCTCTTCTCTCTTCTTTTTCTCTCTTATCTCGCTTTTATCTTTTCTCTATTTCTTTTCTATTTTCGTCCCGTCTCTTCTCTTTTCTTTTTTTTCTCTTCGCTTTTCTCTGCTTTCTCCTCTTTCTTCTCTTTTATCTCTCTCATCTCTCTTCTCCCTCTCATCTCCCTTCTCCCTCTCCTTTCCCGTCTTCACTCTTCTCGCTTCCCTCTTCTCTTTTCTCTCTCCTCTCTTCTCTCCTTTCTATTATCTCTTATCACGCTTTTATCTTCTCTCTATCTCTCTATCTCTTTTCTTTTCTTTTTTCTTTTCTCTTCGTTTCTCTTCTCTTTTCTCTCCTTTATTTTCTTTTTTCTCTTTTATCTCTCTCATCCCTCTTTTCTTTCTCTTCTGTCTTCTCTCTCCTCTCTCATCTCTCTTCTCGCTTCTCTTTTCTCTCTCCCCTTTCCTCTCTTTTATCTTTTGTCGCGCTTTTATCTTCTCTCTATCTCTCTTCTTCTTTTCTATTTTCGTCTCGTCTCTTCTCTTTTCTCTTTTCTTCTCTTTTCTTTTCTCTTCTCTTTTCTCTTCTCTTTTCTCTCCTTTCTCCTTTTTCTTCTCTTTTATCTCTCTCATCCCTCTTCTCTTTCTCATCTCCCTTCCCTCTTCTCTCTTCTTTCTTCTTTTTTTTCTCTTCTCCCTTCTCTCTTCTCGCTTTTCTCTTATCAATTATTCCTTATATCTATCTCTTCTCCATCTGTATCTCTTCCCTTTCCTTTTCATTCATCTTTTCTTCTCTCTTCTTTCTTCTCTCTTCTTTCTTCTCTCTTCTTTCTTCTCTTTTTCTTCTCTTTTCTCTCATCTCTCTTCTCTCATCTGCCATCTCTCACTTCTCTTTTCTCTTCCCTCTTCTCCCTTCTTTTTTCTCTCTTCTCTTTTTTCTCTTATCTCTCGCTCTCTCTCTCTCTCTCTCTCTCTCTCTCTCTCCTCTCATTTTTGTTTCTTCTCTTTTCTTCTCTTCTCTTCTCTCTTATTCTCTTCTTTTCTCTTTTTTCCGCTTATTTTCTCTTCTCCTTTTTTGTTTTCTATTTTCGTCTCATCTCTACTCTTTTTTTCTGTCGTTTCTCTTTTCTTTTTTCTTCTCTTTTCTTTCTTGTTTTCTCTTATCTCTGTCTCTTTTTTTCTCTTTTCTTCTTTTTTCTTTTCTTTCCTTACCTGCCCTCCTTCCCTTTCCATCCCTTTCCTACTTTTCCCTACTCTTCCCTACTCTTCCCTTCCCCTTACTTCCCTTCTCTTTTCTTTCCATCTCCCTTCGTCTCTTCTCATCTCTTCTTATCTCTACTCAACTCTTCTCATTTCTTCTTTTTCCTTCTCTTCTTTTCTCTTCTCTTTTCTTCTTTTCTTTTCTCCTTTCTTCTTTTCTTTTCTCGTTTCTTCTTTTCTATTTTCGTCTCGTCTCTACTCCTTTCTACTTTCGTCTCTTTTCTTTTCTCTTCTCCTCTCTTCTTTTTTCCTTTCTTCTCTTTTTTTCTCTTCTCTTCTCATCTTTTCTCATTCCTTCTCATCTCATCTCTTCTTTTCTCTTCTCTTCTCTTTTTTTTTCTTCTCTTCTCTTTTCTGCTCTTATTTTCTCTTCTCTTCCCTTCTCTTTCCTTTTCTTCTCTTCCTATCTCTTTTCTCCTCTCCTCTTCCCTCCTCTCCTCACTTCCCTTCACTTCTTGTAAAATTAGATTTTTCTCAAAACTTTTTCTAAATTTGGACTTTATTCTAAAAATTCTACTTTTTCCTTCAAATTTCGACTTTCCCCAATTTGTTTATTATCTATAAATATTTTGTAAATTCATCTTTTTTATCGAAATTTAAAAATTATGTCAGATAAAAAAAAGTAATTTTTGCGAAAAAAAATTCGTTTTTGGAAATTGCGATTTTTTTTCTCAAAATTCGATGTTCCTGAAAATTAATCCTTCTTTTTCAAATTCGCCTGTTCTAATTTTTTTCAAATTTTTCCGATAGATTAGGTTTTTATTTTAAATTTGATTTTCTAAATTGGGTTTTTTCACAAAACGTCTTTTTCTAAATTAGTACTTTATAAACAAAATTTTACTCTTTTTCTCAGAATTGGGGTTTGGTGTGGAACTTTTAAATATTTTCTCGAAATTTCCACCTTTTCTCGACATTTCCGCGGTATTTAAAAAAACGTTTTTTTTTTTTCGAGATCCATTTTTCTTATTAGGCTTCTCCGAAAATTTCTTTATTTTTACATTTTGACTTTCCTGAAATTTCAACCTGTTTCTCAAAATGTGTTTTCTTTTCTCATCTCTTCTCATATTCTCATCTTCTCATCTCTTATCTTTACTCATCTCTTTCCACCTCTTCTCATCTCTTCTCATCTCTTTCCTTCTCTTCCCTTCTCTTCCCTTCTCTTCCCTTCTCTTTTTTTTTCTCTTCTCTTCTTTTCTCTTATTTTCTCTTCTTTTCTTTTCTCCTTTCTTCTTTTCTATTTTCATCTCGTCTCTATTCTTTTCTTCTTTCGTCACTTTTCTTCTCTCTTCTCTCTTCCCTCTTCTCTCTTCTCTCTTCTCTCTTTTCTCTTTTCTCTTTTCTCTTCTCTCTTCTCTCTTCTCTCTTCTCTCTTCTCTCTTCTCTCTTCTCTCTTCTCTCTTCTCTCTTCTCTCTTCTCTCTTCTCTCTTCTCTCTTCTCTCTTCTCTCTTCTCTCTTCTCTCTTCTCTCTTCTCTCTTCTCTCTTCTCTCTTCTCTCTTCTCTCTTCTCTCTTCTCTCTTCTCTCTTCTCAATTCTCTCTTCTCTCTTCTCTCTTCTCTCTTCTCTCTCTCTTCTCTCTTCTCTCTTCTCTCTTCTCTCTTCTCTCTTTCTCTTTTCTCTTTCTCTTCTCTTTCTCTTTCTCTTTTCTCTTTTCTCTTTCTCTTTTCTCTTTTCTCTTTTCTCTTTTCTCTTTTCTCTTTTCTCTTTTCTCTTTTCTCTTTTCTCTTTTCTCTTTTCTCTTTTCTCTTTTCTCTTTTCTCTTTTCTCTTTTCTCTTTTCTCTTTTCTCTTTTCTCTTTTCTCTTTTCTCTTTTCTCTTTTCTCTTTTCTCTTTTCTCTTTTCTCTTTTCTCTTTTCTCTTTTCTCTTTTCTCTTTTCTCTTTTCTCTTTTCTCTTTTCTCTTTTCTCTTTTCTCTTTTCTCTTTTCTCTTTTCTCTTTTCTCTTTTCTCTTTTCTCTTTTCTCTTTTCTCTTTTCTCTTTTCTCTTTTCTCTTTTCTCTTTTCTCTTTTCTCTTTTCTCTTTTCTCTTTTCTCTTTTCTCTTTTCTCTTTTCTCTTTTCTCTTCTCTCTTCTCTCTTCTCTCTTCTCTCTTCTCTTTCCTTCTCTTTCCATACCTTCTCTTCTTTCTTCTCCTCTCTCCTCTTTTCTTCTTTTGTCTTATTTTTTCTTCTCTCATCTTCTCCCATCTTCTTTTCTCTCTTCTTTCTTCTCTCTAGCTTTGCTCTCTGTCTCTTCTCTCTATTCTCTTTTCTTCTTTCCTCTCCCCTCTCTTCTCTCTTCTTTCTTCCATTCCATTCCCTTCTCCTTTCCTTCCCACCCCTCTCCTCTTTATATATTTACGGACACTATTAGAAAGTGTCTAGTTAGTTTATAATAAGAATCAGAAAGAAGCTCAGGTGCCCGACAAATAAGAAGACAAGAAGGGACCACCATACTTATTGAATCTATTTAATTCTTTTATGTTTGAGGTTCACTTGTGAGTGCCAGCGTGCTATGAAATTAAAAATAAATGAAAGAATGTCCTATCTAACCAATTTTCAGTGCCTGTACTGAGGCTTAGGAGTCATTTAAGCAAGCCATGGCAAATTTTCCAATACTGTATAAATTATTAATTACATTCATCCTTGTTAGGTTTTTATGGTTTAAACTAATCAAAATCTCTGTTGCCTCTCCAGAATATCAGCAGATTCCAATCTTTGTGCCATCCAGCAGATTGTGTTTCTTTCCGTTTTATCTTTTGTTGTTTTTCAGTTTGTATTTTTACAAAAAAAACACGAAATCTTTCATGTGTTTCTACTACAGTAAAACACAAGATGCTTTATTTTTATGGGGTACATTTTTATCATACTTTGTTTAATACAATTAACATTTTTCGTACATTTTCCCAATGTACATTATCCCAATGTATGTAATTTATGTTTAATCATTTTTCTTTTCAGCTCTTTTAATAGCTGCACGCCTTCACGAATTTGGTCGATCAACTAGTGATATCGTAAAAATAGTGAAAGTTCATGAATCCACTTTGAGAAAAAGGTGAGTTATACTGTTAACGTGATTTTCAGATGAATCTTGTCTTACGATAATAAGCCATGGCCTCTTTTACCACATTACATTGTTATTTACCGTCTGATTAATATAATATTTATAGATTTTTTAAGTATCAGTTGAAGCAAAAAATTCTTCACAATAGAAATTTAGTAAATTCATGGAGAATTTTTAAGTTAAATAACGAAACACATTTGGCCCTCCAAACAACGAAGGTTAAGGTTCTTAATAAGCGTGCAAAAGGTTTTCCTAGCTAGTGCGTTGATGTATTTTTTTTCATCATGTTCAGTTGTTATTTGATTAGTACAGGTTAAGTTGATATTTAACATCGATCGAAAAGAGCAGATGTGATGGAATTTTACCACTAATAAAGAACGAAGTAAACAAATATGGCTTGGCAAACAGTTGCTTAAATTTTTATACATGGTCAATATAGGCACTATTCTTATTCTATAATCCGTGACTTTATGACAATTAAATATCAATTTGGCGAGCATTGATCAAGTAAGAACATACGTGAACATACCAAAAAATTGCAGCAACGCACTAGATAGGAATATTTTTCGTGCACTATTATATCACAAATAATTATTTGTTATTTGTTCTTAATAATAACTGGAGCAAACGCTCTAATGGTTACGTGTTGTTATTAAATGAACTCTGATACATAATTACATTTAACAAAAAAAGTTTCGATTAAAGCTGGATCCACATTAATAAAAATTTATCTTTGATTTTCCAGACTGATAGAATTTGGCGATACTCCCAGCAGTGCGTTAACTTTAGAAGAATTCATGACTGTTGATTTAGAGGAAGATCAAGATCCACCATCATTCAAGGCAGCGAGAAAAAAGGACAAAGAGCGACTGCAAAGGGTGAGTATGGGCATCAAGTTGTATAAAATTACGCTACGTACAGAAATTAAATGATGTGAAAAAAAAAAGAATATCTTTCGGAAGAGTATATCTGTCTTTCAGTTTCCATCATCGGAAATTTGTTTATGACTTTTGTCAAGAGTTTAACATCTCCACCCATTCCCTGTCTTTAGAGTCTTGATATTGAAGTAGATTGAAAAAGAAAAGAAAGTATTTTTAGATTAAAGTACTTAATAGATATAAAATTACGGCTAGAATTTGAAATTCCAGTTGTTCACTTGGATTTTTAGATACTCTGTATACACAATAGATTTTTGATGTCCAAGCAAGAGACTAATGTATTATTATTCTTTTATTGATCAAGTCTAGTTTCATAACTATTAAACTTTATTAACGATTAAAAATTAATTAATTAAACGTTAATAAAGTTTATGAATATTAAAGAATCTCAGGAAGTAAGGATTGGAAATGTCAAGTCTACTTTGTATCAAATGAAAATTCATCGAGTACACCCTCATCATATATCCATTTTTTAAACAACGTGTACTCATCCTTCTAAATGAGATCATTTTGAGTTTGAAACAATCTGCAGAAAAGCCCGCGAGGTCCCAAGGGATATTAAAGACAACTTCGGACTTTTCGAGCTATTTACTTCCGTCGAGATTCTAACGAGAAAAAAAGCGATAAAAAGCAGGAGGCGCCTGATTTAGATGCGAATGAAATTCGTCTATGTGCAAAAAAACTTAAAAGAAATATTAGTTTCCCGACACGAATAACTTTCGTCAGTCAACTGTGAATTTAGCAGAAAACAATGACAACATTACTTATAATTTGAGAATGAACCATTACATGTTATTATATCAAAACGAAATCTGCATACATATTTTGTTGCCCTTAATATAACTTTTCTTGTTAGGCGTATTTAAGCAATTTGTTGGGTTGATGAGAAATTCTGGATTTAAATTTGATATTTCGAGAAAAAAGAGAAATTTCAAAAACAAGATACCCGGAATTTTTAATTCTTTTTGAAACAATTGATTTTTTTTATTTTACCAGGACGAGAGAATGCGTTTTGAAAACCCTACTCACATTTTACAATGCACATGATCGTATCAACGAATTTGAGCAAAACATCATTCTTCAATCTGCACTAACTCTTTAAAGCTGTGCAGAGCTAATTGAGTTAGTTATATTACGTTTACTGAACCTTATGGTATAAATGTGAATTATTTTTAAATTATATTGTCACTTATTGCATTACGTTTGCTTAGTTACGTTAATAATAACGTGTTACATCAAAGTAACTCACTGTTGGTTATCTTTTTGTGTGTTTTTAGTTGATGGAAGAAGAAGCAGACAGCATTACCGAATTGCAAAGACAAATAGAAGAACAACTGAATATGAATTGGAAGAAAAGATCGCGCAAAGGTAAGGGGGTTTGTTTGGGTCTCGAACTACTTATCATGAAAAACCAGATGAGATTCCATTACTTTACCTATCTACGTTTATATTGAGCAATCGATATTTAGCATATGACGCTATTAGTAATGTTTCGTTAAACTAAATGGATGCGGTTCTAATTGAAGTGCTTTTTAGTGGTCCTAGAATATTGTTAATTTCGACTATGAGTACTCGACGACGAGAGAAGGTCGAATATGCGAATATAGTCCCCTTTCTCCAAATTTAATTCCACCTTGTCGATATCTTCTTGCATCAGCTAAACCCAGCGGGCAATCGCTAAAGACATCACAAAGATCATTTAATCTACTCACGTCGCTTGACAAAACGTTTACGGTGCATTCAGATGTACAAAGTGGAATATTGCCAACCAATTCTCTTGAGAGAATTTCGATAAACCATTATAACAGAGGATATTGAACTAGGGCGAATTTGCGATTGTCACTAAAGCGCTCGATTACACGTTTGTGTAACTACATAAAGTAAAGATTTTAAAAGGGGTGTGGCAAGGCTCTATTCTGTTCACCAACTCTTTTTAATCTATTCTCTGAAATAGGTTCGAAAGTCTCGCGGAAAGCGTCAATAAAAGAATTAAGTTGAATGGCAACTCACCTCACGACATTCAGGTGACACTAGGGGTGCTTCCCCAGCCCTTTTTTTTGCGATACCTATGACCAATTCGAAATTGCGAGTTTTACGTTAAATTTCGGGAACAAAAGTCTAGTCTAATTTAGAGAAAATGGAGTCAATATTTTTAGAAAAACTATGCGTTCGAAATTTCAGCAAAGAGATAATATAGTCTCAAAAAAATGAAAATTTTGAAAAATTAACACGTTTTTTCTGAAAACTTCGACTTTTTTCCTAGATATTTGGAAGTTTCGCTGGAATTTTTATGACAAATGGCATGTTTCAGAGTTTAAAACTGAAAATCTCGTATTTATGGAAATTTTACATAATTTCGATTTTCTCTCGAAATGTTTTTGTAAAATTCTGAGCTTGATCTTGAAATTTTTGAATTCTGAGTTCAAAATGTCCGGGAAAATTATATCTAAAGAGGATAAAGTCAAAATTTTAGACAAAATCGAATTACGAATGAGTTCAAATTTCACAAAAAAAACCCAATTCGTTAAAATCATTTCTCAAAATAACAATTTTTTTTTAGAAAATTTGCATTTTCGAACAAAAATCGGAATAATTTTTAGAAATTTCCCTGTTCAAATCCGCATTTCTCAGTTAAACTTTTAGAAAAAAGTTGAAATTTAGAATTGACATTTAAATTTTGAGAAAAATTCGGTAAAAATCAAGTTTTGAGTTTGAAGAAGAAATTTAAAACAATCGCGAGGCAAGTTTAAATTAGGATATTTAGAAAAGGTGTCGAAATTTTGAAAATTCCAAATCGCAAATGAAAAAGGTCACATCTTCGATATCGAAATCTCAGCCTTTTTTTAAAATTCGTCTTTTGTCACAAAATTTGTCTTTTTCTTTTAAGATGCCAAAGTTCCTAAAATTCAACTTCTTTTATCAAAATATGTCTCAAAATTTCACTTCAAAATTGGTCCTTTTTTCTCGTTTTGGCATTTTTTCAAAATTCGGCTTTGAATTGGCTTTCTACAAATTTTAACTGGTTTATCACAATTAGCCTTTTTCTCGAAATGTGACGATCGATCTTTTAATAAAGAGGTGAAAATTTTGAAAATAATGTCTAATCTAAAAATGTTGACGAATATTTTTTTGAAATTTTGAGTTTTTGTAATATCTCGTTATTGTACATTTATCTAAATATTGAATATTTTCTGACGTCATGGGGAGCTTATCTCGCTTTTGAGCCGGGCACTCATGGCACTCAGCTGAGACTTTCTTCAAATTTCAACTTTCTTGAAATTTCGACATTTTCTCAAAATTTGTCATCTTTTCGTCGAAAAAAATTGATTTCCTTTGAACTTTGACTAAATTTCGACTTTTTTCTTGAAATTTCGCAGTCATGCAGTCGGCAGTCATGGGAAAATATTAAGCAGAGACTTTTTCTTCAAGTTTCTACTTCCTCCCAAAATGTCGACATTTTCTCAAAATTCGTCCTTTTTTCGTCGAAAAAATTTGATTTCCTTTGCATTGAATTTTGTCTAAATTTCGACTTTGTTTTTGAAATTTCGCAGTCATGCAGCCGGCAGTCATGGGAAAATATTCAGCAGAGACTTTTTCTTCAAGTTTCGATTTCCTTCCAAAATTTCGACATTTTCTCAAAATTCATCCTTTTTTCGTCGAAAAAATTTGATTTCCTTTGAATTGAATTTTTACTAAATTTCGAATTTTTTCTTGAAATTTCGATTTCTTTCCTTAATATTTCGATTTTTTACTTAACATTTCGATTTTTTTTCAACATTTCGATTTTTTGCTCAACATTCCGATCTTTTTCACGAAATTCGAATGTTTTTTCTAAAAATTCGTTTGGTTTTCGGAATTTTTGGTTTTTACCTTGAAATACACCATTTTCTGGTAAAATAGATATTTTTCTCAAAATTCGTTTGGGTTTTTGGAACTTTCGATTTTTACCTCGAAATACGCCATTTTCTGAAAAAATAGATATTTTTCTTAAAATTCTTTTGGGTTTTTGAAACTTTCGATTTTTACCTCGAAATGCGTCATTTTCTGGAAATTTCGATATTTTTCTCGACATTTTTTTGGGTTTTTATAAATTTTAATTTCTACCTCGAAATACGTCAGTTTTTCGAAATTTCGATATTGTTCTCAAAATCCGTCTATGCTTCTGTATTATATCAAGTTTTTGCTCAAAAATTTGACCGTTTTCTCAAATTTCAATTTCTCTGACAAATTTTCATTTTTTTTTTTGAAATTTCGTTTTCGTCTTCGAAATTCGCTTTTTCTGGGAATTCTTCTAAATTTGCCAATTGCTGAGAATTTTTGCAAAATTCGCCCTTTTCCGGGAATTTTTTAAAATTCGTCTTTTTAATGTAGACTATTCGTCAAATATTACTTTTTTTCTAGAAATTTGACATTCTTTGGAACATTTCGATTTCTTTCTCGAAATTTCGGCTTTTTTTGAAATTTTGAGAATAAATTAAAATTTCGAGAACAAGACGAATTAAAAAAAAGCTCCAAATTTTTAGATAAATCGAATTTTGAGAAAATTGGTAAAATAATTTCGAAAGAAAAGAAAATATCGATAAAACTTCCAGTTTCGAGAAAAGTATTAAATTTTGAAAGAAGGTCAAAATTTTCTAGAGAAAGTTAAATTTTAAGCAAAAAAATAAATTTTGAGATTTAAAAATAGAATTTAGTTCGAAATAAAAGTTGAAATTTCCAAAAAATACCGAATTCTGAAAAAAAGAGCTTTAAAAAAAATGAATTTGTCAACAGTTTTCGAAAAAGATAAAATTAAAAAAAATGTCGAATTTCGACAAAAGATTGAAACTCAGAACAAATTCAAAACCTGAAATTTTTATGTTTTTTTCAATTTATTTAACATTTCTTCGGCCCAGTTTGGAAATATTTAAATTTTTATGGTTTGTTGACAATTTTCTGAACAGTTTTTGAAATGCGACTACGTGATATTTAAATTTATTGAAAACGTCACCACATGACTGTTTAGAAAATTGTCAACAAACCATAAAAATTTAAATATTTCCAAACTGGGCCGAAGAAATGTTGAATAAATTGAAAAAAACATAATATTTCCGGTCAATAAGGGTCTACCATGAAGAACTGAAATTTTTAGACAAATTTAAATTTTGTGAAAAATTGTAAAATTTCGAAAAAAGCAATTGTAAAAAAGTGAAAGCTTAGAAAAAATCGTCGAGCTTTTCAGAAGCCGAAATTTTTCAGAGAAGAAGAAAAAATATTGCATTTTTTCAGAGAAACTTAAACTTTGAGAATAAATTTGGAATTTCGAGAACAAGACGGATTGAAAAAAAAAACTCTAAATGTTCAGATAAATTTGAAATTTGATAGAATAATTTTGAAAGAAAAGACAACTTCCAGTTTTGAGAAAAATGTTGAACTTTAAAGAAAAGTCAAATTTTAATAAAACAAATCAAATTTTGAGATTAAGTAACATTTTGAAAATTCACGAATTTCGTCGAAAAAATCGTAGCTTGCAGAAACAATAAAATGTCGAATTTTAAAATTTGAAATTTCAAAAAAAAAAACCGAAAGTTGCCAACCAAGTCCATATTTGTAGAAAATACATAAAAGTTTAAATGTTTAGTAAAAGTTAATATTTGGGCAAAAAGGCTAAATTTGGAAAAAGGACAAATTTTAGAAAGAGTATGGAAATTTCGAGAAAAATGCTGAAAAGTGTTGAAGGTCAAAATTTCCCAGAGAAAGTCAAATTTTAAGATTAGGTTAGACATTTTGAAAATATGTAGATAAATTTCGTCCAAAAAATCGCGGTTTGATTTTTTTTTTGAAATATTCGACATTTTTTTGAAAAATTCGACATTTTTTTTTTGAAAATTTCTGTCTGTTCGACAATTTGAACTTTATTCAAATTTCCGCCTTTTTTCGAAATTTGAAATTCTTATAAGTTTTAAGTTTTTTCTTGAAAGTTTGACTTTTCCCTAAAATGTCCAAAAATTTGACTTCAAAATATCCACTTTTTTAAAATTTTGCAGTTTTTGAAATTTTTGATTTCCTCTTTCTCTTTCTATTTCTTTTTCCTTCTACTTCTCGCTTTGCAAGTTTTATTTCTCTTTCTGTTATTCTTTCTCTTCTTTTTCTGTGTCTCTTTCTTTCTTTTTATGTTTCTATTTTCTTTCTTTTTCTTTTTCTGTTTCTATTTTCTTTCTCTTTCTCTCTTTCTCTCTTTCTGTTTTTCTTTTTCTTTCCCTTTCTTTTTCTTTTTCTCTTTCTCTCTTTTTTCTTTCCCTTTCTCTTTATTTCTCTCTTTCTCCTTCTTTTTCTCTTTCCCTTTCTCTTTCTTTCTCTCTTTCTCCTTCTTTTTCTCTTTCTTTTTCTCTTTCTGTTTTCCTTTCTTTTTCTCTCTTTCTTTTCATTTTTCTTTTTCCTTCTCTGCTCTTGGTCCTTCCTTTTCTCTTTCCTTGTTTTTTCTTTTTCTTTCGTTTTCTTTCTCCTTTTCTTTCTGTTTCTCTTTCTCTTTCTTTTCCTCTTTTGCCCTCTCTTTTTCTTTACCTTTTTCTTTTTCTTTCTTTTCCTCTTGTTCGTTCCTTTTCTCTTTCTTTGTTTTTTTGTTTCTGTTTCGTTTTTCTCTTTCTCTTTTTTATCTTTCTTCTTCTCTTTCTGTTTTTCTTTCTCTTTCTCTCCCTTTCTTTCCCTTTTTCTTTCTCTTACTCTTGGTCCTTCCTTTTCTCTTTCTTAGTTTCTTTCTCTTTTTTTCTTTCTCTTTTTTTTCTTCCTCTTTTTTTTATTTTCTTTTCCCTTTTCTTTCTGTTTTTTTTTCTTTCTTCTTGTTTTCCTCGTTCTCCTTCGCTCTTTCTTTTTCTTTCCCTTTCCCTTTCTCTTTTTCCGTATCTTTCTCTTGTTTCTTCCTTTCTTTTTTTCTTGATTCTTTCTTTTCTTTCTCTTTCTTTCTTTCTTTCTTTCTTTCTTTCTTTCTCTTTTTCTATATATTTCTCTTTCCCTTTTTCTTTTTCTCTTTCTATTTTTCTTTTTCTCTATGTTCCTCTTTCTGTTTTTCTTTCTCTTTCGCTCTCTGTTTTTCTTTCCCTTTTTCTTTTTCCTTCTCTTTCTTGTTCCTTCCTTTTATTTTTCCTTGTTTCTTTCTCTTTCTTCTTTTATTTTTCTTTCTCGTTTTCTCTTCCTATTTTTCTTTTTCTGTCTCTTTCTCTTTCTGTTTTTCTATCTTATTTGTCTCTCTCTTTTTCTTTCCCTTTCTATTTTTCCTTATCTTTTTCTTGTTTCTTCCTTTCCTCTTTCCTTGTTTCTTTCTTTTCTTTCTCTTTCTCTCTTTCTTTCTCTTTTTCTATCTATTTCTCTTTCCCTTTTTCTTCTTCTCTATGTTCTTTCTGTTTTTCTTTCTCTTTCGTTCTCTGTTTTTCTTTCCCTTTTTCTCTTTTCTTCTCTTTTTCTTGTTGCTTCCTTTTCTCTTTCCTTGTTTCTTTCTTTTTCTTTCTATTTCTTCTTTTATTTTGCTTTCTCTTTTTCTTTCTCTTTTTCTCTTTCTATTTTTCTTTTTCTGTCTCTTCCTCTTTCTGTTTTTCTTTCTCTTTCGCTCTCTCTTTTTCTTTCCCTTTTTCTTTTTCCTTCTCTTTCTCTTGTTCCTTCCTTTTCTCTTTCCTTGTTTCTTTCTTTTCTTTCTCTTTCTTTCTCTTTTTCTACCTATTTCTCTTTCCCGTTTTCTTTTTCTTTTTTTATTTTTCTTTTTCTCTATGTTCCTCTTTCTGTTTTTCTTTCTCTTTCGCTCTCTCTTTTTCTTTTCCTTTTTCTTTTTCCTTTTCTTTCCCTTGTTTCTTCCTTTTCTCTTTCCTTGTTTCTTTCTCTTCTCTTTCCTTGTTTCTTTCTCTTTCTTTCTTTTACTTTTTCTTTTTCCTTCTCTTTCTCTTTTTCTTTCTCTTTTTTTCTGATTCTCTTTTTCTTTCTGTGCCTCTTTCGCTCTCTGTTTTTCTTTCCCTTTCTCTTTCTCTATTTTCTTATCTTTCTCTTTTTTCTTATTTTTTTTCCCTGCTTCTTTGTCTTTCTTTTTCTTTCTCTTTTTCCTTCTTTCTCATCTCTTTCTCTCTCCTCTCTCTCTCCCCCTCTCTCTCTCTCTTTCCCCCCTCTTCTCTCTCTCTCTCTCTCTCCTCTCTCTCTCTCTCTCTCTCTCTCTCTCTCTCTCCCCCTCTTCTCTCTCTCTCTCTCTCTCCTCTCTCTCTCTCCTCTCTCTCTCTCTCTCTCTCTCTCTCTCTCTCTCTCTCTCTCTCTCTCTCTCTCTCTCTCCTCTCTCTCCTCTCTCTCCTCTCTCTCTCTCTCTCTCTCCTCTCTCTCTCTCTCTCTCTCTCTCTCTCTCTCTCTCTCTCCCTCCTCTCTCTCCCCTCTCTCTCCCCTCTCTCTCTCTCTCTCTCTGTCCCCCTCTCTCTCTCTCTCTCTCTCTCCTCTCTCTCTCTCTCTGTCTCTCTCTCTCTCTCTCTCTCTCTCTCTGTCTCTCTCTCTCTCTCTCTCTCTCTCTCTCTCTCTCTCTCTCTCTCTCCCTCTCCCTCCTCTCTCTCTCCTCTCTCTCTCTCTCTCTCTCTCTCTCTCTCTCTCTCTCTCTCTCTCCCTCCTCTCTCTCTGTCTCTCTCTCTCTCTCTCTCCCCTTCTCTCTCTCTCTCTCTCTCTCTGTCTCTCTCCCTTCTCTCTCTCCTTTCGCTCCTTTCTCCCACTCTCATTCCCCCTCCACTCTCATTCTCCCTTACTCTCCCTTTTCCCCCTTCCTACCTTCCTGCTATCTCTTCAAAAAACAATTTGACATTTAGATTATTTTTTAATTTAAATTATGTAATAGTAGTAAAGTGGTAACGCAATATTACTGAAATCAATATAATAATGAAAGACATTTAAGCTTTGTAAATACAAATCTGGGACAAAAGTGGACTACTAACTATGCCGCAACGTAAGGAATATCTATGCCAATTTTCGTCAAAATCGCTCCAGTAATTGATCCATGGAAAGCGGACAAATAAGCAGACAAACACACTTTCGCATTTAAATTCGTAAAGATTTTAAAGGTTATGAAAGAACATTTTTTCCATAAGAAATATGTTTGTACAAGAATACAATATTTATTTGTCAAATTATAAATATAAATGAAATGCAAAGATATAATAAAGGATACATTAAGGCGAGCTTACATGGAAGATTTCGGTGGCGGATAATTTCGAGGTTCTGCGGAGGGTCTACCTGCTGGTAACGATTTGCCTCCTGGAGAAGGTCGAGGGCTTAAGGTCGATCCGGGAATCGCATACGACCTACGTGCTGATGTTGACCTGAGATTTAGAGAAAAGTCCCTCATTATGGCTGATCTGGATACGACCGGTCTGCTGTCAGATGAAGTGCTACTTTCCATCGACGGTCTAATCCCTGCGGTCGGTTCTCTTGGCAATAAACTCTGTCGTCTGGCCGTTCTGCTAAGGGACGATTTCAGTTCGATATTCGTTTTGACCATCGAGAATTTCTTGGGTACCGTCGTCAGAAACAATAAAGAGCCGAATTTCAAAAGTCGAAATTTCGAAACAAAAACCTAATTTTGCGCAACAAGTTTAAATTTGTAGAAAATAAATAAAAGTTTAAATGTTTAGTAAAAGTCAGTTTTGGGGAAAATGCCGAAATTTCCTAAAAGAACGAATTTTAAAACGAATGTAAAAAGTTCTAAAAACAAGTCGCAATTTAGAACTAAGTCGAAACAATGTAATTTTGGAAAAAAGTGAAATTTGAGAATAGACCTAAATTTCGAAAAAAGGAAACTTGGAAAAACGGTCGAAATCTTCTATTTTACTTAACATCTCCAATTACTTAAAATTTTTACTTTTTTTTTAATAAAAAATCGACAAAAGATGAATTTTTGAGAAATAAGTCAAATCTTTTAGTAAGTCGAATTAGAAAAAAGTAAACATTCTTACAAATTGTCGAGTTTCGAGAAGAAAGGAAGATTTTGGGTAGAAGTTTAATTTTAGGAACAAAATAGATATTAATATGGAGAAGAGTTAAAAAAATCGAAATTGCGAAAAAAAAGGCAAATGTTAAAGTAAAGGTCTAAATTTTGAACAATAAAAGGTCCTTTGGGCTGAATATATTTTCGTTTGGCTACATGAGTCAGTCTCTTTCCCATATTTTGTCTGATTTATCTGATTTAATTTTGAAATAAAATGTAAGAAACAGAAATAAAAATTTGTGACTCTTTCAAATTCACGAAATCAATTTTTTTATTGCAGCTGGCTCTTTCGGTTTAAAAGTTTGCCTACCTCTGCTCTAATGAAATGCCGCTTACTCCTAAGAAAAGGGGTTCATGGTGCTTTTGAAATTTTGAAAATGATCTGCGTCTAGCAAAAGAAATCTTGAGTTGTGAAATAATTGTTGAAATCTAAGGATAATATTATTGACGTTGTTTTGTTTGTTGCAGTTTATTCCGAAAACCAGGAAACGGATAAGTTTATTGAGGAATCAACATTCGGAACTATTAAGAAAATAATTGAAGAAAATGTTGATGATCCCGACAGTAAGGATCCTGTGGAAAAACTTAAGGGATTAGGTGATTAGACAATTTTTTTTTAATTTTTAGTGCATTTGGATTTTGGAGAGAACCTACCTTGAGTACAATAAAGTGCCACCCGAACCTTGACGTCCCAATGTTAGGGAAAAAAAGTCAGGGGGTATAAATCTGCTAAATAATGCGGCTGAAAGAGTCCAGGAATATTTGTATTTGCTTAAAAGTTTAAAAAACATTCAAGAAAATAAGTCGATAGAAAAGAAAATATATGATAACAAACTGGGGGCATTTGCAGCCCCCCCCCCCCCCCCGTCTTATAATAATGCTGTTTATCGCAAACAGCCTTCGTTTCACTGTGCTTTTAATATTGTTGTGCGTTATCGCTTGGAAATGTGAATTGTAACCACTATTTCTAGAACACTACAATTGTAACTCTCTTAACTGACCAACTGACTAATTAACTCATTAACACTGTTTATTTCACTAATTTATTCATTGGCTAACTGACAGAAAGCCGACTGCGTATTTATAGATCCCGTTCCGGTTTCTAGAAGGAACGTACAAATAAGACTTATCGTTTGCGGAAATTTCTGGAGCGCTTATCTGCCGTTTGATTTATTATCGCTGCCGCTTTCCCTTATTCAATTTTTCTAGAAAAATTCCTTACTAAATTTTATAATTACATTTTGGTACAATATATAACTTGCTATTAAAATATTTTTTTAATTTTTTAATTTTCTAGGCCCCGACATAACTCGAATGGGTTTGGCGAGTTCACTGGATGATGCGTCCAACACACCCCAGCAGACGCAACCTTTGGACGTCGATTTGACATTCGACGATATAGATGACGAAGAAATCGATGCGTACATCATGAGCGAAAAGGAATATAAACACAAAAATGGACTCTGGCACGAACGCAACGCGGACTATCTTGAGGCACAAAAGTGTGAGTCGATGTCAATTTGTCTAAAACTCAAAATTGATGAATCGAATTTTACGATTTTATTTGAATAGTTGTAAGAGCTTGATCTAGCTATAAATGCTGCCAGATGCAGTAAAGGGTGGATTAATTACCCTGGCAGTAATTAGACGTTGACTTGTGTAAACATGCCTTGGGAGCCAGTAGATAATCAATTAAAATTTATTACGGGCAAAGCTAATGGCTCTGGGAGTCAATTAATTGGAAAACTTATAGATGCATTTCCTAAACTATGTATTGTACCTGTGGGTTTATCAGCTTTGTTTCTAACTAATATATAAATGCGAAAGTGTATCTGTCTGTTTGCCCACTTTCTACAGCTTAATTACTGAAGGGATTTTCACAAAAATTGATATAGACGTTCCTGCAATTGCTGCACATGCATGATCGTAAAAAATTTGAATAAAACATTATTCTGCAATCTGCATGAACTCTTTAAAGCCTGACATAGCTGATAAGTTAGTTTTATTACGTCTATCCAGACTAATTTTGTAAATGAGAAAATTTGTTTGGTCGACAGCACCATCTATCGCTGTCTTACAGCAATCTACTACATTAATTTCTTAATTAAAACCAGAGACAAATTAAAGCATTAAAACAAAATAAATTGATCCGTCAATTTAACAATTTAATTTTATTTAGTTATAAAGCCAACTATCTAATTACGCCCGTGTAATAGGCTAGGCTAGTCCATAATTTGAAATCGTATCAAATTCTGAATAAGGCATTGTAGCAAAAACAGAATTAAATTGGCTGCAAGTGGAGCACTTCTCCAGTGATGTATCAGGCTCTTAAAAGTTTGGAAAACCAATGATAAAGATTTATTTGAATTGGGGGTGCCCGATAGATATATCGCGAACAAGCACGGCTTAAACTTCGCCCTAATAATGGAAAATAACTCTCATGTCAAATTGGCGAGCGGAAATCTATTCGAAATAAAACTAGGATAAATTGTGTGAGCGACGACAAAAATTGGAATACCTATGCGTTACAGTGGAGCTAACGAGATCCCCGTGGGCCATATACTATCTCTATAGCCAATTTATCAAACCTTAAATAGCTGCAACATTTTTCATTTTAATTACAGTGTTCAAGCTAACCTGCGTGTTTATATGAGATATGAAAAGAGTTGTTACGTCGCGCTGCAACGAAAATTCCAGGGGTTTATTTTCTTTAGCATTATTCACCCTTTACAGAAAAGTTATTCTTTTGGATATAATTTTATCTGGTTATTCATGTTATGGTTTAGAGTGCATTTGTTCGTTTACTGAAAATTTTAATAACGACACGACTTCATCTGGATAGTACATTTTAATTTGAATGCGAATCAGTTCATTGCTGCGGTGGGTTAACATGAGTTGAAATCAAATTAACACCCATTGGGGAAACGACGCCTTTTCTGCCCCACAAGTGCTCTGATGCGTTAGGTTTGACGGAAGCTTGAAGCACAAAGCCAACAACATTACTAAATCAATGATAATCGCACCATTTAACAGCGCCCCAAATTTTGAAACATGACAAATGCAATTGAGGTAATTTATCTTTGTGGATATGTGACAATAATATGTAACTACCTGAAGAAAATTAGAGCTTGGTTTACTTAACCAAAGTTACTTTTTTTGATAATGTTCATATTTGTTTTTTACTTTTTAAACTGCCTCAAACGGTAAGTTGGTTACTAAATACAGATAATGAGCCAATCGTGGGAAACTGATATGAAACTTGGCAGAACACAGCGATGTGTTTCCCTTTTACTTATACAGCCATATTTGATCCTTTAAAAGTGAATGAACCTACAACCCCTCTAACAGGGCGCTCCTGGTTCGTAATAAACTCTCTTCATAAGTGTTATTTACGACTTCATAGGTCAACAGACGCCTTCTACGGTATAATCACCTGCTACTGATGATAAGACAGACTGGCGAGAGCGAATATCGCGTGAGAAGACTTTTAAAATTTTCTTCTTTTGCAGATAGAGCCAGGGGCATTCCTAAATATTCAGCCGCTTGCCTATTAAAATTTGGTTGCCTAAATTAACCTTTTACGCATATAGTCAATTCATCATTAATTTTACCCACCAATTAGGAAAGCTTAGTAAAGACAGAAAAAAATGTTATTCGATAATTTAAAAGAAGGGCCAATGAACCCATGATTTTCCTTAACAGGGCGCTCCTGGTTCATTATGATCTCTTTTAGTAAATGTTATTTACGACTTCATAGGTCAACAGGCGCCTATTACGTTATAATGTGCGATCAAGATCACACGAGTTCAAGGTCCAGTGTGGTCAAGGTCACATGAATTCAAGATCACATGTGGCCTACGTGAGTTCAAAATCACGCGAGTTCAAGGTCGTGTACGGCCAAGATCACGCGAAATCAATGTCATGCACGCTCAAGGTCACGATAGATCAAGGTCTCATGTGGTCACATGAATTCAAGGTTGCGCACAGTCAAGGTCATGTAAGTTTAGGGTCACACGAGGTCAAGGTCATACGGGTTCAAAGCTGCATGTGGTCAAGGTCATATGGGTACAAGGTCGTGTGCGTTCAAGGTCACGCACAATCAAGGTCCTACGCGGACGGGTCATTCGAGTTCAAGGTGGCGTGCGGTCATGGTCACGCGAGTTCAAGGTCGCATGTGGTCAAGGTCACATGAATTCAAGATCGCACGTGGCCAACGTGAGCTCAAAATCACGCGAGTTCAAAGTCACGTGCGGTCAAGATCACGCGAAATCAAGGTCCTGTGCGGTCAAGGTCACGAGAGATCAAGGTCTCATGTGGTCAAGATCATATGAATTCAAGGATGCGCACATTCCAGGTCATGTAAGTTTAAGGTCACATGAGGTCAAGGTCACCTAAGTTCAAGGTCGAGTGCGGTCAAAGTCATGTGGGTTTAAGGTCGCGTGCGTATGGGTAAAAGGTCACGAGCGGTCAATGTCACGCAAAATCAAGGTCCCGTGCGGACAAGGTCATGCGAGTTCAAAGTCATCTGAGTTCAAGGTTGCGTGCTGTCAAGATCACGTGCGGTCAAGGTCACGCGAAATCAAGTTCTGAGCGGTCAAGGTCACGAGAGATCAAGGTCTCATGTGGTCAAGATCACATGAATTCAAGTTTGCGCACAGTCCAGGTCATGTAAGTTTAAGGTCATACGTGTTCAAGACCGCATTTGGTCAAGGTCACCTAAGTTCAAGATCGAGTGCGATCAAGGTCATGTGGGTTCAAAGTCGCGTGCGGTCAAGGTCATATGGGTAAAAGGTCGCGTGCGGTTAAGGTCACGTGCACTTAAGGTCGCATGCGGTCAAGGTCATATGCGTTCAAGGTCGCGTGTGGTCAAAGTCGCGTGAGATTAGGATTACGTTAACTCAGGTCGCGTGTGTTTCTTTTCATTGTTTTTTGAAAATTTTAACAATTTCTCATATTTTTTACCTTATAAACTGAAAATCTCAATTATTCAAAATTTTGATATTTAAAAAAAAAATGAATTTTTCAGAATTAAGACCTTTCTCGAAATGTTTACTTCTTTGAAATATATTTTGCTTTTTTGAAATTTTTAACGTTTTTAAAAAATCGCCGACTTTTTGAAAATTTGGACTCTTTCAAATTATTTACCTTTTCTGTTTTAGTTTTTTTTTTTGAAAACCTCCTGTTTTTTTCGGAAAATTTCAACTTTTTTGAAAAAATTGTCGATCTTTATTTTTAATTTCGTCCTTATTTGAAAATTTTAACCTTTTTTTTTTAAAACTTTATTTACCTAAAAACCCAATCGAAACCTTTTTAAAAAATTTCGATTTGTCAAAATTTTTAGTTTTGAAAAACTTGTTATTTTTAATTTTTTATCTTGTTTGAAGGTTAATTTTTTTGCCAAAATTCTACTTTTACAAATTCTACCTTTCGAAAATATTGACTTTTTTCAGGATTTAGACCTTTCTCGCACAAAACATCGAAATTTTGAACAATTTATAATTAAAATTCAAAGCAAATAATCAAAATTTTGAAAATAAAATGAAAATTTGAAAATATTCAAAATTTGAAAACATTCAAAATTTGAAAACATTCAAAGTTTAAAAAAGGTCGAAATTTTTAAAAAAGCCAGCTTTTTCGAAAGATTACATTTTCTAAATAGTATTATATCCAAAAAGCGACAATTTTTTAAAGATGTCGAGATTTCCAAAAGAACTAAATTTTTCGAAACAAGCATAAAAGTTTTGAAAAGTGGAAATTTTTAAGGTTTTAAAAAATATAAATTTTCGGAAAAGCCGAAATCTTAAGATAGTCGAAGTTTTCACAAAAAGTAAGACTTTTGAAACAGATTTAGATTTTGAGAAAAATTTACGTGAAATTTTGCAAAATAGTTGTCAATTTTAAAAACTCGACACTTTAGAAATATGTCACAATTTACAAAAAATAGAAATTTCCAAATATAATCAACATTTTAAAGAAAACTAAAATTTTCAAAAAAAATTCTTGACATTTCGCACAAAACATCGAATTTTTGAACAATTTATAATTAAAATTCAAAGCAAATAATCGAAGTTTTCAAAATTAAATAAAAATTTGAAATTTTCAAAATTTGAAAACATTCGAAGTTTAAAAAAGATCGAAATTTAAAAAAAAACCAGCGTTCGAAAGATTACATTTTCTAAAAAGTATTATATTGTAACGCAATGTAAATAGATGGAATAGAATTTAGAATAGAATTGTATAATTTAGTAAATAAAAAAAGTTTCTAGAAGGATCTGATAAGGGATAATGAAACAAATGGCAGATACGCGTTCCAGAAATTTCGGGAACGATAAGCCTTCTCTGCCGAAAAGTTCTAGAAGCCGGGGGCCAAAACTATAAAAGGCGGTCAGTTTTCTCTCGAGTCAGTCAGTTAGAGTCAGTGTAATTAGTGAGTTAGTAGAAGTTAATAATAAGTGAGTTAATTGTCAATTGTGGTGATCCAAGTTAAGCTTGGTAATAAAGTGGTGTAATTCACACGTGGTAATCAATTCGAACCGATAAAGCCGCCCGTAACAATATTCAAAAAACGATAATTTTTAAAAAAGTTGAGATTTCCAAAAGAACTAAGTTTTTTAAAACAAAAATCAAACTTTTGAAAAGTGGAAATTTTAAAAGTTTCAAAAAATATAAATTTTCGGAAAAGCCAAAACTTAAAAATATTCGAAGTTTTCACAAAAAGTAAGAATTTTGAAACAGGCTTAGATTTTGAGAAAAATTCACGTGAAATTTTGCAAAATAGTTGTCAATTCTAAAAAGTCTACATTTTAGAAAAATGTCCCAATTTAAAACAAACGAAATTTCCAATCAACGAATAGAAATTTTTTAAAAAGATTTTTAAAAACTTCGATGAAAAAGTTCAAACTTTTTTTTCTTTTAAAAAAGGGTCGAATATTTTGATAAAAAATAAAAAGTCGAAATTTCAAAAAAGGAAAAATTTTAGGGTTTGAAAAAATCGAAATTTTCGTAAAAGGTCAACGTTTGTGTAGTCTATTAATTTTTAAAATGAAAATATTGGTAAAAAGTCAAGATTTTTTAAAGAAGTTAACATTTTAAAAAACTCAAAATTTGGAAAAGTAGAGATTTTTAAAAGAATAGCAAATTTGAATAAACAGCAATTTTTTTAATTTAAAAGAAATAAATTATTTCAATAAGTACCGAGATTTAAAACAATCGAAATTTCTAGAGAAGATTTTGAAGAAAGTCGAAATTATAAAAAAACTTAAATTTTGCAAAAGGTATCCTAGAAATGTTAAAAAATAGTTGGAAGCTAAAAAATGTAAACATTTTAAAAGATAGACAAATATTTCAAAAAAAAGCAAAATTTTTAGAAAATTTCGGTATTTTGAATCCAAAATTTCCAAAATCGAAAGTCAAAATTTTCAAAAATCGAATCGAAATTTTGAAAAAATTCCAAATTTTCAAAAGAAATTAAAATGAGCCGTAATGCATGATTTTTTTGATCTGTCAAATTCTTCGATCCTTGACAACTCTTTAGTTTTTTTTTTGGTGCAACGGACTGGTCCTTGGTTATCGTCAAAAATTGAAATACAAATCTTGTCCCCTGAAACCAATCTCATTTTTTAAATATTAGGTTATAAAAAATTGAAACCAAGAAAGATTAAAAAACCAAACCTCTATTTTTTAATCTTTCTTGGTTTCGGGGGACAAGATTTGTATTTCAATTTTTGAAGACATCCGAGCACCATGAAAATTAGGTTATAAATTTGCCCAAAATTCGAAATATCTAGGACCCCTGTGTATATAATAAATTTGAAGAACACTCGGTTAATAGTTTTGTTTTTGCAGTACGTGAAGAGAAATTGAAGAAGGAGAAAGAAGAGGGCAAGCCGGAAAAGAAGAAACGTCGTCCTAGAAAAAAAGCGGTTGGACCCACAAACACAGCCGGTGAAGCCATAGAAAAAATTCTTCAAGAAAAGAAAATATCCGCCAAGATCAACTACGAAGTACTGAAAAGTTTAAACACACCAGCACCACAAAATCAACCCCAGAAAGAAAATGAAGATATCAAATCGCCCAATATCAAGCGGTGAGTTTAAGTTCAACTGATTTAGGGCATGCATGCCAAAAAATAGCCTTAATGTTGCCCATGGACAGTCCCTGCATTTTAGTGAAAGTTTCATCAGAATCGGTTAAGTTGTTTCCGAGATTAACCCGGACAAACAGACAGACAGACAAAAGTTCTAAAAACACGCGATGAGTTCAAGTTCAACTGATTTAGGGCATGCATGAAAAAGATAGCCTAAATGCTTCCCAAGGACAGACCTTACATTTTAGTGAAAGTTTCATAAGAATCGGTTTAGCTGTTTCCGAGATTATCCCGGACAAACAGACAGACAGACAAAAGTTCTAAAAACGAGCGGTGAGTTCAAGTTCAACTGATTTAGGGCATGCATAAAAACAATAACCTAAATGTTGACCTTGGACACACCGTGCTTTTTGGTAAAAGTTTCATCAACATCGGTTTAGTTGTTTCCGAGATTATCCCGGACAAACAGACAGACAGACAAAAGTTCTAAAAACAAGCGGTGAGCTCAATTTCAACTGATTTAGGGCATGCATGAGAAAGATAGCCTAAATGTTGCCCTAGGACATACCCTGCATTTAAGTGAAAGTTTTATTAGAATCAGTTTAGCTGTTTCCGAGATTATCCCGAACAAACAGACAGACAAACAAAGGTTCTAAAAACATCCACAATATGTAAAGATGGGAGCCTATAAAAGGGTATTTATTTTAAAATCGCAGACAGTCGCTTTAGTTTTATTACTACAGATTAAGAAAGCTTTTATAATTGACAGGATTGGTACCATTGCTACTTACAACAGAAACTCAGATCTGAGTTAAACGAAGCTTTGCATAAATCTTATAATGTGGGATATTCATTTGTATTAGTCTGATTCGAGAATAATTTCATTAAAATGAAATATTACCCTCACAAATCTCGGTAATAATATGAAGTTTCATCTTATTAGGACGTGTGTGCTTTCAATAACCGCTATATTCGACGTAAAGCCGAATGCAAGGCAAATTATTAGCTTTATCTTCCTTTGTTACGAAAACACCTCTGTAGGAGTTTGTAGTAATAAAAGACTGTCTTAGTCTTAGGGAGTGAGGTGCATCGGATAAAATTTCATTAAGGCATCTTTTGATGGCTTTAGCAAAATAGTTTCCACTCGATTTGCATAAAATTTGCATACATCAACGTCGACGTACTTCAACCTGATATTAAACAGTACATTCGCGCCCTAAAAATACCACATAAATCAAATGCGAATGCAGGTGACCACAAAAGAATAATCTCCTAATGGTTTGCACTATTAGGCTAATTTCATTGAAATATTTTTCTCGTACGTGTTTTTCCTGGAAAAATTTGTTTCATTGGAAATTCAATAGGGAAGGCGTTGTATAATATTTTCTTTATTTGTTTATTGCTCTACACGATACAAATGCATACTTAAATTGAAAAGTTCATTTTGATAAAAGCTCTATTTTTAAATACCGGTAGAGGTACATTTATCACCTGACATTTGGAACAAATTCATATAATACTAGCTGACATGTCACCCGACCCTACTACTGTCACGCCCACTATGTTATTATTTAAATCAATCCTTTTTTTTATTTCGACTTTTTCCAAAATTTTGATTTTTTTAAATTGTCGTTTTTTTTTAATTTTCGTTTTTTTAATGTTTGTTTTTTTAAATTTTCGTTTTTTTAATTTGCCTTTTTCCCAAAATTTGACCTTTTCCTAATTTCAATCATTTTCAAAATTTCGATTCTTGTTAAGTTTTAAATTTTTTAAAATTTTGAATTTTGAAACTGTCGAGTATTTTGGATGGATCGAGTTTTCTCAAAGTTTTGATTGTATTTCAAATTTTTTATCAATATCAAAATATTCAATTAAAATTTTGAAAAAGGTCAAAGCTTTTACGAAATTTCGACTTTTTTAAACCTTCGAACTTTTTTCAAAATTTCCAGTTTATCCAAAGTTTCGACATTTTTTAAAAATGTTCGTTTTTTTAAATTTCCTTTTTCCGAAAATTTGATCTCTTCCTAATTTTCATCGTTTTTAAAATTTCGATTCTTGTTAAGTTTCAAATTTTTTAAAATTTCGATTCTTGAAACTGTCGAGTATTTTGAGTGGATCAATTTTTGTCAAAATTTCGATTGTATTTCAAAGTTTTTTTAATATCAAAATATTCAATCAAAATTTTGAAAAAGGTCAAAGCTTTTTCGAAAGTTTGGCTTTTTTTAAACCTTTGACCTTTTTTTAAAATTTCCAGTTTATCCAAAGTTTCGACATTTTTTAAAAATTTTCGTTTTCTTAAATTTTCGTTTTTTTAAATTTCCTTTTTCCGAAAATTTGACCTCTTCCTAATTTCAATCGTTTTTAAAATTTCGATTCTTGTTAAGTTTCAAATTTTTTAAAATTTTGATTCTTGAAACTGTCGAGTATTTTGAGTGGATCAATTTTTGTCAAAATTTCGATTGTATTCCAAAGTTTTTTTAATATCAAAATATTCAATCAAAATTTTGAAAAAGGTCAAAGCTTTTTCGAAATTTTGGCTTTTTTTAAACCTTCGACCTTTTTTCTAAATTCCACTTTATCCAAAGTTTCGACAATTTTTTTAAAATTTTCGTTTTTTTAAATTTTATTTTTTCCATTTTTGCCAAAATTTGACCTTTTCCTAATTTCAACCTTTTTCAAAATTTCGGTTCTTGCCAAGTTTCAAATTTTTTTAAATTTTGAATCTTGAAACTATCGAGTATTTTATGGATCAATTTTTCTTAAAACTTCGATTGTATTTCAAAGTTTTTATCAATATCAAAATATTCAATCAAACTTTTAAAAAAGTCAAAGCTTTTTTTTTTAAACTTTGAATCTTGAAACTGTCGAGTATTTTGAATGGATCGAGTTTTCTCACAATTTCGATTGTATTTCAAAGTTTTTATCAATATCAAAATATTCAATCAAAATGTTGAAAAAGGTCAAAGCTTTTTCGAAATTTTGGCTTTTTTTAAACCTTCGACCTTTTTTCAAAATGTCCACTTTATCCAATGTTACATTTTTTAAAAATTTTCGTTTTTTTAAATTTCCGTTTTTTAAATTTCCTTTTTCCCAAAATTTGACCTCTTAATTCCAAAATTTCGATTCTTGTTAAGTTTCATATTTTTTAAAATTTCGATTCTTGAAACTGTCGAGTATTTTGAATGGATCAATTTTTGTCAAAATTTCGATTGTATTTCAAAATTTTTTTTAATATCAAAATATTTAATCAAAATTTTAAAGAAGGTCAAAGCTTTTTCGAAATTTTGGATTTTTTTAAACCTTCGACCTTTTTTTAGAATTTCCACTTTATCCAAAGTTTCGACTATTTTTAAATTTTCGTTTTCTTAAATTTTCGTTTTTTTGAATTTCCTTTTTCCCAAAATTTGACTTTTTCCTAATTTCAACCTTTTTCGAAATTTCGATTCTTATTAAGTTTCAAATTTTTTAAAATTTTGAATCTTGAAATTATCGAGTATTTTGGATGGATCGAGTTTTCTCACAATTTCGATAGTATTTCAAAGTTTTTATCAATATCAAAATATTCAATCAAAATTTTGAAAAAGGTCAAAGCATTTTCGAAATTTCGTCTTTTCTTAAACGTTCGACATTTTTTCAAAATTTCCACTTTATCCAAAGTTTGGACAATTATTTAAAATTTTCATTTTTTCAAATTTTTTTTTAATTTTTCGTTTTTTTATATTTTCTTTTTTGCAAATTTGAGCTCTTTCTAATTTCAATCATTTTCAGAATTTCGATTTTGGTTAAGTTTTAAATTTTTTAAAATTTCGATTCTGGTTAAGTTTTAAATTTTTTAAAATTTCGATTCACGAAACTGTCGGGTGTTTTGAATGCATCAATTTTTCTCAAAATTTCGATTGTATTTCAAAGTTTTTTTTTGATATTAAAATATTCAATCAAAATTTTGAAAAAGGTCAAAGCTTTTTCGAAATTTGAGCTTTTTTTAAACGTTCGACCTTTTTTCGAAATTTCCACTTTATCCAAAGTTTCGAGATTTTTTAAAATTTTCGTTTTTTTAAATTTTTGTTTTTTTAATTTCCTTTTTCCCAAAATTTGACTTTTTCCTAATTTCAATTATTTTCAAAATTTCGATTCTTGTTAAGTTTCAAAATTTAAAAAATTTTGAATCTTGAAACTATCGAATATATTAAATGGATCAATTTTTCTCAAAATTTCGATGGTATTTCAAAGTTTTTATCAATATTAAAGTATTAGATTAAAATTTTGAAAAAGGTCGAAGATTTTACGAAATTTCGACTTTTTTAAACCTTAAACCTTTTTTCAAAATTTCCACTTATCCAAAGTTTCGACTTTTTTTTTAAATCTTAGGTAATTGGATATAATTTAAGGTTTTCAAAGCATTTCGACTCTTTTGAAAATTTTAATCTTTCTGACGATTTCGACTTAATTGATTTTCGAAAATTCAGATTTTTTCGAAAACTTGACAATGAAGAGTTTTGAAAGATTGGATTTTTTCAGAATTTTGACTTCAATAAAGGTGAACATTTTCAAAAAAAAAAAGTAGAATTTTGTAAGAAGGTTAAAATGTAAAAAAAAAAAATGAAAATATTTCAGTCGTAGGTTTTAATAAAAATGAAAACTTCGAAAAAAGTTAGTATTTTCGAAAGGTGGCATTTTTAAAAAAGTAGATTTTTGGTAAAAAAAATTCAAAACCTTCAAATAAGATAAAAAATCGAAAGCAAAAATTTTTTTTAAAACTGTAAATTTTTTGAAAACTTCAATTTAATTTTTTTTTAAAGTAGAATTTTGCAAAAAAAGGTTATAATTTAAAAAAAAATGAAAATATTTCAAAGAGTCGCAGTTTTTAATAAAAATGAAAACTTTGAAAAAATCAATATTTTCGAAAGGTTGAACTTTTAAAATAGTAGATTTTTGCCAAAAAAATTCAAAACCTCCAAATGAGAAAGTAACAGATTTTTAGAAAACTGAAAATTTTCAAAATTCCGAATTTATTTAGAAAGTTTTCGAATCAGTTTTAAAAAAAGTAGAATTTTGCAAAAAAGGTTAAAATTTAAAAAAAGTGAAAATATTTTAAAGAGTCCTAGTTTTTATTAAAAATGAAAACATCGAAAAAAGTCAATATATTATCGAAAGGTAGAATTTTTAAAATAAGTAGAATCTTGGCAAAAAAATTACCTCCAAATAAGATAAGAAATTAAAGGCAACGAATTTTTAAAAAACTGAAGATTTTGAAAGATCGGATTTTTCTAGAAAGTTTTCGATTCAGTTTAAAAAACAAAAAGTAGAATTTTGCAAAAAAGGCTAAAATCTAAAAAAAGTGAAAATATTTTAAAAAGTCTGTAGTTTTTAATAAAAACGAAAAATTTCAAAAAAGTCAATATTTTTGAAAGGTACAATTTTTAAAAGATTTTGGCAAAAAATTAACCTCCAAATAAGATAAAAAATTCAAAGGAACAAATTGTTACAAAACAGAAAATTTTGAAAAATCGGAATTTTCTAAAAAGTTATCCATTCAGTTTTAAAAAAAGTAGAATTTTGCAAAAAAATGTTAAAATTTAAAAAAAAAGTGAAAATATTTCTAAAACTCTTAGTTTTTAATAAAAATAAAAACTTCGAAAAAAGTCAATATTTTCGAAAGGTAGAATGTTTAAAAGATTTTGGCAAAAAAAATTAACCCCCAAATAAGATAAAAATTTAAAAGGAACAAATTTTTACAAAACAAAAAATTTTGATACATCGGAATTTTCTAAAAAGTTATCGATTCAGTTTTAAAAAAGTAGAATTTTTCAAAAAAAGGTTAAAATTTAAAAAAAAAAGTGAAAATATTTTAAACAGTCGTAGTTTTTAGTAAAAATGAAAACTTCAAATTTTTCAAAAAATAGCAAAATTTTGACAAAAGTGGAGATTTTGAAATAATTGGTATTTTCAATTTACAAGTTAAAAATCATGAGAAATTGTTAAAATTTTAAAAAACAATGAGAAGGAACACATACAACCTTGAGTTAACGTAATCCTAACCTCACGCGACCTTGACCACATGTGTCCTTGAACTCATATGACCTTGACCGCACGGGACCTTGGACTTGTGCGACCTTCACCGCACGTGACGTTGAATTCATAGAACCTTGAGCGCACGCAACCTTGAACCCATGTAACCTTGACCGCATGCGACCTTGAACGTAGGTGACCTTGAACTCAGGTGACCTTGACCGCGCACGACCTTGAACTTGTGTGACCTTGACCGCACGTGATCTTGAACTCAGGTGACCTTGACCCGACCTTGAACTCGGGTGATCTTGACCACATACGACCTTAAACTCGGGTGACTTTGACCCCACATGACCTTGAACTTGGGTGAGCTTGAGCGCGTGCGAACTTGCACTTGTGTGACCTTGACCGCATGTGACCGTCAACTTACATGACCTTGATCGCACGCGACCTTGAATCAACGTTGCTTCGGCCGTATGCGGCCTTGAACTCATGACCTTGGCCACACGCGACTTGGAACCCATGTGACCTTGACAGCATGCGACTTTTAACTTACATGATCGTGGCCGAGTGCAATCTAGAATCCATGTGACCTTGACCACACGCGACCTTGATCTCGCGTGACCTTGACCGCACGCGGTCTTGAACTCGTGTGACCTTGACCGCATGTGGACTTGAACTCGCGTGATCTTCATCGCATGCGACCATAAACTCACGTGACCTTGAGATTGCGTGACCTTGAAATTACTCGGGTTCACATAATATTGAGCTTGAGTCACGTAAGCTCAAGGTCACATGTGTTATGATCACGTGAATTCAAATTCACGCGCTACTTACGTGACATTGAATGCACGTGACTGAGCTTATGTGGCCTTGAACTTACTTGATCTTAAGCTCTTGTGACCTTGAATTCAAATGAATTTGTGACTGATCATAGATAACCTTGATTCTTACGTAACCTTGTGATCGTGGCCTTGTGTTATTTAACGTAATCTAACGTGATAAAAAGAGTTTTAAGGTTTTGAGCCCAAGTGACCTTAGTCTTACGTGACTTTGATCACAGGCGACCTTGATACTTGTCCTCACATGACCTTAAACGTATCATGTGATGTTTATTAATTTTCTTTAATAGTTAATAAACCTAATGTTTCCGACCGATGAGTACCCTGAAGAAGTATCCATGTGATCTTGGCCTCGCGTCGTTGTAATCTAGATTAAGCTCGACTACGCTGCATTAGCATGACTTTGGTAAAATAATCTAATACTGTCAAGTGATAGCTGCGAAAATAAATAAGCTTCGACATACCAGCATTAGCATGACCTTGGTAAAATACTGAAATAGTGCCAAGTGATAGCTGCGAAAATTAATAAACGACGACATATCTGCATTGTTAACATAAATGGGGCTTCTCCGATGCTGTTCGTAAAATATCCGATGAGTTATTTTTATTTTCAGGGTTCGTCTCGAGGAAATAACTGGCACAAGCGAGGATATCAGAGATGCTGCGCCCTCAAAAAGTCAGAAAAAACCCAAATCAAAATTGTCGAACGTCGGGCTACCTTTCCTAGAAAAGGAAAAATCGCCTGTCAGAGAAGATGTTCCTTTGGGTAAGTTTATCCATTTTCCCTTCGGCCTAAACACATTCAACCTATAAAATTGAATATACTGTCTTTTGGGTAAACAACCCCAGTTGAGCTTAGGTCCTCTGGCGTTTTCCTAATCGATAATTTCAATATACATATCGAGTACAATTTCGCTAAAAGCATCATATTACTTTAGGCCCCATATGTGTATCGAATGATTTCCGTGTAATTTTCCGTGTTCGTAGCGTTTAAATTTGAAAGTATCTATGTGTATGTTTAGTTTCAGAAGAGGAAGCCGAGGAATATTTCGACGAAGAAGAACACGCTGCTGATGAATCAAACGCAGAAATGGGCGTGCTGGAGATGCTTCGTCAGCACCGCGATGACGAAGGGGAAGGAGAAGAATATTTTGGTTACGAAGAGGATTATTAAACATCACATGATTTATTTATTTGATAACTGCCTGCTTTTACATGTTGTTATTATTATTATTATTATTTTTGTTCAAAGTTATATATCGAATTATGGTTTGGTATTTTTATACTTAAGAATTATTGACTGTTTCATTTGAAAAAACCTATATGTAGGTACCCAAGTAAAATGGAAATATTATTTAATGTTTTTTATTTTACATTCCCAAGCAGGTTTCCAAATATTCCGTTTGCCATACTGTTAACTTTTGGGCTTAAGTGAGTTGCATTGTTGCGCGTTATCGGTTCGAATGATTAACACTTTGTGAATTGTAACCACTTTATTTCCAACAGATTGGGGACACAACAATTGTAATTCATTAACCCTGTTTAATTAACTTATTCATTGACTTCTAACTAACTAACTGAGGAAAAGTCGACCACCTTATATAGGTCCTGTTTCGAGTTCTAGAAGGAACAAGTAGATATCGTTTGCTGAAATTTCTGGAACGCTTATCTACCGTTTGATTCATTATCGCGGCCGCTTCCCCTTATTAAATTTTCTAGAAAATTTCTAACGAAATTTTACAATTACACTTCGTTACACACTTGACACAGTTTATTTTTCCTGATGTTATTAAATAAGAAGTAAAGTTGTAATCAAGTTGAACTTCTATGAATTCGAATGTGGCATACTATAATTTTGAGCTAAAGTATTTTTTTGCTGAAAAATTGTTTAATAAAACCCACAGATGTTATTATTTTATGAACTGTGCTGCAGCAGAGTAAATTTTGGATGGTAACGTCTGCCGTATTGACGCAATGTTTCAAACCACTATTACGCCAGTCCTTCAAACTTTATAGTTAAATTTGCTTATTCAACTTAGTGGCTGAATTCGCTTTGAAATGGACAAAGGATATTCAGGTGGACTGCATTATTTGTATTAATTCTGAAATAATGGAAGAGGGAGGTGTACACCAACGAATAATTCACCCGCAAACGACATATTTACGGTGGAAAACTTTTAGTTCTGATTAGCCTCTGGTTCTGATTGGTATTTGTCGAATACTGAGATTACAAACACGAAAATAATCAAGCTTTCGTGCCTGTAGTGATACAGGATTCTTTCATTCTAAGGGCGCGTTTAGATTAATTAGACTCTTTATTCTCTCTGACATAAGTATCAACTATCCTGGGAGAAGCTATCTCCTCCCAGCTGTGTACGTAAGTCTCTAATAGCTTCTCTCAGGATAAGTATAAACTGTCAAAATTTTTACATTTTTCCATATTCAAAACTTTCTTTTTCAAAATTCGCGTTTTCCAAAATCCAGATATGTTCAAATTTCCACAATTTTTTGAAAGTTCTACCTTTTGAAAATCCTCACTTCTTAATTTTGATTTTCTTTCTTCAAAATTTAACTTTTTCAAAATTTGGCTTTTTCAAAATTTTGAGTTTTTTTAAAATTTGGATTTTTTTCAAAATAACGATTTTTTCAAAATTTTAGTTTTCTTTTGAAAATAAAGAAATTTTCACATTTTAATTATTTCGGTTTGGAAATTTTAATTTATAATTTCAATTTTCTCCAAAATTTTATCTCCTTTTCTTCTTCTTTTCATAATGACTTTTAAAAAGTGTGACATTTGAAAATCTTGATTTTTGCAAATTTCCAAATTTTTCTAAATTATTGGATTTGAAAAATTTGACCTTTGAATTTTTTCGATTTTTTAAAAATTAAAATTTTTCCTTTATTTAAATTTTGGGTTGTTTTTTAAAATTGTCAAAAATTTCTCAATTCTTATTATTTTTTTTTTACAAATATTTTGACATTCTTCAGAATTTAGATTTTTTTTCCAAAATTACGACTTTTTAAAAATTTAAATTTTCTTGTGAAAATGCAGACATTTTCAAATTACAACTATTTTTAAAAAGTTTAATGGTTTGGAAATTAAATTTTCAATTCCGACTTTCTCCAAAATTTCCACTTTTTTAAAAAAATCTCGATTTTTTTAAATCTTGTCGTTTATTTTAAATCTCCTTTTCTTCTTCTTTCCAAAATGGCTTAAAAAGTGTGACTTTTGAAAATCTTGATTTTTGCAAATTTTCAATTTTTTTCAAAATTATTGGATTTGAAAAATTTGGCTGTTCTTAAAGATTTTGAATTTTTTTCCAAAATTACGACTTTTTTAAAAATTTTAATTTAATTTAACTTTCTCCAAAATTTCCTCTTTTTTAAAAAATCTCGATTTTTTAAAATCTCGTCGTTTATTTTAAATCTCCTTTTCTTCTTCTTTCCAAAATGACTTAAAAAGTGTGACTTTTGAAAATCTTGATTTTTGCAAATTTTCAATTTTTTCTAAATTATCGGATTTAAAATATTTGGCTGTTCTTGAAGATTTTGATTTTTTCAATATTCAAATTTTTCCTTTTTTTAAACTTTGGGTTCTTTCAAAATGTCAACATTTTGTCAAAAATTGTCAAAAATTTCGCAAACCTTGAACTCATATGACCTTGACCACACGCGACCTTGAACACACATAAACTTGAACACACGCTGACTGACCGCACGCGACCTTAAACCCACATGACCTTGACCGCAGGCGACCTTGAGCTCATGTTACCTTGACCGCATGCGACCCTGAACCCGCGTGAGACCTTGAAATCATATGACCTTGACCGCATGCGACCCTGAATATATGCGACCTTGAATTCAGGTGACCTTGACCGCACCTGACCTCGAACATGTGTGACCTTGACCGCACGCAAACTTTAACTTGTGTGACCTCGACCACACGCGACCTTAAACTCATGTAGCTTTGACCGCACGCAACCTTGATCCTACGTAACCTTGACAGCACGCGACTTTGAACTCATATGACCTTGACCGAACGCGACCTTGAACTTAGGTGACCTTGACCGCATGCGACCCTGAACCCGCGTGAGACCTTGAAATTATATCACCTTAATCGCATGCGACCTTGAACTAGGGTGACCTTGACTGCATGCGACCTTGAACACATGCGATCTTGAACTCAGGTGACCTTGACCGCACGCGACCTTTAACACATGCGACCTTGAACTTAGGTGACCTTAACCGCACGCGACCTAGAACTCAGGTGACCTTGACCACACGCGACCTTGAATACGTGTGACCTTGATTGCATGCGATCTTGAACTTACAGGACCTTGACCCCGTGCGATCTTGAATTCATGTGACCTTAACCGCACGGGACCTTGATCTCGCGTGACTTCGAACGGGCGTGATCTTGATCGCAGACGACCTTGAACTCACGTGACCTTGAAGTTACCCGGGTTCATATGATCTTCACTTTGAGTAACTTTAGTCATGTAAGCTCAAGGTCGCATGAGATTAGAATTACGTTAGTTCAAGGTCACGTGAATTCAAATTCAGGAGTTACTCACGTGACATTGAATCCACGCGACTGAACTCATGTGGCCTTAAACTCACGTGGCCTAATTTTGGCTGTTCTTGAATATTTCGATTTTTTAAATATTAAAATTTTCCTTTTTTTAAATTTTGGGTTGTCTTTCAAAATGTCAACATTTTGTCAAAAATTGTCAAAAATTTTGCAATTCTTAATATTTTTTATAAATTTCACTTTTTTACAAATATTTTGACACTTCAAAATTTTGATTTTTTTTCAAAATTACGATTTTTTCAATATTTCCTTTTCTTTTGCTTTTTCTTTTTTTTCAATTGCAGAAATGCAAATATTTTCAAATTTCCACTATTTTTTAAAAGTTTGACAGTTTGGAAATTTCAATTTTCAATTTCTGCTTTCCTCAAAATTTCGACTTTTGTTGGAAATCACGATTTTCTTAAATCTCGTTGTTTATTTTAACTCTTCACTTTTTTCAAAATGACTTTTAAGAAGTGTGACTTTTGAAAATCTTATTTTCTGCAAAATTTCCATTTTTTTTAGATTATTTGATTTAAACGATTTTAATTTTTCCTGAAAATTTCGCTTTTTTTTAAATAATAAAATTTTTCCTTTTTTTAATTTCGTTTTCTTTAAAATCTTAACATTTGGTCGAAAATTGTCAAAATTTCGTGATTCTTATTATTTTCAACTATTTTTTAAAAGTTGGACGGTTTGGAAATTTCAATTTTTAATTTCGACATTCTCCAAAATTTTGACTTTTCTTGAAAATCTAGATTTTTTAAATCTTGTCGTTTATTTTAAATCTCCTTTTCTTCTTCTTTTCAAAATGACTTTAAAAATGTGACTTTTGAAAATCTTGATTTTTGCAAATTTTTAATTTTTGTAAAATTTTTGCATTAGAAAAATTTGGTTTTTCTTGAATATTTCCATATTTTAAATATTAAAATTTTTCTTTTTTTTTTAATTTTGGGTTGTTTTTTAAAAAGTCAACATTTTGTCAAAAATTTCGTCTCATTATTTTTTTTTATAAATTTCACTTTTTTGAAAATATTTTGACATTTTTTCAAAATTTCTTTTCCTTTTTCTTTCAATTGTCTTTTAAAAATGCAGAATTTTCAAATTGCAACTATTTTCAAAAATTTTTAATTTCCTCTTTGTTCAAAATTTCGACTTTTTTTGGAAATCTTGATTTTCTTAAATCTCGTCGTTTATTCTAATCTCCTTTTTTTCAAAATGACTTTTAAAAAGTGTGATTTTTGAAAATCTAAGCCTTTGTAAAATCTCCATTTTTTTTAAATTATTTGATTTAAACGATTTTAATTTTTCCTTAAAATTTCGATTTTTTTCAATAATAAAATTTTTCCTTTTTTTTAATTTCGTTTTCTTTAAAATCTCAACATTTTGTCGAAAATTGTAAAAAATTTCGTGATTCTTATCATTTTCAACTATTTTTTAAAAGTTAGACGGTTGGAATTCTAAATTTTTAATTTCGCCTTTCTTCAAAATTTTCAATTTTTTTGAAAATCTCGATTTTTTAAATCTCGTCGTTTAATTTAAATCTCCTTTTTTTCTGCTTTTCCAAATGAGTTTTAAAAAGAGTGACTTTTGAAAATGTTGATTTTTTGCAAATTTTCAATTTTTTCTAAATTATCGGATTTGAAAAATTTTGCTGTTCTTAAGGTTTCGATTTTTTCAATATTAAAATTTTTTCCTTTTTTTAAATTTTGGGTTCTTTCAAAATGTCAACATTTTGTCAAAAATTGTCAAAAATTTCGCAAACCTTGAAACTCATATGACCTTGACCACACGCGACCTTGAACACACATAAACTTGAACACACGCCTGACTGACCGCACGCGACCTTTAAACCCACATGACCTTGACCGCAGGCGACCTTGAGCTCATGTTACCTTGACCGCATGCGACCCTGAACCCGCGTGAGACCTTGAAATCATATGACCTGACCGCATGCGACCCTGAATATATGCGACCCTTGAATTCAGGTGACCTTGACCGCACCTGACCTCGAACATGTGTGACCTTGACCGCACGCAAACTTTAACTTGTGTGACCTCGACCACATCGCGACCTTAAACTCATGTAGCTTTGACCGCACGCAACCTTGATCCTACGTAACCTTGACAGCACGCGACTTTGAACTCATATGACCTTGACCGAACGCGACCCTTGAACTTAGGTGACCTTGACCGCATGCGACCCTGAACCCGCGTGAGACCTTGAAATTTATATCACCTTTAATCGCATGCGACCTTGAACTAGGGTGACCTTGACTGCATGCGACCTTGAACACATGCGATCTTGAACTCAGGTGACCTTGACCGCACGCGACCTTTAACACATGCGACCTTGAACTTAGGTGACCTTAACCGCACGCGACCTAGAACTCAGGTGACCCTTGACCACACGCGACCTTGAATACGTGTGACCTTGATTGCATGCGATCTTGAACTTACAGGACCTTGACCCCGTGCGATCTTGAATTCATGTGACCTTAACCGCACGGGACCCTTGATCTCGCGTGACTTCGAACGGGCGTGATCTTGATCGCAGACGACCTTGAACTCACGTGACCTTGAAGTTACCCGGGTTCATATGATCTTCACTTTGAGTAACTTTAGTCATGTAAGCTCAAGGTCGCATGAGATTAGAATTACGTTAGTTCAAGGTCACGTGAATTCAAATTCAGGAGTTACTCACGTGACATTGAATCCACGCGACTGAACTCATGTGGCCTTAAACTCACGTGGCCTAATTTTGGCTGTTCTTGAATATTTCGATTTTTTAAATATTAAAATTTTCCTTTTTTTAAATTTTGGGTTGTCTTTCAAAATGTCAACATTTTGTCAAAAATTGTCAAAAATTTTGCAATTCTTAATATTTTTTATAAATTTCACTTTTTTACAAATATTTTGACACTTCAAAATTTTGATTTTTTTTCAAAATTACGATTTTTTCAATATTTCCTTTTCTTTTGCTTTTTCTTTTTTTTTCAATTGCAGAAATGCAAATATTTTCAAATTTCCACTATTTTTTAAAAGTTTGACAGTTTGGAAATTTCAATTTTCAATTTCTGCTTTCCTCAAAATTTCGACTTTTGTTGGAAATCACGATTTTCTTAAATCTCGTTGTTTATTTTAACTCTTCACTTTTTCAAAATGACTTTTAAGAAGTGTGACTTTTGAAAATCTTATTTTCTGCAAAATTTCCATTTTTTTTAGATTATTTGATTTAAACGATTTTAATTTTTCCTGAAAATTTCGCTTTTTTTTAAATAATAAAATTTTTCCTTTTTTTAATTTCGTTTTCTTTAAAATCTTAACATTTGGTCGAAAATTGTCAAAATTTCGTGATTCTTATTATTTTCAACTATTTTTTTAAAAGTTGGACGGTTTGGAAATTTCAATTTTTAATTTCGACATTCTCCAAAATTTTGACTTTTCTTGAAAATCTAGATTTTTTAAATCTTGTCGTTTATTTTAAATCTCCTTTTCTTCTTCTTTTCAAAATGACTTTAAAAATGTGACTTTTGAAAATCTTGATTTTTGCAAATTTTTAATTTTTGTAAAATTTTTGCATTAGAAAAATTTGGTTTTTCTTGAATATTTCCATATTTTAAATATTAAAATTTTTCTTTTTTTTTTAATTTTGGGTTGTTTTTTAAAAAGTCAACATTTTGTCAAAAATTTCGTCTCATTATTTTTTTTTATAAATTTCACTTTTTTGAAAATATTTTGACATTTTTTCAAAATTTCTTTTCCTTTTTCTTTCAATTGTCTTTTAAAAATGCAGAAATTTTCAAATTGCAACTATTTTTCAAAAATTTTTAATTTCCTCTTTGTTCAAAATTTCGACTTTTTTTGGAAATCTTGATTTTCTTAAATCTCGTCGTTTATTCTAATCTCCTTTTTTTCAAAATGACTTTTAAAAAGTGTGATTTTTGAAAATCTAAGCCTTTGTAAAATCTCCATTTTTTTTAAATTATTTGATTTAAACGATTTTAATTTTTCCTTAAAATTTCGATTTTTTTTCAATAATAAAATTTTTCCTTTTTTTTTAATTTCGTTTTCTTTAAAATCTCAACATTTTGTCGAAAATTGTAAAAAATTTCGTGATTCTTATCATTTTCAACTATTTTTTAAAAGTTAGACGGTTGGAATTCTAAATTTTTAATTTCGCCTTTCTTCAAAATTTTCAATTTTTTTGAAAATCTCGATTTTTTAAATCTCGTCGTTTAATTTAAATCTCCTTTTTTTCTGCTTTTCCAAATGAGTTTTAAAAAGAGTGACTTTTGAAAATGTTGATTTTTGCAAATTTTCAATTTTTTCTAAATTATCGGATTTGAAAAATTTTGCTGTTCTTAAGGTTTCGATTTTTTCAATATTAAAATTTTTCCTTTTTTTAAATTTTGGGTTGCCTTTCAAAATGTCAACATTTTGTCAAAAATTGTCAAAAATTTCGCAAGCCTTGCACTCATATGACCTTGACCGCACGCGGCCTTGGACCCACACGACCTTGACCACACGCGACCCTGAACTCAGGTGACCTTGACCGCACGCGACCTTGAACCCACGTAACCTTGACAGCACGCGACTTTGAACTCATATGACCTTGACCGCAAGCGACCTTGAACACATGCGACCTTGAACTCAGGTAACCTTGACCGCACGCGACCTTGAACACATGCGACCTTGAACTCAGGTGACCCTTACCGCACGCGACCGTGAACTCAGGTGACCCTGACCACACGCGACCTTGAATCCATGTGATCTTGACTGCGCGCCACCTTGAACTTACATAACCTTGATCGCGTGCGATCTCGAATTCATGTGACCTTAACCGTACGGGGCCTTGATCTCGCCTGACCTTGAACGCGTGTGATCTTGATCGCAGACGACCTTCAACTCACGTGAGCTTGAAGTTACCCGGGTTCGCATGATCTTCACTTTGAGTAATTTTAGTCATGTAAGCTCAAGGTCGTATGAGATTCGGATTACGTTAGTTCAAGGTCACGTGAATTCAAATTCACGAGCTACTCACGTAACATTGAATCCACGCGACTGAACTCATGTGGCCTTAAACTCATGTGGCCTAACATTGGTGGTTCTTGAAAACTTCGATATTTTAAATATTAAAATTTTTCCTTTTTTAAATTTTGGGTTGTCTTTCAAAATGTCAACATTTTGTCAAAAATTGTCAACATTTTCGCAATTCTTAATATTTTTTATAAATTTCAATTTTTTGCAAATATTTTGATACTTCAAAATTTTGATTTTTTTCAAAATTACGACTTTTTTCAAAATTTCTTCTTCTTTTTCTTTTTTGTTAATTGCAGAAATGCAGAAATTTTCAAATTTCAACTATTTTTTAAAAGTTTGACGGTTTGGAAATTTCAATTTTTTCAATTTCTGCTTTCTTCAAAATGTCGACTTTTTTTTGGAAATCACGATTTTCTTAAATCTCGTCGTTTATTCTAACTCCCCACTTTTTTTAAAATGACTTTAAAAGTGTCACTTTTAAAAATCTTAGTTTTTGCAAAATTTCGTTTTTTTAAAATTATGTAACTTAAACGATTTTAATTTTTCCTGAAAATTTCGATTTTTTTTTAAATAATACAATTTTTCCTTTTTTTTTAATTTCGGTTTCTTCAAAATCTCAACATTTTGTCGAAATTTGTCAAAAATTTCGTGATTCTTATTTTCAACTATTTTTTAAAAGTTAGACGGTTTGGAAATTTCAATTTTTAATTTCGACATTCTCCAAAATTTCCACTTTTTTTTTAAATCTTTATTTTTTAAATCTCGTTATTTATTTTAAATCTCCTTTTCTTTTTCTTTTCAAAATGACTTAAAAAATGTGACTTGAAAATCTTGAATTTTACAAATTTTTAATTTTTTCTAAATTATTGGATTAGAAAAATTTGGCTTTGCTTGAAAATTTTGATTTTTTAAATATTAAAATTTTTCCTTTTTTTTAATTTTGGGTTGTTTTTTAAAAAGTCAACATTTTGTCAAAAATTGTCAAAAATTGTCAAAAATTTCGTAATTCTCATTATTTTGTTATAAATTTCACTTTTTTACAAATATTTTGACATTCTTCAAAATCTTGATTTTTTCCAAAATTACGACTTTTTCCAAAACTTTTTTTCTTTTTCTTTCAATTGTCTTTTGAAAAAGCAGAAATTTTCAAATTTCAACTATTTTTCAAAAGTTTGACGGTTTGGAAATTTCAATTTTTAATTACGTCTTTGTTCAAAATTTCGACTTTTTTTTGGAAATCTCGATTTTCTTAAATCTCCTAGTTTATTCTAAATCTCCACTTTTTTCAAAATGTCATTTAAATACTGTGACTTATGAAAATCTTGGTCTTTGCAAAATTTCGATTTTTTACAAAATTATTTGGTTTAAACGATTTAAATTTTTCCTAAAAATTTTGATTTTTTTTAAATAATAAAAATTTTCCTTTTTTTATTTCGTTTTCTTCTTTTTTTGAAAATCTAGATTTTTTAAATCTTGTCGTTTATTTTAAATCTTCTTTTCTTAGCTTTAAAATGACTTTTAAAAAGTGTGACTTAAAAATATTGATTTTTGCAAATTTTCAATTTTTTCTAAATTATTGTATTTGAAAAATTTACTTAAACGATTTTAATTTTTTTTAATTTCATTTTTTTAAAATTTTAAAATTATTACCTATTTTTTATTTCGTTTTTTTGAAAATATCAACAATTTTTCCAAAATTGTCAAAAGTTTCGCGACTGTTTCTCATTATTTTTTTATAAATTACGACTTTATACACAAAGTTTGACATTTTTCAAAATTTTGATGATTTTCAAAATTTCGACTTTTTTTCAAAATTTCGAGTTTATTAAAAATGGAGAAAGTTTCAAATTTTAATTATTTCTTGAAAGCAAATTAATTTTACTTTCTTTAAAATTTCAAGTTTTTTTTGAAAATCTCGATTTTTTAAATCTTGACATTTATTCAAAATAACGAACTATTAAAAGTTTGAGATTTTTAAAAAAATTGACGTTTCCTCCAATTTGTGGTTGTTTTTTTTTTCCAAATGACTTTTAAAAAGCTTGACTTAATTTTTTCCAAGTGGTTTTTTAGAATGATTTGATTTCAAATATTTCGACTTTTCTTGAAAGTTTCAATTGTTTAAATAACAAAATTTCGTTTTTTTCAAAATCTTAACTTTTTTTCAAAAAGTGTCAAAAATTGCGCCACTATTTTTCATTATTTTTTTATAAATTTCGACTTTATACAAATATTTTGACATTTTTCAAAATTTTGATTTTTTCCAAAATTTCGACGTTTTTTCAAAATTTCGACTTTTTTTCAAAATTTCGAGTTTATTGAAAATGAAGAAAGTTTCAAATTTTAATTATTTCTTGAAAGCAAATTAATTTTGACTTTCTTTAAAATTTGAAGTTTTTTTTTGAAAATCACGATTTTTTAAATTTTGAGATTTATTCAAAATAACGAACTATTAAAAGTTTGAGGTTTAAAAAAAAATTGACGTTTTCTCCAATTTGTCGTTTTTTTTTCAAAATGACTTAAAAAGCTTGACTTAATTTTTTCCAAGTGGTTTTTTAGAATTATTTGATTTCAAATATTTCGACTTTTCTTGAAAGTTTCAATTGTTTAAATAACAAAATTTCTCATTTTAAATTTCGTTTTTTTCAAAATCTTAACTTTTTTTCAAAAAGTGTCAAAAATTGCGCCACTATTTTTCATTATTTTTTTTATAAATTTCGACTTTATACAAATATTTTGACATTTTTCAAAATTTTGATTTTTTCCAAAATTTCGACGTTTTTTCAAAATTTCGACTTTTTTTCAAAATTTCGAGTTTATTGAAAATGAAGAAAGTTTCAAATTTTAATTATTTCTTGAAAGCAAATTAATTTTGACGATTTTTTAAATTTTGAAATTTATTCAAAATAACGAACTATTAAAAGTCTGAGATTTTTAAAAAAATTGACGTTTCCTCCAATTTGTGGTTGTTTTAAACCTCCACTTTTTTTAAAATGACTTTTAAAAAGCTTGACTTAATTTTTTCCAAGTGGTTTTTTAGAATTATTTGATTTCAAATATTTAGACTTTTCTTGAAAGTTTCAATTGTTTAAATATCAAAATTTCTCATTTTAAATTTCGTTTTTTTTTAAATCTCAACATTTTTTCAAAAAGTGTCAAACATTTCGCGACTTTTTTACATTACTTTTTTATAAATTTCGACTTTATACAAATATTTTAACATTTTTCAAAATTTTGATTTTTTCCAAAATTTCGACGTTTTTTCTAAATTTCGACTTTTTTTCAAAATTTCGAGTTTATTGAAAATAAGAAAGTTTCAAATTTTAATTATTTCTTAAAAGCAAATTAATTTTGACTTTCTTAAAATTTAAAGTTTGTTTTGAAAATCACGATTTTTTAAATTTTGAGATTTATTCAAAATAACGAATTATTAAAAGTTTGAGATTTTTAAAAAATTTGACCTTTCTTCAAATTTGTGGTTTTTTTAAACCTCGACTTTTTGCTAAAATGACCTTTTTAAAAAGCTTCACTTAATTTTTTCCAAATTTTCAGGTGTTTTTGAAAATTATTGGATTTCAAAAACTTAGACTTTTCTTGAAAATTTCAATTGTTTAAATATCAAAATTTCTCCTTTTTAAATTTCGTTTTTTTCAAAATCTCAACATTTTTGCAAAAAGTCTCAAAAATTTCGCAACTGTTTCTTATTATTTTTTTATAAATTTCGACTTTATACAAACATTTTGACATTTTTCAAAATTTTGATTTTTTGCAAAATTTTGACTTTTTTCAAAATTTTGAGTTTATTAAAAATGAAGAAAGGTTCAGATTTTAATTATTTCTTGAAAGCAAATATATTTTGACTTTTTTTAAAATTGCAAGTTTTTTTGAAAATCTCGATTTTTTAAATCTTAACATTTATTCAAAATAACGAATTATTAAAAGTTTGAGATTTTTAAAAAATTTGACGTTTCGTCAAATTTGTGTTTTTTAAACCTCGACTTTTTGTCAAAATGACTTTTTTAAAAAGCTTCAATTCATTTTTTCGAAATTTGTAAGTTTTTTGAGAATTATTGTATTTCGAAAACCTGGACTTTTCTTATTATTCAAAATAACGAATTTTCAGATTTTTAAAAAAGTTGACGTTTTTTCAAATTTGTGGTTTTTTAAATTTCGGTTTTTTTTTCAAAATGATATTTTTAAAAAGCTCGACTTAATTTTTTCCGAATTTTCAAGTTTTTTGAGAATTATTGGATTTAAAAATTGTTGACTTTTTTTTGAAAGTTTCAATCAACATTTCTCCTTTTTAAATTTCGTTTTTTTTCAAAATTTCGAGTTTTTTAAAATCTTAACATTTGGTAAAAATGTTCGAATATTCCTCAAAATAACCATCTGAAAAATTTGGATCCTTTCAAGTTTTCGACTGTTTTAAAAATCTACCTTTTTTAGAAATTTTAACTTTTTACAAATATTTTGACATCATTTTTCAAAATTTTTACATGTTTCCATAATTTCGACTTTCTTTCTCAAAATTTCGCGTTTTTGAAAATCCGGATATTTTCAAATTTCCACTATTTTTTAAAAGTTCTACCTTTTCTTTATTTTGACTTTCTTTCTTTAGAGTTTCGGCTTTTTTTGTTAAATATCAATTGTTTTTTTAAATATGGGCATTTATTCAAAATGTCGACTTTAAAACAATCGAATTTTTTTTTTTTTGTTATACAATTCGGTAGAAAATTTGATGTAAATTCTAGGAGTAGGTTACAAACAAAATGATAAAAGGTCGGTATGTAAGTAAACGTTTATTTTAACTTTGTAACATGACGTTTCCGCTTCGTATAAAATCAAAATATGTCCGAATAGCTCTCTCTTGTCCTGTTGTCTCGACGGATCCGGGTCTTTGTAGCCGAAGGTTAATAAGGGCCCTATCCGGTGTAACTCCGTGAAACCTAACTAGATAACAAGCTGCCATTACACCTGTACGACCCCTTCCCATCCTGCAATGCACGCCTACTGCCTGAAAATTGAATATGCAACTTTAGGAAGTTTCGACCGGAAATGAGTTGGGAAAATTTATACGCAAAAGCAATTTCCCGTGGCATGTCTTCGTGTGCAAAAATTCAACTTGATCTTTCGCAAGATCGGTGATTCATACCTTCCCTCTGGTTTTGGTTTTTTCGCAAATGTCAATAAATCTGACGATGTCCTTGAGTTCCGGCGCTTCGAATTCTTCGATGTCGATGCAAGTCCATTCGAGATTTTTAACTGTGTGAATAGGTGGTTTCATTTCTGGTGAGAGTGTAACTAGATGTCCTAATCCTTGGTCGATGAGATATTGAAGTTGATTTTGATTTTCCGGATAAGCCATCGCAGCTAATTCATTATTTACTACCCAGGAAAAGTTCCAAGGTGGCCTTAGATCAGTCGTATTTTCTTTTGATGCTTTGCTCATGTTTTATGACAATTTTTATCAATGAGTACAAATGCCAGTGGTTCTTATTTATTACACATGCTTACTAGATAAAATATTATTATTTATCGCAGGTTTACTTCTAAAGTAAATTTTTGATTACATCACTATCATCGCTGGATTTGTACTGAATGGAGTTGGGAGTGGTTTATTTTTAAAGCGTTACTAGTGACAATGAATGCGCAAAAGTTCTAAAATCGATCATTCAGTGGGGACTCGTCTTTCATTCATTTACAGGCTACAAACGAATACAAACATATTTTTTAAAGTTATGGTCCAAATTCGACCATAAGTGACTAAAAAAACCATTCAATCAAATTTATTTGTATTCATATTTTTAACTCTTACCTTCATGGTGTGAAAAAATATGAAAATTTTAACTGTTATTGAAAATTTCAGTTTTTTCAAAATTTTGATAATTTGAAAATTCAAACCTTGTTAAAAATTATGATTTTTTTCTGTTGACTCTTTGAAGTTTTCGATCCGTTTTCTGTATTTAAACTTTTTGAAAATTCCGACTTTTTTTTTAATTTAAAATTTCAGCTTTTATTTAAAATCTCGGGCTTTGTTGAAATTTTAATTTTCTTTAAAAAATATCTACCTTTTTAAACTGTTGATTTTTCCAAAATTTTGAATTGTTCCCAAATTTTGAATTTTTCTCAAAATGTTGATATTTTTAAAAATTTTGACCCCTACTGCACATTTCAACTTTTTTGAATATTCCTATCTTTTTTCAATTATTTTCTTAAGCAACTTTTTGAAAATTAAATTTTTTAAAAATTATTGTTTTTTTATTTATACCTTTTCAAAAATTCAATTTATTAAAAATTCGACATTTTCAAATCGTCACTTCTTTTCAAATGTTCGACTTTTGTGAAAATATTGATATCTTGAAAAATTCTGAACCTAAATTTTAACTTTTTCTCCAAATTTAACTTATAAATTTCCATTTTTGGAAAAATTCAACTTCTTTATTAATTTCGATTGTATTGAAAATGTTGACTGGAGAGTTTCGACTTTTTTAAAAATCTGAGCTCTCAAAATTTCTGCCTTTTTAAAACTGGAATTTTTTGAAAATTTATACTTCTATTCAAAAGTTTTTTGTGTTTCCAAATGTCGAATTCAACCTATCTTAAAAAATTTAACTTTTTAAAAATATGGAAGCTTCTAAAATTTTGTTTTTTTTTCAATTTCCACATTTTTCCAAATTTTGGCTTTTTTAAAAAATATACATTTATCTCTTTTGAAAATGTTCGGTTTTTAAAAATATTGACTTTTTTCGAAACGTTTTGACTCTTTTTCAATGATCTTAATTTTTGGAAATTTTGAAAATAGTGACTTTTTTGAATTTCGCACTTTTTTTCAAAAGTTAACTTTTTGAAAAGTTTACCTTTTTCTCGAAACGAAGACTTTACAATTGAAAAATTCGACTTCGCTTGGCAATTTTTTCGTTTTGGATATTTGAACATTTTTGAAAAGTTTTGACTCATTTTCAGAGATTTCAATTTTTGAAAATTTCGACTTTTTTCGAAATTTAAACTTTTACTTGAACATTTTTGTAAATTCCATTCTTTCAAGAATTCCACATTTTTAAAAATTTGGATTTTTTTGAAAATTTATACTTTAATTCAAAAGTTTTTTGTGTCGAATTCAACCTATTTTAAAAAATTCTTCTTTTAAAAATATGGAAGCTTCTAAAAATTTTGATTTTTTTTTAAATTTCTGCCATTTTCAAAATTTTGGATTTTTTGGAAAATGTACATTTATATCTTTTGAAAATGTTCGCTTTTTTAAAAATATTGACGTTTTTGGAAAGGTTTCCTTTTAAAGAATTTCATTTTTTTGAAATTTGGAAAATATTGACTTTTTGAAAATCTTTAATTTTTTTTTAAATTTAACTTTTTGAAAAGTTCACATTTTTCTCGAAACGAAGACTTTACTGTTAATCTAGACTATTTTAAAAAATGCTACATTTTTGAAAATTTGTATACTTTGATTCGTTTTTTTTTCAAATGTGTATTTACTCTTTTCGAAAATGTCATCTTTTTTAAAAGAATTGATCTTTTTAATCTTTAATTTTTTTCAGCGTTCAGTTTCTTTTTTAAAAATTTCTAATTTTTTCTAAATTTACACTGTTTCGATTTTTGTAAATTTCATTTTCTCTTTCGATTTGTCTTTTTTTTAAAATTCGACTTCGCTTAGCAATTTTTTCGTTTTGGATATTTGAACATTTTTGAAAAGTTTCGACTCGTTTTCAGAGATTTCAATTTTTGAAAATTTCGACTTTTTTCGAAATTTAAACTTTTACTTGAAATTTCAACTTTTTTGTAAATTCCATTCTTTCAAGAATTCCACATTTTTAAAAATTTGGATTTTTTTGAAAATTTATACTTTAATTCAAAAGTTTTTTGTGTCGAATTCAACCTATTTTAAAAAATTCTTCTTTTAAAAATATGGAAGCTTCTAAAAATTTTGATTTTTTTAAAATTTTTGCAGTTTTAAAAATTTTGGATTTTTTGGAAAATATACATTTATCTCTTTGGAAAATGTTCGCTTTTTTAAAAATATTGACTTTTTTTGAAAAGTTTTGACTCTTTTTCAAAGGTTTTAATTTTTGAAAATTCGGACTTTTATCGACTTTCATCTGAAATTTCATTTTTTTTTTGTAAATTCCGTTTTTTCAAGAATTCCACATTTTTAAAAATTTGGATTTTTTGAAAAGTTAGACTTCCATTTAAAAGTGTTTTGTGTTTCGAAATGTCGAATTCAACCTTTTTTGAACAATTCTACTTTTTAAAAATTTGGAAGCTTCTGATTTTTTTTGAATTTCTGCTTTTTTTAAAATTTTGGATTTTTTGGAAAATAAACATTTATCTCTTTTGAAAATGTTCGGCTTTATAAAAATATTGAATTTTTTTAAAAAGTTATGACTTTCAAAAATTTCAATTTGTGAAAATTTCGATTTTTTAAAAATTTAGACTTTTACCTGAAATTTCAATCTCTTTTGTAAATTCCACTCCTTCAAAAATTCCACATTTTTAAAAAATTCAATTTTTTGAAAATTTTAACCTTTTGACAAATGTTTAGAAATTTCCATTTTTTTTTAATTATGACTTTTGTAAAATTTGACTTTATTAAATAGATCAAGTGAGAATTTCGACTTTTCCAAAAATGTTGTTGTTTTATTGTTGACTTAATTGATAATTTCAAACTTTTTCAAAAATTCCACTTTTTTGAAAATACTCTTGGAGTTTCAATTTTCTAATTTTTTGACTTTTGTTTAATTTTGGCTTTCTCCGAAATTATAGTTTTAAATTTCATATTTTGGAAAATTCCACTTTTTTGAAATTGTATTGTATTTGGCTTTGAATGCTTCGACTTTTTTAAAAATTTTAACTTTCAAAATTTTGAATTTTGTAAAATTTGGATGTTTTTCAGGAGATTTTTTGTCTCCAAATTTTTGTGAATTTAGACTTCGGCTGTTAATTTTTTTTCTCGAAGCTCTGACTGCAAATTTTTGACTTTCTAATCTTTGCTTTTGCTGGAAATTGGACTTGTAAATTTCGCCTTTTTTGAACAATGTCAGTTGTATCGAAAATTTTTACTTTGAATCTTTAAAAATTTCGAGCTTTTCGACATTTCGGCCTTTTTTAAAAAATGCCTTTTTCCCTTTTTTGATAATACCATTTATTAACCTTTTGACCTTTTTCCAAAATTTCACTTTTTTTCGAAATTTTGCCTTTTGAAAATTCACTTTTTTTCTCGAAGTGGATACTTTACTGTTAATCTAGACTAAATTATTTTAAAAAATTCTGCTTTTTTAAAAAATTTATATACTTTGATTCGTTTTTTTGTAAATGCCTGCTTACCTTTTTCGAAAATGCTAACTTTTTTGAAATTATGGATCTTTTTAATTTTTCATTTTTTTCACGTTCAGTTTTTTTTGGAATTTTTTTTTAAATTTAGACTTATTCGATTTTTGTAAATGTCATCTTCTCTTTTGAATTGACTTTTTTTTGTTGGAAAAATTCGATTTCGTTTGAAATTTTTTTAGTTTTGGAGATTTGAACGTTTTTAAAAAATTTTGACTCTGTTTCAAAGATTTCAGTTTTTGATAATTTCTACATTTTTCGAAATTTAAACTTTTACCTGAAATTTCAATTTTTTTGTAAATTCCATTCTTTCAAGAATTCCACATTTTTAAAAATTTGGATTTTTTTGAAAATTTAGACCTCCATTAAAAAGTTTTTGTTTCGAAATGTCGAATTCAACCTATTTTGAAAAATTCTACTATTTAAAAATATGGAGGCTTCTAAATTTCTTTTTAAATTTCTGCTTTTTTTAAAATTTTGGATTTTTTGGAAAATATACATTTATCTCTTTTAAAAATGTTCGTTTTTTCAAAAATATTGACTTTTTTTGAAAAGTTGTGACTCCTTCTTAAAGATTTTAATTTTTGAAAATTTGGACTTTTATCGACTTTCATCTGAACTTTCAGTTTTTTTTAAATTCCATTCTTTCAAGAATTCCACATTTTTAAAAATTTGGATTTTTTGAAAAGTTAGACTTCCATTCAAAAGTTTTTTGTGTTTCGAAATGTCGAATTCAACCTTTTTTGAACAATTCTTCTTTTTAAAAATTTGGAAGCTTCTGATTTTTTTTGAATTTCTGCTTTTTTTAAATTTTGAAATTTTTTGAAAATAAACATTTATCTCTTTTGAAAATGTTCGCCTTTTTAAAAATATTGAATTTTTTTAAAGAGTTTTGACTCTTTCAACAAAGATTTCAATTTGTGAAAATTTCGATTTTTTAAAATTTAGACTTTTACCCGAAATTTCAATATTTTTTGTAAGTTCCACTCCTTCAAAAATTCCACATTTTAAAAAAATTCGATTTTTTAAAAATTTTAACCTTTTGTCAAATGTTTAGAAATTTCCATTTTTTTTAATTAGGACTTTTGTAAAATTTGACTTTATTAAATAGATCCAGTGAGAATTTCGATTTTTTCAAAAATCTTGTTTTAATTTTGACTTAATTGATAATTTCGAACTTTTTTCAAAAATTCCACTTTTTTGAAAATACTCTTGGAGTTTGAATTTTCTAATTTTTTGTCTTTTGTTTAATTTTGGCTTTCTCCGAAATTTTAGTTTTAAATTTCATATTTTGGAACATTCCACTTTTTTGGAGTTATATTATATGTGGTTTTGAATGCTTCGACTTTTTTAAAAATTTTAACTTTCAAAATTTTAAATTTTTGAAAATTTGCTTGTTTTTCAAGAGATTTTTTGTCTCCAAATTTTTGTGAATTTAGACTTCGGCTGTTAAATTTTTTTTCTCGAAGCTTTGACTGCAATTTTTCGACTTTCTAATCTTGGCTTTTGCTGGAAATTGGACTTGTAAATTTCGCCTTTTTTGGAAAATGTCAGTTGTATCGAAAATTTTGACTTTTTTTCGACATTTCGGCCTTTTTTAGAAAATGCTTTTTTGCCTTGTTTGAAAATATCATTTTTTAACCTTTTGACCTTTTTCCAAGATTTCACTTTTTTTCGAAATTTTGCTTTTTGAAAATTCACTTTTTTTCTCGAAATGGAAACTTTACTGTTAATCTAGACTAAATTATTTTGAAAAATTCTACTTCTTTTAAAATTTATATACTTCGATTCCTTTTTATAAATGTCTGTTTACCTTTTTCGAAAATGCTAACTTTTTTGAAATTATTATTATTATTTCATTTTTTCAGCGTTCAGTTTTTTTTGGAAATTTCTATTTCTTTTTTAAATTTAGACTGATTTGATTTTTGTAAATGTCATCTTCTCCTTTGAATTGACTTTTTTTGGAAAAATTCGACTTCGCTTGGAAATTTTTCTGTTTTGGAGATTTGAACGTTTTTAAAAAGTTTAACTCTTTTTCAAAGATTCCAGTTTTTGAAAATTTCGACTTTTTTCGAAATTTAAACCTTTACCCGAAATTTCAATTTTTTTGTAAATTCCATTCTTTCAAGAATTCCACATTTTTTAAAATTTGGATTTTTTTGAAAATTTTAACTTTTTGTTAAATGTTTCAAAATTTCCATTTTTTTGCAACTATGACTTTTGTAAATTTTAACTTTATCAAATAGATACGGTGAGATTTTCGACTGTTTCAAAAATGTTGTTGTTTTAATATTGACTTACTTGAAAATTTCGAACTTGTTTCAAAATTTCCACTTTGTTGAAAATATTCCTAAAGTTTTAATTTTCTTTTTTTTGGTTAATTTAAGCATTTCCGAAATTTTATTTGTAAATTTCATTATTTGGAAAATTCCACTCTTCTGAATTGTATTGAAAATGTCAACTTTTTTAAAAATTTCAACTTTCAAAGTTTTGAAAATTTAGACGTTTTCAAGCGTTTTTTTGTCTTCAAATTTTTGTAAACTTAGGCCCGGGCTGGTAAAAAAAAATTCTCGAAGCGTTGACTCTTTTTGAAAATTTTCGACTTTCTATTTTTGGCTTCTGCTGAAAATTTGACATCTATTTCGATGGTGTTTAGTTTTTTTTGGAAATTTCCAATTTTTTCTAAATTTAGACTGATTCAATTTTTGTAAATTTTATGTTCTCTTTTAATTTGACTTTTTTTTTCGGAAAAATTCGACTTCACTTGGAAATTTTTCAATATAGGAGATTTGAACGCTTTTAATAAGTTTTGACCCTTTTTCAGAGATTTCAGTTTTTGAAAATGTCGACTTTTGTCGAAATGTAAACCTTTACCTGAAATTTCAATTTTTTTGTAATTTCATTCTTTCAAGAATTCCACATTTTTAAAAATTTGGATTTTCTTTGAAAATTTTGACTTTGTTAAATGTTTCGAAATTTCCATTTTTTTTTTCAATTATGACTTTTGTAAATTTTAACTTTATTAAATAAATCCGGTGAGAATTTCGACATTTATAAAAATGTTGTTTTAATATTGATTAACTTGAAAATTTTGACCTATTTTCAAAATTTCCACTTTTAAAAAAATATTCTTGGAGTTTTTATTTTCCAATTTTTTGTTTTTTGTTTAATTTTAACTGTATCAGGTCAGATTATACTCCAGGGTGTTGACTGACTAATATTGTTTGATCAAAAAGCTAAATAATGTATAAAAACAAAGAATATAAGTTCCTAATGTACATTTTTCATGTTATATTTTTGGAGATCCGTCATTTTTCAAACATTTAACACATAAAAGTCGTGGTTGATGAAAATTTCAAAACTTTTATTTTAAATGACAACAACTAACACTATTAAATTGTCTCTCTGAAGATGATAGCTTGGCTATCGAAACGCGTTAGAGCAACCTTTGTTGTGTTTTTTAATCTTTCTTGGTTTCACGGGATAAGATTTTTATTTCAACTATTAAAAAATACAAAAGAAGTTCATGTGACATGACAAAACTTCAATTTCGTTGACCAGTGTTATTTACACAATTTTTTAGCAAAATGTGTTGCCATTTTCGTCTTATCAGCTTAGGGGGAAACTTTACAACAATAGCAATTATTGCAATAAATCAATGGTGAATCGCACACACTGCAAACACCTTCTATAGAGGATAATTTGGTTATTTTGATGGAAAAAAGTCTTCAGAAAACTTTTAAAATATATGCCAAAACAAAAACAAATTTTAATTTGTGAAATTTTTTGTCTTGAAATAAGTAAAGAGTGAAAAAAGTTTTAGTATACTTGAATTGTAATTTGTTAACAATAAAATGCATATAATGTGCATGAAAATTGAGAAAGTGCAAGTTGCAGAACCTTATCCGTGAAACCTTTGGGATTGTTACGCGTGGTTCGAATGATTAACACTGAGCTATACAACACTTTATTTTCAAACTGAACTGAGAACACTACAATTGCAATTCACCAACTTGTTTATTGACTTCTAACTAACTTGATTAACTAGCTTCACTGACTAATTAACTCGAGGGAAAGGCGACCGCCATATATAGTTTTTGCTTCCGTGTTCTAGAAAAATCCAGCAGATAAGGCTTATCATTTGCCGAAATTTCTGGAACGCTTATCTGCCGTTTACTTCATTATCGGGGCCGCTTTCACTTATCAGATCTTTCTAGAAAATTTTCTTACGTACTAAATTCTATAATTTACATTTCGTTACAGTATTCATATATTTTTAAATTACGACAAGCTTCTCGCCACTTTCTTCCTTGAGGCTCTGTAATAAAGTTAGTAAATCTAGTACACAAATAAAAATTAATTTAACTTGATTTAACGAATTTTTACTCTATGTACCAATTAAAATCAGCTGTCAAGCATGATCACTATCGTTTTAAAATTATGATGACTTCGCATTTAATATTGGCTTTCATAAAATCAATTATCTAAAATTTCGCGCTCGTCATCAGAACAGAATCGGCTTAATTAAGTATGTTAACCCTATCAAAAAGCTAAATTTCGGTCACTCTATAATTCCGCTTAAAAGTCTAAAAAATCGAAGAGAGGCACATTCATTTCAATTTATAATGTTAACTTGCAATTAAAGCTGTCACAGGGAACTCTTAAATTAAAAGCGGGGGCTAAACGAAGTTATCAAAGTTTACGCAACGTATATATTAATTACGCTGATTTCATGCTATCACGGATGCCAAATGGGAAAAATAAATACACCCATAACTTAATTACAAGCAGTTTTCAATGAAACAGTAAGGGTTGTGAATGAAATTGTTATCGGGCATGCTACGTCAAAATCACAACCCAAACATCGAAATGGTTTTTGCATAACATCGACCAGAAACGTTGGAATTAATCAGACGAAAATTCTCGCTTATTGAGGGCCTATTTATCCGTTGACAGTTGATTTTAATCGTAATATTTATCCGAATTATTCTCTAAAAGTACACTGCATTTGCTATTTAATGATTTTTCCATTGATGGCGTTTAATGCGTTATTATTCGGCAACAACAAACTAGTAGAAACTGGAGTGGTCAGGACAGATCGAGCTAGACTCTGTATCGAGCAAAAGTTTAATGAGTCGATTTGGTTAACAAAGGACGCGGATACAGGATTTCAGGTGAGGGCAATTTTTCCGTGATTTTACTCATCCTATAGACAGTGACGTAGATAACTTTTGGGGGAAGGAGTGTTTGAGTTGGTTCTACTTTTCTAAATAAAAATGTATGGCCGGATCCAATAAGGGTGGACCCGATTAGATTTTTCTGCTGGGCCCTCTATTTTTTTACTTTTCGTTTTGGCTGAGCAGCTAACAGAAATAAAATAGTGTTTGTGCTGTTATCGAATTCATATGTAAAACAAAACAAATTGAACCCTTTCAATTTAAAAAACCATGAAATTGCAAAACTGTATGTCAAGCCTGTAATCAGGGGGGGGAGGCGGGGGGGCTGCAGCCCCCCCCCCGAAATTTTTTGGCTTCACACTAAATAGAACTGAACTTTCCAGATATGCGACCTTTTTAAAAACCATTTTTAATGGATCATTTTGTTTTCGTGTTGAAATGCAAGGATGTTTTTTTTGTTCCAATTTGGCGCCATTTCTTATTATTAGAGACCGGATTTTAAGCACCATCAAGCAATGTAAAAAGGTGAACAAAATGTTAAATTAGGCAACAACGAAAATCTAAAGAAGGCACCAAAAAGGTAAAATAATCAAAAAATGGCACTAACAGGCCAAAACCCACAATTAACAAAAAACAATTTTTGAAATCTCAGTCGAAATTAAAAAAAAATAGATTTTAGGTTATACTCAGAATATTCAGAAGGAGTATGACAGTTTCAAATACAGAAATTCTTGAAATTTCGAGTTGACTGTTGAATTTTCTCCCTAAGTATTAAAATTTTTGTCTTGAACTCATTCGTATTTTTTTTCAAAATTTTGGCTTTTCTTGAAATTTCTTTTTTTATTATTTGAGATTTCAATCTTATCTTTTAAATTCTATTAAAATAATGTTGAATTTTGCAAGTTTTTTAAGCCTAAACTCTCCATTTTGAGAAAAAAATTTAAATTTTGAGAACTAAAAATTTATACAAGCGATTTTTCGAGATTTAACACCAAATTTTGAGAAAAACTTGGATCTTGTGATAAATTTTTACAGTTTTGGGATTTAAAAATTTATATTTTAAATTCGGTATTTAAATAAAATTTTGAATATTAGACCAAAATATCAAATAATCTTATAAGCCATTATTTTGAGAAGACATTTTTTAATAAGTTATTTTCATGAATGCCTTCTATAATTTTTCTAGCATGGCGATTGAACTTTTAAAAAAATGTCTAAAATGAAGATTCTTTTATAAATTTCAAGTTGTAGACAAAACTTGAGCATGAGCTGTAGAGGGTGTTTAAAAGGAAATGAGAGTGTCGAACACGTGATGTGTCACTGCCCGGCACTAGCATCAATCAGAGGATCCACGCTGGGGGACTTCTGGCCTATAATAATAATATTAGTTTATTAAATGTATAAATAAATAATACATATTTTTACAGGAAAACATTATTGGTTAACAAGAAATATTCATTTTAACATAGACACCTAACTTTCTCTTAAAACTAGACAAATTATTTGCACTTTTTATTTCATTTGACAGATTATTAAATAAAGACACACCCTTATAAAATAAAGATCTATATGTCGATTCTTTACTAACAGTATTTATATTAGGGTGGTCCTTATTTAGAAAATGTTCGAATTTTTTCCACGATAGTCCTAAATCGGTTCCAAATATATAAAAAAAAATTCATGCCAAGTTATAGCTCTTAATTTTAATATCAACCCGGCCCCCCCGATAGCCAAAGTTTTAAATGGAAATAACATAGGAAAAGTTCTGTTAATACTTTGGAATTTTTTATCCCATAAACCAATAAACATATCATGTCGACAAATAATTATTTTTATAGAAAATTTACCGCTCTACAAAAAAGCTCTCTTGTGATTTTTGGCTAACTTGATTGGTTTAAAAGTTATTCGAGGTTAAAATAAAAGTTCTAGTCAATCTAATGGTTTTTTTCGTTTTTATCGTCATTTTATGATTCAAAAATGAAAAAAGAGTTATAATTTATATTTCAAACGAATTTTCTTACCTTGACGTATGCTCTGAAAGAAAAGTATTAATGAATTGGAAAAATTTATTATTAAAATTTCAATGACTTGAAAGAAAATACCAATATTATCATTTTTTTTTTAATCACATACTTTTATGAAGTTTTTACATTAGTTTTCTTTAACGCATCAGGAAACATTTGACGATGATCTTTAACTAATTGTAATACAAATTGCATTTGTTTTTCATCTTTGGTATAATGTTTACAAAAATCTTGCACTAGTTTAACTCCTCTCTCAGCACAGTCATTTACAACCGATAGTTTTTTGGACAAACCGTAATGCAGTTTTGTAGCTTTCATTTTCAGCCCATTCAGAAGGATGAATTTGTAAAAATTCTGTTTGTAACTCAAATCTTTCAAAAAATTTGATCGATTCTGCAGTTACAAAAAAATCGATATCGTTGTACAATAAATCGTTTATATTCTTGCTTTGAAAGCGTTTTATGCTACATTTTTCACTAGTATAATCCAGCTCTTCTTCCGGAATAATATCAATTGAAATCTTGTCTTCTTCTGTATGCAGCTTAGCCACAATTTTTAATTTGGTTTCTAATGGAACATCTTCATCGAAAATTGCGATGATCGCTAACTCTGGCGATAAGTACCATAGATGATTCATAAATCTATTAATTGCTACAGTAGCAAGATTACTGTTGATCGCCTTAAAGTTGTGTAGCTCTTTTAAAAATTGTAGATCATGGTACGGAGCTTTTACACTATTAGATGATAAATACCAAGCTTTAACATAAACAGTTGTCACAAAAACACATATTTGTCGAAGTTTATTGTCTTCACCTTTTTTCAACGATAACTGTTCACGAAACAGGTACATTTTCAGCACGTAAATAGCTTTTGCCATCCACCGTGCATGATGGCAAGCTCCTGGCTTACGAAAACTAAATTTTTCTGGGATAACACCAATGAAGACTAGAGTAAGCTCCAAACACTCTTTGTAATCATCACGAGGCAGCTTTGTTGTCAGAACTTCAGTGGCAAAAGTTTTTATAGACCTAATTTTTTCTACTGTTAACTCGTTTTTATTTCTTGGATCATCTAATCCTGTTTTGTAATTCAGTTTATTCAAAGTTTCCCATTGCTTTTGAAATTTGATAAAAAGTGGAACATTTGGCCCAACAGTATTTGGAAAAACAGCTTCGAACACATATCTTAGGACAATTTCGAAAATGTGATGCCTACACGGAAGATATAATAAATCTCTCTCTAATAATTTCTCCAGTAATGCAGCAGCACCATTTCGAATGCCTAAATTTGAAGCAGTAGTATCACAGGATATCGCTTTGACAGAAGTGTCGAATCCCCAATCCAGCAATGTTTCGTGAATAATAGTAGCTTGTGCCTTTCCAGTCCCATCTTCACTCGTTGGTACACCTAACATAATTTCTTTGCCTTCTGACGTAATTATCACTGGTAATCGATGAACGGTTTCGGTATTTAACAAATTAGGTAATAATTTTCCGTCCCAGTGTACAACAATAGATGATAAATTCAAGTCTTGGAAGTGTTTTTTTATTTCTATTGATTTTGACTCTCGCAGAGTTTGTCGTTGTCTTCGAATAGATGATCGATTGATAATCAAAGAGTTAATATCCACATCTAGTAGGTTTATATCAATAAGTGATTGACAGATAGCAGTTATTATAAATACAGCATCTCTGTCACTTACTTTACATCGATCGAAAGTAGCTACAACTCTATCACTGAGAATATTATAACTTCCTCTTGTTTTTTTTGATTCTGATGATCCGGCAGTAGTAGGAAAGTATATTTCTTCACTAGATGCAGATAGAGCACTTCCCTGGCTAGATAAAAGTTCAACATTTTTGTCTAAAACAAATAAGGACAATAATATGACGAATAAAATATGAACGTGAATAAGTAATAAAAAATCAATTGATTATTTGATTCTCATAATTTACCCAATAATGCTTTTTCTTCATCACTCTTTTTTTTTCGTTTTTCAAAATGAGTTTTTTTGTTTAATTTATTAGAATTATTATCATTGTCATCATATTTTGTTTTAATATTTGCAATAAAACCAATTCATTCATCTGATCTCTGATTAATTAAGAATTCTTTAGAATTTTCATCAATAACTTCAAATACATTTGATGGTGCAATGTCAAATAATTTTTTTAATGAACAAACAAATTCATTTTGTTTTTTTACAGCCACGTCACTCCGATTTTTGTGTTTGACAAGTATGCGCCACTCATCGTACAATTTTTTCAATTTATCGCGGCATCTTTGCATATCTTGAACGGGAATTTGAGCTTTTTTCCAAAACACAATAATTTCATCAATTACTGCAGCGATACTTTCTGGTACAGAAGTATTTAAAATACGTGTATGAAAAAAGAACACTTTTAGAGCTTGCAATTTCGATGGTAATTTATTACCCACTATTTGGACGTCAACATCACCAATTAAAAAGATGTTTTGACGTAAACGTGATAGTTCCATATTTGTCTAATGACTTTAAAATCGAATTGATGAAATTTAAGTATTTTATTAAACAACGAGAAAGCATAACTATTAGTAAATATTCGTGAACGATTTTAATAGAGTTGAGATAATAAATATAGGTTATGAGTACTTTAGAATAAATTGTGATGTGAAAAGTTGAAGTAAAATCTAATAGATGGCGGCATAATCAGTTTCTGAAATGTTTTTATCTTGAAATTTAAATTTGAAACCAGATTGTATCAATATTTTTATCAATCAAAATTAAAATCGTTCAATAATTTGCCAAAAATATTTTGTGTATTTTGAAATTGGAAATATAGTTGAAACTTATGACAGTTCAAAAATAAAAAAAAATTAGTGTAACTATTATTTTAGGGTCACGGTCACCTTGGAATTTTTCTGGAAAAAAATCATCAAGATTAAAAATTATAACCCTTTTTTCATTTTTGAATCATAAAATGATGGTAAAAACGAAAAAAACCATTAGATTGACTAGAACTTTGATTTTGACCTCGAATAACTTTTAAACCAGTCAAGTTAGCCAAAAATCATAAGAGACCTTTTTTGTAGAGCGGTAAATTTTCTATAAAATAATCATTTGTCGACATGATATGTTTATTGGTTTATGGGATAAAAAATTCCAAAGTATTAACAGAACTTTTCCTATGTTATTTCCATTTAAAACTTTAGCTATCGGGGGGGCCGGGTTGATATTAAAATTAAGAGCTATAACTTGGCATGAATTTTTTTTTATATATTTGGAACCGATTTAGGACTATCGTGGAAAAAAATTCGAACATTTCCTAAATAAGGACCACCCTAATTTATATATATATTACTACAGTTACGTGTTTCATAGTTATGTATTTCGTTAACATTTCTTATATTGTACATTAAGTATTCTGGCAACAACCCTTTAACAATTTTATAAATAAATACCATGGTTTGATAAAACAAATATTGTTGTACAGACAGTGAGCCCAGACAATCAAGCATCAGATCGATTGGTGTATAAACGTTACATTTCAATATTGCTCTATGACATTTGTTTTGCAGTATCTGCAGTTGTTTTAAATGGTATTTATTAGCAAAGAACAAGATACTTGGGCAGTAATGAAAATAGGGTCGAATTAAAGTATTAAAAACTTTAAGGCGATTAGCAAGATTTAAATTTTTACATATTCTGATAAAGTATTTAACTTTACCATTTATTTGTAACACAGTATTGTTAAGGTGTTTTTTAAAGTTTAAGTCATTGTCAATGGTTACTCCTAGATACTTTATCTGGTTGACAAACTCCAGAGATTCTCCATTTAACTTTACTTTATCCGCCATCGCGTTAGAGCTCCCCATTAACATCACTTTCGACTTCTTTACGTTTATTATGGACCATTAACTCTTAACCACTCACTAACGTTCACCAAAATTGCATTCATGCGAGTTACCCCTCTTTGAAAGTCTGATTCTTCAACTGATATGAGCGTATCGTCCGCAAATAGGTTAAGGAAGCAGTCGTCGCCTGTGCACTGATCGATGTCATTAATGTACAAAATAAACAACAGTGGGCCTAATATCGACCCCTGCGGTACACCTAAATTGTTAGCTGCACTTCTCGAAACATAATTGTTAATCCGAGTAACCTGATATCTGGACGTTAGATAACTGCTAAACCATTGGAGTGCGGGATCGCCAAAACCAATAAGTCGCAGTTTTTCAAGAAGGAGTTTTCTGTTAATAGTTTCAAAAGCACGACGTAAATCCAATAATACAGTTAAAACTAGATGGCGAGGGTTGTCTAACCATTTCTTCCATCTGGAGACGGTTAGCTGCAGTGCGCTTTCACAAGAGTGAGCCTGTCGAAATCCTGACTGATTTGGAATGAGAACATCACTATTTTTAATAAATTGCAGCATCTGATTATATTTTTATTAACTTTTATACGTAATATTAACTAACATATCCTAGCTAATCATAGGCGTAGCTAAAATAGGGCATAGTGGGGCGCTTACCTCCTCTAGTTCATGCAACAAACCGAAAATTTACGTACTTAACAAATGGGTCAAAAATTTGCTTCCCAGCTTCAAACTTCATTCTTCCGAACTTTCGACTTTTTTCCCAAATTTCGTATTTTTTTGCAAAATTAATCTTTTTTTTTTGAAATTTTGCATTTATTCATAAAATTACACTTCTTTTATCAAACTTGACTTTATCAGAATTTCAAATTTTTATCTAAGGTTTGTTCGCTTTTCCCGAAATTTCGCCATTTCTGGAAATTCCACGTTTTCTGAAAATTTCTACTTTTTTTAATTCTGCAAATTTTAGGTTGTTTGGGAAAATTTGCCTGTTACTCAAGATTAAGTCGATCTTCTAATTAAAAAAAGTCTATTTTTTTGAAATTTAAAATTTTTGGAAGAAAATTACGTCGAGTAATCAAAGGAAAAAAATATTCACTCAGGAAATTTCTATTTTTTTAAAATTTGGTTTGTTTTAAATTTCGTTTTTTTTTAAATTTTGTTTTTTTCTTAAATTCGATTTTTTCTTAATTTCGATAAAACCTGACTTTTTCTGGAAAATTTTAGATTTTCACTTATAGATTAAGTGCTTTTTTTCAAAAATTAGATCTTTTTCGCAGCGTTTTGATCATTTTCTCGTAATTTCATTTTTTTCTCAAAGTTTAGATTATTTTTTCAAAATTTCAATATTTTTCTTAAAATTTAACTTTCTCTGGAACGATTTTTTAAATCTTGACATTTATCCAAAATGGCGAATTTTTAAAAAGTTGATGTTTCTTTTTGTGGTTTTTTTAAACCTAAATTTTTTTCAAAATGACTTTTATAAAAAGCTTGACTTAATTTTTTCCAAATTTTCAAGTTTTTTTGAGAATTATTGGATTTCAAAAATTTAGAATTTTCTTGAAAGTTTCAGTTGTTTAAATACCAAAATTTCTCCTTTTTAAATTTCGTTTCTTTCGAAATCTCAACGATTTTTTATAAATTTCGACTTAATACAACTATTTCGACATTTTTCAAAATTTTGATTTTTTTCCAAAATTTCGACGTTTTTTCAAAATTTCGACTTTTTTCAAAACTTCGAGTTTATTAAAAATGGAAAAGTTTCAAATTTTAATTATTTCTCGAAAGCAAATTAATTTTGACTTTCTTTAAAATTTGAAGTTTTTTTTTGAAAATGACCATTTTTAAAATTTTGACATTTATTCAAAATAACGAATTATTAAGTGTGAGATTTTTAAAAAATTTGACGTTTCTTCAAATTTGTGGTTTTTTTTAAACCTCGACTTTTTGTCAAAATGACTTTTTTAAAAGCTTCACTTAATTTTTTCTAAATTTTCAGGTGTTTCTGAGGATTATTGGATTTCAAAAATTCAGACTTCCTGAAAGTTTTAATTGTTTAAATATCAAAATTCTCTGTTTTAAATTTTGTTTTGTCAAAATCTCAACATTTTTTCAAAAAGTGTCAAAAATTTCGCGACTGCTTCTCATTATTTTTTTCAAAATTTTGACTTTATACAAATATTTTGACATTTTTCATAATTTTGATTTTTTCCAAAATTTCGACTCGTTTTCAAAATTTCCACTTTTTTTCAAATATTCGAATTATTTTTAAAATTTAGAGTTTATTGAAAATGGGGAAAGTTTCAAATTTTAATTATTTTTTGAAAGCAAATTAATTTTCACTCTTTAAAATTTCAAGTTTTTTTTGAAAATATCGATTTTTAAATCATTTATTCAAAATAACGAATTACTAAGATTGAGATTTTTTACAAATTTGATGTTTCTTCAAATTTGTGGATTTTTTAAACCTTGGCTTTTTTTGAAAATGATTTTTTTAAAAAGGTTGATTTAATTTTTTCCAAATTTTCAAATTTTTTGAGAATTATTGGATTTAAAAATTGTTGACTTTTCTTGAAAGTTTCAATCAACATTTCTCCTTTTTAAATTTCGTTTTTTTTTCAAAATTTCAAGTTTTTTAAAATCTTAACATTTGGTAAGATTTAGCTACTTTTAAAAATTTGGAATCTGATTATTTGGGAAATTTCGGTTGGTTTCTTTTTCACGTAAGCTTGAATTTTATCTCAATATCCGAGATTTAATATTTTCTTGGTGAATTCGTCTTTTTTTCTCAAAACTTTTACTTTTTCTCTTAAAATTGTCTTTTTTCTAAAATTTGCCTTTTCTTCAGAATTTAACTTGATTTGTTGGAAATTTCGACTGGTTTCTTTTTCACGAAACCTTCAATTTTATCCCAATATCCGATATTTAATCTTTTCTTGATAAATTCGTATTTTTTCTCAAAACTTTTACTTTTTCTCTTAAAATTGGCTTTTTTCTAAAATTTCCCTTTTCTTCAGAATTTGACTTGATTTTTTGGAAATTTCGACTGGTTTCATTTTTACGAAATCTTCAATTTAATCTCAATATCCGATATTTAATATTTTCTTGGTGAATTCGTCTTTTTTTTCTCAAAATTTTTACATTTTCCTTTAAAACTGTTATTTTCATGAAATTTGTCTTTTCTTCAAAATTCAACTTTTTGAAATTTCAATTTTATTGTCAATATTCTTGAAACTTCTGTTTCAAAAATCGTTTATTTATTTCGAAAATTCACAATGTTTCTTAATATTTGTCTTTTTTAAGAAATTTCCAGTTTTATCTCAAAATACGATGTTTTCTGGTTCTGAAAATGGTTTTTTTTAATTGGATCGAAATGTTCATAACATATTTTTGAAGATTTTGAAAAAATGATTTTTTATAAATGCAACGTCTTTACTAAATTTTAAATTTTGAGAAGAATGTTTTTGGAAATTGCAATTTTTTTTGCAAAATTAGACCATTAAAAATTTTTCGTGGAAGTTTGGTTGTTATTTTTAATGTGATTTACTGAAAAGCCCGACTTTTCCAAATTGTCTTTCCTCGAAATTCGTCTTTTTGGAAATAACTAGTTCATTTTGAAGATTCCAATTTTGACCTTAAAATTGGATTTTTTCTTGGAAAGTTGAAATAGTCCTAAGACTTCCTAAGAAGTGCGATCTTTTCCTCTTAATTTCTCTAAATTGTATGTAATTTTCAAAAATCGTGATTTTTTTCGAAGTCCGTTGAATCTGACAATTGGGTGTTAGGGTTCCAGTTTATAAAAAGTCAATTGCATCGGCGTTCTTGGCAATTCATCCCCTTAGGAGGTAACATTTGATTATATAGCTTATACAACGAATTTTCATTCGAAAATATAAAATATATAATTTTAAAAGGAAATCTTTTTTCAGAAATTGGAAAATTTGTAAGTCGGATTTTTTTAAATCTAATGTTTGAAAATTCAATTAAATACTTAAAAAAAACGGTCATAAATTGAAATACTCAACATTGGTCATTTTAAAATATGGTCTAAATCTTCCAAAAAATTGAAACTTTGATATTTTGGAAAAAACGAAATTTCCAAAAAATTTCGAGGTAAAGCAGAAATTTTAAAAAATTCCAAATTTTTAGGAGGAAACTAAATTTCGAAAATTGGCAAAGCTTTCAAGGAAAGTTTATATTTTAAGTCAAAAATTTTAAGGCCCAAATTATGGAAAAGAAGTCAAAATTTTTTAAAAATGTTTGCAATGTTCACGGACAGTTAAAATTTCCAAAAAAAGTAAAGATTTTTAAATACAGGTACAAAATTTTGAAAAAATTGCAAACATCTTGGACATGTTGACCTTTTCAAAAAATTTGAAAAAATTACCGAAATTTTTAAAAAGGCGAAATTTTGAAAAATAGACTAAAATTTAAAAAACAATCCAAATTCAAAATAAAAAGGTCAAGATTAAAAAAAAATTGAGGTAATAAGAGAAAAGTCAAAACTTTCAAAAAAGGCCAAATTTTCAATAATTTAAATTTTCAAAGGTCAAACCTTTTTTAAAAAAGCCAACATTTTTGAATGAAAATTTTCATAAAAAATTAAAATTTAAAAATAAATGCTGACATAAAAAAAGTTAAAATTTTGTCGATATTTTAAAAAAGTTCCAAATTTGGCCAAAAAAATTACAAATTTTTTAAAAAAATTCAAAATTTCACGTAATATTAAAAGAATTGTTTAAAAAGCCTCAATTTTAAAGAAATTCCAAGTTTTCCCAAAACAATCGAAATATTGCAAAAATAATAAAATTTTGAACAAAACGAAATTAAAAAAAATGTTATTTTGAGAAATAGTCGAAATTTTTAAAAGTAGTTGAAATTTTAGTGCCAAAATTTGGAAAAAATGTTGGAATTTCTAAAAAAGTTAAAAGTTTTGAAAAAGGTAGAAGTTTTCAAAAAAAAATTGAAATTTTGAAAATGTCGACCTTGTCAGAAACGTCCAAATTTGGTAAATAATATTTCAAAGAAAATTAAAAAAACAGGTACAAAATTTTGAAAAAATTGCAAAAATCTTGGAAATGTTGACCTTTCCAAAAAATTCGGAAAAATTACCGAAATTTTTAAAAAGGCGAAATTTTGAAAAATAGACTAAAATTTAAAAAACAATCCAAATTCAAAATAAAAAGTCAAGATTTAAAGAAAAATTGAGATAATAACAGAAAAGTCAAAATTTTCAAAAAAGCCGAAATTTTCAATAATTTAAATTTTCAAAGGTCAAACCTTTTTTAAAAAAGTCAACATTTTTGAATGAAAATTTTCATAAAATATTAAAATTTTAAAAAAATGCTGACATAAAAAAAGTTGAAATTTTGAGGAAAAAAATGTCGATATTTTAAAAAAGTTCCAAATTTGGCCAAAAAAATTACAAATTTTTTCAAAAAAATTCGAAATTTCACGTAATATTAAAAGAATTGTTAAAAGTCTCAGTTTTCAAAGAAATTCCAAGTTTTCCCAAAACAAATCGAAATATTGCAAAAATAATAAAATTTTGAACAAAACGAAATTAAAAATAAATTGTTATTTTGAGAAATAGTCGAAATTTTTAAAAGTAGTCGAAATTTTAGGGCCAAAATTTAGAAAAAATGTTGGAATTTCGAAAAAAGTCAAAAATTTTGAAAAAGGTAGAAGTTTCAAAAAAAAAATTAAAATTTTGAAAATGTCGACCTTTTCAGAAACGTTCAAATTTGGTAAATAATATTTCAAAGAAAATTAAAATTTCAACAGGTACAAAATTGTAAAAAAATTGCAAACATCTTGGAAATGTTGACCTTTCCAAAAAATTCGGAAAAATTACCGAAATTTTTAAAAAGGCGAAATTTTGAAAAATAGACTACAATTTAAAAAACAATCCAAATTCAAAATAAAAAGTCAAGATTTAAAAAAAATTGAGATAATAAGAGAAAAGTCAAAATTTTCAAAAAAACCGAAATTTTCAATAATTTAAATTTTCAAAGGTAAAACCTTTTTTAAAAAAGTCAACATTTTTGAATGAAAATTTTCATTAAAAATTAAAATTAAAAAAAAATGCTGACATAAAAAAAGTTGAAATTTTGAGGAAAAAAATGTCAATATTTTAAAAAAGTTCCAAATTTGGCCAAAAAAATTAAAAATTTTTTAAAAAAATTCGAAAATTTCACGTAATATTAAAAGAATTGTTTTAAAAGTCTCAATTTTAAAGAAATTCCAAGTTTTCCCAAAACAAATCGAAATGTTGCAAAAATAATAAAATTTAAAAAAAAATTGTTATTTAGAGAAATAGTCGAAATTTTAAAAAGTAGTCGAAATTTTAGTGCCAAAATTTACAAAAAATGTTGGAATTTCGAAAAAAGTCAAAAGTTTTGAAAAAGGTAGAAGTTTTCAAAAAAAAATTGAAAATTTGAAAATGTCGACTTTGTCAGAAACGTTCAAATTTGGTAAATATTATTTCAAAGAAAATTAAAATTTCAAGAGTCAAGTTTTCCAAAAAAAAATTAAAATTTTGCAAAAATGATCTTTTGAAATTTTTAAAACAATTAAAAATTTTAGAAAATTATCACCTATTCGTCAAAATTTTTAAATGGAAACTTTCAAAAAATTCGAAACTTTACAAAATGTCTAAAAAATTCAATATTTCAAAGAAAATCTAAATTTTCCTAAAAAAATCAAGTTTCCAAAAATTATGAAATTTTGAAAAAAAAAACGAAATTTAAATAGTTACCTTTTTTTTCAAAAAAAATTGAAAAGTAGTTGTTGAAACTTTTAGTCGATATTTTAGGGTTGAAATTTAGAAAAAAAATTGAATTTTAAAAAAAGTCGAAAATTTCTAAAATGCCTAGAAATTCTCAACAAGTTTTAATTTTTAAAAAAAATTGAAAAATCTTCAAGTTCCAAACCAGGCCAAACTTTTCGAGGATTTGAAAAAACGGTAAAATATTCAAAACGATTCGAAATTTAATTAAAAGAAAAAGAGAATTTAAAAAATAGTCCCAAATTTCCTAAAATAGTCAAACTTTTTTTAAAACTCGCCAAATTGAAAAGAATTGAAATATTTTTAAAGAAAGCCGAACTTTTAAAGGGTGTTAATATTGAAGAAATGCCAAAACTATTAAGAAATTTTGAATTTAAACAAAAATCGATATTTTCAAAACAAATAAAAATTTTCAAAAAAGTAGAAATTTAAAAAAAGTTGAACTTTTCAAAAAAGTAAATATTATGAAAAAAGCTGAAATATTCAAGTCTTAAAAGGCACAATTTTGACAAGAAGACAAGATTTTCACAGAAGTTTAAGTTTTCAAATACAATCGAAATTAAAAGAAAAATCTAACCGTTAAAAATTTGGATCGTATCTAAACTTTTTACGGTCAAGCTTTAAAAGATATCTGAATTTTTCAAAAAGCAAAATCTTCAAAATAATGGAAATTATGACAATGTTAAAAATATTCAAGAAAGTCGAAATTTTGAAAAGAGTTGAAATTTTGAAAATTGTCGAAATTGTGGATAAAGTGAAAAAATGGCGAATATTAAAAAAGTCGATAAGTTTTCACCTTTTTCACTGCTAAATACAGTCAAACCTTCCTATAGCGAATTTCAAGATCCTACAAAAAAAATCGCGATTGAGAGGTTTTCGTTATAGGGCGGTAGCATAAAAATGCACAAATCACATGTAAAATTTCATATTACACATTTATTTAAAAATATATAAACAAACGTACAGGGGCGGCCTTTGGGGGTGGCAAGCAGGGCAACCGCCCGGGGCCTCGTTCTTGTAGGGCGCCTCGCGCACTTGCGCAATAGCACGAATTCTAATATTCATTTGAATTTCGAGCCTCAACCCCTGGACTCGCTGCTCCCTTGCGTGGTAGTTATCGCGCTGATATCTGTCCCATTCGCTCCAATGAATGTCCCTTTCCTTCTTTTTCACATTGACGAAATTTCGTACCAGTGCCACAAGTGCTGCCAACTGCAAGGGCTAAACAAAATCTGATAGTACTCCATTTTCTTCGTGTTTACGATTCGGGGAATTCCCGTGTTTCATTTCAGCTGTCAACGTCAACTGTCGTCGGATTATGCTTTTATATTAGAGCAGTCGTCATCATTTCTAAATCCCTGATCCTTTTAAGACATTAATGCACCTTATTTATCATGGTTAATAGTTTGTTATCTTTGTGTTTAAAAATTGAAGGACAAAACTTGTCCCCTGAAGCCAAGAAGGATTTTTCTGAAGACACCCAAGGACTGGTCCGTTCCACCAAAAAAAAATCTTTGTGTTTATTAATTTTTCTTAGTTTCCAATAAACAATTTTAAAAGTACAAATATATTTATTTATGACTTTGCATTTCTAGTCAAGCATCATCATTGAAATTCATAAGCGTAGGCAGGATTTAGTTCAGGGAGGGGCAAGAATCATTTTGAAAAATTGATAAAAAAAGAAAACCGGGAAACGTTCCGAGTATATGTATATTTTCATTTAACTATATGAACTGAGTAATCGAATTTTCAGATTAACTTGGAAATTTGGAAATAGAGTCGAACTTTGCGAAAACAGTCAGAAAATTGAATCTAAAATAAAAACCGATCCTTTCGGAAAACTTTGAAAACACTATCCAAATTTCGAAAATTTCAAAAAATAACGATTTTAAAAGATACCGTCGAAATGTCGAGAAAAAGGTTGAAATCTCTTAAAGAAAAGTGAACATTTTCAAGAGAAATTTTAATTTTGAAAGAAACGAGGAAAAACGAATTTTGGGAAAAAGTTGGAATGTTTAGAAATTCGTGTTTAAAATAAAATTCTAACCTTTCGAAAAATCTCAAAAATTGTTGAAAATTCGAAAAGATTATATTTTTAAAGGTGGAATTTTGTGAAAAAAAGATGTAATTTTCAAAAAAATTGGAACTTTGAGAAAAATTTTTCACTGTAAACGGAAATTTTCAGAAGCATAAAACATCCATTTCTAGTACGAGTCAAAATTTCCAGAATAAGACAACTTTTGAGAACCATGAAATTTTGGGAAACTTAAATTTGAAAAAAAAAATCAGAAAAAAACGAATATTAAAAAAATGAAAGTTCAATTTAGAGAGAAAAATGTAGAATAAAGTCGTAAGTTCCAAAGCGACCAATTTTTTTGAAATAACCCCATTTTGAGAAAGGATTTTTTAGAAAACCGAAATTGAATAAAAACCCAACCTTTCAGAAGAACTCGAAATTTCTAAATATGCCAAAATATTTTCAAAGACCAAATGTTGTGAAAAAATTTGCAATTTCCAAAAACGCTTTTCTCGAAATGTTTACCTTTTTATTCTAATTTTGATATAATATTTAAATTTCAATAAAGAAATTGAATGTACAAGAAATCTTTTTCTCGAAATTACCCAAAAATATTTTTCGCAACATTTTTAATTTTTGATAATATGCCGACCTAATTTAGAGAAAACAGACGTATTTCGAGAAAACTGAAATGTAAAGGAAAAGCCAATTTCGAGGAAAAAGTCCAGAAAGTTCCAGAAACTAAAACATGGCATTTTAAAATTAAAGTCAATATTTCGAAAATAAGGCGAAATGTGAAGATGAAATTTCCAGTCAAATTTAAAAAAGTCAAAATTTAAAGAAAAGACAAATATTCAGAAAAGTGGTCTAATTTTGATAGAAAAAATGATCCCCGAAAGAAAAGCCCAAAAAGTGGAATTTTAAGAATAAAGTCGAAATTTTTGAAAAGACGAAATTAAACTAATTTTATGAGAAATTCAAAATTTTTAGCAAAGTTGACTATCGAATTTTGATATAAAATTATCGGCAAAAAGGCAAATTTTAAGAAACCTGTTAAAAGTTCTGAAAAATCAAATTCCAAATGATCAAAATCTTCAGAAAAACCCGATGTTAATAAAAATAAAGGAATTTAAAAAAACGAAATCTCTGAAAAGCAGTCGACATTTTTAGAAAAACTACCAAATGAAGCATCAAAGATCGAAATTTTCCAGAAAAAATTCAAACTTAAAGAAAAAGTGCAACTTTGAGAATAGCCGTCCGTTTGTGGGAAAAACGAGTCTTGAAAAAAAAGTCAAAATTTTAAGAAAGATACGAATTTTCAGGAAAAATATTCATTTTTTTGGGAACATGCAGGATGGGATTTCAGGATAATTTTAAATTTGCGAAAAAAGGCGGATTTTGAGAAAAATATCAAAGTTTCGATTTTTCTAAATTTGTTTTCTTTGGAAATTTCGATTTTTTTCCCTTGAAAAACAAAAAAAAGATCGAAATTTTGAGAAAAAGGTCAAAATTTAGTAAACACTCGAAATTCTTTAGAGAGAGAGTCAAATTTTGTCGAAATTTTGGAAAAAGGACAAATTTTGGGAAAAATGTAATTTCTAGATTTTTCACTTGAGCGCTTGAATCAGAGGCAGACTTGCGCCCTGTTCTGCCCTACCCTGAGTCAGAAAATGTCCAATATTGAAATAATCGTCGAAATTTTGAGAAAAAAGTCAAAATTTAGTAAACACTCGAAATTCTTTGGAGAGAGTCAAATTTTGTCGAAATTTTGGAAAAAGGACAAATTTTGGGAAAAATGTAATTTCTAGATTTTTCACTTGAGCGCTTGAATCAGAGGCAGACATGCGCCCTGTTCTGCCCTACCCTGAGTCAGAAAATGTCCAATATTGAAATAATCGTCGAAATTTTGAAAAACAAGTTGTATTTCCCCATTCCAGGGGAAATGTTCTTGGAATTTTTGTCTTTTTACAAAATTTCTAAAAAAGTCACTATAAAAATTTCCAGATAAATATTGTTATCAAAAAATCGATCAAGTTTTAAGCAAAAGGGTAAATCTGGATAAAAAAAAGTCGAAATTTTCAGAAAATCAAAGTTTAAAGAGAAGTCGAAGTTTCCGCAAAAAACTAATTTTGAGAAATGATAGAATTTCGAAAAATCAAGCGATGAATTTTGGATAAAAATACGAAATTTTTAGTTAAGTTGGATTCTGATAAAATAAATCGAATTTTAGAAATACATTTGAAATTTCCAAAGAAATTTATGAAAAAAGACGAATTTCGTGAAATAAGTCGAAATTTCGAGAAAATATCAATAGCTTAAAGAAGAACGACTTTTGTCGAATGGAAATTTTTTAGAGAAAGTCTCCTCAGTTCAATATAAATTTTCGTTAACCACACGAGTTGGGGGGGGGGGGGGGGGGCAAGCGCCCTACCCTGCCCTATTCTGACTACGTCTATGTTAAAACTAATTCCACAAAGACGAGGCCCTCTTAAAGATCTACCCGCCAGGAGCCTCGCAATGGCTAAGGCCGCCCCTGCAAACGTATGTAGATAAATTGAATTTAATTTAAAAAATCCGTTATTTCTGTTTGAAGAGACAATTTAGAAAATGTTTGCTGTTCAAAAAAACTTGGCACTAATTTAACGTATTGAAAACAAGTTCAGATGTGTTCTGAAACTATAGAGCCTCTTTATACTAGCAGGTAAACAAAATCAATAGGATGTGGTATCTCGAAAATTGAGTATTTACTTATTTTGAACGAGGGGCACTTATAAATGAATCAAAACTTTGAATGTCATTAGCATGAGGTCTTTGGAACTTTCTTTGAACGGAAGGCCATTATTAAAACTAATTAAACCTTGAAAAATCTTGGTTCAAATATTCGTTGAAAGGAGTATCCTGTTCGTTAAATGGAGGTAATATTACGTGTAAATATGCTTAAAATGCTACGTTCCCTGAAAAAATTGGTTATATAGACGAATTCGTTATTTGGAGGTTCGTTATAAGAAGGTTTTACTTGTAGTAATTTGATATTCATAAAAAAGTCAAAATTCAGAAATATAAACGAAGTTTTAAGAGAAATTCAATGATTTAAGAACTCGACATTTTCAAAAAATTAGAAATTTTAAACAATTTCAAATTCCATAATGCACAGACCAATAGGTTTGAACATTTATTAGATTCGAAGTTTGGAAACCAAATACCGGTTTCGATCTTGTTAGATTTCGTCAGTTTGGTATATCCAACTCGAATGCTAACAAATGTTCCGACAAGTAAGTACTAAAACATTCACAGGCGTCAAGCGAGTGACTCTTAGTACTACCATCTATTGGTCCATAGAGAAACTATGGCCATCGCCAACAATGTCGTATGCAAGAAGAATGCCGAGACTACAAATTCATGCAGCCCCCCAGGCGTGTATAGTGAATCATAGGTAGCTGAACTACCAACAGTTGAAACACTGCCACCTAGCGAAGCGGTTTCTCTTTAGGAGAGTTCCTAGAAGACAAGGATTCTATAATGCACAGACCCAATAGGTTTGAACATTTGTTAGATTCGAATTACAAACAAAAATCGAAATTTTTAAAGTCGAACTTTCCGAAGGGGAGAGTTGTAAACATTTTGAAAAAAGTTGAATTTTTGGAAAAAAAGGAAAATTAAAATTACAATATATATATATATATATATATATATATATAATCAATTCCCTTATACCGTAAGGTGTCGGGATTGGTATTCTCTATTTCATTCACAAAATTTTTTCCATTCCTTTTTGTTTAGCGCTAAAATTTTTGCTTCGTTTAGGTTTAATTGTCTCTTTCTGATTAATTTATCAGTGATGTCACCCCATCTTTCTTTAGGTCTGCCTCTACGTCTCCGGTCCGATGTTCTTGCTTCCCATATTTTCTTTACTTGCATGTTATCTTTCATCCTTTGTATATGTCCCCACCAACCTAATTGTTTTTCTTCGACAATTTCTAATACAGTCTTAGCATCCAGTTCTTCCCTCACTTTTTGATTTCTTATTCGATCTCTTCTACTTATTCCCTTTATCGCTCTTAAGAACTTCATCTCGACTGCTTGTATCCGGCTTTTCATTCCCTCCGTTAAAACCCAGGTTTCACTTCCAAATAGTAGTATAGGCTGGAAGATAGTCTTGTATACCAACATTTTCGTATTTTTGGATATTTCTTTCTTCTTGACTATGGTTGCACACATACTGTAATATGCTTTAAGTGCTTTCTCTATTCGTTCATTGATGTCCCTATCCTGATTTCCTTTATTATCTATTATTACTCCTAAATATTTGAATTCCTTGACCTGCTGTATATCCTTATTTTCCAATCGTATATTTATTTTTTTATTTTCATCTTCTGTTATCGCCATTACTTTTGTTTTATTGACATTTATTTTCATTTGTTTGATTCTAGAGCATCTTTCCATATTTCTAAGTTAGTTTGTAGGTCTTCGGGTGAATTGGCCATTATTACTATATCATCTGCAAATGCACATTCTTTTATACAGACTTTTTGTAGATTGTAGTATCCTACTTGTAGGCCTGTTGTTTTAGTACATGTTTGTTTGAGTATGTCATCTATCAGGATAATGAATAGTAATGGGCTAAGTACTCCTCCCTGTCGTAAACCATCTCTTGTGTAGAAAGTAGAAGACTGCATATTTCGCCTTCTGACGTAATTTGCATTTTCCTCATATATGCTTTTTATTCCAGCAATTAATTTTCGGTTGACTCCTCGTTGTTCCAAATTTATCCATATTTCTTTTCTGGGTGCTCTGTCAAATGCCTTTTCAAGATCAATGAACGCTAGATATGCCTCTCTCCGTTGTCTTAATATTTTATCCGTAAGTTGTTTCATCGTGAATGGTCCTGTATACTATGGCCTCTTCTAAATCCACTTTGGGATATACTTAATTGCGTTTCTATGACTAAACGGAGCCTGTTTGCTAACACCCTTTCATATATCTTTGCTACCGTGCTCAATAAAGTTATACCTCGATAATTTTGGCATTGTTTTCTATCTTCCTTTTTATATATGGGCATAATAACACCTATTCCCTAATCTTTAGGTATGTTTCCTTTTATCCATGCCTTATTACAAATGTTGTACAAGAGTTTTACACCTTTCTTCCCCATGTGTTTAATCATATCTGGTGTTATTCCATCATGTCCGGGTGCTTTTCCACATTTTGTTGCCTTGATTGCTTCTTCAACTTCCTCTATCGTAAGTACTTCATTTTCTTCATCTGCTATTGTGTCATTTGTTGTTACTTCTTTGCCTTCTTGTGTCTCTGTTTCCAGTGGATTTAATAGCTCGTAAAAGTATTCTTTCCATCTGTTCATAATTAAATTCTCATCTTTTAGCAACGCGCCTTCTTTGCTTGTTATAGTCGTCAATTTCTTTTCTTTTCCTTTTCTTATTGTCTTCACTGCTTTATAAAATAGCTTGCGATCTCCTTTATTTGTCTCCTCCATTTTTTTCCCAAAACATTCCCATGCCTTCTGTTTAACTTCCAAAACCATTTTTTTTACTTTGGTTCTTCTCTCCTTATACAAAGTGTATTTTTGTGCGGTGTTATTATTTAAGTACTCTTTCCACGCTTGTTTTTTTAATTTAACTTCTTTTTTGATTTCATCGTTCCACCAGGAAGTTAACTTTTTATTGGCGTTGGTTGTAATCGTGCCACATGCTTGTTTAGCTGCTTCTATTACTACCTCCTTAAATATTTGCCATATGTCTTCAATATCTTTTTGTTCAATCTCCTTTTCTGTATTACTTATTTTTTCCTCAAGAATTTGGTGATAACTGTTTGCTATATCTTTTTCTCTTAATCTGTATGTTTTAATATTTTCTTTTTTTTACTGGTGTAGTTTCGTGTGGCTCGTTGTCACTCCTACACTTCTTCTTTTTCCTAATTTTTGCTACAACCAGGTAATGATCACTAAATATTTCCGCACTTCTTTTGACTCTTACATCCGTGATCGATTTCCTATTATTTCTTTGCACAAGTACGTAGTCAATTATGGATCTTTCTTTTCTGTTTTCCGCTATTCTTGTAAATTTATGTATATCCTGGTGTTCATAAAACGTATTTGTTATTATGAGATCGTTCAATATGCAATATTCTATCATTATTAACCCATTTTTGTTCATTTTTGTTTCCCCACAGTTTCCAATCACATTTACATTTCTATTCTCTCTTTTACCCACCCTACTGTTAAAATCTCCCATTACGATAATTTTACCTTTACCTGTCTCCGTGGCCACTGTTAGTTCCTCCCAGAATTGATCTTTATTACTCGCCAAATCATCTTCATTTGATCCATACACTATTGTTATGCATATTCGTTCCCCATAAATATCATCAAATTCTATTTTTAGTATTCTTTCCGAAATGCCTTCCCAATTTGGTATATTATCTACTAATCCTTTCTCTATTATGCACCCAACCCCTGCCGCAGCATGTTTATTTTGTTCTACTCCACTGTATATTAAAAGGTGTCCATTTTCTAGCACTAGTTCCTCTTGCCCCTTCTTCTTCGTTTCTGTTATTGTTAATATTTGGATCCCTATCATTTCAAATTCTTCTATTAGTTCCTCCTCTTTTCCTCTTAGTCCTCTAACATTCCATGTTCCCACTTTCCAAATTTCTTTTCCTGTTTTTTCTTTTTTATTTATTTTTTCTATTGTTGTGTTTTTATGTGTTTTCGTATCCATTTTCATTGCCTTGTTCGTCATCATACTATTTACCTCTTTAGATTTATTGCTCAGTTTTTTGAATTTGTATTTTCTAATTTTTCCTTGATTTTGTTCCATTTCCAAGTTTCTCCATCAACTATTATCTTGTTATATCCCATTTTGATATGCTTACCCATGCGTTTCTCCTCTTCTGCTTTATTTTTTAGTTGTCTCTGCTTCTCCCTTTCTTTATGCGTCAAGTCTTCATTTATGAAAATTTTTTCATTAATTTTTCTAAGCTTTGATTTGTTTTTCATAATCTGTTTCTTTTCATGTTCATTTTGCAGTTTCACAAGATATATATTTCTACCAATGTTGTAAGTTTCTTCAACTTTGGTTTGTATTTCTAATTTTTCTTTAAAGAGATTTTCCATTTCTGTAATTAAAATTGCATTGTCGTTCGTATTTACTGTTAGACCGTTGACAATTATGTTATTTTTCCTTTTATCTTTTTCGATCCACTCCAAATTATTGCTTATTATTTTTATATCTCTTTTCATTTTCTCGTTTTCTTTTATAATTCTCTCGTTTTCTTCTCTTAGTTTGGTGTTTTCGATTTGGATTTTTCTAATGTCGTTATTGTATTTTTTCTGTTCATTTTTTATTTCTTGCATTTCTTCTCTTATATCCTGCATCATACTTAGTATAAGATCAAGCTTATCTTCGCTAGCAATTGTTTTTGTTTTTATTGGCGTTCTCGACATTTTTTTTGTTCTCGCTAAGGTTTCTTCTTGTACCCTTTTTCTCTTGCCTCTTTTGTCTGTGGAGGACTCCTCCATGTCGGCGTCTCTCATATAATTCTTGTCTATGTTTATTTCTTTATTTCAGCGCTGATTCCTAATCTGATTACTATATGTTGTGATGCACGTCTTTTCCACGAAAGAAACCATTCCCCGGACTATCTCCTCGAAGGTCACGGTTTCTTATCTCTTATCAGAGCTAATACAAATGCAGCGTCTTACCTTAAATTACTAATTATTGCACTAACCTGTTTGTCTCTAGTGTTGTTTTAATCACTACACTGTTCTTATTGTTTACACCTTTGGTTTACCACAATTTTCTAAAATAATCGCTTATTAATTCCCGTAGAATTTGGGTTTATTAATGGAGCATATATTTAGCAGCTGCTTATGCACGCACCATCACCAATTTCCTAAAATTACAAACAAAAATGAAATTGTGGAAAAATGTCGAAATTAAAAAAAATATACACAATAAAGTAATAAGTGGGGTCGGGTGATATCAGCTAGTCGTTCTATAAATTCATATCCTGAAAGATCCTAATCCTAAGTTATATTAAAGAGAGAATTCAGATGGGTGTAATTGGACATGAAACTAGAATGAAAACGTAACATTAAAACTCAATCGCTAGTTTGATAACATCTGATAAGAGTACGCATGAGCGCGAACAACACTTCTTCGTTCTAACAAATTTCAGGCAGTTTTCCGTTATCGCGCTTCTGAAACTTACCTTCGATATCCTGCGGTCTGATGTGCGTGTCGCACGCTTGTTAAAACCTCTTTAACTACTAATGAGCTTCCGTAATATTACACCGAAGATTTGTTCGTTTCGGTTATAATGATAGGTTGCCATTCAAGCATTAAGCGGTTAAAATGAAAAAAGTCAAAATGTTGCGGTAAGTAAATTATTAAGAATCAAGTCGGCCGTTTGAATCACTTTTTATTTGACGTAACTCAACCGTCATATATTTTGAGGGTGTTTAAAGCTCTAAGGTTGCTTCATTTCAGCGGTAGAGCGTAAAAAGTTTAAGTTTAATTCTGGCGGATGCGCCGGATCGTCATTTTTAAATTCATCTTTTTAGCGAGAAATCTTCTTGCTACGGAAATATTTTTTGCTACAGAGGTGGTTCTTGCCAGATGAAAGGAATAATTTTCTTGCTAAATGTTGCCCCTTTAAGGAAGCTCCACCGTTTATTTTACAAACATATCCAAGAAGATATGTACGCAAGTTAATGCGTGGGTTACTTTCATTCGACAAAAATTAAATGTACGTTTTGAGATAAATCAACATAATTTAAACTCACATTAAATAGTAAAGTAAAGTTTGTTTGCAGTTCGCTACCAAATTAATATTTAGCGTATTTACTTACATATTACTAGGCTTGCTTTTTATTTTTGGTGGAACGGACTGGTCCTTGGTTATCTTCGAAAATTGAAATACAAAACTTGTCCCCTGAAATAAGAAAGATTAAAAAACACAACAAAGATTGCTCTAACGCGTTTCGACAGCCAAGCTACCATCTTCAGAGAGAGTATCTCGCGTTAGAGCAACCTTCGTTGGGTTTTTTTAATCTTTCTTGGTTTCAGGGGAGAAGTTTTGTATTTCAATTTTAGACTTGCTTTATTAACAATGCTGAAATTATTTTATTTAAGTGACACTCGTTTAGGAAAATATTCCAGTGAAAAATGTTTATGTTTGTAAACGAGGAATTGGATTTTTACAAGAGAATGCCAATTTGTTCATTTTTTTTTCTAAAAGATTGTGATAAAATTAAATAAACAAATGAATGGTCTTCAAAATTAGATAAAGATACTTGTTTTTTGTTACCCTCTTTAAAGTTTATTAGTCGAACTGATAACTTACCCCGCCAATGGAAAAAATGAAACTGGATTTTTAAAATGTAGATACGCATTGTTTAGATCAAAATTGATGAGATTCTTTAAAGCTGTGAAAAGAGTGCAATAAACTGGAAGGTTAACAAAACAATACAACAGAGAACAAGCTTGAAACGGTAATTATTTTTTAGATTAAATTAAAAACGTGTAAAAAAACTCACCCTCGGCGTGCCCCTTTATGAATATGTAGTAATAAATCGTTTATTGTGACTGCTTACCCAACCTTAGACATATTTTGCCCCTTTTTTTAAAACTTGTATGTCACAGTCATCCATTATCTCTCTCTTTATTATTCCTCATATAAATTTTAAAAAAATCGTTAAATGCACTGCATTTAATTGACATTTCCAACCTTTACTTCGTGGAATTCTTTATGTAATGCAAAACCTGGTCCAGTGTCAGCAAATATTCATCGAAACCTTGTGGATATTTTAAATTTTGTTGCGTTATTATCGTTAATAAAGTTTAATAGTCATGCACTGCATTTACCAATTGTTGGTAAAACCAAAACTGCTTAAATTGGTTTATACCATGGTAATATAACTCGTTATATCTCACTGTTGCGATAAGTGGCACTAAAACCGGAGACGATTGATAAGAGAGCACCATATGAAGGATAGACAGTAGAAGGGCCGCCTTGAGTAGATTAAGCAATGCTTTCTTATGCAAATATTGATACTTTATGCAATTGTTTAGCAATTTTTCAGTTTCATATTTATATTTTAATTACAAAATGGGTAATATTTGTTTTGTGTTTATGTGCAGCAATGGTTAAAAAGCTGTCATAAAAAAGTGGCGTTGTTTCGAGTGCCTAAGGACAAAGTTTATGTATGGAGGTGAAAAATCCCGCGAAATGACCGGCTGTTGTCAATTCGAGATTTTGTATGCGAAAAACATTTTAGTGCAGATTTTGTTTTAAGAGAAATGAACAATGAACTGTGGAAAATACGTATTTCCTAATAAACTTAATCAGTTTCTATTACATGAATATCTTATGTCCAAAGTAATTTAAACATAAAATTCTTTTTGTATATTTAAGAAAGAAAAATGATATTAATAGATAGACGAATCGTTTGGTTTATTGGGGTCCGGCGTATGTATAAAACATTAGCTGTAACTTTAAAAAAAAAATTTATAGATAAAATGTGTCAAGTAAACTATTTTGGTTAATTATTTGTCACTTTCCAGTGACTTTGATTTTTTCTTAGCTCTTATTTCGTTGCTTTGGTAACTAATTTTTGAGTTTTCAAATGACACATGCATTTATAATTTGCTCTTTTGAAACAAATCCTAACTTCTTGCATTTGGTAACATCAAATTTATAGGGGTTAGATTCGGAAAATTTCGAGGAATCATAATTTTACTGATTTTTATCATTCATTTTTTAATGTTATTTTTAAAGAAATCTAAGTACTAAAATGAAATCGTTACCAGAAACAAACATAGATATACTGGATAAATTTCATTTTAATTACTAACACATGTTTAAAAATAGTATTAAATTATTTAATGTGAGAATCGGCAATATTATGAAATTATATTTTCTCTAACTTTTTTACTTCTAAACCCTGTAAGATTTGCGGTCACTAAATGCAACAAGATATGCAAATTCCAAAAAAGCAAACAAAAAATACGGATGTCATTTGACATTTCAAAGTTCGTTACCGTAGCAATGAAACAAAAGCAGGGAAAAAGAAATTAAGGTCACCAAAATGTAGCAAATAAGTAACCAAAAAAAGTTTATTTTAAATATTTTGTTCTTAATTTTTTTTTTTTAAAAGTTACAGTCAATATTCCAGACATACGTCGGACGGTGCCGTATGCTTTGCATAGAGTTACGCCAGTTCTTAAACATCTTACTGTCTATCTCTCTCTAAACCGCCAGTCTCCCGATTACGTGCCACATTTCGCTTCGCGTCGGATTACCTTACTTATACATTATCATGGTTTATACCTTACTAGTTGATACCCGCAAAAGAAGAGTTGTTCCTGGGCCTCCTTTTTAAAACTTCCTACTTTTTGTAAGAATTCCATTTTTGTTGGAAATTTCGACTCATTTCGAAAACTACATTTTAAAATATTCACTTTTCTCACAATGTCTAACTTTTTTCGTTCAATTCTCACAGTTTTAAAATGTTGTAAAAGTAATTTTGAAAACTTCGACTTTAAATCTGACTTATTAAAACTTCAAACTTCTTTAAAATTATGGCTTAGTTCAGGGGTCAACGAACTTTTAAACCGAAACAGCCGCAATAAAAATATTGATTTTGTGAATTTCAAAGAACCACAATTTTATTTTTGATTTTACATTTTATTTCAAATTTAAATCAGATAAAGCAGACAAATTGTGGGCCAGAGAGAGACCCCCCTGACTCATAATTTCAAACAAAAATATATGTAGCCCAAATGACTTTTCACTTCTCAAAACTTAGACTTTTACTTCAAAAATTCCTCTTTTTTTCGCAATTTCGACTTTCTTAACTCTTCTCTAAATTAATTTAAGTAAATCAGACAAAATATGGGACAAGTAGAGACCCCTCTGACTTATTAGTTAAACAAAGATATATTTAGCTCAAAAGACTTTTTATTTCTCAAAATTTAGACGTTTACTTTAAAATTTCCTTTTTTTTTCGCAATTTCGACTTTTTTAAGTTTTCTCTAAATTAGTTCAGATAAATCAGACAAAATATGGGACAAAGAGAGACCCCTTTGAATCATGTAGCAAAAAAAAAATTTAGCCCAAAAGACCTTTTATTTCTTAAAATTTAGACCTTTACTTTAAAGTTTCCCTTTTTATTCGCAATTTCGAGTTTCTTAAATCTTCTTTAAATTAATTCAGATAAATAAGACAAAATTTGAGACAAAGAGAGACACCTCTAAGTCATGTAGTCAAAAGAAAATATATTTAGCGTAAAAGATCTTTTATTTCTCAAAATTTTAACCTTTACTTCAAAGTTTCCCTTTTTTTTTCGCTATTTCGACTTTCTAACTTCTTCTCGAAATCAGTTCAAATAAATCAGACAAAATATGGGACAAAGGGAGACACTTTTAAGTCATGTATTTAAACAAAAATATATTTAGTTTAAAAGATCTTTTATTTCTCAAAATTTAGACCTTTATTTCAAAATTTCATTTTTTTTGCAACTTCGACTTTCTTAACACTTCTTTAAAATAATTCAGATAAATCAGAAAAAATATGAAACAAATAGCGACATCTCTAAATCATATAGTCAAACAAAAATAGATTCAGCCCAAAAGACCTTTTATTTCTCAAAATTATGACCTTTAGTTCAAAATTTGCCTTTTTTTTTTCTCAATTTCGACTTTCCTAATTCTGGTCTAAATTAATTCAGATAAACCAACAAAATATGGAACAAAAAGAGACACTTCCAAGCCAAACAAAAATATATTTAGCCCGAAAGACTTTTAATTTCTTAAAATTTAGATCTTTACTTCAAAATTTCCTTTTTTTTCGTAATTTCAAATTACTTAGCTCTTCTCTAAATTAAATCAGGTAAACCAGAAAGAATATGTGACAAAGGAGACATTTCTGAGTCATGTAGTCTAACGAAAATATGTTCAGTCCAAGACTCTTTATTTCTCAAAATTTAGACTTTTACTTCAAAGTTTCCCTTTTTATTCGCAATTTCGAGTTTCTTAACTCTTCTTTAAATTAATTCAGATAAATAAGACAAAATATGGGACAAAGAAAGACACCTCTAAGTCATGTGGTCAAACGAAAATATATTCAGTCCAAGAGACCTTCAATTTCTTAAAATTTAAACCTTTATTTCAAAATTTCACTTTTTTTTCGTATTTTCGATTTTCTTAGCCCTTCTCTAAATTAATTCAAATAAATCAGACAAAATATGGGACAAAGAAAGACACCTTTAGGTCATGCGGTTAAACAAAAATATATTTAGCACAAAATACCATTTATTTCTCAAAATTTAGACCTTTACTTCAAAATTTCCATTTTTTTTCGAATTTTGACTTTTTTAACACTTCTCTAAACTAATTCAAATAAATCAGACAAAATATGAAACAAAGAGAGACACCTCTGAGTCGTGTAGTCAAACAAAAATATATTCAGCCAAATATATTTCACAAAATTTAGACTTTTACTTTAAAATTTCCTTTTTTTTCGCAATTTCAACTTGCTTAGCTCTTCTCTATATTAATTCAGTTAAACCAGGAAAAATATGGGACAAAGGAGACACCTCTAAATCATGTACTCAAACAAATATATATCCAGCCCAAAAGACCTTTTATTTCTCAAAATTAAGACCTTTAGTTCAAAATTTGCCTTTTTTTCCGCAATTTCGACTTTCTTAACTCTTCTTTAAATTAATTCAGGTAAATCAGACAAAATATGGAAAAAGGAAAGACCTTTTTGACTTATGTAGTCAAACAAAAATATATTTGGTCCAAAAAACTTTTTATTTCTTAAAATTTAGACCTTCACTTTAAAGTTTCCCTTTTTATTCGCAATTTCGAGTTTCTTAACTCTTCTTTAAATTAATTCAGATAAATAAAACAAAATATAAGATAAAGAGAGGCACCTTTGGGTCATGTAGTCGAACAAAAATATATTTGGCCCAAAAAATTTTTTTCTTCTCAAAATTAAGACTTTTACTTCAAAATTTCCCTTTTTATTCAAAATTTCGAGTTTTTTAACTCTTCTCCAAATTAATTCGGATAAATCAGACAAAATATGGAACAAAGAGAGGCACTTTTGTGTCATGTAGTCAAAGAAAAATATATTTAGACCAAAAGACCTTTTATTTATCAAAATTTTAACCTTTACCTCAAAATTTCCCTTTTTTTTGCAATTTTGACTTTCTTAACTCTGGTCTAAATTAATTAAGATAAACCAGACAAAATATGGTATAGAGAGAGATCCCTTCGACTCATGTAGTCAAACAAAAATATATTTGATACAAAAGACTTTTTATTTCTCAAAATTTAGACCTTTACTTCAAAATTTTCCTTTTTTTTGCAATTTCGACTTTCTTAACTCTTCTCTAAATTAATTCAGATAAAACAGACAAGATATGGGACAAAAAGAGACTCCTTTGAGTCACATAGTCAAACAGGAATATATTCAGCCCCAAAGACTTTTTATTTCCAAAATTTTAACCTTTACTTCAAAATTTTCCTTTTTTTTTCGCAATTTCGACTTTCTTAACTCCGACCCAAATTCAGATAAACCAAACAAAATATGGGACAAAGAGACACACCTCTGAGTCATGTAGTTAAACGAAAATATTTCAGCCCAAAAGACCCTTTAATTTCTTAAAATTTAGACCTTTACTTTTTTTCGCAATTTAAACTTCCTTAGCTCTTCTCTAAATTAATTCAGTTAAACCAGAAAAAATATGGGACAAAGGAGACACCTCTAAGTCATGTAGTCAAACAATAATATATTCAGCCCAAAATATCTCTAATTTATCAAAATTTAGACCTTTACTTCAAAATTTTCCTTTTTTTTTGAATTCGACTCATGTAATCATTATATTTGATCCAAAAGACCTTTTATTTCTCAAAATTTAGACCTTTACTTCAAAGTTTCCCTTTTTATTCGCAATTTCGAGTTTCTTAACTCTTCTTTAAATTAATTCAGATAAACCAGACAAAATATGGGACAAAGAGAGACACCTCAAACGAAAATATTTTTAATCCAAAAGACCTTTTATTTCTTAAAATTTAGACCTTTACTTCAAAGTTTCCTTTTGTTTCGCAATTTGGACTTGCTCAGCTCTTTTCTAAATTAATTCAGTTAAACCAGAAAAAATATATTCAGCTCAAAAGACTTTTTATTTCTCAAAATTTAGACCTTTACTTCAAAATTGCCCTTATTTTTTGAATTTCGACTCTTTTAACTTTTCTCTAAATTAATTCAGATACATCAGACAAAATATGGGACAAAGAGAGACTCTTCTAAGTCATGTAGTCAAACAAAGATATATTTAGCTCAAAATATTATTTAGTTCTCAAAATTTAGACCTTTACTTCAAAATTTTCCTTTTTTTCACAATTTCGACTTTCTTAACTCTTCTCTAAATTAATTCAGATAATTCAGATAAACCAGACAAAATATGAAACAAAGAGAGACACTTTTGAGTCATGTAGTCAAGTGAATATATATTTGGCCCAAAAGACCTTTTATTTCCCAAAATTTAGACCTTTACTTTAAAATTTCACTTTTTTTTAATAATTTCGAGTTTCTTAATTCTTTTATAAATCAATTCAGATAAATCAGACAAAATATGGAACAAAGAGAGATAGATTTGAGTCATGTAATCAAGAGAAAATATATGCAGCTCAAAAGACCTTTTATTTCTCAAAATGTTAACCTTTATTTCAAAATTTTCCCTTTTTTTCACAATTTCGACTTTCTTAATTCTTCTCTAAATTATTCAGATAAATCAGACAAAATATGGAACAAAGGAAGACTTCCCTGAGTCATGTATTTAAACGAAAATATATTCAGCCCAAAAGATCTTTTATTGCTCAAAATTTAGACCTTTACTTTAAAATTTCTCTTTTTTTCGCAACTTCGACTTTTTTAACTCTTCTCTATATTAGTTTTCTTCATTAATATCTATTTTGTTCCCAAAAATTAGACTTTTACCCCAAATCTTCCATTTTTCTCAAAAGTCGACAATTTGTAAAAATGTTTACTTTTTTCTAATTCGACTTACTGGAAGATTCGACTTATTTCTCAAAAATTCATCTTTCGTCAACTTTTTAATAAAAAAAAGTCAAAATTTGAGATGTTAAGTAAAATAGTTTTTAGATTTCGACCTTTTTTTAAATGTTTTCCTTTTTCGAAAATTAGATCTATTCTCAAATTTCACTTTTTTCCAAAATTACATTTTTTCGACTTCGTTCTAAATTGTTGCTTTTTTCTAGAACTCTCTACATTCTTTTTAAAATTCGCCCTTTTACTAAATTTCGGCGCATTTTCCCCAAAATTGATTTTTAACAAACATTTAAACCTTTATTTATTTTCTACAAATTTGGACGTGTTACGCAAAATTCCATCAAAATTTCAATTTTTCAAATTCGACATTTTATTGTTCCTGCAAACTGCGATTTTTTTCACGAAATTTTTCTACATAGTTTCAAATGTTTGATTTCAGTTTTACATTTTTTTTGTAAAATTTTATTTTTTTGAAAATGTTAACTCAAAGTATTGAATTTTTTAAAGTTTTGATTTAAAAATTGCTGCTTTTTAAAAAAATTTCATCATTTTTTAAAATTTATACTTTGTTTAAGTAGTTCTTTGACACGGCCCAAGCTCGGAAGAAATATATCCTGTTTTGACGATTTCTACTTATTTGAAATTTTTGTTTTTTTTTTCAAAATATGCATCAACTTTTTTCAACATTTCCATTTTTTCCAGAAATGTTGACTTTTTGAAATTTTTACCTTTTTATGAAACTTCATTCTCTTTTAAATTTTGACCTGAAGATTCCAATTTTTGTGAAAATGTTGACCTTTTTTGAAAATTTAAAATTTCAATGTTTCCAGTTTTCACATGTTTAAATGTCAACATTTTCTCAAATTTTCGAGTTATTTTATTGACTCATTGAAATATTTGACGTTGACTTTTAAAAATTTCAAAGAATTTTTTTAAGCTTTATATACAAGTTGCAACAAATTCGCTTCTCACTACAGAGACCTCGAAAACGGTAAGAGATACAGCATCGGTTAAATTAGGGCAAAGTTGCACAATTTGGCGATCAGAAATATTCTGTTGAAAAATTAAAAATATCTCCTGCTGTTCTTGAGATTTTTCAAAAAAAGTAAAATTTTGGATTTTAGTTTTTATTATTTCTTGGCGTTATTTGAAGTGTAATCAAAAAATTATTATTACTTTTTCATTGACGTTTTTTTATCCTTTACAAAGTAGCAGAAGAAGTTTTTTTATTAGACGTTTCGTCTTTTCTCTACCATCATCAAGTTCGTTATTTTAAATACGGGCCTGTCATTTTTATTGCATCCTTGTGTAATTTTTGAATCTCCGACTTCTCTGATTTATCAAACTTTTATGTGGTTAAATATTTCGTGACTTTCATCAAGGAAAAACACCTTTTTCAAATAAACATATTTTGTATTTTTGAATAATAGTTAACCAGAATGTAATAAAATATGCCAAACTAAGTATGGCAGCTATTGTTTTATTTGTTATTTGCTATTGTAAATATCAATAGTTGCTTTGTTCGTAGTTATTAGTCATTATTTTTGGTTGTCAATTGTTTATGGGCAGTGGCGGCTCGTAGCTAAAACTAATGGGGGTGCTGCGACAATGTTTAGCGTTTTGTTTGATCCAAAATGTCAATTTCTTTCAATTTATAACTTTTTAAAATTTCTATTAAAAGTTTTCGACATTTTCAAAATGTAACTTTTCAAAAATGTGATAATTTTTGACTTGATTTTCAATATTCCGATTTCGATAATTTTGGTTTTTATTGATAATTTCAGTGAAAATTTCCCAATTATTCAAAATTTAAACTTTTTTTCCAATTATTTTAAAACTCCATAATAATTCTCAGATCTTCTGAATGTTTCTCCTTTTTCGAAGTTTTGATATTTTTTTTAAATTTCGACCCATTTGTTTGAAAATTTCTGAATGTTTCTCATTTTTCGAAGTTTTGATATTTTTTTTTAATTTCGACCTATTTGTTGGAAAATTTCTTCATTTTTAAAATGTTAACTTATTTTGGAAATTTGAAAGTTTTAAAAATTGTTTGCCTTATCCTTAAATTTTATATATATTTCGGATATTTCTCAAAATTTAGAAAAATCAAAGTGTTAAAAAATTTCAAAATATTTTTGAAAATTTTCTTAAATCTGCACTTTTCTAAAATAGTCGACTTTTTCATTTGTTCCCATTTTGTTGAAAATGTCAATTTTTTCAAATGTTCGATATTTCAAAATTTTAGCCATTTTTCAAAATTAAAAATTCTAGAAAAACTTAAAAATTTTAACTATTTTCTTAATTTAAACTATTTTCAAAATTTCGTCATTCTTTGCAAACTGACGATATTTCAATTAAAAAATTTTGCTTTTTTTCTTAAGTGATACATGTTTTGAAAACGTATTTTGAAATTTGCGACCAATTCGTAAAATTTCGAATTTTTCTAAAAATTTTGACTTCATTTCAAAACGTCAACTTTTTGTTCAGAATTTCGACTTTTTTTGAAAACTTGACTTTTTCTAAAGTTCGATCTTTTTTTACAATACTATTTATAATTTTTTTAAACATTCCCAATTAAATATTCAAAATAAAGTGAGTTTTTATTTTAAATTTAAGCTACTCAAAATTTTGACTTTTTCCAAAATTTTACCTTTTCAAAATGTCAACCTTTTTAATAATTACGAATTTTTAGATTATTTTGAGTTTTCCCTATATTCAAAAATTCAGTTTCTTTGAAAATTTAATTAAAAATTCCGCAATTTACTGTAAATGTCGATATTTTTCAAAAATGTTGCCTTTTTCCATTCGCAAAATTATTGAAAATGTCTACTATTTTAAAAATTTAACATTTTTTCAAAATATTAACTTTTTTCGAAATTCTTTTAAACATTTGACTTTATGAAAATTTCGAAATTTTTAAAAATTCCACCTTTTTTCAAAACTTCGGCTTTTCTGATAATTTGGCTTTATTTTTGATAACTGATAATTCTTTGCTTTTTAAATTTAAGTGTTTTAATATTATTATTATTATATTTATTATTATATTAAAATAAATATTACTTCTAGTAACAAAAATTTCGAGTTTTAAAAATTGTGCGGAGCTCTAAAACAAATTTCGAAAAAAAACTTGCAGCTTATGTATAAATAAATTGTCAAATTTTAAATTTTATTCTCAAAATATTGACTTCAAGCATTAAATTGTTGATTAATTTTTTTTGCAACATTTTGATTATTTTTGATTTCGAGACACTTGAAATGTTGACTCTTTTTCTCGAAAATTTGAATAATTCCCACTTTTTTTTTCTTTGATTCTTTAATTGCTACTTTATTTCAAAAATTTTGTATACAAATAAGAAATTTAAACTTTTCCTAGAAATATTGTCTGCTTTTTCTTCAAAATTTGCTCCTAATCTGTAAATTCGAGCTTGAGAATTTCAAGAATAAATTTAACATTTTAAGAAAAATTGTAAATTTCGATTCAGAATTTTCTTTGCTCCTATAGTAGTAGTAAATTTTTTTAGAGAAAATCGAATTGCAAAAAATGTTGAAATTAACAAGGTTCATTTCTCACATTTTCTCACAATTTTCTTATTTTTACGCAAATTTGGAGTTTATTTTCTTTAAATTAATCTCTATACAAAAAACAAAGTGGTGTTAGTTACGCCATTTATAACTTCAAAGGGTTGAACGGATTTTTATGTTCTTTGCTTTGTTGGACATTTGCCTCGGCCTCGAATAGCAGAATAAAGGCTAAAATATTGAAAAAATTCATATATTTTATAAGGAATCCGTGTATAGCGCCATCTCTAATTCGTAACAGGAACATGACAAAAATGTACTGCAACCTACACTAACCGTAAATGTTTTGTAATCAGTTTCCAGTAGATGGCACTCTATCTGTTTTGATTGTGGCCCATTTTTAGCGTAATTTAATTCTGATAGTGAGTTTGTACAATAATTATTAATTCTAAGGTGGTACGCAGTTCGCCTTTTAATAATTTTCAGTTTCTTTCAAAATTACAAAATAAAAGGAGCTTTAAAATATTAATATTTCGTGAAAAACTTTAACATTTCTAAAATCTAGAAATCAAAATTTTTACAAGGAAAAATATTTTAAAGACAAATATTCAACTGTCGAAATTCTAAAAAAAATCTTTGTATAAAATGTTTAGAGAAAAAGAAATTTCTTAAAATTTCTTCGTTTTTTCCAAAATGTTGACTTTTTTATAGAAATTGTAGGGTTTTTTGCTAAACATTTTTATTAAACTTAGAAATTAAAATGAACAATGAAATATCAAAGTCTAGTAAAAAAACTTGACATTTTTAAAGCAAATCAGAGGAACAAAAAAATCTGGAGAATTTAAAATTTCCAGAAATGTTAAGAATAAAATTTCCAGAAAAAAATAGGAGCTTATGAAAAATCTCTTTTTATAAAATATTAAGAAAAATGGAAACTTCGCAGAAAAAATTACAATTTTCTTAAATAAATCGAAATATCTAGAAAAAACTCGAAATTTGTTATACAAAAAAGTTGGAATTGAGATTTCAGGTAAAAACTCGAATATTTGCTACTTATTTTTTTTAGAGAATATTCAAATGCGAGAAGAGTTGGATTTGGATTTTATTTTGAAATTTTAACAAACATTGGAAAAAAAATTGAAATAGATTTTAAAATCCCGTAACTTCGTACAAGAAACTTGACCTTTCTATAAACAGAAATCAAAGAAAATTTAAAATCTCTACAAAAAATTGTTTAAGAAAAAGTCTTCGGAAAATTTTGAGAAAAAACTTCTAAGCGAAATTAGGGGTGCTGCAGTTCCACGATGCCTATACGCGAGCCACCACTGTTTTTTGCTAAAACTTATTAATTTTGCCATTACCCTTTTTCTTACCAACTAATTGCATTCTTATAATTTTATTGTAAACAATAATTCTTTATTAATTAAAAAAATAATACAGTAACGTTAATCTAAAATAAAGTGCTTTTTCCTTGATGATCAATAACATCGGAATTTGAAAAGCTGTACAAAGATGTGCTAAAAATTACAGGTGCGTATTTAAAATAACGAATTTGATGATGGTAGTAAAAAGACAAAACGTCTAATAAAAAAACTTCTGATGTTATTTTGTGAAGGATACAAAATGTCAATGAAAAAGTGTTTTAAGTTTTTCGATTACTCTTCAAATAACGTCAAGAAATAATAAAAACCAAAATCCAAATTTTACTTTTCTTCAAAAATCTCAAGAACAGTAAGACATATTTTTGATTTTTTAACGGAATATTTCTGATAGCCAAATTGTGCAATTTCGCCCTAATTTAACCGGTGCTGTATCTCTTATCGTTTTCGAGATCCCTGTAGTGAGAAGCGAATTTGTTACAATCTGAATTTCAAATTTATACTAAAAATTTTAAAAAAATATTGCGCAGATAAGATCAAAATATTAAAAAAAAAAGTGCTTCAAAATAATCAATTTGCAAAGAAAATTTTGAAGAAAAGTTAAGATTTTGAGGGAAAGTTGCATTTTTTTTTAAAATTTTTAGGATTTAAAAAAAAATCCAAATTTCTCTTATTGGCTTTATACAATTCGTTGAAAAATATATATATTTATATGAACATAAAGACGAAATGTCTAATAAAAAAATTTTTGATGTTATCTTGTGAAGGATACAAAACGTCAATGAAAAAGTGTTTTAAGTTTTTCGATTACTCTTCAAATAACGTCGAGAGATAATAAAAATCAAAATCCAAAATTTTACTTTTTTTCAAAAATCTCAAGAACAGTAAGACATATTTTTGATTTTTCAACGGAATATTTCTGATCGCCAAATTGTGCAATTTCGCCCTAATTTAACCGATGCTGTATCTCTTATCGTTTTCGGAATCTTTGTAGTGAGAAGCGAATTTGTTACAACCTGAATTTCAAATTTAAACTAAAAATTTCAAAAAAATATTGCGCAGATAAGGTTAAAATATTAAAAAAAAAATGCTCCAAAATAATCAATTTGCAAAGAAAATTTTGAAGAAAAGTTAGGATTTTGAGGGAAGGTTGCATTTTTTTAAAAATTTTTAGAATTTTTAAAAGAATCCAAATTTCTCCAATTGGCTTTATACAATTCGTTGAAAATTTTAAAAACTCAAAATTTAAAATAACAGATTTTTAAAAAGATTGAAATTTTTAAAGGCGACCTTTTCAAAAACTCCACTTTACAAATAATCGAAATTTTAAATAAAAGAAAAAAATAATGGAATTTATTAAAACCAAAAGTTTTGAAAAAAGTCCAAATTTCTAAAAAAGCAGCTTCAAAAAAAAGTCTTTTGATGATAAAAGGTCAAATTTTTCAAAATAGGAAAGGAAAATCTGACAAAAGATCAAGTATTTTAGAAACGTCAAAACTGAAAATAATTAACTTTTCAATAAAATCCAAAATTTTCAATTAAAGTCAACTTTTTTTTAAATAAAACTCTTCAGATAAAAGTCGAAATTTCGAGAAAAAGTCTGATTTAAAAAAACTGAAAATTTCGACAAATAGACAAAATTTTGAACAAGGTTTAAAAATTTCAAAAAAAAATAGATATTTTCAAAACAGGTTAACATTTTTAAAACAGGTTAAAGTTTTCAAAACAAAGACTACTTAAAAAAGATTGAATTTACAAAGAAAAAGTAGGCAACATTTTAAAAAAAGAAAATCTCGAGAAAAGATTTAAACTTTAAAAAAACGTCAGAATTTTCCAAAAAAAGCCGAATTTTGAGAAAAAGGAAGAGATTTAGAAAAAAATTGGGAAAAAATGAATTGGTTCAAAGTTCTCAAATAAGGGCAAATTTCAGAAAAAAAAACGTCGAATTTCCGCAATAGATTGAAACCCAAAGCAAATTTAAAAAACTTGACATTTTCAGATAAAAGAGAAATTGTTAAATAAACTGAAAGCTTAAAAAAGTGTCGGACTTTAAAAAAGGCGAAGTTTTTCAGAAAAGTAGAAAAAAATCAAATTTTAGGAAACATTTCAAGGAAAAAGTCAACTTTTTAAGAAAAATTCCAAACTTCGATGAAAATTTGCAAATTTCCAGAGAAAATTAAATTTTGAGAATAAATTCGAAATTTCGAACACAAGACGAATTAAAAAAACTCCAAATTTTCAGATAAAGTGAGTTTTAAGAAAATTGGTAAAATAATTTCGAAAGGAAAGAAAATGTTGATAAAGCTTCCAATTTCGAGAAGTGTTAAACTTTAAAAAAAACGTCAAAATTTTCCACAGAAAGTCAAACTGTAAGAAAAAAATCAAATTTTGAGATTTGAAAATAGATGAATTACGTTCGAAATAAAAGTTGATATTTCCGGAAAAATTTGAATTAGAAAAAAAAAGATTTCGAAAAATATGAATTTGTCAAAAATTTTCAAAAAAACGCAACATTTTTAAAAAGAATAATTTTGACAATAGATTGAATCCCAAAACAAATTTAAAAACCTAAAATTTGTAGACAAATTTGAATTTTGTGAAAAATTGTAAAATATCGAAAAGAGAAATTGTAAAAAACTGAGAACTTAGAAAAAATTGTCGAACTTAAAAAAGTCAAAGTTTTTCAGATAAAGTAAATTTTGAGAAAATTGGTAAAATAATTTCGAAGGGAAAGGGAATGTTGATAAACTTGCAATTTCGAGAAGTGTTAAACTTTAAAAAACATCAAGATTTTCCAGAGAAAGTCAAAATTTCAGAAAAAAAAACGTCGAATTTCCGCAATAGATTGAAACCCAAAGCAAATTTAAAAAACTTGACATTTTCAGATAGAAGAGAAACTGTTAAATAAACTGGAAGCTTAAAAAAGTGTCGGACTTTAAAAAACTCGAAGTTTTTCAGAAAAGTAGAAAAAGGTCAAATTTTAGGAAAAATTTCAAGGAAAATGTCAACATTTTAAGAAAAGTTCCAACCTTTGATGAAAATTTGCAAATTTCCAGAGAAAATTAAATTTTGAGAATAAATTCGAAATTTCGAAAACAAGCCGAATTAAAAAAAAAATCCAAATTTTCAGATAAAGTGAATTTTGAGAAAATTGGTAAAATAATTTTGAAAGGAAAGGGAATGTTGATAAAACTTCCAATTTCGAGAAGTGTTAAACTTTAAAAAAACGTCAACATTTTCCAGAGAAAGTCAAACTTTAAGAAAAAAATCAAACTTTGAGATTTGAAAATAGATGAATTTCGTTCGAAATAAATGTTGATATTTCCGGAAAAATTTGAATTTAAAAAAAAAGATTTCGAGAAATATGAATTTGTCAAAAATTCTCAAAAAAACGCAACATATTTGAAAAGACTAATTTTGGCAATAGATTGAATCCCAGAACAAATTTAAAAACCTAAAATTTGTAGACAAATTTGAATTTTGTGAAAAATTGTAAAATTTCGAAAAGAGAAATTGTAAAAAACTCAGAAGTTGTCGAACTTAAAAAAGTCAAAGTTTTTCAGAGAAAAAGAAAATAAATAATTTGCAATTTTCCAGAGAAAGGTAAATTTTAAGAATAAATTTTAAATTTCGAGAACAAGACGAACAAAAAAAACTTCATATTTTCAGAAAAAAATTCGAATTTTGAGAAAATTGGTAAAATAATTTCTAAATAAAAAGGAATGTAGGTAAAACTTTCAGTTTCGAGAAAAGTGTTGAACTTTAAAAAAAAGTCAAAATTTTCCAGAGAAAGTCAATTTTAAGAACCAAATCAAATTTTTAGATAAAGTCAAACATTCTGAAAATGAGTGAATTTCCTCGATAAAATCGCAGCTTGCAGAAACATAATAAAATGGCGAATTTTCAGTTAAAAGTTGGAATTTTGAGAAAAACCCAATTTTGCGAAACAGGTCGAAATTTCCAGAAAATAAATAAAAGTTTAAGTATTCATTAAAAGTCGATATTTGAGGACAATGGTAAAATTTGGAAAAGGAACGTAATTTAAAAAGAATAGAAATTTCGAGATAAAAGTTGCAAGTTAGAACAATGTTAAAAAAATATAATTTTGGAAAAAAGTTAAATTTAAGAATAAATCTAAATTTCGAAAAAAGAAAATTTGAGAAAAAGATAGAAATATTCAAAAACTTTTTTATTTAACATTTCCAAATTATTACTTCAAATTTTTACTATTTTTTTTTACGAAATCGACAAAAGATGAATTTTTGAGAAAGAAGTCGAATCTTTCAGTTTAAGTCGAATTAAAAAAAAAGTAAACATTTTCACAGATTGTCGAGTTTTGAGAAGAGAGGAAGATTTAGGGAAAAAAGTCTAAATACATAGTTGAAAAAAAAACGAATACAGAGAAGAGTTAAAAAAGTCGAATTTACAAGAAAAAGGCAAATTTTGAAATACAGTAGACTTCCGCTAAAGTTGCGCTCACCGTACTGGATCGACCGTTAAAGTTGCTACTCCCCGTAATCTCTACCATTGTCAAAAAATATATATATGTTTTATTGCTCCTTGTGCGGTTGAGCGGGTTATTCAAAAGTGGCGTTAAAACTCGAAAGTCGAATTCGTTGTTTGAAAATAAGAGTGGAGGAATATCCGCACAACTTTAAAGATCGTATCCTGACAACTTTAACGAGTGTGTAACTTTAACGGGCGCAACTTTAGCAGGAGTCGACTGTAAAGCTCTAAATTATGAAAAATAAAAGATCTTTTGGGCTGAATATGCTTATTTCGACTACATGAATCAGAGGGGCCTTTCCCTGACCCAAGTCAAAGTTTTTCAGGGAAAAAGAAAATAAATAATTTGCAATTTTCCAGAGAAAATTAAATTTTAAGAATAAATTTGAACTTTCGAGAACAAGACGAACAAAAAAACTTCAAATTTTCAGAAAAATTCGAATTTTGAGAAAATTGGTAAAATAATTTCTAAATAAAAAGGAATGTGGGTAAAACTTCCAGTTTCGAGAAAAGTGTTGAACTTTTAAAAAAAGTCAAAATTTCCCAGGGAAAGCAATTTTAAGAACCAAATCAAATTTTTAGATAAAGTCAAACATTCTGAAAATGAGTGAATTTCGTCGATAAAATCGCAGCTTGCAGAAACATAATAAAATGTCGAATTTTCAGTTAAAAGTTGGAATTTTGAGAAAAACCCAATTTTGCGAAACAGGTCGAAATTTCCAGGAAATAAATAAAAGTTTAAGTATTCATTAAAAGTCAATATTTGAGAACAATGGTAAAATTTGGAAAAGGAACGTAATTTTAAAAGAATAGAAATTTCGAGATAAAAGTCGCAAGTTAAAACAATGTTAAAAAAATATAATTTTGAAAAAAAGTTAAATTTAAGAATAAATCTAAATTTCGAAAAAAGAAAATTTGAGAAAAAGATAGAAATATTCAAAAACTTTTTTATTTAACATTTCCAAATTATTACTTCAAATTTTTACTATTTTTATTTACGAAATCGACAAAAGATGAATTTTTGAGAAAGAAGTCGAATCTTCTTGAAAAAAAGTCGTTTTGAAAAATTATTAACATTTCGCTTAACATTTTTACAAAATTTAAATTAAAAAAAAAGTCTGGATAAAAAATGTTTAAACGTAAGCCAAAATTTGGAAAAATGTTTGGCCGATGGTTTCCCTCTAATTAATCAAAAACTGCTATCGCAAACATTTTGAACTTAAGATTTGAAAACTAGAAACTTGCAGCTTTAGTTTGCTTTTTTTATTTTTCTCTAATACCGTTTTCCTTTGAGCGACAGCTTTTTGAAAATCACTGTGATTTCTGTGCTTAGCGTACATCCAATCTTTCATTTTTTTTCTGTACATTTAGTATCTCTCTGAAGATGATAGCTTGGCTATCGAAACGCGTTAGAACAACCTTTGGTGTGTTTTTTAATCTTTCTTGGTTTCAGGGGGCAAGATTTGTATTTTAATTTCTGAAAATAACCAAGGACCAGTCCACCAAAACACTAAATACCAAAATGTTTGTTGTTGAATTGCAAAATTGAATTTAAAATGTTAGCTGAGAAGATGAAATTTTGATAGAAAAGTAAAGTTTCTCTAAAATTCGATTTATTTCCTTGAAATGTATGGTGTTTTGCGTTACCGATTGGACAACTAAATACTATTTATTCAACAGAATAATTAAATAACGTATTTGTGTAATCCAAATTTATAACTAACTCACTTAGGTGCAATTGTTGGTACCACACATATTTAAAATATTCGATCAAACAATACGTATTTCTTTATTGACCATAGTTACTTCTAAACGTTCGACAGAGGTTTCAAACCTCTGACTCTGTATCTCATCAATAGCTTCTAATAATAAACAACTTTTAACTCCAAAGTCTGTTACAATAGTTTAGAGTCGATTCAAGTTTAGGTTATAAAACTCAAACGGTGTGTACCAACTCCCCTTGCACTTTTTCTACTGTCGTAACACTCTCTATTCGTGGTGCTACGGGCTTATCGGTTCGATTGATTACACGTGATGGATTATACGACTTTATTACCAAATTAACTCGGCACACTTCAACTGAACAGTAACTCACTACTTATTTACTAATTGCTAACCCACTAACTACACTGACTTCTGACTAACTGACTCGAGGGAAAGCTGACCGTCTTTTATAGTTTTAGCCCCCGGCTTCTAGAACTTTTCAGCAAATAAGGCTTATCGTTTGCCGAAATTTCTGGAACGCTTATCTGCCATTTGTTTCGTTATCGCGACCGCTTTCCCCTTATCAGATCCTTCTAGCAATTTTTTTATTTACTAAATTCTACAATTCTATTCTAAATCCTATTTCATCTATTTACATTGCGTTACAGTGGTAATTTTATCCATTTACTTTCTTTTCAATCCTGACTTTCATGGCAGCAAATAAAGTAGAGCAGATAATAATGTTGAAGCTAAAACAATTTGCTTCATATTAGAATGCAAGATGCACTCTGCTGCACGGTTCTGAAAAACAATGAAGCCACTGTAGTGTTCTTAATTACTTTGACTGTCGACAAAACGCAAACACGTCACTATTAATTTATTTCCGGTCAACCAGCACAAGAGGAAATCTCCCACGCATTTCATGCCTTATTTGCACCATCTCTACGAAACTTTAATGCTGACAAATCCTGTAACATCGTTTAACGCAGGGGTCGGCAAAGTTTTAAGCCAAAAGAGCCATCCGCAATAAAAAAATTGGTTTCGTGAATTTCAAAGAGCCACAAGTTTTTATTTCTAATGTCGAATTTTATTTCACAGTTAAATCAGACAAATCAGACAAAATATGGGACAGGGAAAGGCCCCTCTGATTCATGTAGTCGAAATAAACATATTCAGCCCAAAAGATCTTTTATTTTTCCTAATTTAGAGCTTTACAGTCGACTCCTGCTAAAGTTGCGCCCGTTAAAGTTGCACACTCGTTAAAGTTGTCAGGATACGATCTTTAAAATTGCGGGGATATTCCTCCACTCTTATTTTCGAACAACGAATTCGACTTTCGAATTTTAGCGCCGCTTTTGAATAACCCACTCAACCGCACAAGGAGCAATAAAACATATATATATATTTTGACAATGATAGGGATTACGGGAAGTAGCAACTTTAACGGTCGATCCAGTACGGTGAGCGCAACTTTAGCGGAAGTCCATTGTATTTCAAAATTTGCCTTTTTCTCGTAAATTCGATTTTTTTAACTCTTCTCTGTATTCGTCTTTTTTTTCAACTACGTAGATTGGAAACTTCGACTTTTTTCTCAAAATTCCGAGATGAAAGTGCAAATTTCAACTTTAATCTTGAAATTTAGAGATAAAAGTCGAAATTTTGGTTGTTAAAAATGGAAATTACTGAACGCACCCTACTGCCAAGTGTCAAATTGTTAGAAAAGGGGTGAGGTGTGACGCAACTGTCATCTGCCTAACTTAACCATAGAGTACAGAAATTACTACTTCAATGCCGAAATTAAAAAAAAAAGTCGACTTTTCTAGATTAAAATCGAAACTTCGAGAAAAAAGTCGAAATTCCGAGATTAAAGTCAAAATTTCGATTTTAATCTCAAAATTTCGACCATAAATATACACGAAATTAGGTTAGGCGTGCAATATTGGCAAATGGTGGTAGGGTGTGTTCAGTTATTTTTAAAAATTTTAATAACCAAAATTTCGACTATTCTTGGAAATTTCTAGGTTAAAGTCGAAATTCGAGATTAAAGTCGAAATTTTGACTTTACTGTTGGAATTTTGTGAAAAAAGTTGATATCGTAAGATTAAAATCGAAATTTCGAGAAAAAACTCGAAAATTCGTCTTTAAACTCGAGTTTCGAACACTTTTGTTTTAATTGCGCCTAATTTCTCTAATTATTTCTTATAAAATGACAATAAAGCTCAAATGTCGGGAAAAAATTTAAATTTACAAAAATAAAATTTGGCTTAATACAAAATTTTGAAATTTTACAAAATAAACGAACATCAAAAATGTCAAAATTTTTAAAATAGCCAACATTTGGAAAAAGAACTTTTGAGGAATTTCGGAAATTCAAAGAAAGTCTAAATTTTGAAATGTTGAAATTTAAAAAAATAGGTTTTTTAAAAAAAAATCATAAAACCCTTTTTTAAATGTCAGGTAAAATTTTGTAAAAATGCCTGACTTTATACAAGTCGGAATTTAAAAACAGAAAAGTTTTGAAAAAATATCGAATTTTGAAAATTCGCGCTAGTTAAAAAAAAACAAAATTAAAAAAAAAGAAATTTTCAAAATGGTTGAAATTTTATAATAAAGTCAAAATAAACAAAAAATGACAATTTAAAAAACATTGAAATTTAACAAAAGTTTTTGTCAAAAAGTGAAATGTTTAGAAAATAACAAATTTTAGAATTTTGAAAAATAGAGATTTGAAAAATGTGGAAATTTTTTTAAAAAGCCACAATTTTGAAAAAGAAATTAACATTTTGAAGAAATTAGGTCAAAATTTTGAAAAATGTTGAAAATTTCACAAAAAATTAAAATTTTCAGCAAAATTTTTTCCCTAAATATTCCTCTCTTCTCAAAACTCGGCAACCTGTGAAAAGGTTTACTTTTTTAATTCGATTTACACTGGAAGATTCGACTTCTTAAAAATGCATCTTTTGTCGATTTCGTAACAAAAAATAGTAAAAATTTGAAGTAAAAATTTGGAAATGTTAAATAAAATAGTTTTTGAAGATTTCGATTTTTTGTCAAATTTTCTTTTTTCGAAATTTAGATCTATTCTTAAATTTGACTTCTTTCCAAAATTGTATTTTTTTAACTTTGTTCTAACTTGCAACTTTTATCTCGAAATTTCTATTCTTTTTAAATTACGTTCCTTTTCCAAATTTTACCATTACCCTCAAAAATTGACCTTTAATGAATACTTAAACTCTTATTTATTTTCTGGAAATTTCGACCTGTTTCGCAAAATTGGGTGTTGCTCAAAATTCTAACTTTTAACTGAAAATTGGACATTTTATTATGTTTCTGCAACCTGCGATTTTATCGACGAAATTCACTCATTTTCAAAATGTTTGACTTTATCTAAAAATTTGATTTGGTTCTTAAAATTGACTTTCCCTGGAAAATTTTGACTTTTTTTAAAGTTCAACACTTTTCTCGAAACTGGAAGTTTTACCCACATTCCTTTTTATTTAGAAATTATTTTACCAATTTTCTCAAAATTCGAAGTTTTTTTTGTTCGTCTTGTTCTCGAAATTTCAAATTTATTCTTAAAATTTAACATTCTCTGTAAAATTGCAAATTATTTATTTCCTTTTTCTCTGAAAAACTCTGACTTTTTTAAGTTCGACAGTTTTTTCTAGGTTCTGAGTTTTTACAATTTCTCTTTTCGAAATTTTACAATTTTTCACAAAATTCAAATTTGTCTAAAAATTTTAGGTTTTTAAATTTGTTCTGGAATACAATCTATTGTCAAAATTCGACGTTTTTTTTTCTAAAATTTTGTTTTTTGAGAATTTTTGATAAATTCATGTTTTTCGAAATCTTCTTTTTTAAATTCAAATTTTTCCGGAAATATCAACTTTTATTTCGAACAAAATTCATCTATTTTCAAAACTCAAAATTTGATTTTTTCTTAAAATTTGACTTTCTCTCGGAAATTTTGACGTTTTTTTAAACACCTCTCGAAATTGGAAATTTTATCAACATTCCCTTTCCTTCCGAAATTATTTTACCAATTTTCCCAAAATTCACTTTATCTGAAAATTTGAAGTTTTTTTAATTCGTCTTGATTTCGAAATTTCGAATTTATTCCCAAAATTTAGTTTTCTCTGAAATTGCACATTTTCATCGAAATTTGGAACTTTTTTTAAAATGTTGACCTTTTCCTTGAAATTTTTCCTAAAATTTGATTTTTTTCTACTTTTCTGAAAAACTTCGACTTTTTTAAAGTCCGACACTTTTTTAAACTTCCAGTTTATTTAACAATTTCTCTCTTATCTGAAAATGTCAAGTTTTTTAAATTTGCCTTGGGTTTTAATCTATTGCGGAAATTCGACGTTTTTTTTTCTGAAATTTTGCCCCTATTTGAGAACTTTGGACCAATTCATTTTTTTTAAATCACCTTTCCCAATTTTTTTCTAAATCTCTTCCTTTTTCCCAAAACTCGGCTTTTTCTGGGAAATTCTGACGTTTTTTTAAAGTTTAAAACTTTTCTCGAGATTTTCTTGAAATTTTCTTTCGAAATTATTTTATAAATGTTTTCAAAATTCGAATTTATCTGAAAATTTGGATTTTTTTAAATCGTCTTGTTCTCGAAATTTCATAATTATTCTTTCTCTGGAAAATTGTAAATTTTTTGTCGAAATTTAGAGCTTTTATTAAAATTTTGACTTTTTCCTTGAAATTTTTCCTTAAGTTCGACGTTTTTCTTTTTTTCTGAAAAACTTTGACTCTTTTAAATTTCTACAATTTTTTTAAGCTTTCAGTTTATTCTTACAATTTCTCTTTTCGAAATTTTGCATTTTTCAAAAAATTCATAATTTTCTAAGAATTTCAGGTTTGTAAATTTGTTTTGAGTTTCAATCTATTGTCGAAAGTCGACGTTTTTTTTCTAAAATTTTGCCTTTTTTGAGAACTTTCGATAAATTTATTTTTTTCTAAATTTCCCCCTTTTTCCGAATTAGATAAATTCATTTTTTAAATTTGTTCATTTTTCCCAGTTTTTTTCGAAATCTCTTTCTTTTTCTCAAAATTAGGCTTTTTCTGGGAAATGTTGACCCATTTTTAAAGTTCAATTCTTCTCGAAATTTTCTTGGAATTTCCTTTCAAAATTATTTTACCAATTTTCTCAAAATTCGAATTTATCCGAAAATTTGGATTTTTTTTCATTCGTCCTGTTTTCGAAATTGCAAAATTTGGCTTTCTCTGAAAAATTGCAATTTTTATCGAAATTTCTAGTTGTTCTAAACTTTTTCCAGGAAATTCTTCCTAAAATTAACGTTTTTTCTTCTTCGCTGAAAAACTAACTTTTTTAGAGATCGACAATTTTTTCTGAGCTTTCAGTTAATTTCTACAATTTCTCTTTTAGAAATTTTAGTATATGTCAAAAAATTCAAAATTGTCTAAAAAATTCAGGTTTTGGGTTTCAATTAATTGTCGAAATTCTACGTTTTTTTTTTCTAAAATTTTACCTTTTATAGAGAACTTTTGATAAATTACTCTTTCTATTTTTTTTCGAAATCTGTTCCTTTATTTCAATTTTTTCGAAGTCTCTTTCTTTGTTTCAATTTTTTCAAAATATCTTTTTCTCAAAATTTGGCTTTTTCTGAAAATTTCGGCTTTTATTTCAAACTTTAATGTTTGCCGTTTCTGAAAATTTGGATTTTTTTTCTTACAAAAAGTAATTCACCTTTTTTTCACGAAATCCCAAGGTTTTAGAAAATTTACAAACAAAAAAGTCAAAATTATGAGAAACATATTTTTTAGAAATTTCAACCCCCCAAGTTGGTCTTTTTCTAGAAATTTCAAATTTCATGTAATTTTTCAAAATGTTAATACAAATCAATGAAAAATTTCGGAAAATTCCTTCTTGAAATCATAACTTTTGTCGAAATTTTAGTAAAACGTAAAAATTTCTAGAAAAGTATTTTTGGAAATTTCGACTTTTGTAGGTCACTTGCTTAAGGAGTGCCTGGGTGTCTGTCTGCTCTAGTTTTTTTATTTATTTATTTTTTTAAGGGAATTTAAGGAGCCGCACTTTTCTTTTAAAAGAGCCGGGGTTTGCCGACCCCTGGTTTAACGGAACGATTGGGGTGATTAGGGGACATGCCGTGTTAGGCATTCCTGCAGGCAGGTCGATTCAAGTTAAAATGACTCCAAAACGGATTTTGTAATCTATATCTGTCTGTCTGTCTGTCGACTGATCTTTTGTCCGGGCTAATCTCAGAAGCTGCTAAATCGATTTTAGGGAAACTTTTATTAAAATATGGCCTATTTTTAGGGATACATTGTAGACCATTTTTTTCTAGTAAAATTTTGTAATCTATATCTTAGTGTCTGTTTGTCTTTCGACTGATCTTTTGTCCGGGTTAATCTCGTAAGCTGCTAAATCGATTTTAGGGAAACTTTTACTAAAATATGGCGTATTTTTAGGATTATTAGAGCCTTTTTTTTCCAGTAAAATTTTCCAATCTATATCTTAGTGTCTGTCTGTCGACTGATCTTTTGTCCGGGCTAATCTCATAAGCTGCTAAATCGATTTTAGGGAAACTTTTACTCAAATATGGCGTATTTTTAGGGGTACATTTAGACCATTTTTTTAAGTAACATTTTCTAATCTATATCTTAGTGTCTGTCTGTCTTTCGACTGATCTTTTGTCCGGGCTAATCTCGTAAGTTGCTAAATCGATTTTAGGGAAACTTTTATTAAAATATGGCCTATTTTTAGGGGTACATTGTAGACCATTTTTTTCTAGTAAAATTTTGTAATCTATATCTTAGTGTCTGTTTGTCTTTCGACTGATCTTTTGTCCGGGCTAATCTCGTAAGCTGCTATACCGATTTTAGGGAAACTTTTACTCAAATATAACGTATTTTTAGGGGTACATTTTAGACCATTTTTTTTCAATAAAATTTTCTAATTTATATCTTAGTGTCGGTCGCTCTTTCGACTGATCTTTTGTCCGGCTAATCTCGTAAGCTGCTAAATCGAGTTTAGGAAAACTTTTATTAAAATATGGCGTATTTGTAGAGGTATATTTTAGACCATTTTTTTCCAGTAAAATTTTCTAATTTATATCTTAGTGTCTGTCTGTCTTTCAACTGATCGTTTGTCTGGACTAATCTCGTAAGCTGCTAAATCGAGTTTAGGGAAACTTTTATTAAAATATGACGTATTTTAAGGGATACATTTTCGACCATTTTTTGCAGTAAAATTTTGTAATCTATATCTTAGTGTCTGTCTGTCTTTCGACTGATCTTTTGTCCGGGCTAATCTCGTAATCTGCTAAATCGAGTTTAGGGAAACTTTTACTAAAATATGACGTATTTTTAGGGGTACATTTTAGACCGTTTTTTTTACCCACTAAAACTTAATCTTTCATCTCTAAGAACTCAACTATGCTAACAATTTTATTTGAGATTGTAACAACGAACATATACCACAGAACATATAAAAGAGGAACCATGTCTATGGCTGATATGATATTGTGCGCCAAGTTTGAATTTATGATATTAGAGTTGTTTCAATTTTCTGTTCTAAGTTGTTAATATACTAGTTTAAACTTTAAGCAGTTGTTGACAGCTTGACGTTTATGTTGACGAAAAGTGGGTCACGGCTACATACATATATCGGAAATTGTCAATTGGTAACAGTGATTGATTATACTTAAATACATATTTAATTGGATACCTTTATAGTGCTTGTGTTGACATTATTGTGTCTGAAATGTATTCAGACTGTCAATAATTTCCAAATTTTATTGATATGTCGTAAATAATCAAAATTCAGTATTGATTAATATATTTTACATAACATTATTTCATTCTTTTTATATTCTATTGTATGAGGCAAACCGTCGTTAAAAGTACATGATGAATTTGAATAAAAAAACTGTAATTTAATATGAATTCTAATACAATGTTCAGGTGTGTTCTTTAGAGTCTAAGCGAGGTAAACGCACAGGGCCCAAATGGTGCCCATAATTGTTCAACATATTCCTTTTTTTTTAATCGATAATAATCAGGGCCTATTCCATTCCAGACAAAGGACATTAAAGTTGTCCTTTGCGGATGGATTATACCCAAAAAAAGAGTCAACCAATAAAATCAAATTAAATAATTTTCAGATATGTGTTAATTTTGAAATCTTAACCGAATTCTCTTGTGTAATAATTAAAAAATGTAGAAATTGTCTATTTTTAAATACACACTTCTTCCAACAGTCAATTGCAGGATTTCTGGAACTGGTAACTATGTACCTCAACGTCTCAAGTAAGAAGCATTCATTCGCAATAAGTCAATTTATGGTACTGCATCAGATTGCAGGGCTAAAATGTTCGGTTTCAACAATAAAAAAAATCCTAGAATTTATTGGCTCTGTTAAGTTTTTGTTGCTTTACCTCGTATATAAATTGTTCTAAATTTGCAAAGATATTTTCCTGCTTTCAGTTATATTTTTTTTGGTACTGCTTAACAATTTTTAATCTTTCATTTTTTTAAAACTTTAACATACAGCGGCATGGCATTTTTCTCATATGAAAATTTAATATTAATATTCTAACGTACGCCCCTGGCGTTTGAAAAAAAAAGTAAATAAATGCAAAAGATTTCCTTTAATATACTGATACTATGTATCAAATTTTATGACGCAAAGTCAAAGGGTTTTAGAAATATAAATAAAAATAATTTTATTTTCCTGTATAATGAAACAGCCTGTAACTTGGAAATAAAAAAGATTAGAACTTGGGTTCATATGAACTTTTATTTCTTAAGTAATCCACAAAGTTATGTTGTTCAATATGGAAACGTATTTAAGGTAAGATAATAATAATAATTACATTTACTTCATATTAGCAGGCTTGCAGACATATTAAATTTTTTTTTGACATGTTGCATCAACTGGATTTTAATGAAACTTGATATGCTGTTAGGTGACATATAAATACATTTTTTGTATTTTTTGTAAAGTGGTCATTCCAACAGACGTTATAGAAATTAATAATGAAAATTTTTATTTGTGTTACATTGATATTTCTAGGGGGGCTAGCCCCCCTGAAAAAAATTATAAAATGGATCTTGCAATGTACTATTACAAACAATTTGTTTTCCTTCGCTACCTTTAATAGTTTAGCAGATAGATCGCTTAGAAAAAAAAGGTGCCTGAGGAAGGTTTTCTTCAATTATTTCCACGGTAACCAAAGATGGTGGGGGGGGGGGGGGGGAATGCACCTATATTAATTTCTAAGGACATTCTGTACGTAACGACATATATCGCGGTATAGATTCCCGGTGGGGGCAACTTCGCTATGGAAGTACGACTAGACCCTTTGATCTGCACTCTATTCTTTAACGAGTTCAAGTTAACAAGTTCAAATTATTTCGAAACAATTAATACTATTTAAGTCAAAAAGCCTTGAAAAGTACTTATTTTTATATAGAATATATTTTTTTCCCATCAATACCGAAAAAATCTGCAGTTTTGCGATAATCTATGACCTAATATCTACTAATTCTATTAAAAACTTTAGCTTTAGAAACAGTGAGGAATGGGCATTTCTTGCAAATTTTGCGCTGTAGCTTTAAGAACACTGGATCGAAAATTATAAAAAGAAATATTTTAGGATCGTTAAAAGTAGACCTTTCAAACGACGCCTCATACGCTTAAAATTTTTGGGTAAACACTATGAAAAAATATTTTTTTTTAATAAATCGTTAACTAACGATACCTGCGTATAGATCATTCTGCCAAATTTCAAATTCCTACGTTACATATTTCTCGATAAAAACCGCTTTCTAACAGACGAGATCGAGGGACGGACACGAGAGTGAGTTTAAAATGATTCCGTTTTCCTTTTAACTATGGGTTTCTTAAAATTATATATTCAATTAATCAAAATGTCTGTTAACAATTTAAATTTCTGGCACTACACTAGACATTTCCAATCTTAAAGTTGAAAGAGAAACGAAAAAAGGTAGAAGTTTTTAAAAAGTTACATTTTCAAAATGTCCGGATTTTCTCAAAATTGATATTTTCTCAAAAACTTTTTGCTATGATGCAAATCTAAAATACCAGAATACAAAAAAAATTATAGTTGCCTTTAATGGCGGCTCGCACATAGAAGTACATGGGAGCACATAAGAGCACATAGGAGCACATTGGAGCACATACGAGCACATTAGAGCACATAAGAGCACATATGAGCACATATGAGCACATAGAAGCACATAGGAGCACATAGGAGCACTTAAGAGCACTTAGGAGCACATAGAAGCACATAGCAGCACATAGGAGCACATAGGAGCGCATAGGAGTACATAGGTGTGAACTGCAGCACTCCCAATTTCCACTTTCGAGTTTTTTCTGAAAATTTCCCCTTTTCTGAAAATTTAGTACCTATAAATTTTTTATAGAGATTTTGAGTTTTCTCTGATTTGTGTTTATAGAAATTTTAATTTTCTTTCACAAAGTTACATCTTTAATTTAATTTTATTTTTAATTTTAATGAAAAATTAATAATTATCATAAACTAGTTTTTGCAGAAATTTCGAAAAAAAAACAAAAATATCGAGAACTAGGTTGTAATTTGGAAAAAAAAACCGAAATTTCTATCAAAATATCAACATTTTGAAAAATAAATTGATATTTTTAAAAAAATTTAAATTCAACTTTTTTCACAGTTTGACATTTCTATGAACGAATCGAGTCTTGAGTTTTTACCTGAAATCCTAATTTTCATTTTTTTGTTCATAAAGTTTAAATTCTTTCTGAAAATCTCAATCATTTTTTCAAAATTTTGATGTTTTTTACGAAATTTGTATTTCCTAGAAAAAAATTATTTTGTCCAAACATTTTTTGCAAAGAACATTTTTTGAAACTTCGACGTTTTCTGGAAATTTCAATATTTTTTGTAGAAATTTTAACCTTCTCGGATATATTTGCGGAAATTGTAATTTTACCCTAATTTGGTTTGAAAGTTTTAAGTTCTTTGACGACGTTTCGACATTTTAAAATTTATTTTATTTTGTAATTCTGCTAAAAAATGAAAATTATCATAAACAAGTTTTTGTGGAGATTTTTAGAAAAAAATGAAATTTCTAGAAAACAGTCGAAATTTTGACAAGAAAGCTCTAAACTTCTAAAAAAATGTCAAAATGTTGAGGAAAAACATTGAAATTTCAAAAAATATCTAAGCAATTTTTTCAACATATTATATTTCTCTGAAAAAAAAATAACCGAGTCTTTGGCTTTTTTTTTCTTGAAATTTCAATTTTAAGTTTTTGTGAATACAGAAAATCCTGTAAACTTCTAAAAATTTTGATTTTTTACGAAATTTCGATTTTTTACAAAATTTTGATTTTTTTCCATAAAATTCTATTTTTTTTATTTCCTCTGAGAATTTTCACATTTTGCTTAAATTTTGACAAAAAAAGTATGACTTCAAGAAGTATTTTTTGAAATTTTTGATTGATTTGAATTACCACTTTGAAAAAACACATAAATTTTAAAATTTCTAGAAAAAGAACAATTTGGAAAGTCGAAATTTTTTAAAAATATTTTCCCCATAATTTTACTTCTTTATTTATAAATTTTCTACAGCCTTGAAATTTCGTAAAAACAAGTTGAATTATATTTGTAAAAAAAAATCTAAATTTACCGAAACAGGAAATATCAAAGTTCGAAATAAAAGCTGAAATGTCCAGAAAAAGCCAATTTTGAGGAAAAGGAAGAGATTTCAAAAAGGTTGGGAAAAAGAGACTTCGAAAAATTTGAGAAAAAGGAAGAGACTTCTAAAACAATTAAGAAAAAGGAAGGAACTTAAATTTTTTCCCACGATTTTACTTTTTTATTTGTAAATTCTCTGCAGCCTTGAAATTTCGTGAAAAACGGTTGAATTACTGCTTTGAGGAAAAAATCTAAATTTACAAAAGCAGCAAATATCAAAGTCCCAAATAAAGGCTGAAATTTCAATAAAAAGCTGAATTTTTAGAAAAAGGAAAAGATTTCGAAAAAATTGAGAAAAAGAGACTTCGACAAAATTGAGAAAAAGGAAGCGATTTCAACAAAAAGTGAGAAAAAGGAAAACATTTCGAAAGAAGTGAATTTATCAAAAATTGGTAAAATTAAAAAAAAACCTCGGATTTTGATAATAGATTGAAACCCAGAACAAATTGACAACTTGAAATTTTTTAGACATATTTGAATTTTTTTATAAAGTGTAAAATATCAAAAAGAGAAATTGTAAAAATAAACTGGAAGCTTAAGAAAATTTGTCGAAATTTAAAAAAGTCGAAGTTTTTCAGAGAAGACGAAGAAAGTCAAATTTTAGGAAACATTTCAAGAAAAAAGTCAAAATTCTAAGAAAAGCTCGAAATTTCGACAAAACATTCGTAACTTTCCAGACAGATTTAAATTTAAAGAAGAAATTTGAAATTTCCAGAACAAGACGATTTAAAAAAAATCAAATTTTCTGATAAATTCAAATTTTGAGAAAATTGCTAAAATAATTTCGAAAGAAAAGAAAATGTCGATAAAACTTTTAGTTTCGAGAAAAGTATTGAATTTTAAAACGTCAATATTTCTCAGGGAAAGTCAAATTTTAGAAAAAAATCAAATTTTGAGATTTGAAAATAGATGAATTTCGTTCGAAATAAAAGTTGAAATTTCCAGAAAGAGCTTAATTTTGAAAAAAAGTGATTTAAAAAAAATGAATTCGTCAAAAGTTCTTAAAAAACGCAAAATTTTTGAAATTATGACAATAGATTGAAATTCGCAGAACAAATTTAAAAACCTGATATGTTTAGACAAATTTAAATTTTGTGAAAAATTGTAAAATTTTGAAATGAGAAATTGTAATAAGATATAAGTTTAAAAATATTTGTCGAACTCTTTCAGAAGTCGAAGTTTTTCAGAGTAGAAGAAAATAAAAAATTTGCAATGTTCCAGAGAAAGTTAAATTTTAAGAATAAATAGAAATTTCGATAACACTCCCAGTTTCGAGAAAAGTATTGAGTTTTAAAAGAAGGTGAAAATTTCCCAGAGAAAGTCACATTTTAAGAAACAAAATTAATTTTGAGATTTAAAAATAGATGAATTTAGGAGCACATAGGAGCACATATGAGCACATAGGAGCACATAGGAGCACATAGGAGCACATAGGAGCACATAGAAGCGCATAGGAGTACATAGGAGCACATAGGAGCACATAGGAGCACATAGGAGCACATAGGAGCACATAGGAGCGCATAGGAGCACATAGGAGTGAACTACAGCACTCCCAATTTCCACTTTCGAGTTTTTTCTCAAAATTTTCCTTTTTCTAAAAATTTACTACCTATAATTTTTTTTATAGAGATACATATGAGCACATAGGAGCACATAGGAGCACATAGGAGCACATAGGAGCACATAAGAGCACATAGGAGCACATAGGAGCACATAGGAGCACATAGGAGCACATAGAAGCGCATAGGAGCGCATAGGAGTACATAGGAGCACATAGGAGCACATAGGAGCACATAGAAGCACATAGAAGTGAACTACAGCACTCCCAATTTCCACTTTCGAGTTTTTTCTCAAAATTTTCCTTTTTCTAAAAATTTACTACCTATAATTTTTTTTATAGAGATACATATGAGCACATAGGAGCACATAGGAGCACATAGGAGCACATAGGAGCACATAAGAGCACATAGGAGCACATAGGAGCACATAGGAGCACATAGAAGCGCATAGGAGCGCATAGGAGTACATAGGAGCACATAGGAGCACATAGAAGCGCATAGGAGCACATGGGAGCACATAGAAGCACATAGGAGTGAACTACAGCACTCCCAATTTCCACTTTCGAGTTTTTTCTCAAAATTTTCCTTTTTCTGAAAATTTACTACCTATAATTTTTTTTATAGAGATTTTGACATTTCTCTGATTTGTGTTGTCTTTAACTTAATTTTATTTTTAATTTTAATGAAAAACTAATAATCATAAACTAGATTTTGTAGAAATTTCGAGAAAAAAAAATCAAAATTTCGAGAATGAGGTTGTAATTTGGAAAAACCGAAATTTCTATCAAAATATCAACCTTTTAGAAAATAATTGATATTTTTTATGAAATGTAAATTCAACTTTTTTTTCAGTTTGACATTTCTATGAACGAATCGAGTCTTGAGTTTTTACTCATTTTCATTTTTTTGTACCTCTGTACATCTCTATTTTAAATTTTTTTTGAAAATCTCAATTAGTTTTTTAAAATTTTGATGTTTTTACCAAATTTGTATTTTCTAGAAAAAAATTATTTTCTCCAAACATTTTTTGCAAAGAAAATTTCTCGAAACTTCGACTTTTTCTGGAAATTTCAATATTTTTTGCATAAATTTTGACCTTCTCGGATATATTTGCATAAATTGTAATTTTACCCTAAATTGGTTCCCTAAAAAGTTCTTTCACGACGTTTAGACATTTTGAAGTATTTTGTTATTCAGCTAAAAAATGAAAATTATCATAAACAAATTTTTGTAGAGATTTTTATAAAAAAAAATGAAATTTCTAACAAACATTCGAAATTTTGATTAGAAAACTCTAAACTTCTAAAAAAAATATCAAAATATTGAGGAAAAACTGAAGTACAAATCTTTTCCCCTGACACTAAGAAAGAGAAGAAAACACATCATCTTCAGAGAGATACTGAGGAAAAACATTGAAAATTCAAATAAAAATCTAAGCCATTTTTTCAGATTTTGATATTTCTCTAAAAAAAACAAAAATAACCGAGCCTTTAGCTTTTTTTTTGAAATTTCATTTTCGAGTTGTTTTGGATACACAAATTCCTGTAAACTTCCAAAAATTTCGATTTTTTACGAAATTTTGATTTTTTTTTTCCACGAAATTCTATTTTTTTTAACATTTTATACAAAGAAATTTTCTCGAAATTGGGACCTTTCGTAGTATTTTGTCTTTAAAATGTTTAATATTTCAATTTTTTCGGATTTTTTATGTAGAAATTTCGATTTTCGTCCAATTTAATTTAGAAATTGTTGACGAAACTTTAAAGTTTATTATTTATTATTTTGTTTTAATGTTATTGTTTATTATTTTATTTTATAATTTTTTAAATTTTTTTGAAATGTTTACAGAAATTTTCTCTCTGAAGATGATAGGTTGGCGGTCGAAACGCGTTAGAGCAAGCTTTGTTGTGTTTTTTCATCTTTCTTGGTTTGAGGGGACAAGTTTTGTTTTTAAATTTTAGAGAGAAAAAGTAGGTCGAGAAGAAATCCAAAATTCTGTAAGAATATCAAAATTTTCAAAAAATGTAGCAATTTCAAGAAAAAATCTTAATTTTAACGATTTTTGAATTTTGATATTTCTCTAAAAAATAGTCTTCGATTTTTTCTTGAAATTCCAAGTTCGATTTTTTTTGCACTGAAAATTTCAAAATTTTTCCAGAAACTTTAATGTTTTTTACGAAATTTCGATTTTTTTTTATAAAATTTCTATTTTATGCATTTTAAACAAAAGAATTTTCTAAAATTTCGACTTACTTTGGGAATCCTATTTATATATTTTTTGTAGATATGTCGACTTCTTTACAATTTTCTTGCAGAAATTATGATTTTTCTCCAATTTTTGGAACATTTTCAGAAACTTTCCACATTTTCAGGTTGATATTATTAGAAAATTCTAAAAAAAATTAGGACCAACGGAAACAAATTCTGATAAAAATTCTAATAAAAATTCGGGAACTTTCGACATTTTCAAGTTGATATTACTAATAAATGATTATATTTTTAAATAAAATCAACGGAAATAAATTCTGATAAAAATTCCGAAAGATAAATCATAATTTCGGAAAAAAATGTTTAAATTTCGAAAAAATAAACCCGGAGTTTCGGTAAAAATGATGAAATTTTGAAAAGAATAATAAAATTTAAAAGAAAAATTTGGACTGCCGACAGAAATGAAAACTTAAAAAAAAATTGCCAGCATTTTTTTCTGTTTAATATAATCAGCTTTTAACTTATATATTGCAAGCTTAAGGATAGGTTTATCAAGCGAATTAAACTTCTAATTCCACAAGAAGATATGGCGCAATGAGTAGGACGCCTGCTTTTTGATATACCCATCACGAGTTTTTGAATTTTATTAGACATTTCACTACTGCTAACCTTAAAGTCTATTGGTAACTAGAATTAGCATGATAGTGGCTCAAATTAGCGTGATGGTCACGCAAAATCACCCCTATTAAAAGTTTAACGCGCCTAAAGAAGTTCTTACATGAAAAATTTGAAGTTCGACTTTTTTTAGCAATTTAATATTTCTCTAAAAAAAAATGATCCAGTTTTTTCTTGAAAAGAGTTAAACTTTTTGTATGAACATTTCCAATTTGTGCTAAAAAATTGCGATTTGTTTCTACGAAATTTATGTTTCTTTTTACACATTTTATAATAAGAACTTTCGACGAATTTTTGCTTGAAATGTTTTCTTTATCCAGAAATTTCGCTAGAAATTTTTTTATAAATATTTAAATTTAAACAAAAATTTCGACATTTTCTCACTTTTTTTGATATCTCAATCTTAACATAAAATGTTGATTTTTTTCGCAAGTTCGATATTTTTTCAAAATTTGAAGCTTTTTTTTAATTTTAGATTCGAATTTTCAAAAAGCTCTTAAGTATCAATGTTTTTGAATCTTCGAATTTTTCTAAAGTTGAGGTTTCCACAGGGTTCGTTGGACGCTAACGAGACCGGCATATTTTGTTACTTTATGTAACCAACACATATTTTTTCCCTTTTATACAATTTCAACCGAAACGCTAAACATTTTTTGGATCAGCACCCCCACTACTTTTAGCTACGAGCCACCCCTGGCTGCCTCACACAGCGACCCTTGTAACCCTTTAGGGAAACCTTTAAGATTATATTCTATTTCTGGATAGACCTTTTTGTCGAAATTTCGAGTTTTATTTTATAATTAACCTTAACCTTGAATTTTTTTTTTACCAAAATTGAAACTTTCTCTCAATATTTCAAGAAACTCAAGATTGCCGTTAAAATTTATATAATAAACCTGAAATATCGCGACTTAAAACCATATTTTAAATTTAACGTGACAAAAATGTGATAGAAATCTTTAGAAATTTCACAAGCACAAAATTTGGATTCAATAAAAAAATAAAAATAGAACGAGCTTAAGAAATTTATTTTAAGAATTGACCGTTTCCAAAAGTGCGGATTTTACCCAGAAATTTTGACGTTTTTTTAAAATTCGATCTTTTAGAAAAAAAAGTGTATAATAATTACGAAATTTCTGCTGAGATAATAAGCCTTGTATATACGAATATATACAAGTTTATTACGATGCAATTGAAATCTAATTTCATTAGAATCTAATGAAAATTAGACTGCAATTGCAAAGTTCACGTAGATGAGGCAATGCTTGTATCGCGGGTTGCATTACAACATCCATAGATACAAACGTCCTCGGCGTGACTTTACTTTCATCTAGTTTTGACAAATGACCAATTAAATGTTCTGTAATTAAACAGTTAAACGTGCTTAAAATTGAAAATATGTACAACCGCAACCATAGACTAGTTTCGGCCTTCCTTGGCCTCGTCAGCATGGTACGGTGGTTGTATACACTTCCAATTTAAAGCCGTTAGTCAGTCGTATAAGTATCCAAGGGAGCAAACCTCCATTGGGTGACTTGTAACTGACTTTTAACTGTTTATTACGCAAACATTCTCGCTACATGCTAATTGAAGCATTACTCTCTGCTGAGATAATAAGCCTTGTATATACGAATATATACCAGTTTATTACGATGCAATTGAAATCTAATTTCATTAGAATTTAATGAAAATTAGACTGCAATTGCAAAGTTCACGTAGATGAGGCAAAGCTTGTATCACGGGTTGCATTACAACATCCATAGAAATTTCTAGTCTACTTGAAACAACAAGATCGATTATTCATGTACTTTAGAATCTGAAAGAGTTTATTAACAAAATTGCGACCGTTTTTGACACTTAATAAATATCTAAAGACAGTTAAAAAAAAAACATTTCCTCGGTATTGGTTTTTTTTAATTTTAATTTTACTGTTCTTAAAATGTCCACATTAAACTGAAAACTTTACATTCTTCCTTTTTCCAGAATAATAATGAACAGTTTTAGAAAAAAAAAACTGAGACAACCAGGAGCCTTTCACGAGCTGTGATTTTTTTTGAAATTCAAAAAATTCATTATAAAAATCGAGTTTTAAATTATTAAATTTATTTTTAAATTCCATTTATGTAATGATACGAATTGAGTTTAAAAATGTCATTAAAAGAAAAAAAATAAGAATAAAATTTGCGAATTAGTAAAACGAAATTTAAACTCGAAATTTTGAAACAAAAAATTGAAATTACGAGAAAAAATGGAAATTCATTTTAAAAAATTTAAGTTTTAAGATAACTGAAAATGAATTTAATACTAGAAATTCTGAAATCAAGTAAGTGATTTTGGTTACATACAAACTCAATGAAGAAGAACACGAAGAATTAAGTGATTTTGGGAAAACTCAAGAGTTCAAAAAAAAGCTTCTAATTTTTGGTGACAATTTTAGTTTTGCTTCGAAATTTTGACTCAAATAAAATGAAATTACTTCAGATTCAGATATTTAACTTTATTTTCGAAATTACGAATCTTAAAAAAAAACGTTCGCGAAAATTAAAAATTGTGAGTTGTAATTTGAAATTAAATAGAAAACAAGTTTAAAAAAAAAACATATTAAGAAAATGATATAATAAAGAATTCCTTTTTCTCCAAATAATAAATATTTCTAAATGTGAAAGTCGAAATTTTTGAAATAAGGTCAACATTTCCGAAAAACAAAAAATAAACTTTCAAGTTTAAATTAAATTTTGGGATTAAATTGGACTATTTTAGACTTTTTTTTTAATACAAATTTTGACTTCAAGTTCGATATTTCCTTCAGCTACAAAATGGTTACAAAAAGACATAGATTCTGAGGGTTAATGTCGACAATTCCTGAAAAAAAAAAAATTTATTTTCAACTTGAAATTTTTAGAAGCAAAAATTTGGAAAAATAAATTTAGAAATTTCAGTCTTTAAGAACAACATTTTGCTACCAAAGTGAGAGTTTCGGCGTTAACCTGACTTTTTGCTATAAATTTCTATTTTTAAACTCGAAATATCGATTTTAAAACTTGCAATATCGATTTAAAAACTGGAAATATCGATTTTAAAACTCGAAATATCGATTTAAAAACTCGAAATATCGATTTCAAGAGTCGAAATTTCTATTCATAACTTGAAATTCGCTTCAACTTCAAGAAATTCCGACTTTTAAGCGCGAAACTTCAAGATTTTTATGAAATATCGGAAACTAGAGAAAAGTGTTGAGTTTAAACTCAATAATTTAATAACTTTTTTTGAAACAGTAGTTTTTTGATCTCTTTTTCAAAATTTTAAGTTTAAGCAGGTAATTTTTCCTTAATTATTTATTTATTTAAAAATAATGGCGTAAACTGCAAGAGTTGACTTTGTTTCAAATTCAAATTCAACCTTTTTTTAATTTTGAATGACATTTTGAGCTATTAATTGAAAAGGGCGGCAAATTGTATTTTGTCTGAGACAATGGGAATGTTAAACCAGGCATCTGAAATATTTTGGTTTTATTTTGTTAGTACAAATATAAAAAAATTGAAGACAAGACGGTTTTTTTGGTTATTAAAAATATTTCTTGTGACATCGAGTTTTTTTGCAACATCAAAAATATTTTTGAAGTAAAATACTTTTAATAAGAGGAAAATTTATTTTTTGGCGTTACACTCACGCTAATTCTCGTTATCAACATGTTGTAATGTTAACAGTGTTATGTACCTATGAGTAGGACGATTAATAATATTGCGTGATGGACGGGGGGGCTTGAACTTGAACCCCGCTGGAAACCAGACGAATGTTAATAATTTTAATTGACAAATTGTGAAAATTTAATGTTTGATACTACAATTGCTTTGAAAACCAAAGAAACCAGTATTATTTTCTAGTTTGAGTTTTCACTTCTGTCGGCAATCTTCATGACTACCTAATTTTTTTGTTTCCCGTTATTTTTTAGGGCCTCGATCTTGTACAGGGCCTTTAAAAAATAATCTGACGCTAAATAGCCTACTTCATGAAATAAATAGCGTGTCATAGCTAAAGTTATTTTAACCTTCTGTCTCAAATAATTTACCCAAATAACAAAGTTACACTTAAATTAGTTTATAATTTGGATGACTAAATTTAAAAAAAGTTATTTTCAAAAAGTTATCTGTTTAAATTAGTCCCTAAAGATGTCAAATTAGTTCATTTCGGTAAAGTTTATACGAATGTAGGTGACAGGAATTCGTTTTGGAGTTTTCCCAAGTTGGCTTTAACTCTGATTCAAGACAGGGGCGGCCTTAGCCATTGCGAGGCTCCGGGCGGGTAGATCTTTAAGAGGCCCTTGCCTTTGTGGAATTAGTTTTAACATAGACGTAGTCAGAGTAGGGCAGGGTAAGGCCCTTGCCCCCCCCCCCTCAGCTCGTGTGGTTAACGAAAATTTATATTGAACTGAGGAGACTTTCTCCAAAAAATTTCCATTCGACAAAAGTCGTCCTTCTTTAAGCTATTGATATTTTCTCGAAATTTCGACTTATTTCACGAAATTCGTCTTTTTTCATAAATTTCTTTGGAAATTTCAAATGTATTCCTAAAATTCGATTTATTTTATTAGAATCCAACTTAACTAAAAATTTCGAATTTTTATCTCAAAATTTATCGTTTTATTTTTCGAAATTCTATCATTTCTCAAAATTAGTTTTTTTCCGGAAACTTCGACTTCTCTTTAAACTTTGATTTTCTGAAAATTTCGACTTTTTTTATCAAGATTTACCCTTTTGCTTAAAACTTGATCGATTTATTGATAACAATATTTATCTGAAAATGTTTACGACTTTTTTAGAAATTTTGTAAAAAGACAAAAATTCCCAGAAAATAGCCCTTGGATGGGGAAATACAACTTGTTTCTCAAAATTTCGACGATTATTTCAATATTGGACATTTTCTGACTTAGAATAGAGCAGAACAGGGCGCATGTCTGCCTCTGATTCAAGCGCTCAAGAGAAAAATCTAGAAATTACATTTTTCCCAAAATTTGTCCTTTTTTCAAAATTTTGACAAAATTTGACCCTCTCTGAAGAATTTCGAGTGTTTACTAAATTTTGACTTTTTTCTCAAAATTTCGATCTTTTTTTTGTTTTTCATGGGAAAAAAAATCGAAATTTCCAAAAAAAAACAAATTTACAAAAATCGAAACATTGATATTTTTCTCAAAATCCGCGCCTTTTTTCGCAAATTTAAAATTATCCTGAAATCCCATCCTGTATGTTCCTGGAAAACTGAATATTTTTCCTGGAAATTCGTATCTTTCTTAAAATTTTGACTTTTTTTTCAAGACTCGTTTTTTCCACAAACAGACGGCTATTCTCAAAGTTGCACTTTTTCTTTAAGTTTGAATTTTTTCTGGAAAATTTCGATCTTTGATGCTTCATTTGGTAGTTTTTCTAGAAATGTCGACTGCTTTTCAGTCAGTAATTCCTTTATTTTTATTAACATCGGGTTTTTCTGAAGATTTTGATCATTTGGAATTTGATTTTTCAAAATTTTTAACAGGTTTCTTAAAATTTCCTTTCTTTCCGATATTTTTATATCAAAATTCGATAGTCAACTTTGCTAAGAATTTTGAATTTCTCTTAAATTTAGTTTAATTTCGTCTTTTCAGAAATTTCGTCTTTATTCTCAAAATTCCACTTTTTGGGCTCTTCTGTCGGAAATCATTTTTTCTATCAAAATTAGGCCACTTGTCTGAATATTTGTCTTTTCTTTAAATTTTGACTTTTTTAAATTTGACTACAAATTTCATCTTCATATTTTGCCTTATTTTCGAAATATTGACTTTAATTTCAAAATGCCATGTTTTAGTTTCTGGAACTTTCTGAACTTTTTCCTTGAAATTGGCTTTTCCTTTAAATTTCAGTTTTCTCGAAATACGTCTGTTTTCTCCAAATTAAGTCGGCATATTATCAAAAATTAAAAATGTTGCGAAAAATATTTTTTGGTAATTTCGAGAAAAAGATTTCTTGTACATTCAATTTCTTTATTGAAATTTAAATATTATGTCAAAATTAGAATAAAAAAGTAAACATTTCGAGAAAAGCGTTTTTGGAAATTGCAAATTTGCTCACAACATTTGGTGTTTGGAAATATTTTGGCATATTTAGAAATTTCGAGTTCTTCTGAAAGGTTGGGTTTTTATTCAATTTCGGTTTTCTAAAAAATCCTTTCCCAAAATAGGGGTTTTTCAAAAAAATTGGTCGCTTTGGAAATTACTTTATTCTACATTTTTCTCTCAAAATTGAACTTTCATTTTTTTAATATTCGTTTTTTTTCTGTTTTTTTTTTCAAATTTAAGTTTCCGAAAATTTCATGTTTCTTAAAAGTTGTCTTATTCTGGAAATTTTGACTCGTACTAGAAATAGGAATGTTTTATGCTTCTGAAAATTTCCGTTTACAGTGAAAAGTTTTTTCAAAGTTCCAACTTTTTTTGAAAATTACATCTTTTTTTTCACAAAAATCCACCTTTAAAAAAATAATTTTTTCGAATTTTCAACAATTTTTGAGATTTTTCGAAAGGTTGGAATTTTATTTTAAACACGAATTTCTAAACATTCCAACTTTTTCCCAAAATTCGTTTTTCCTCGTCTCTTTCAAAATTAAAATTTCTCTTGAAAATGTTCACTTTTCTTTAAGAGATTTCAACCTTTTTCTCGACATTTCGACGGTATTTTTTAAAATCGCTATTTTTTAAAATCTTCGAAATTTGGATAGTTTTTAAAAGTTTTCCGAAAGGATCGGTTTTTATTTTAGATTCAATTTTCTGACTGTTTTCGCAAAGTTCGACTCTATTTCCATTTTCTAAGTTAATCTAAAAATTCGATTACTCAGTTCATGTAGTTAAATGGAAATATACATATACTCGGAACGTTTTCCGGTTTTCTTTTTTTATCAATTTTTCAAAATGATTCTTGCCCCTTCCTAAACTAAATTCTGCCTACGCTTATGAATTTCAATGATGATGCTTGACTAGAAATGCAAAGTCATAAATAAATATATTTGGACTTTTAAAATTGTTTATTGGAAACTAAGAACAAAGATTTTTTTTGGTGGAACGGACCGGCCCTTGAGTATCTTCAAAAAAATCCTTCTTGGCTTCAGGGGACAAGTTTTGTCCTTCAATTTTTAAACACAAAGATAACAAACTATTAATCATGATAAATAAGGTGCAATAATGACTTAAACGGATTAGGGATTTAGAAATGATGACGACTGCTCTAATATAAAAGCATAATCCAACGACAGTTCACAGCTGAAATAAAACATGGGAATTCCCCGAATCGTAAACACGAAGAAAATGGAGTACTATCAGATTTTGTTTAGCCCTTGCAGTTGGCAGCACTTGTAGCACTGATACGAAATTTCGTCAATGTGAAAGAGAAGAAAAGGAACATTCATTGGAGCGAATGAGACAGATATCAGCGCGATAACTACCACGCAAGGGAGCAGCGGGTCCAGTTTTATAATGCGCGGTTAAGGCTCGAAATTCAAATGAACATTAGATTTCGTACCATTGCGCGAGTGCACGAGGCCCCCTACAAGAGCGAGGCCCCGGGCGGTTGCCCTTCTTGCCACCCCCAAAGGCCGCCGCTGTTTCAAGAGGTGGAAATTAACTCCAATGGCAGATAACGTCAGATTTTCAGGAGCCCAACAAACGTCTTCCATCAAGTTGACGTTAGGCTCGAAGTATCGACTATTTTGGACTTAAATCTAAAAGTTTGACATTCACTTCAATCTAGAAAGGTAGTATCTAATGTAAAAATAAACGACTAAACGAATAGAATAAATTAAATCGTTGAAGAATTTAAACCGAATGCGTTATTATTACTCGACTTGAAAGGACGAGAGGAATCAAATTCCTTTTGTGAAAACGACCCCAAACCAAAATGAAATACTTCAAACTAAAGTCAGATATTCAGGTGAAATTTCCTCTCCAGAATTTTTAATAACGTCCTTGCTGGTAATTTTTACTTGTGCGTATCAAATGATATGGAATTTGATTTATATTTCGGATACAGGGTTTTCTAATTGCGTATTGTTTCCGGTTCCAATTTATTTCACACGTGCCGAATTTCACCTTTGGGAGATCATCCGTTTTCTTTTTACGGCGATTCTTTAGACGTTTTGTTCTCAGGTGTTGGCGCGGCCAACGTCATTCACCTTAACTAGATAAAAAATTAATTGTTTGGAGATTATAGCTGTGGATAATATAACGAAATTTTATTTCAAATTCTGGGGTTATTGGAATTGAAAGATTTTTGTGATCAACAGAATAGGATTAATAACTGTTTCAGATAGGATTAGTAACTGTTTTAGACAGGATCAGTAACTGTTTCAGAAAAAGTTTCTGTTAGTTTCTGACATAAATGATAGTCAATTTACGGCAGCAATAATATTCGCAAAATCCGGTCGTGGATAAATAAGTTCCCGTTTTTAAACTAGGCGCCCCTACATATTGATAAGCCAATAGGTTATTACTCGGCCGGCGACTGAATGGAACGACTCATACGCGGATGTGCGTTTCAGATCTCTCAAAAAGTCGAATATTCTGGAACGGTTGATTTACACAAAAAGATGCGAGTCACCAATTAATTAGTTATTTAACGATATCCGAATACGTTTTCCGGTGTTAAATAAAATTATTAAAAATCGAGATGTATTATTGTCGAACCGCTCACAACAGAAATATTTTTTAAATATTAAGTATGCTTTATTTTTTTTGCTAGAACGTACTGCTCCTTGGTTATCTTCAAAAATTGAAATACAGACCTTGTCCCCTGAAACCAAGAAAGATTAAAAAAAGACAACAAAGGTAGCTCTAACGCATTTCGATAGCCAAGCTATCATCTTCAATATCTTTCTGAAGATGATAGCTTGGCTATCGAAACGCGTTAGAGTAACCTTTATTGTGTTTTTTAATATTTCTTGGTTTCAGGGGACAAGATTTGTATCTCAAATATGCTTCATGTTCAGAAAAAGGCAAATAACACCTCACATACCGTAAAGTTTTACGTTGAATATGAAGTGGTACTTTAAGCGATGTCCCTGTGTGGCCAAAAGGACACGATTTAACATATCCCTTAGGATGCTGGTCCAGCACGATCGTCGAACGAAAACCTACTCATCAATAACGTCGACCGACAGGCAGAGGTTTAATCGAATTCATTTTTAAAGGTATTTTCAGTGGCGGCTCGCGTATAGGCACTGTGGAACTGCAGCACCCCCAATTTCGCTTAAGAGTTTTTTCTCAAAGAAGACTTTTTCGTAAACAATTTTTTGTAGAGATTTTAAATTTTCTCTGATTTCTTTTTATAAAAATGTCAAGTTTCTTTTACGAAGTAACGGGCTTTTAAAATCTATTTTAATTTTTGTTTCTAATTTTTGTAAAAATATTGAGAAATTAATTAAAATTTTAAAATAAAATCTAAATCCAACTCTTTTCGCATTTTAATATTTCTCTAAAAAAAATTAATAGCTAATATTCGAGTTTTCACCTGACATCAAAATTTCAACTTTTTTGTATAAAAATTTTGAGTTTCTTTTAGATATTTTGATTTATTTAAGAAAATTTTAATTTTTTCTGCGAAGTTTCCATTTTTTTAAAAAATATTTTATAAAAAGATTTTTTTTTATAAATTCCTTTTTGTCGAAAATTTTGTCCTTAGAATTTTTTCTCGAAATTTTAACTTCTCCAGATTTTATTATGTTCCTCTAATTTGCTTTAAAAATGTCAAGTTTTTTTACTAGACTTTGTCATCTCATAGTTCATTTTATTTTCTAATTTTGATAAAAATATTTTGCAAAAACGCTAACATTTCTATAAATATGTCAACATTTTGAAAAAAACGGAGAAATTTTAGAAAAAAATTTAATTTTCAACTCGATATTTTTCTAAAATGAAATAACAACCGAGTCTTGGATTATTTTCGTGAAATTTTAATTTCAACCTTTTCGTAAAGATATTTTAAATTTTTCTCAAATGTTGATTTTCTCTAAGAAATTTTGATTTTTTTCCCACGAAATTTGTGTTTTTTTTTAACATTTTATACAAAGAAAAATTTTTTTTGAATTTCGACTTTTGTTGGAGATTTTGTCTTTAAAATATTTTTTCTTGTGAATATTTCGATTTCTCTAATTTGTTTTAGAAATATTAAAGTTTTTTATGAAATGTGAATATTTTAAAGTTTCTTTTATTTTGTAATTTTGATAAGAAACTGAAAATTATTAAGTACTAGCTGGACCTAGCGAACTTCGTACCATCTCAGAATTAATATAATTGTGATAACTCATTAGCTAAATTAAATTTAACATTAAAATATTTAATATGCTTGCGTTTCCAGGTGAATCCTATGCGAAAAACTGCTAAACACGGGCTATAATCAAAACAGATACAGTGCCATCTACTGGAAATTGATTACAACACATTTAGGGTTAGTGTAGATTGCGGTACATTTCTGCCATGTTCCTGTTATGAATTAGAGATGGCGCTATACATGGACTCCTTAAAAACCAAGTGAATTTTTTCAATATTTTATTCTGCTATTCGAGGCCGAGACAAATCAAACAAAGCAAAAAACATAAAAATCCGTTCAGCCGTTCTGGAGTTATAAATGATGTAACTAACACGACTTTGTTTTATGTATATAGATAAATAAACTTCAAATTTGCATGAAAATAAGAAAATTTTAAGAAAAATATTGAAACTTCAAGAAAAAATAAACCTTGTAAATTTCAACATTTGTTGCAATTTGATTTTCTCTAAAAAAAATTACTACTACTGTAGGACCAAAGAAAATTCTGAATCGAAATTCCCAATTTTTCTAAAAATGTTAAATTTATTCTTGACATTCTCAAGTTCGACTTAAAAATTAAGAGCAAATTTTGAAAAAAAAGCAGACAATATTTCTAGGAAAAGTTGAAATTTCTTATTTTTATACAAAATTTTTGAAACGAAGTAACAATTTAGGAATCAAAGAAATAAAACAATTATTTTAAATTAATTGTCAAAAATATTATTAAAATTTCGATTTTTAAAGTGGGAATTATTGAAATTTTCAAAAAAAAGATTCAACATTTTAAGAAAAGTCCCAAAAATTTCGAAATTAAAAGCAATCAAAGTGTTGCAAAAAATGAATCAACAATTTAATGCTTGGAGTCAATATTTTGAGATAAAAATTTAAATTTTGGCAATTTATTTGTATATAAACTGCAAGCCTTTTTCGAAATTTGTTTTAAAACTTTGCACAATTTTAAAAATCCAAATTTTTGTTACTAGGAGTAATATTTATTATAATATAATAATAAATAAATAAGAAATATAATAATAATACCAAAACATTTAAATTTAAAAAGAACAAAATTACCAGTCACAAAAAATGAGGCCAAAGTTATCAGAAAAGCCAAAATTAAAAAAAAATGAAATATTTCAAAATTTCGAAATTTTAATAGAAAGTCAAATTTCTAAAAGAAAATAAAGATTTTGAAAAAGGTTAATATTTTGAAAAAAAAATTAAATTTTTACAATAGTCAACATTTTCAATAATTTTGCGAATGGAAAAAGGCAAAATTTTGGAAAAATATCGACATTTAAAATAAATTACAAAATTTTTAATTAAATTTTCCAAGAACCTGAATTTTTGAATATTGGAGAAAACTTAATATAATCAAGAATTTCGTAATTATCAAAAATGTTAAAATTTTGAAATTTTGGAAAAAGTCCAAATTTTGAGTAGTTCAAATTTAAAATAAAAGCTCATTTTATTTTTACAAGTTGAAGAAATGTTTAAAAAAGCTTATGAATAATACTTTAAAAAAAGTTTGAACCTTTAAAAATAGTCAAGTTTTCATAAAGGGTCGAAATTTTGAAAAAAAGTCGTCCTTTTGAAATAGAGTCGAAATTTTTAGAAAAATTCGAAATTTTATGAATTGGTCGAAAATTTCAAAATAAGTTTTTAAGGAATTTCTGAATGTCTCACCTAAAAGAAGAACCAAAATTTTCAAATTGAGGATCGACAGTTTGGAAAGAACGTCGAAATTTTGAAAATAGTTTCAATTAAAAAAATAGTCAAAATTTTTAAGTTTTCCAAACATTTCTAATTTTGAGAAATAGCCAAAATTTTGAAAAATTCGATCATTTGAAAAAACTGAAATTTTTAACAAAATGGAATTAAAAAAATTCGAAAATTTTAGAGAAGAGCAGACTTAAGAAAAGGCTAAAATTTTCAAGAAAAAGTCGAAATTTTTTGACACTGATCTTTCTAAATTTTGAGAAATATACGAAATATATAAAAAATTTAAGGATAAGGCAAAAATTTTCAAAAACTTTGAAATTTCCAAAAGAAGTCAAAATTTTGAAAATGAAGAAATGTTTTAAACAAATAGGTCAAAATTTGATAGTCGAAATTAAAAAAAATTACAAAACTTTGAAAAAGTAGACACATTCAAAAGATCTGAGAATTATTATCGAGTTTTTAAAATAGCTCGCTGAAAAAGTTTAAATTTTGAATAATTGGGAAATTTTCACTCAAATTATCAATAAAAACCAAAATTTTCAAAGCCGGAATATTGACAACAAGTCAAAAATTATCAGATAGATCGAGGCTTTCAAAAGTCGAAATATTGAGCAATTAAAAGTTTGAAAAAATTTAAATATTTGGTAGTCATAATGTTGAACCAAAGTTGAAGATTTTTTAAAAAAAGATTGAAATTTTGGGTCAACAAAATTAAAATGTTGAAAAAATGTTAGACGTCAAGATTTAAAAAAAAATCGAAATTTTGAAAGAATTTCGAAAATTCAAAAGTAGTAGAAAAAATAGTCGAAAATGTGAAAAAAGTCGACACTTTATAAAATGTCTCCATTTCAAAAAATCGAAATTTTGCAAAAAGTCGAAATTCTGAAAAATGGTTGACATTAAAAAAACAATTGATATTTTTATCGTTAATAAAGGTTAATAGTTATGAATATTGAAAAACAGTCGAAATTATTAAAAATCGAAATTTTCAATAAAAATATTATAATTTCTCAAAAAAAATAATGAAATTTTGAAAAGATCAAAAATTCAAAGTCAAAAAACCAGTTTTAAAAAAATTACATTTTCAGAAAAAGTAAAAATTTTCAAACGGTGAAAATTTAGAAAAAATGTACTTAAATTTCAAAAAAAACACAAAAAAAAACAAAACACGGAAAAGTTTAAATATTTCTGAAAATGGAAATATTTTTAAAAGAGTATACACAGATTTTCTAACGAGCCAATACTTAAAAACAAAATAAAGTTGAAATTATAAGAAAAAAGTCTAAATTTTGGAACACAATCGAATTTTGGAAAAAATCCGGTCTTTCATAAAACGCGATATTATTCAAAAATTTGCATTCTCAAGTTTTCTAAGAGATGTAAAATTTTTGAAGTTACATTTTGGAAATGTCGAAATTTTTAGTTGAAATTTCAAAAAGTTAAAATTTTGTAGAAATTGACATTTGCGATCAAACATAAAACGCTAAACATTGTCGCAGCACAATTTTGGCTACGAGCCGCCACTGGGTATTCTCATCACATTGTCCTTCCTTTAAATCTAGTTCTTTGTCTAAAACAATTGACAATCCTTCAAGATTATGACGTTTTAATCATCAACGAGAGAAAAAGTGACGAAAATGCAGTTAAGCAGCAAGCCACGAAGACATGAGATCCTTTTTTTTCCACACATACATACAAAGCAGAGGTGGCTAAATTCGCATCTGCGGGCGCAAGTGGCCCCAAAAAGCGATTTATTATGTGCCCAGGAACATGGGCGCAGTTAAATCATCCCACCTCTGATTTACGATTATTTTTCTTTTGTTACATAATTCTTTAATTACGAATTATTTAGCATGAAAATGTTCTGGAATATTCTTACCTTTTTATTTAAAAACTTTTACCTAATTCTGATCATTTCGATTTTTTTTCTCAAAATTTAAAGTTCTAGAAATTTTCATCTTTTTTTTTTTACTTTGTTGGATTTGTCTCGCCCTCGAATAGCAGAATACCTAATAAAATATAGAAAAAATTTACGAAAAAGAATGTTTATAAGGAATCCACGTACAGCGCCATCTCCAATTCATAATAGGAACACGATAGAAACGTATCGCAATCTACATTAGCCGTAAACGTGTTATAACCAGTTTCCAGTAGATGGCGCCGCCTCTCTTTTGATTATGGCCCGTTTTTAGTGGTTTTTCGCACAGGATTTACTCGAAAGCGGGCACAGGGCTTAATCACGAATTTAATTCAGCTAATAAGTTACCGCAATATTTATTAATTAGTTGAGCCAGCTGGTTTTTTTATTAATTTCAATTTTTCTCTCCTGATTTTGATAGTTTTCTTTGAACTTAAAACATCTACACTATCATTTCAATTTTGAACTGCAAGGTGATTTTAAAGACTCCAAATGTTTCAAAATTTGATTCTAAACATTTTCAATGTTATCTTCTTTGTTTGGAATTTTGACTTCAACTTCGAAGTTCAGTTTTTGTCGACTTTTTAATTTTTTTGTCTCAAAATTCTGATTTTCAGTTTTTTACCTCTTAAAGCTAAAAAAATTTCACTTTTTTGTAAGAATTTTAATTTGTTTCGAAAATTCGATTCAAAATGTTATTTTTTCCGAGTCAAAGTTCAGTATTTTCCTTAGCATTTTAGAAATTTTCTTGTCGACTTTTTGATTGTTTTGTCTCAAAATTCTGAGTTTCAGTTTTTTAGTTCCTAAAGCTTGAAAAGTCGATTTTTTATAAGAATTTTAATTTGTTTCGAAAATTCGATTCAAAATCTTATTTTTTCCGAGTCAAAGTTCAGTATTTTCCTTAGCATTTTAAAAATTTTCTTGTCGACCTTTTGATTGTTTTGTTTCAAAATTCTGAGTTTCAGTTTTTTAGTTCTTAAAGCTTGAAAAATCGACTTTTTATAAGAATTTTAATTTGTTTCGAAAATTCGATTCAAAATGTTATTTTTTCCGAGTTTGAAGTTCAGTATTTTCCTTAGCATTTTAGAAATTTTCTTGTCGACCTTTTGATTTCTTTGTCTCAAAATTCTGAGTTTCAGTTTTTTACTTCTTAAAGCTTGAAAAATCGACTTTTTATAAGAATTTTAATTTGTTTCGAAAATTCGATTCAAAATGTTATTTTTTCCGAGTTAAAGTTCAGTATTTTTCTTAGCATTTAAGAAATTTTCCTGTCGACTTTTTGATTGTTTTGTCTCAAAATTCTGAGTTTTAGTTTTTTAGTTTTTAAAGCTTGAAAAATCGATTTTTTATAAGAATTTTAATTTGTTTCGACAATTCGATTCAAAATGTTATTTTTTCCGAGTCAAAGTTCAGTTTTTTCCTTAGCATTTTAAAAATTTTCTTGTCGACTTTTTGATTGATTTGTCTCAAAATTCTGAGTTTCAGTTTTTTAGTTCTTAAAGCTTGAAAAATCGATTTTTTATAAGAATTTTAATTTGTTTCGAAAATTCGATTCAAAATGTTATTTTTTCCGCGTCAAAGTTCAGTATTTTTCTTAGCATTTTAAAAATTTTTTTGTCGACTTTTTGATTGTTTTGTCTCAAAATTCTGAGTTTAAGTTTTTTGGTTCTTAAAGCTTGAAAAATCGACTTTTTATAAGAATTTTAATTTGTTTCGAAAATTCAATTCAAAATGTTATTTTTTCCAAGTCAAAGTTCAGTATTTTCCTTAGCATTTTAGAAATTTTCTTGTCGACCTTTTGGTTGTTTTGTCTCAAAATTCTGAGTTTCAGTTTTTAGTTCTTAAAGCTTGAAAAATCGATTTTTTATAAGAATTTTAATTTGTTTCGAAAATTCGATTAAAAATGTTATTTTTTCCGAGTCAAAGTTTGGTATTTTTCTTAGCATTTTAGAAATTTTCTTGTCGACTTTTTGATTGTTTTGTCTCAAAATTCTGAGTTTTAGTTTTTTAGTTCTTAAAGCTTGAAAAATCGATTTTTTATAAGAATTTTAATTTGTTTCGACAATTCGATTCAAAATGTTATTTTTTCCGAGTCAAAGTTTAGTATTTTCCTTAGCATTTTAAAAATTTTCTTGTCAACTTTTTGATTGTTTTGTCTCAAAATTCTGAGTTTCAGTTTTTTAGTTCTTAAAGCTTGAAAAATCAACTTTTTATAAGGATTTTAATTTATTTCGAAAATTCGATTCAAAATGTTATTTTTTCCGAGTCAAAGTTCAGCATTTTTCTTAGCATTTTAGAAATTTTCTTGTCGACTTTTTGATTGTTTTGTTTCAAAATTCGGAGTTTCAGTTTTTTGGTTCTTAAAGCTTGAAAAATCCACTTTTAATAAGAATTTTAATTTGTTTGGAAAATTCGATTGAAAAGGTTATTTTTTTCAAGTTCGAAGTTCAGTATTTTTCTTAGCATTTTGTAAATTTTCTTGTCGACCTTTTGATTTCTTTGTCTAGGAATTCTGAGTTTCAGTTTTTTACTTCTTAAAGCTTGAAAAATCGACTTTTTATAAGAATTTTAATTTGTTTCAAAAATTCGATTCAAAATGTTATTTTTTCCGAGTCAAAGTTCAGTATTTTTCTTAGCATTTTGGAAATTTTCTTGTCGACTTTTTGATTGTTTTGTCTCAAAATTCTGAGTTTCAGTTTTTTGGTTCTTAAAGCTTGAAAAATCCACTTTTTATAAGAATTTTAATTTGTTTTGAAAATTCGATTCAAAATGTTTTTTTTTCCGAGTCAAAGTTCAGTATTTTCCTTAGCATTTTAGAAATTTTCTTGTCGACCTTTTGATTTTTTTGTCTCAAAATTCCGATTTTCAGTTTTTTACTTCTTAAAGCTTGAAAAATCGACTTTTTTAAAGAATTTTAATTTGTTTCGAAAATTTGATTCAAAATGTTATTTTTTCCGAGTTCGAAGTTCAGTATTTTCCCTAGCATTTTGGAAATTTTCTTGTCAACCTTTTGATTTCTTTGTCTCAAAATGCTGAGCTCCTGTTTTTTACTTCTTAAAGCTTAAAAAAATTTGAGTTTTTATAAGAATTTTAATGTGTTTCGAAAATTCGATTCAAAATGTTATTTTTTCCGGTAAAATGTTGTAGATAAATATTAAACATGGATTCAAACTCTAAATGTTCATTTTTTTCCCTGAAATATCGAATTTAAACTCGAAAATTACTATTTTTTCTTTCTTAAATAACGCTTGTTTTTTTTTCGTGATTAAGAACAATAAAAATATTTTTTGATGTAATTACATATTGTTGCGGACTTATCGGTTCGAAATGATTATTAAACACTTGCTAAATAATACTCATTTCATTACCAAACTAAACTTGGAACACTACAACTGAATAATCAACTTACTTATTGACGTCTAACTACTCACTACCTATACTGTCTAACTGACTGACTAACTCGAGGGAAAGGCGACCGCCTTATATAGATTTTGCTCCCAGGTTCTACAAAAATCCCGCAGATAGGGTGTGTCATTAGCCGGAATTTCTGGAACGCTTATCTGGCGTTTGCTTCGTTATCGCGGCCGCTTTCCCCTTATCAGATCTTTCTAGAAACTTTTCTTACGTACTCAATTCTACAATTGACATTTTGTTACAATATTATTACCCCCGCAACGCTCATAAGAAGATAGGTAATTCTGCGTTCGATACTCGAGATATCGAGTATTTTAGTATGTGCGAAATATATAATCCAAAAATCACACTTTCGGGTTGTTGTTTTGTTCGGTTGAAAATTCACTGTTATTGTGTGAACCGGTAACGTGTAACGAATTAATCGCAGCTGCTTAAGTAAATTAAACAATCGTTTTTCAAATCCTCGCAAGCAGTTTAAAGTAAAAGCATAGTCCATTAGGTAAACAAATTTTTGGTTTATTAATCATAATAATGGCTTGTTTTGTGCTCAGAAAGTATCAAGAGAAAATACTCATTATTTACACAGCAAAACACTAAATTATTCAGCAACGAAATATGAAACCCAATATTTTTTATTTGTGCCACTCCTTCTAATTGATCTGAATATTCATTAAACAAACAAAAGTTCCAAAATTCCATTAAAAACCTCTCACGCCAAATCTTTTTCAGTGTTTACATTGAAATCGGTTTTATCTTAGCCAACTGAATATGACATTTTAATATAGCTTTCATTGTCTCTGAAACATTGATATCTACACTACGCTCAGTAAAAACATTTCAATGTAATTAATTTAGATTAGCTGCCTGGTTTCATGATAAATACCACAAATATTCTTAAATGCAAAATTCCTGTTAACATTTCATACATGTAAATTCGTCGTGTCATAATGAATAAACTTTGCCATCCGAAATATAGAGCTTTGCCTCACAGTTTAAAATTGCTTTTAGTTTCATAGATATGAGCCGAAAATGCCAAAATGTTCACTTATCAAATAGGGAATTTGTCTCGAATACAATATCGTTCAATTTACATACGAAGAGTCCTGTGTCGTCAAGCAAGGGACTGCCTTATATTTATTGACATGTGAATAAGTAATAAATTGACACAATATGTGCGTGTCTTTATCCAGGGACCCTCTATTGATATTTTGTGCTTGTTCATTGCTCTGTTGCCTCATACAAACTTGGGGTAAGTATTCAGATCAAGTCACCCAACTTTATGATCCTTTTTCGATTCCCAATCATGCGTCTTTTTTATTGGCCTACGCAGTGGAAATTCAATTTATTATACGCAAAATAATCCTGCATATTGCATAGCTGAATAATTTTAATAATGAGGTCAATCGCGTTTTTATAATGTATGATGATAATAAAAATTACTCGCGACTTGGTTTGAGGGATCAGATGAACTGTCACGGTGCAAAATGCACTTCAGTCAAAAACATAAATAATTCAGAATCGTTTTTTTATTTATTTGGCAAACTTTGATGTTGTATGCAACCACCAATTCATTCGTATGTTCGAATTGTTGTCTACATATGATTACCATAAACCAAATTATTATTTTTCCCTGAATCATTTTTGGATTTGACTTTTAGCAATCTTCCTGTTTTCTGACGTAGAAATAGCCATTTTGTAAGCTTTAAAAATCCATAAAGATTTAAAGGGTCTATGGTCTATGGAAAGTTAAATTATTGTTGGCTGGTTGGCTTTCGCCCTAATCAGTGCTGCAAGGAATAGGATCGTTTTCGTTTTGTGCAATAATTACAGCTCTCATACACTGTTGCCATATTTTTGAAGGTAAAATTTTGTACATACGCAGTTAAAATTACCTTATTTTCACAAAAATTACCGTACGTTATTTTCTACCTGTTACCTGTCTTAAAAACTTTTATTTAGTGGTTAAAGGCGTTACACAGGTATTAATAAATACACTACAAAAATTGTATTTACTTTTTTTGAAAGTAAAAATTACAAGGGCGTAGAAAGGACATCAATTTGAAAAAAAAATTAATCACGGAGTGTTGACTTCTTCTCCTCTAAATCCAGAGATTAAAGTTAAAACTTCGACTTTAACGTCTAAATTTCGAAAAAGATTCAATATTTGGAGACTAACATCGAAATTTCTAGAAAAAAAATGATCTTTCGGTTTTTAAATCGAAATTTAACGATTAAAGTCGAAATGTTACAATGGCGTAGAAAGAACATCGATTTAAAAAAAATGTTATTTTTGGAAATTTCGACTTTTTTCTCAAATTTCGACTGTTTTCTGAAATTTTAACGTTTTTTTCAAAATTTCCATTTTTTTCTGAAAATTTCGACTTTTCTCTAAAAATGTCGACCTTTATCTCGAAATTTGACTTTTTTCTCAGATTTCGATTTTAAATTCAAAATTTCGACTTTTTTCTCGAAATTTCGACTTTTTTCTCGAAGTTTCGTCTTTTTTCTGAAATGTCGATCTTTTTTCTCGAAATTTTAACATTTTTCTCAAATTTCGATTTTTTCATCGAAATTTCAACCTCTTTCTTGAAATTTCGTTTTTTTTAACAATTTTCGACTTTTTTCTCAAATTTCGACTTTTTTCTAGAAATTTTGACCTTAATATCAAAATTTCGACTTTAAACTCAAAATTTCTACCTTTTTTCTTGAATTTTTGACTTTTTTTTTGCAAACTTCGACTTTTTTTCTCGAAATTATGACTTTTTTCAGAAATTTCGACTTTTTTTCTTAAATTTCAACTTTCCTCTCGAAATTTCGACTTTTTTCTAGAAATTTCGACTTTTTTCTCAAATTTCGACTTTTTTTCTCAAATTTCGCCTTTTTTTACAAAATTTCGACTTTTTTCTGGAAATTGAGAGTTTTTTCTCAAATTTCGATTTTTTCTCGAAATTTCTACTTTAAACTCAAAATTTCCCACTTTTTATCAAAATTTCGACTTTTTCTCACAAATTTCGACTTTTTTTCTCGAAATTTCGACTTTTTTCTCGAAGTTTCGTATTTTTTCTGAAATGTCGACCTTTTTTTTCGAAATTTCAACTTTTTTTCTCGAAATTCTAACTTTTTTTTAGAAATTTTGACTTTTTTCTCAAATTTCGATTTTTTCTCGAAATTTCGACTTTAAACTCAAAATTTCCCCCTTTTTCTCGAAATTTCGACTTTTTCTCACAAATTTCGACTTTTTTCATCGAAATTTCGACTATTTTCTAGAAGTTTCGTCTTTTTTCTGAAATATCGACCTTTTTTCTCGAAATTTTGACATTTTTCTCAAATTTCGATTTTTTCCTCGAAATTTCAACCTCTTTCTCGAAATTTCGTTTCTTTTTCCCAATTTTCGACTTTTTTCTTTAATTTCGACTTTTTTCTAGAAATTTTGACCTTTATATCGAAATGTCGACTTTACTCAAAATTTCTACTTTTTTCTGAAATTCGACTTTTTTCTCGCAAATTTTGACTTTTTTCAATTTCGACTTTTTTTCTCGAAATTTCGACTTTTTCTCGAAATTCGATTTTTCCCAATTTTCGACTTTTTTCTTTAATTTCGACTTTTTTCTAGAAATTTTGACCTTAATATCGAAATGTCGACTTTAAACTCAAAATTTCTACCTTTTTTCTTGAATTTTTGACTTTTTTCTCGCAAACTTCGACTTTTTTTCTCGAAATTATGACTTTTTTCAGAAATTTCGACTTTTTTTTTTAAATGTCGACTTTTCACTCGAAATTTCGACTTTTTTCTGGAAATTTCGAGTTTTTTCTCAAATTTCGATTTTTTCTCGAAGTTTCGTCTTTTTTCTGAAATGTCAACCTTTTTTCTCAAAATTTCAACTTTTTTCTCGAAATTCCAACTTTTTCTAGAAATTTCGACTTTTTTTTCAAATTTCGGCTTTGTTCTCAAATTTCGACTTTTTTCACAAAATTTCGAGTTTTTTCTGGAAATTGAAAGTTTTTTCTTAAATTTTGACTTTATTTCTCGAAATTTCGACTTATTTTTTAAAATTTTGACTTTTTTCTCAATCTTCGATTTTTTCTCGAAATTTCGACTTTAAACTCAAAATTTCCCCCTTTTTTTCGAAATTTCGACTTTTTTTTTCGCAAACTTCGACCTTTTTTCTCGAAGTTTCATCTTTTTTTTCTGAAATGTCGACCTTTTTTCTCGAAATTTCGACTTTTTTCTCGAAATTTCGACCTCCATCTAAAATTTTAACTTTTTTCTCGAAATATTTCAAAATTTTGACTATTTTCTCGAAATTTCGACCTTAATCTAAAAAGTTCGACTTTTTCTCGAACTTTCGACCTTAATCTAAAAAGTTTAATCTCGAAATTTTGTTTTTTTGTTCTCAATTTTCGACTTTTTTGTCAAATATTGACTTACTTCTGGAAATTTTGGCCTTAATATTAAAATTTTGACATTTTTCTTGAAATTTTGACTTTAAATTCAAAATTTCGACTTTATTTTCGACATTTTGACTTTTTCCCGAAATTTCGACCTTAATCTGAAAAGTTCCACTTTTTTCTCGAAATTTCGTTTTTTTTTCTCAATTTTTGACTTTGTTCTCAAATATCGACTTTTTTTCTCGAAATGTTGACCTTAATATCAAAACTTTGACATACTTCTTGAAATTTCAACTTTAAACTTAAAATTTTGACTTTTTTCACGAAATTTTTCGAAAAAAAGGCGAAATTTCGAAAAAAATCGAAAAAGTCGAAATTTCTAGAAATACTTTTTTTTAATCAATGTTTTTTCTAAGCTTTTATAAAATGTCGACTTTGAACTCGAAATTTCGACTTTTGTTTTTTTAATTCTACTTTAACCTTCAAATGTGGAGAAAAAAGCCGAAATGTTGGTAAATAAAAAACTGAAATTACTGAACGTACCCTACTACTAGATGTCAATGTTAAATTATAAACGGGTTGGTGCTTAGAATATATTCTTATATTCTAGGGGTTGGTGGGGCGCAACTGTCATCTGCCTAACGTAAGGGTCGACAAACCGCGGCTCGTGAGCCGCATGCGACTCACAATGGCGGCTCTTTAAATCCCCCTAGAAAAATAAATAAAAACTAGAGTGGACAGGCACGCAAAAAATGAGTATTTATTAAACAAGTGAATTTTGAGAAAAAGGAAGCGATTTTGAAACGATTAAGAAAAAGAAAGGGACTTCGAAAAAAATTGAAAAAGGAACAGATTTCGAAAACAATTAAGAAAAGGAAGAAATTTCAAAAAAAAAGTAAATTTATCAAAAGTTGTCAAATAAGGGTAAAATTTTAGAAAAAAAAACGTCTGATTCTGACAATAGATTGGAACCCAGAACAAATTGAAAACCTGAAATTTTTAGACAAATTTGAATTTTTTCTAAAACTGTAAAATATCAAAGAGAGAAATTATAAAAATAAACTGGACGCTTAAAAAAATTTGTCAAACTTTAAAAAAGTCGAAGTTTTTCAAAGAAGTAGAAAGTCAAATTTTAGAAAAAATTTTAAGGAAAAAATCAAAATTTTAAGAAAAGCTCGAAACTTCGACAAAAAATCGCAATTTTCCAGAAAAATTTAAATTCTGAGGAGAAATTTGAAATTTCGAGAACAAGACGATTTAAAAAAAATTCAAATTTTCTGATAAATTCGAATTTTGAAAAAATTGCTGCAATAATTTCGAAAGAAAAGAGCAAAAACTCCTTCTATGGACTCTATGCAAGAATAAAGGGTAATATTTATCGATAAGACCATAGGTACTCAGAAGGATAAAAACAGCAGTAAATTTATTCATCCTTAAATCGCCATAAAATGAACTTGGTTCTAAACGCGATGGTTCTAAATGCTGCTCAATAACTATCCATTAAATTTATCTTTAAAATAATACCTAAAAGGATTTTCAGGCGCATACTAAACAAGAGCGGACGATTTCATCAAAATGCAGACTGTCGCTTTAAGAAAATGATCGTTTACCCAGGCTTGTGCTCACTTCGAGATTTATAGCTAACCCGCCCTTTACAAAAAAATAACGTATAAAAAAATTCAGTCATCAGACTGACACAACGTGTCACATGAGAGTTTATGCTCTATCTTTATTCATCAGGCAAAAGCAACATTTATTTTAGCGAATAACATTCGTAATGGCTATATTTTGCTTTCCACCCTTGAGTGTGTAAATATTTTTTTGTGGCGAATCCGCCCTGAAGGCGCTAAGTCAAAATCAAGCCTAAACGAAACTGTAACAAAATGCAACCAATAATGATGGACGGGGTCCGACGTCAATGCGAAAAGAAATTATTTTTCTTTATTGGATACGCCACTCGTTTTTGTTTTATGCTTATCCGAAGTCAACCGAGCGTATTTTTTATCCAAAGATTTTTTTTAATACAAAGTTTAAATAAAGACGAATATCCATCCATAACCAAATAAATATTTTTTTGGCTTACTCTAGCTTAAGGAAGTTTTAAAAGAAATTTAATTTGTCTCAAACATACGTCTGTAATTAATTGTTCTGTTAGCAGAGGATCGTCCCTTGTAATCGCCGTATTTTTCAAGGGAACTGTGCTTACAAATTAAATTTTATGGGTCGACCCAAGTACAAGTGTTGGGGCTTCTCCAGTTGAAAAGATATATTGACGCGTTTACATGGGACGAGAATTTCTATCTTTTTTTTTTTGCTGCGAAGGGAAGCCAATTAACGCCTGATGAATTATTTATTTATTCATACTCGCTATAAAACTTCAATGTACAAGTTGACAAAAGTGGACAGAAATTAACATACCTGGAATTTGAGTTGACAGGAAATGTGATATGTTAGGTATTTTGGATAATTTTTTCTTTCTTTGAAAATTGATGGCTTGAAAAGATATGCTAATGTGCTATTTTATAAAGTGCTAAATGAGGGTGAGATTGATAAATTTAATTTAAATCTCTACGATCCCTTCTCCGTTTCTTTATTAAATTAAATGAGTTTTAGTCCATCAAGCAATTTTATCATCCCTGCTGCATGAATTTGTCTTCTAAGTTTCATTCTACTTGCATACGACATTGTTGGCGATGGCCATAGTTTCTCTATGGATCAATAGATGGCGGCAGTACTGAGAAGTCACACGCTTGACGTCCGTGAATTCTTTAGTACTTACTTGTCGCAACACTTGTTAGGATTCAAGTTGAAAATACCAAACTGACGAGATCTAACAAGATCGAAACCGGTATATGGTTTCCAAACTTCGAATCTAATAAAAAGGTTCGTACCTATTGGTCTGAAGGGATGGCAGAAAAAATAAATATATCGATATATCGTATCGAACAATTTATCGAGCAGCAGTACATATCGATAGTAGAATTTATCGAAATAAATATATCGATAAATGCAATTTATCGATGTATTGGATAGAAGATATTCTGTCATAAAGAAAAATAAAAATAAGGCACATTTTTTTTGTATTCATGTATCAATAGCATTTGTTATCATTGAAGTCTAAATACTTAAAAAACCGATAAGCATTTCTAAAAAGTTTAGATTTAAAGTTTAAAATAAGATTTTAAGAAGGTTTTGGTAAAAATTTAACATTTTAAGCAGTGGCGGCTCGCGTATAGGCACTGTGGAACTGCAGCACCCCCAATTTCGCTTAAGAGTTTTTTCTCAAAGAAGACTTTTTCTTAAATAATTTTTTGTAGAGATTATAAATTTTCTCTGATTTCTTTTTATAAAAATGTCAAGTTTTTTTACGAAGTAACGGGCTTTTAAAGTCTATTTTAATTTTGTTTCTAATTTTTGTAAAAATATTGAGAAGTTAATTGAAATTTCAAAATAAAATCTAAATCCAACTCTTTTCGCATTTTAATATTTCTCTAAAAAAATAAATAGCTAATATTCGAGTTTCTACCTGACATCCAAATTTCAACTTTTTTGTATAAAAATTTTGAGTTTCTTTTAGATATTTCGATTTATTTAGGAAAATTTTAATTTTTTCTGCGAAGTTTCCATTTTTTTAAAAAATATATTATAAAAAGATTTTTTTTTTATAAATTCCTTTTTGTCGAAAATTTTGTCCTTAGAATTTTTTCTCGAAATTTCAACTTCTCCAGATTTTTTTATGTTCCTCTAATTTGCTTTAAAAATGTCAAGTTCTTTTACTAGACTTTGTCATCTTATAGTTCATTTTATTTTCTAATTTTGATAAAAATATTTCGCAAAAAACGCTAAAATTTCTATAAATATGTCAACATTTTGAAAAAAACGGAGAAATTTTAGGAAAAAATTTAATTTTCAACTCGATATTTTTCTAAAATGAAATAACAACCGAATCTTGGATTATTTTCGTGAAATTTTAATTTCAACCTTTTCGTAAAGATATTTCAAATTTTTCTCAAATTTTGATTTTCTCTAAGAAATTTTGATTTTTTTCCCATGAAATTTGTGTTTTTTTTAACATTTTATGCAAAGAAAATTTTTTTTAGAAGTTCGACTTTTGTTGGAGATTTTGTCTTTAAAATATTTTTTCTTGTGAAAATTTCGATTTCTCTAATTTGTTTTAAAAATATTAAAGTTTTTCATGAAATGTGAATATTTTAAAGTTTCTTTTATTTTCTAGTTTTGATAAGAAACTGAAAATTATTAAGTACTAGCTGGACCTAGCGAACTTCGTACCACCTCAGAATTAATATAATTGTGATAACTCATTAGCTGAATTAAATTTTACATTTAAATATTTAATATGCTCGCGTTCCCAGGTGAATCCTATGCGAAAAACCGCTAAACACGGGCTATAATCAAAACAGATGCAGTGCCATCTACTGGAAATTGATTACAACACATTTACGGTTAGTGTAAATTTCGGTACATTTCTGCCATGCTCCTGTTATGAATTGGAGATGGCGCTGTACATGGACTCCTTAAAAAGCAAGTGAATTTTTTCAGTATTTTATTCTGCTATTCGAGGCCGAGACAAATCCAACAAAGCAAAAAACATAAAAATCCGTTCAGCCGTTCTGGAGTTATAAATGATGTAACTAACACGACTTTGTTTTATGTATATAGATAAATAAACTACAAATTTGCATAAAAATAAGAAAACTTTAAGAAAAATATTGAAACTTCAAGAAAAAATAAACCTTGTAAATTTCAACATTTGTTGCAATTTGATTTTCTCTAAAAAAAATTACTACTACTGTAGGACCAAAGAAAATTCTGAATCGAAATTCCCAATTTTTCTAAAAATGTTAAATTTATTCTTGACATTCTTAAGTTCGATTTAAAAATTAAGAGCATATTTTGAAAAAAAAGCAGACAATATTTCTAGGAAAAGTTGAAATTTCTTATTTGTATACAAAATTTTTGAAATAAAGTAACAATCTAGGAATCAAAGAAAAAAACAATTATTTTAAATTAATTGTCAAAAATATTATTGCAATTTTGATTTTTAAAATGGGAATCATTGAAATTTTCAAGAAAAAGAGTCAACATTTTAAGAAAAGTCTCAAAAATTTTGAAATTAAAAGCAATCAAAATGTTGCAAAAAATTAATCAACAATTTAATGCTTGGAGTCAATATTTTGAGATAAAAATTTAAATTTTGGCAATTTATTTGTATATAAACTGCAAGCCTTTTTCGAAATTTGTTTTAAAACTTTGCACAATTTTAAAAATCCAAATTTTTGTTACTAGGAGTAATATTTATCTTATTATAATAATAAATAAATAAATAAGAAATGTAATAATAATACCAAAAAAATTAAATTTAAAAAGAACAAAATTACCAGTCACAAAAAATAAGGCTAAAATTATCAGAAAAGTCAAAATTTTAAGAAAAGTGGAATATTTCAAAATTTCGAAATTTTAATAGAAAGTCAAATTTCCAAAAGAAAATAAAGATTTTGAAAAAGGTTAATATTTTGAAAAAAAAATTAAATTTTTAAAATAGTCGACATTTTCAATAATTTTGCGAATGGAAAAAGGCAAAATTTTGGAAAAATATCGACATTTAAAATAAATTACAAAATTTTTAATTAAATTTTCCAAGAATATTGGAGAAAACTCAATATAATCAAAAATTTCGTAATTATCAAAAATGTTAAAATTTTGAAAAGGTAAGATTTTGGAAAAAGTCCAAATTTTGAGTAGTTCAAATTTAAAATAAAAGCTCATTTTATTTTTAAAAGTTGAAGAAATGTTAAAAAAATTTTGAAAAAAAGTCGACGTTTTGAAATGGAATCGAAATTTTTAGAAAAATTCGTAATTTTATGAATTGGTCGAAAATTTTAAAATAAGTTTTTAAGGAATTTCTGAAAGTCTCACTTAAAAGAAAAACCAAAATTTTCAAATTAAGGATCGACAGTTTGCAAAGATTGTCGAAATTTTGAAAATAGTTTCAATTAAAAAAATAGTCGAAATTTTTAAGTTTTCCAAACATTTTTAATTTTGAGAAGCAGCCAAAATTTTGAGAAATTCGATCATTTGAAAAAACTGAAATTTTCAACAAAGTGGGAATTAAAAAAAAGTCGAAAATTTTAGAGAAGAGCAGACTTAAAAAAAGGCTAAAATTTTCAAGAAAAAGTCGAAATTTTTTGACACTTTGATCTTTCTAAATTTTGAGAAATATACGAAATATATAAAAAATTTAACGATAAGGCAAAAATTTTCAAAAACTTTGAAATTTCCAAAAGAAGTCAAAATTTTGAAAATGAAGAAATGTTTCAAACAAATAGGTCAAAATTTGATAGTCGAAATTAAAAAAAATTACAAAAATTTGAAAAAGTAGACACATTCAAAAGATCTGAGAATTATTATCGAAATAATTTGTTTAAAAAGTCTAAATTTTGAATAATTGGGAAATTTTCACTCAAATTATCAATAAAAACCAAAATTTTCAAAGCCGGAATATCGAAAACAAGTCAAAAATTATCAGATAGATCGAAGTTTTCAAAAGTCGAAATATTGAGCAGTTAAAAGTTTGAAAAAAGTTTAAATATTTGGTAGTTATAATGTTGAACCAAAGTTGAAGATTTTTTAAAAAAAGATTGAAATTTTGGGTCAACAAAATTAAAATGTTAAAAAAATTTTAGACGTCAAGATTTAAAAAAAAATCGAAATTTTAAAAGAGTTTCGAAAATTCAAAAGTAGTAGAAAAAATAGTCGAAAATGTGAAAAAAGTCGACACTTTATAAAATGTCTCCATTTCAAAAAATCGAAACTTTGCAAAAAGTCGAAATTCTGAAAAATGGTTGACATTAAAAAAACAATTGATATTTTTATCGTTAATAAAGGTTAATAGTTATGAATATTGAAAAACAGTCGAAATTATTAAAAATCGAAATTTTCAATAAAAATATTATAATTTCTCAAAAAAAATAATGAAATTTTGAAAAGATCAAAAATTTAAAAAGTCAAAAGACCAGTTTTAAAAAAATTCATTTTTCAGAAAAATTAAAAATTTTCAAACGGTGAAAATTTAGAAAAAATGTACTTAAATTTCAAAAATACACAAAAAAACAAAACACCGAAAAGTTTAAATATTTCTAAAAATGGTGACATTTTTAAAAGAGTATTCAAAGATTTTCGGACAAGCCAATACTTAAAAATAAAATAAAGTTTAAATTATAAGAAAAAAGTCTAAATTTTGGAACACAATCGAATTTTGGAAAAAATCCGGTCTTTCATAAAACGCGATATTATTCAAAAATTTGCATTCTCAAGTTTTCTAAGAGATGTAAAATTTTTGAAGTTACATTTTGGAAATGTCGAAATTTTTAGTTGAAATTTCAAAAAGTTAAAATCTTGAAGAAATTGACATTTGGGATCAAACATAAAACGCTAAACATTGTCGCAGCACCCTCATTAATTTTGGCTACTAGCCGCCACTGATTTTAAGTAAGTTTGTAGTTCATATCCAATAAATTCATGAAATGTTTAGAAAAAGTGGAAATTTTGTAATTTTATTTGTAAATTAGACAAAAACCCCAACATTTTGGAGTTAAATCAGAGATTGTTAATTTTTTTAAAACACCTAAATTTTAAGTTTTAAGCTCAAAATCTCCCTACGAATTTTGATAAAAAATTCAAATTTTGAAAAAACCCTAATAGTCCACGGTAGATAATTTTTGAAACCAAAAAAAATATAGTAGGATAAAACCTATTAGAAAAGAAGATAACGCAACAAAAATGAAATGAAAAATAAATTACGGGCGATCTGAGGTCGGGAAGGGGTAGGGGGTGAGATTTTAAGGGTAATAAACGGTTTATCTCGATTTCTGGCAAAAATACAAATCCTATGAAAAAAAGGTAAATAGCAAAGTTGTAGGTAATAAGAAGATCTACAACTTTTGTATCTACACTTTTTTAAAATAACCTCAAAATTGACGTGAAAATTTTAAAAAACCAGGTTTATGGTTTTTTATTTTTCTTTTACAAAAAAAAATATTTTTCACAAAATATGGTAAAAACTTACCTTTTTATATCCCAAAGACACTGTAATTTTTTTGATTTAAAATATTTATTTTTTCACCTTATTTTGACTCAATATCGAAAAAGCACCCTAATTTTCAATCGAAAAATCTTACGTTAAAATTTTAGCTTTTTCAAAAAACTCGGTGGGCTTTTTGTTCGTTGAAATGTCTACTTTCTGATGGTGTAAAAAAAATACATTACTATGATAAATCTTCTAATAAAATTAAAAAAAAGAAAAGTACTCCAATTCGAAATTTTTTTTTTATCTTTATGTACAATTTTGAGCTATTTGTTAAAGTTTATACTTTAATTACTTGAAAAAAGTAAGATTTTATTTTACATTGATAAACAAAAAAATTACAAATCCAAAAAACATAAAGATTGTAAAAAACATAGTTGTTTTAAATATTAAAGATTGGATTTTAAGGGGATTTAATCTAAAAAATATGACTGTAGCTATTGTTTTCAGTAAAAAAAGTTTATTTCTTAAATTCTCATTACATTTGTCATAGAAAATTAATCTTTTTATTTATCAAAACGTTGTCTTCAATTTTAATCACTTATTCATCAGTTTTTGTCTCTTTGATGGTATTTCTTCATCGTTGATTCAGCACACCTTTCCGATTCTACTAGATCTTCGAAGTCTTCAAGACCATCATCGTCTTCGTCTCCAACATCATTTCTAGTTTGCACTGGTTCTTTATCCACAATTTCATCTAGATCATTAACTTCCTCGTAGGTTTCTTCTACCACATTGGGGCATTTTTCAAAACCATGACAATTTGAACATAAATTTGTGCATTTTAAACCATGTTTTCGGCAGCCACATTTTAAACTATTGCATCCAGTTTCACAGCTGCAGCAAATAGTTTTCAGCAATATGTCTGGAATTAATTCTTTTTCTGTAAATTTGAGCATAATGCCCCGTAGATGTTGCTTCCAGCCCCAATCTGTTGCTGTCCGTTCGTTACTCAGCCAAGTTTGAAGCTGATAATATGGCCTGTAACAATGTTGTTCTGCTGCACCTTCTGTGGGTGGGAGATTTGCCAATATAAAAGACGATTTAATTTTTGCTAATTGACATTTTTGAAATATTAATTGATTTAGTGTAATATTATCATTTTTACATTTATAAATAGATTTCATTAATTGTAATCCATTCTTTTTATATCTTCTTTGTTTGCATCTTTTTTAAAAAAAATATTAGCCAAATTTGATAAATTTTTATCGCCTATTAATGAATTCACGATACTTTTCTTTCCTTTTTCGGCAAATCCAGATGTTGTATCGCAACCAGAAAAACAATGCAGAAATGCAACGATGTTTTTGACGGATTCATATTTGAAACTATTAGACGTGAAAAAAAGATCTTTTATATTTCCAGAACCTGGCTTCAGAAAATAAATGTCACGATTATTAGAATTTAACTGATTCAAAAGGACCAAAAGATCAATATCTTGACCCACAACAATGACAGTTTTATTAGTATCTCTGGCAATTTCTATCGAGGTCTTAATTATGTCAGCATCAGCATCTTCTTTTGCTAGTTTACAGGAAAATCCTTGTGACTGTAATATTTTCATTAGCGATTTTATTATTTTGTCTTTGTTTTTCTCGTTAGATAAAAATTTTTCTTGCACAAATGATATTTTTGTAGGGTTTTGATAATTGAACTCCGGAATATTGTCTGAGGTCTTTCTACGACTGCGTTCTCCTCTTTTAGTTAACTTATTTGTTAATTATAGTAGTATATTTCGATTTACAATTTTTTGTTTATCAATGTAAAATGGAATCTTACGTTTTTCGAGTAATTAAAATATAAATTTTAACAAATAGCTCAAAATTGTACATAAAGATAAAAAAAAAATTTCGAATTGGAGTACTTTTAGTTTTTTTGAATTTTCTTAGAAGATTTACCATGATAATGTATATTTTTTTACACCATCAGAAAGTAGACATTTCAACGAACAAAAAGCTCACCGAGTTTTTGAAAGAGCTAAAATTTTAACGTGAGATTTTTTTTTGATTGAAAATTAGGATGCTTTTTAGATATTGAGTCAAAATAAGGTGAAAAAAATAAATATTTTAAATTAAAAAAATTACAGTGTCTTTAGGATATAAAAAGGTAAGTTTTTACCAAATTTCGTAAAAAACAAAATTTTTTTGTAAAAGATAAAAATAAAAAACCATAAACCTGGTTTTTTGAATTTTTCACGTGAATTTTAAGGTTATGTTAAAAAAGTGCAAATACAAAAGTTATAGATCTTTTTATTACCTACAACTTTGCTATTTAACTTTTTTCCAAAGGATTTGTAGTTTTGCCAGAAATCGAGATAAACCGTTTTTTACCCTTAAAAATTCACCCGCTACCCCTTCCCGACCTTAGATCGCTTGTAATTTATTTTTTCTTTCATTTTTGTTGCATTATCTCTCTTTTCTAATATGTTTTATCCTACTATAATTTTTTTTCACTTTTTAACGTTTTTGAAGGCTTCTACCCTGGTCTATAACCTTTACAAAAATGAAATTCGAGTTTAAGTTTAAATTTTAGTTCACACCCACAATTCAGAGAAAATTATTAAAAAACAAGATAGGTGATTTTTTCATAATTTCTGTTAAAGAGTTTAGTTTTTTTCATATATTTTTTCAGAAAATTTTTATACTCCTCCAAATTTTGGCTTTTTTTTTTTAAATTCAACCTTTAATACCTTAACAACGTGTCACACTATTTTATGCTTTGCTTTAACGGGTGGCGTTTTCTAGTTATGGAAAATCATTTTTTTAAATTTCGCTTTTGTCTAAAAAACTGGTTTTCAAAATGATCTTTTTTTCTAAATCTTGATTTATTTGAAAATTTCGGCTTTTCTACTTAATTTTTGTTGCAAAAATTTCATTTTTCTTCTTTTTCTGGACCTTCCCAATTTTTTGAATATTTTGACTTTTTTTTGAAAATTTACACCGACTGCAAATCTCAACCTTATTCCAAAATGTTTACTATATTTGAAAATTCTCGAACTTTTTAAAAATGTTTACATTTTTTTAAAAAATTTTGCTTCTTTAAAAATTTTGAATAAAAGAAAAACTTAAGAAAATGTGCACGCGTTTCTAAATTTTTGGTTGAAGATTTTTTGCTATTTTTTTGAAATTTCTACATTTATAATTTCTGTTTTTTCAAAATTACACTTTTTTTTTAAATATCCATTTTTTTCTTAAAATGTTGGCTCTTTTGCAAAATTTTATTTATTCTGAGAATTTCTATATTTTAAAATTTTGATTTATTTGCAAAATTTTGACGTATTTTGAAAATTCCCTTATTTTTCAAAATTTCGGCTTTTTTTTGAACATTTTATTTATTTTGGAAATTTCGATGCAAAATTTTGATTATTTTCGAAAATTCTATTTTGTTTGGAAAACAATTTGAAGTGCTTGTTAAATTTTGTGTTTTCTCTTAAAACTTCGACTTTTTGTATCTTTGAAAAACTATTTAAAATTTGTGCTGAAAATTTTCAAAACGTTGACATTCCTAAAATAATTCTCGATTTTCTCGAAGTAACGACTTTCTGACACCATTTTTTCTCTTTTCTGAAGAATTAAATTTTTCTGAAAAGTACGATTTTTTTTAAACTTTGACCTTTTAAAAATTACGAAATTTTAAAATTTTCACTATTTCTAAATTTAAGCTTTTCTGTGAAAATCAAGTTTTTGTCTTTTTATCGAAAATTTGACCTTTTTATAAATATCGATTTATTAAAAAAGTTCGACACTTTAAAATTTTGACTGTTTTCAAGTTCTCTTTTTTATCAACATTTCGACCCCTTTTCACAAAATTTTTACCTCAATTTTTTTTATTTTTTAGAAATTTTGACTTTTTGTAATATCCTAAAAATCTGCATTTAAAAATTTTCAATTTTTTTTTTGGATTTTAATTCTTATCAAAATTTTGTTTTTTAGACTGAGAATTTCGACTTTTTGTAGATTTTCTTGCTCGAAAATTACTTTTTACTACTTCGACTTTTTGTATCTTTGAAAAACTATTTAAAATTTGTGCTGGAAATTTTCAAAATGTTAACTTTCCTAAAATAATTCTAGATTTTCTCATAGTAACGACTTTCTGACACCATTTTTTCTCTTTTCTGAAGAATTAGATTTTTCTGAAAAGTACGATTTTTTTTAAATTTTACTTCAAACGACTTAGACCTTTTGAAAATTACGAAATTTTAAAATTTTCACTATTTCTAAATGTAAGCTTTTCTGTGAAAATCAAGTTTTTGTCTTTTTATCGAAAATTTGACCTTTTTATAAATATCGATTTATTAAAAAAGTTCGACACTTTAAAATTTTGACTGTTTTCAAGTTCTCTTTTTTATCAACATTTCGACCCTTTTTCACAAAATTTTTGCCTCAATTTTTTTTATTTTGTCTCGAAATTTTGACTTTTTTGTATCCTAAAAATCTGCATTTAAAAATGTTTATTTTTTTTGGATTTTAATTCTTATCAAAATTTTGTTTTTTAGACTGAGAATTTCGACTTTTTGTAGATTTTCTTGCTCGAAAATTACTTTTTGCAAATTTTGACTTCAAAAATGTTTTCTTTATTTAATTTTGACCTTTTTGTATATTATTAATATTTTTTTGGAAATTTCAAGTTTTTTGCAGAGTTAGACTCTTAAAATTTCAACACGTTTTTCATATTTCGACTTTTTCTGAAAATTTTGACTGTTCAAAAATCCTAGCATTTCAAAATATCTACTTCTATTTTTAAAATATTCACTTTTCAGAATATCTACTCTTTCAAAATTGTGATTATTTTCGAAAATTCTATTTTGTTTGGAAAACAATTCAAAGTGCTTTTTAAATTTTGTGTTTTCTCTTAAAACTTCGACTTTTTGTATCTTTAAAAAACTATTTAAAATTTGTGCTGGAAATTTTCAAAATGTTAACTTTTCTAAAATAATTCTAGATTTTCTCATAGTAACGACTTTCTGACACCATTTTTTCTCTTTTCTGAAGAATTAGATTTTTCTGAAAAGTACGATTTTTTTTAAATTTTACTTCAAACGACTTAGACCTTTTGAAAATTACGAAATTTTAAAATTTTCACTATTTCTAAATGTAAGCTTTTCTGTGAAAATCAAGTTTTTGTCTTTTTATCGAAAATTTGACCTTTTTATAAATATCGATTTATTAAAAAAGTTCGACACTTTAAAATTTTGACTGTTTTCAAGTTCTCTTTTTATCAACATTTCGACCCTTTTTCACAAAATTTTTACCTCAATTTTTTTTATTTTGTCTCGAAATTTTGACTTTTTTGTATCCTAAAAATCTGCATTTAAAAATGTTCATTTTTTTTTGGATTTTAATTCTTATCAAAATTTTGTTTTTTAGACTGAGAATTTCGACTTTTTGTAGATTTTCTTGCTCGAAAATTACTTTTTGCAAATTTTGACTTCAAAAAAGATTTCTTTATTTAATTTTGACCTTTTTGTATATTATTAATATTTTTTTGGAAATTTCAAGTTTTTTGCAGAGTTAGACTCTTAAAATTTCAACACGTTTTTCATATTTCGACTTTTTCTGAAAATTTTGACTGTTCAAAAATTCTAGCATTTCAAAATATCTACTTTTATTTTTAAAATATTTACTTTTCAGAATATCTACTCTTTCAAAATTGTGATTATTTTCGAAAATTCTATTTTGTTTGGAAAACAATTCAAAGTGCTTTTTAAATTTTGTGTTTTCTCTTAAAACTTTGACTTTTTGTTTCTTTGAAAAACTATTTAAAATTTGTGCTGAAAATTTTCAAAACGTTGACTTTCCTAAATTAATTCTAGATTTTCTCATAGTAACCACTTTCTGACACCATTTTTTCTCTTTTCTGAAGAATTAGATTTTTCTGAAAAGTACGATTTTTTTAAACTTTGACCTTTTAAAAATTACGAAATTTTAAAATTTTCACTATTTCTAAATTTAAACTTTTCTGTGAAAATCAAGTTTTTGTCTTTTTGTCGAAAATTTGACCTTTTTATAAATATCGATTTATTAAAAAAGGTCGACACTTTAAAATTTTGACGGTTTTCAAGTTCTTTTTTTTATCAACATTTCGACCCTTTTTCACAAAATTTTTACCTTAATTTTTTTTATTTTGTCTCGAAATTTTGACTTTTTTGTATCCTAAAAATCTGCATTTAAAAATTTTCATTTTTTTTTTTTTTGGATTTTAATTCTTATCAAAATTTTGTTTTTTAGACTGAGAATTTCGACTTTTTGTAGATTTTCTTGCTCGAAAATTACTTTTTGCAAATTTCGACTTCAAAAAAGTTTTCTTTATTTAATTTTGACCTTTTTGTATATTATTAATATTTTTTTTGAAATTTCAAGTTTTTTGCAGAGTTAGACTCTTAAAATTTCAACACGTTTTTCATATTTCGACTTTTTCTGAAAATTTTGACTGTTCAAAAATTCTAGCATTTCAAAATATCTACTTTTATTTTTAAAATATCCACTTTTCAGAATTTCTACTCTTTCAAAATTGTGATTATTTTCGAAAATTCTATTTTGTTTGGAAAACAATTCAAAGTGCTTTTTAAATTTTGTGTTTTTTCTTAAAACTTCGACTTTTTGTATCTTTGAAAAACTATTTAAAATTTGTGCTAAAAATTTTCAAAACGTTGACTTTCCTAAAATAATTCTAGATTTTCTCATAGTAACGACTTTCTGACACCATTTTTTCTATTTTCTGAAGAATTAGATTTTTCTGAAAAGTACGATTTTTTTTAAATTTTACTTTCTAACGACTTAGACCTTTTGAAAATTACGAAGTTTTGAAATTTTCACTATTTCTAAATGTAAGCTTTTCTGTGAAAATCAAGTTTTTGTCTTTTTGTTGAAAATTTGACCTTTTTATAAATATCGATTTATTAAAAAAGTTCGACACTTTAAAATTTTGACTGTTTTCAAGTTCTCTTTTTTATCAAGATTTCGACCCTTTTTCACAAAATTTTTACCTCAATTTTTTTTATTTTGTCTCGATATTTCGACTTTTTTGTATCCTAAAAATATGCATTTAAAAATGTTCATTTTTTTTTGGATTTTAATTCTTATCAAAATTTTGTTTTTTAGACAGAATTTCGACTTTTTGTAGATTTTCTTGCTCGAAAATTACTTTTTGCAAATTTTGACTTCAAAAAACTTTTCTTTATTTAATTTTGACCTTTTTGTATATTATTATTATTTTTTTGGAAATTTCAAGTTTTTTGCAGAGTTAGACTCTTAAAATTTCAAAACGTTTTTCATATTTCGACTTTTTCTGAAAATTTTGACTGTTCAAAAATTCTAGCATTTCAAAATATCTACTTTTATTTTTAAAATATCCACTTTTCAGAATATCTACTCTTTCAAAATTGTGATTATTTTCGAAAATTCTATTTTGTTTGGAAAACAATTCAAAGTGCTTTTTAAATTTTGTGTTTTCTCTTAAAACTTCGACTTTTTGTATCTTTGAAAAACTATTTAAAATTTGTGCTGGAAATTTTCAAAATGTTAACTTTCCTAAAATAATTCTAGATTTTCTCATAGTAACGACTTTCTGACACCATTTTTTCTCTTTTCTGAAGAATTAGATTTTTCTGAAAAGTACGATTTTTTTTAAATTTTACTTCAAACGACTTAGACCTTTTGAAAATTACGAAATTTTAAAATTTTCACTATTTCTAAATGTAAGCTTTTCTGTGAAAATCAAGTTTTTGTCTTTTTATCGAAAATTTGACCTTTTTATAAATATCGATTTATTAAAAAAGTTCGACACTTTAAAATTTTGACTGTTTTCAAGTTCTCTTTTTATCAACATTTCGACCCTTTTTCACAAAATTTTTACCTCAATTTTTTTTATTTTGTCTCGAAATTTTGACTTTTTTGTATCCTAAAAATCTGCATTTAAAAATGTTCATTTTTTTTTGGATTTTAATTCTTATCAAAATTTTGTTTTTTAGACTGAGAATTTCGACTTTTTGTAGATTTTCTTGCTCGAAAATTACTTTTTGCAAATTTTGACTTCAAAAAAGATTTCTTTATTTAATTTTGACCTTTTTGTATATTATTAATATTTTTTTGGAAATTTCAAGTTTTTTGCAGAGTTAGACTCTTAAAATTTCAACACGTTTTTCATATTTCGACTTTTTCTGAAAATTTTGACTGTTCAAAAATTCTAGCATTTTAAAATATCTACTTTTATTTTTAAAATATCCACTTTTCAGAATATCTGCTCTTTCAAAATTGTGATTATTTTCGAAAATTCTATTTTGTTTGGAAAACAATTCAAAGTGCTTTTTAAATTTTGTGTTTTCTCTTAAAACTTCGACTTTTTGTATCTTTGAAAAACTATTTAAAATTTGTGCTGAAAAATTTCAAAACGTTGACTTTCCTAAAATAATTCTAGATTTTCTCGAAGTAACGACTTTCTGACACCATTTTTTCTCTTTTCTGAAGAATTAGATTTTTCTGAAAAGTACGATTTTTTTTAAACTTTGACCTTTTAAAAATTACGAAATTTTAAAATTTTTACTATTTCTAAATTTAAGCTTTTCTGTGAAAATCAAGTTTTTGTCTTTTTATCGAAACATTGACCTTTTTATAAATATCGATTTATTAAAAAAGTTCGACACTTTAAAATTTTGACTGTTTTCAAGTTCTCTTTTTTATCAACATTTCGACCCTTTTTCACAAAATTTTTACCTCAATTTTTTTTATTTTGTCTCGAAATTTTGACTTTTTTGTATCCTAAAAATCTGCATTTAAAAATTTTCATTTTTTTTTTTGGATTTTAATTCTTATCAAAATTTTGTTTTTTAGACTGAGAATTTCGACTTTTTGTAGATTTTCTTGCTCGAAAATTACTTTTTGCAAATTTTGACTTCAAAAAAGTTTTCTTTATTTAATTTTGACCTTTTTGTATATTATTAATATTTTTTTGGAAATTTCAAGTTTTTTGCAGTTAGACTCTTAAAATTTCAACACGTTTTTCATGTTTCGACTTATTCTGAAAATTTTGACTTTTCAAAAATTCTAGCATTTCAAAATATCTACTTTTATTTTAAAATATCCACTTTTCAGAATTTCTACTCTTTCAAAATTGTGATTTATTTTTAAAATTGCAATTTTTCTTCGAAATTACACCTTTTTTAAAAGTATGATTTTGATTAAGAAGCTCCACTTATTTCAAAATTTTGACTTTCTTTAAAAAGTATAAATTTTTTGAAAATTTCAGATTTTTTATATTTTCCTAAAAATTGGTAGTTTAAACTTACAGAAACTAAAAATTACACATTTAAATTTGGGGTACTGATAAGAATTAAAATATTAGACTCTGAATAGAACAATTAAAATTTCAGGTTTAAGCTCGTATTTTATTTTAAGATTTCGATTTTTAACTAGAAATCAACTTCTTTGATTAAAATGCAAGTTTTGACAAAATGACGAGAAATTCTAGAGAAATACCCAAGTATAACTTCTGATTTCTAAATTTCAAAAAACATCCATCCATATCTTAAGAAAAAGGTTTAAAGGATTTTCAATTTCCACTAAAATTGTGTAAAAAATTAATGCCAATCAATTTCAATGTTGACAAAATTTCTAGTTGAAATTGGCTTTGGGAAAAAAAACAAGTTCGACTTTAGAGCAAAAATTTCGAAAATAAAACAAACGAAATTGTTTGGATAGAAACAAAATAAAAAGAAAATGACTTCTAAGGTTAAAATTTTTATAAAAAAAGTTGAAATAAAATTAAACATTAAAAATTGAAAGTTGACATTAGGATTTTTTAAAAAGCTTTCATTACATGTTTCCTCTCAAAAATTTGACCTCATTTTTAGAATTTTGTCTTTAAACTAAAATATTAGGGCATTCTACGTTTTTTTTTTGAAATTTTGACTTTGAAATTCAAAATAGCAAGGTTTCAACCGAAATTTTGAAAAAAAAAGTTTAACTCGACTTTTAAAGAATTAAATGTACTTAAAAACGTTTCAGAAAAGTTCCGAAATTTTAAGAGAAACTCGTCATCCAGTTTTAATGTTTAAAGAAAAATAGTCCAAGTCAAAAACTTTAACCCTGGATTTCCAGACGAAGTTTTAAGATTAATGTCGAACTTTTGAGAAGAGAAAATTAAAGAAGAAAAAAAAAAGAATCCTAAAAAAAAGAAACGAAATTTTTATTTCGAAGCACAAAATGTGGTTGAAATTTGGGGAAGTAAAACAAAGTTTTAAAATAGGTAAAAAATCTTTTAGTGGGTCACAAAGGGGAAGTATAAAAATAACACAGCCATGGTAAAAAAAAGTTTGGGAAACTCTGGTATATGTAATACAATACTTCAAAATTTCCAGGAAAAGTCGAAATAGCTAGATTCGAACTCCAAATCACATTTTTAAAAATAAATTAATTAAAATTAAAAGTTAAAATAATATATTTTTTTAAGTTAGCTTATCTGTTTCGAATTAAAATTCGGAATAAAAAGTAACAATTTCAAGTTAAATCCAGAATGTGCAGAAAATGATAAAAATTTCGAATTTATATGGAAAAATAGTAAAATGTTCATTTCAATCACAAAATCAACGTTCTAAGTCATTTTTTTTATTTCACGCGAAACTGAAACATTTCTGAAAAAAGTCTAGCTGTTTAATTTAAAAAAAAAATGTTTTGTCATGAAGTTCTTTTACTTGGAGAATTGAGATTAAGTTTCCTTTTTTTTGATTTTTACTTTTAAAGCAAAAAATAGTTTGTGCTCTCCACTTTGCTGTGTGGGAGCTGTGTTGCCTGGCTTCCATGTCGTCATATCAACGAGGTACAATTTTAAAAATTAAATAGTTATCTGAAAAATATTGTTTCTCTGTAAAACGGGGTTTTCGATGTGTAACATGTTTCATCAACATGAAAACTACATAAAAACATATTTTCTTTGTGTTTACACTTTTTTTTTATTCCTACACTTTTTTCATGACAAGAATCATAATTCGACAAATGATGACCTAGATATTGCCACTTTTCGTCCCTGTGCCTGTGTAATCTAGATATATTTAAAATAATATCGATATATTTCCGATATATCGACGATAATATATCGATACCAAAATATCGATTACTTTGGCTTATTATCGATATAAAATATATATCGACATATCGTTGCCATCCCTACTGTGCATTAGATTCCTGTGACAATATACTTTGTTTTCATTTTGACATATTCGTGTTCGATAGTTTCTATTATCGACATATTTCTTACAAAATATATAGGTATCTGATACTGATACCTAGTCCAGGGGTCGGCAAACCTTTAAAGAGCCAGCCGCAATAACAAAATTGATTTCGTAAATTTAAAAGAGCCACAAATTTTTAATTCTGATTTTTACATTTCATTTTTTCATTTCAAAACCAGTATCCAAATCCAGTATCTCTCTGAAGATGAAACCTTGGCTGTCGAAACGCCTTGAAGCAACCTTTGTTGTGTTTTTTAATCTTTCTTGGTTTCAGGGAACAAGATTTGTATTTCAATTTTATTTCAAAATTAAATCAGATAAATCAGACAAAATATGGGACTGAGACTGAATCATGTAGTCAAACGAAAATATATTTAGCCCAAAAGAACTTTTACTGCTCAAAATTTGGACCATTATTTCAAAATTTGCCCTTTTTTTCGCAATTTCGACTTTTTTGACCCTTCTCTATATTAGTCTTCTTTTTTAATATCTATTTTCTTCCTAAAATTACAGTTTTACCCCAAATCTTCCTTTCTTCTCAAAACTCGACAATTTGTAAAAATGTTTACTTTTGTCTAACTCGACTTACTGGAAGATTCGACTTATTTCTCAAAAATTCATCTTTCGTCAACTTTTTAATAAAAAAAAGTCAAAATTTGAAGTCATTGGAAATGTTAAGTAAAATAGTTTTTCACGATTTCGTCCTTTTTTTTAATGTTTTCTTTTTTCGAAAATTAGATCTATTCTCAAATTTCACTTTTTTCCAAAATTACATTTTTTCGACTTCGTTCTGAATTGTTGTTTTTTTCTAGAACTCTCTACATTCTTTTTAAAATTCGTCCTTTTACTAAATTTTGGCGCATTTTTCTTAAAATTGATTTTTACCAAACATTTAAACTTTTATTTATTTTCTACAAATTTGGACGTGTTACGCAAAATTCCGTCAAAATTTCAATTTTTAAAATTCGACATTTTATTGTTCCTGCAAACTGCGATTTTTTTCACAAAATTTTTCTACATAGTTTCAAATGTTTGATTTCAGTTTTACATTTTTTTTGTAAAATTTTACTTTTTTTGAAAATGTCAACTCAAAGTATTGAATTTTTTAAAGTTTTGATTTAAAAAATGCTGCATTTTAAAAAAATTTCAACATTTTTTAAAATTTATACTTTTTTTTTAAATATTCACCTTTTTTTTGAGTAGTTCTTTGACACGGCCCAAGCCCGAAAGAAATATATCCTGTTTTGACGATTTCTACTTATTTGAAGTTTTTTTTTCAAAATATGCATTAACTTTTTTCAACATTTCAATTTTTTCTCGAAATGTTGACTTTTTGAAATTTTTACCTTTTTATAAAACTTCATTCTCTTTTAAATTTCGAATTACTGGAAGATTTGACTTATTTCTCAAAAATTAATCTTTTGTCAATTTTTTAATAAAAAAAGTAAAAATTTGAAGCAACTGGAGATGCTAAGTAAGTTTTTGAAGATCTCGACCTCATTTTCAAAGTTTTCCTTTTGCGAAATTTAGATCTATTCTCAAATTTCATTTTTTTCCAAAATTACATTTTTTCGACTTTGTTCTAAATTGCGGCTTTTTTCTATAACTTTTTACATACATTTTAAAATTCGTGCTTTTACCGAATCTCGACATTTTCCCCAAACTTGACTTTTACTAAACATTTAAACTTTTATTTATTTTCTACAAATTTAAACTTGTTACGCAAAATACGGTTTTTTTTCGAAATTTCGACTTTTCAAATTCGATATTTTATTGTTTTTGCAAGCTGCGATTTTTTTTTGATAAAATTTATCTACATATTTTCAAAATGTTTAATTTAATCTCAAAATTTGACTTTCTCTGGGAAATTTGGACCTTCAACATTTCAACACTTTTCTCGAAATTTCTATATTCTTTTCAAAATTCGTCCTTTTTCCAAATTTAGTCCAAATATTGACTTTTACAAAACATTTAAACTTTTATGTATTTTCTACAAATTTGAACTTGGTTCGCAAAATTCCGCTTTTTTTTTGAAATGTTGATAAAATTCGACTTTTTATTGTTCCTGCAAGCTGCTGTCCTTTGAACAAATTCGTGAATTTTCAAAATGTTTAACTGAATCTCAAAAAAATGATTTTTTTTTTCTTAAAATTCGACCTTTCTCCAATGTTCAACATTTTTCTCGAAATTGAAAGGTGTATCAATATTGTTTTTTCTTTTAAAATTATTTTACCAATTCTATCAAATTTCGAATAAATTTAAACATTTGGAGTTTTTTAAATTCGTCTTGTTCTCGAAATTTCAAATTTATTCTCAAAATTTTACTTTCTCTGGAAAAATGCAAATTATTTTTCTTCTAATCTGAAAAACTTCGCCTTTTTACAAGTTCGACGATTTTTTCTAATCTTCCAATTTTTTATAACTGCTCTTATCAAAATTTTACAAATTTTTACAAAATTTAAAGTTGTTTAAAAATTTCAGTTTTAAATTTGTTCTAGGTTTCAATCCATTGTCGAAATTTGACGTCCTTTTTTAATTTTATTTTTTCTAAGAACTTTTGACAAATTCATTGTTTTCGAAATCTCTTTTTTCAAAATTCGGTATTTTCTGGAAATTTCAACTTTTATCAAATCATCTATTTTCAAATCTCAAAATTAATTTCGTTTCTTAAAATTTGACTTTCTCTGGGAAATTTTGGCTTTCTTTTAAAATTCAATACTTTTCTTGAAATTGGAAGTTTTATCGACATTTTCTTTTCTTTCGAAATTATTTTACCAATTTTTCAAAATTCGATTTATCCGAAAACTTGGAATTTTTTTTAATTCGTCTTGTTCTCGAAATTTCAATTTATTCCCAAAATTTAACTTTCTCTGATACACTGCAATTTTTTTATTTTCTTCTTCTTTAAAAAACTACGACTTTTGAAAAAGTTCGACAATTTTTTTTAAACTTTTAATTTATTACAATTTCTCTATTCGAAATTTTACATTTTTATTTAAAAAATTTTACCTATTTCTGAAAATTTCGATTTTTTTTCTCAAAAGTTAAGGTTCTAAAGATTTTCATCTTTATTTTTTTACCTTGTTGGATATGTCTCGGTCTCGAATAGCAGAATAACCACTAAAATATCGAAAACATTCCCGAAAAAGAATATAAAGAATCCATGTCCAGCGCCATCTCTGATTCATAATAGGAACTCGACTGAAATTTATCGCAACTTACATTAACCGTAAACGTATTGTAACCAGTTTCCAGTAGATGGCGCTGTCTCTCTTTTGATTATGGCCGGTTTTTAGCGGTTTTTTGCATAGGATTTACTCGGAAGCGGGCACACGACTTCGCGAATTTAAGTCAGCTAATAAGTTACCAGCTGTTTTTTTTTAATAAATTTCAATTTTTCTCTCCTGATTTTGATAGTTTTCTTTGAACTTAAAACTTCTACATTCTCTTTTTTCTATCATTTCAATTTTGAACTCAAAAGTAATTTTAAAAACGCCAAATATTTCAAAATTTTCTTCTTAAAATTTGCAATTTTATCTTTTTTTTTTTAATTTCGATTTCAAGTTCGAAGTTCAGCATTTTGGAAATTTTCTTGTCGGCCTTTTGATTTTTTTGTCCCAAAATTCTAAGTTTCAGTCTTTTTAAAGCTTTAAAAAAAATCGACTTTTTATAAGAATTTTAATTTGTTTCGAAAATTCGATTCAAAATGTTATTTTTTCCGAGTTCGAAGTTCAGTAGTTTCCCTAGCATTTTAGAAATTTTCTCGTCGATCTTTTGATTTTTTTGTCTGAAAATTCTGAGTTTCAGTCTTCTTAAAGCTTTAAAAAAAATATAAGAATTTTAATTTGTTTCGAAAATTCGATTCAAATTGTTATTTTTTCCTAGTTCGAAGTTCAGTATTTTCCTTAGCATTTTAGAAATGTTCTCGCCGACCTTTTGATTTTATTGTCTCAAAATTATGAGTTTTAGTTTTTTACTTCTTAAAGCTTAAAAAAACGACTTTTGTAAGAATTTTGATTTGTTTCGAAAATTCGATTCAAAATGTTATTTTTTCCGAGTCGAAGTTCAGTATTTTCCTTAGCATTCTAGAAATTTTCTGGTCGACCTTTTGATTTCTTTGTCTCGAAATTCTGAGTTTCAGTCTTCTTAAAGCTTTAAAAAAAATCGATTTTTTATAGGAATTTTAATTTGTTTCAAAAATTCGCTTCAAAATGTTATTTTTTCCAAATTCGAAGTTCAGTATTTATCTTAGCATTTTAGAAACTTTCTTGTCGACCTTTTGATTTTTTTGTCTCAAAAATTCTGAGTTTCAGTCTTGTTCTCGAAGTTTAAATTTATTCTCAAAATTTAACTTTCTCTGAAACATTGCAAATTTTTTATTTTCTTCTTCTATGAAAACTTCGACTTTTGAAAAATTTCGACAATTTTTTTAAACTTTTAATTTATTACAATTTCTCTTTTCGAAATTTCACAATTTTTCACAAAATTTAAATTTGTTTAAACATGTCAGATTTTTAAATTTGTTCTGCGAATTTCAATCTGTTGTCAAAATTAGTCTTTTCAAAAATTATGCGTTTTTTGAGAACTTTTGACGAATTCATTTCTTTCGAAATCTCTTTTTTTCCAAATTAAGCTTTTTCTGGAAATTTCAACTTCTATTTCGAACGAAACTCATCTATTTTTAGGCCTGAAAATTTAATTTTTTTCTTAAAATTTAACTTTCTTTGGGAAATTTTGACCTATTTTTAAAATTCAATACTTGTTTCGAAACTGGAAGTCTTATCGACATTCTCTTTTCTTTCGAAATTATGGCAATTTTCTCAAAATTTAAATTTATTAGAAAATTTGGAAATTTCAAATTTCTTGTCAAAATTAAAATCTATCTGAAAAATTAAAAATGTTTTGTCGAAATTTCCAGCTTTTCTTAAAATTTTGACTACTTCTTTGAAATTTTTCCTAAAATTTGACTTTGTTCTTCTTTATTGAAAAACTTTGACTTTTTTAAAGTTCGACAAATTTTTTTAAGCGTCCAGTTTATTTTTATAATTTCTCTTTTTAATATTTTACAGTTTTAAAAAAATTTAAATATGTCTAAAAATTTCAAGTTTTTAAGTTGTTCTGGGTTTCAAAATGCGAAGTTTTTGTCTCTAAAATTTTACCCTTTTTTGAGATATTTTGATAAATTCACTTTTTTTGAAATTTGTTCCTTTTTCTCAATTGTTTTCGAAATCTCTTCCTTTTTCTCAATTTTTTCGAAGTCTCTTTTTCTCAATCTTTTCGAAATCCCTTCCTCTTCCTCAAAATTCGGCTTTTTTTGGAAATTTCAGCTTTTATTTCGAACTTTGATATTTGCTGTTTCTGTAAATTTCCTCTCTGAAAAACTTCGACTTTTTTACAGTTCGACAAATTTTTTTAAGTGTCCAGTTTATTTTTACAATTTCTCTTTTTGATATTTTTTTACAGTTTTTAAAAAAACTCAAATTTGTCTAAAAATTTTAAGTTTTCAATTTGTTCTGGGTTTCAATCTATTGTCAAAATCCGACGTTGTTTTTTCTGAAATTTTACCTTTTTTGAGAACTTTTGATAAATTTATCATTTTTGAAATTTTTTGCTTTTTCTTCGTTTTGTCGAAATCTCTTCCTTTTTCTCAATTTTTTCGAAGTCTCTTTCTTTTTCTCAACTTTGTCTAAATTTCTTCCTTTTCTTTAAATTTTTCAGTCTCTTTTTCTCAATTTTTTCGAAATTTCTCCATTTTTCTCAAAATTCAGCTTTTTCTTGAAATTTCTGGTTTTATTTCAAATTTTGATCTTTGCTGTTTCTGTAAATTTAGATTTTTTTTTCACAAAAGTATAAATTTTTTTTAATGAAATTTCAAGGCTGTAGAAAATTTATTAATAAAAAAGTAAAATCATGATAAAGATAGTTTTTAGAAATGTCGACTTTCCAAAATGGTCTTGTTCTAGAAATTTCAAAATTGATGTGATTTTTCAAAATGTTAGTGCAAATCAATCAAAACTTTTGGAAAATCACATCAATTTTGAAATTTCTAGAACAAGACCATTTTGGAAAGTCGAAATTTCTAAAAACTATCTTTATCATGATTTTACTTTTTTATTAATAAATTTTCTACAGCCTTGAAATTTCGTGAAAAAAGTTAAATTACTTTTGTGACAAAAAAATCTAAATTTACAGAATGTGAAAATTCCTAGAAAAGTATTTTTGGAAATTTGGACTTCAGTAGGTCACTTGATTAATGAGTATTCATTTCTGCGTGTCTATCCACTCTAGCTTTTGTTTATTTATTTTTCAGGGGGCCAACATTGTCTTTTAAAAAGCCGCATGCGGCTCACAAGCCGCAGTTTGCCGATCTCTGACCTAGTCCGTTTATAAATTAAAAAAGTCAGAAACACATTTTTTTAAAATTATTTTCACCAAAATATCTTCTGGAATCATAACGGTGACGTCTTCTTTATTTTATAAAATGGGAAACAGATCAGCAAAGTTTAAAAAGGTCGGAAAAATCAAAAGAGAATAAAAATTCGAGGTTAATAATTAAACATTTATACAATCATTGTTCCAAAAATTTGAATTTTTGAAGTGAAAATTTTAGACGCGTTGGGTGACCAAAGATAGGAGACAAATGAATGGTTTCGCGTTCCTAATAACGCTAATTTGAACTACAGACATGCTCTGATATCTTGTAAGTTCAGCTACCTGTGAATAGGTCCCGCAATAGAATTAATTAAAAAAGGGTGAGATTACCAGCTAGGTTAGAACTCGGACCTCGCTACGCACGTAATCGAAGCATTCATTCTGGACTACTGGACCACTTCAGGTTGCATTTTTGAAAGCTAAACTGGCCTGATAATCTAACCCTGAATGTGCGAAAATCTGCATACTGTAATTGTTTAAATTGTGTTTTAATTTGATTATTATTATTCCTATTCTATCCATAAGTGAAAATTGTTTATATTAGAAAAAAAAATACTGGCAAAATAGCTGGCAATTGGCAATAAAAGCGACACAACGGTAAAAAATATACGCCCCGCGTAAAACTCGAACCTACAATTTTACGTCTCTTCGCATCTCCCTGCTAGTGACTTATTACTTTTTGCTTACTAACTTATTAATGATTTTGTTTGCATTTTTGATCTATCAAATTTGGATGCTATTTATGCTATGAAATTAATTTTTCTTTGCGATTGGAATCTCGTACAGGTAACAATTACAAAGAAACGATGAGCAGCTTTCTATCATACAGGGTGAGTCAGAAAGAATAAGCCAACACCTAACTGGAGTAACTAAACACCAAAATATTACGATTGAGCTCAAATGCCTTATACCAATATCGCTGGTTTAGGAGATACAGGGTGTTCAAAGTTTAAATTTTATTCTAAAATTTCTCAAAAATTGAGAAAGTTTTGATGCTATAAATTTAATATTTGGGATGTTTTTCGGTGTAAGAATTGCGACAAATTTTAAGTTTATTTTGACTATGCCCCTAGAGGGCACTAGTTTCACATTATTATTTACCTAAATTAAAAAATATTTTTTTTATTTGTTGAGTTACGCTTAAAGCAGGTTAATATTATAAAAGAACAATCAATTCTACAAAGAAAAGGTACTTTTGTTTGGGTTGCCTAAAGTTATTGGTTTTTGAGTTATTTGCATTTAAAAGGTTCAATGTAATTTTTTTGATATTTTATTTTTAAAATATGCAAAGATACGGAGAAGGAATCAAAGCCGCTGTAAATAACAATTAAAATTATTGGTATTAGAGACAATAATAAACTTCAAATCGAATATTGGAAGTGTCTACCACCCACTTCAATAAATTTCAAATTTCACTTTCTTAAATGTCAAAATTAAAATGTTCATATTATTTTTAAATGCATTTGAGGCTTCTTGGAATATTTACCGCAACTCCTGAATATAATTGAATTCTTTCTGAAAAACTGAATTCTTCAAATTTAAAAAAATATTATATCTGCGCCTTAAAAAATCGTAAAAAAATACATTAAAATTTTTAAATGCAAATATCTTAAAAACTCATCGTTTTAGACGACTCAAATAAGAGTACCTTTTCTTTGTAGAATTAATCATTCTTTTATATTCTTTATTAGTTTTAGGCGTAACTTAACATACAAAAAAAATATGTATTAATTTACACAAATAATATGGCGAATTTAGCGCCCTCTAGGAGAAAGGTCAAAATAAGCTTAAAATTCGTAATTCTTACACCAAAAAACATAAAACTTTTAATTTTTAGATTTTTAACATCAAAACTCTTTCAGTTATTGAGAAATATCTGAAAAAAAATTAACTTTTAAACGTCCTGTATCTCGTAAACCAGCCACATTGGTATAAGGCAAGGGTCGGCACAGTTTTAAGCCAAAAGAGTCATCCGCAATGAGAAAATTGGTTTCGTAAATTTCAAAGAGCCACAAGTTTTTATTTCTAATTTCACATTTTATTTCACAGTTAAATCAAATAAACAAGACAAAATATGGGAGAGGGGGAGACCACTCTGATTCATGTGGTCAAAAGAAAACATATTCAGCCCAAAATATCTTTTATTTTTCATAACTTAGAGCTTTATTTCAAAATTTGCCTTTTTCTCGTAAATTCGACTTTTTTAACTCTTCTCTGTATTCGTCTTTTTTTCAACCATGTTTTTAGACTTTTTTCCCTAAATCTTCCTCTCTTCTCAAAACTCGACAATCTGTGAAAATGTTTCCTTTTTTTAATTCGATTTACACTGAAAGATTCGTCTTATTTCTCAAAAATTCATCTTTTGTCGATTTCGTAATAAAAAATAGTAAAAATTTGAAGTAATAAATGTTAAATAAAATAGTTTTTAAAGATTTCGATCTTTTTCTCAAATTTTATTTTTTCGAAATTTAGATCTATTCTTAAATTAGACTTTTTTCTAAAATTATATTTTTTTAACTTTGTTCTAAATTGCGACTTTTATCTCGAAATTTCTATTCTTTTCTTTTCCACAGTTTACCATTACCCTCAAATATTGACTTTTAATAAATTCTTTAAGTTTCATTTACTTTGTGAAAATTTTGACCTGTTTTGCAAAATAAGGTGTTTCTCAAAAATCCAACTCTTAACTAAAAATTCGACATTTTATTATGTTTCTGCAAGCTGCGATTTTATTGACGAAATTCACTCATTTTCAGAATGTTTGACTTAATCTAAAAATTTGATTTTGTTCTTAAAATTGACTTTCTCTGAGAAATTTTGACTTTTTTAAATTTCAACACCTTTCTCGAAACTGAAAGTTTTACCCACATTCCTTATTTTCCTTATTTGGAAATTATTTTACCAATTTTCTCAAAATTCGAATTTTTCTGAAAATTTGAAGTTTTTTTTATTCGTTTTGTTCTCGAAATTCCAAATTTATTCTTAAAATTTAACCTTTTCTGTAAAATTGAAAATTATTTATCTTCTTTTTCTCTGAAAACCTTTGACTTTTTAAAGTTCGACAATTTTTTCTAAGTTCTGAGTTTTTAACAATTTCTCTTTTCGAAATTTTACAATTTTTCACAAAATTCAAATTTGTCTAAAAATGTTAGGTTTTTAAATTTGTTCTGGGATTCAATCTATTGTCAAAATTCGACGTTTTTTTTCTAAAATTTTGCTTTTTTAAAAATTTTTGACAAATTCATATTTTTCGAAATCTCTTTTTTTTCAAAATTAAATTTTTTTTGGAAATATCAACATTTCTTTCGAACGAAATTCATCTATTTTCAAATTTCAAAATTTGATTTTTTTTCTCAAAATTTGACTTTCTCTGAGAAATTTTGACGTTTTTTTAAAGTTTAACACTTCTCGAAATTGGAAGTTTTACTCACATTCCTTTTTATTTAGAAATTATTTTACCAATTTTCTCAAAATTCGAATTTTTCTAAAAATTGGAGGTTTTTTTTATTGGTCTTGTTCTCGAAATTCCAAATTTATTCTTAAAATTTAACTTTCTCAGAAAAATTGCAAATTATTTATTTTCGTTTTCTCTGAAAAACTGTGACTTTTTAAAGTTCGACAATTTTTTCTAAGTTCTTAGTTTTTTACAATTTCTCTTTCCGAAATTTTACAATTTTTCACAAAATTCAAATTTGTCTAAAAATTTTAGGTTTTTAAATTTGTTTTGGGATTCAATCTATTGTCAAAATTCGACGTTCTTTTTTCTAAAATTTTGCTTTTTTAAAAATTTTTTACAAATTCATATTTTTCGAAATCTCTTTTTTTTCAAAATTACATTTTTTTCGGAAATATCAACATTTCTTTCGAACGAAATTCATCTATTTTCAAATTTCAAAATTTGATTTTTTTCTTAAAATTTGACTTTCTCTGGGAAATTTTGACGTTTTTTTAAAGTTTAACACTTCTCGAAATTGGAAGTTCTACTCACATTCCTTTTTATTTAGAAATTATTTTACCAATTTTCTCAAAATTCGAATTTATCTGAAAATTGGAAGTTTTTTTTATTCGTCTTGTTCTCGAAATTCCAAATTTATTCTTAAAATTTAACTTTCTCTGGAAAATTGCAAATTATTTATTTTCCTTCTCTCTGAAAAACTGTGACTTTTTAAAGTTCGACAATTTTTTCTAAGTTCTGAGTTTTTAACAAATTCTCTTTTCAAAATTTTACAATTTTTCACAAAATTCAAATTTGTCTAAAAATTGTAGGTTTTTAAATTTGTTCTGGGATTCAATCTATTGTCAAAATTCGACGTTTTTTTTTTCTAAAATTTTGCTTTTTTAAAAATTTTTGGCAAATTCATATTTTTCGAACTCTTTTTTTCAAAATTAAATTTTTTTCGGAAATATCAACATTTATTTCGAACGAAATTCATCTATTTTCAAATCTCAAAATTTGATTTTTTTTCTTAAAATTTGACTTTCTCTGGGAAATTTTGACGTTTTTTTAAAGTTTAACACTTCTCGAAATTGGAAGTTTTACCAACATTCCCTTTCCTTTCGAAATTATTTTACCAATTTTCTCAAAATTCACTTTATCTGAAAATTTGGAGTTTTTTCAATTCGTCTTGTTTTCGAAATTTCGAATTTATTCTCAAAATTTAATTTTCTCTGGAAAATTGCAAATTTTTATCGAAATTTGGAACTTTTCTTAAAATGTTGACTTTTTCCTTGAAATTTTTCCTAAAATTTGACTTTTTTCTACTTTTCAAAAAAACTTCGACTTTTTTAAAATCCGACACTTTTTTAAGCTTCCAGTTTATTTAACAATTTCTCTTTTATCTGAAAATGTCAAGTTATTTAAATTTGCTTTGGGTTTCAATCTATTGCGGAAATTCAACGTTTTTTTTTCTGAAATTTTGCCCTTATTTGAGAACTTTGGACCAATTCATTTTTTTTATATCACTTCCCAATTTTTTTCTAAATCCCTTCCTTTTTCTCAAAATTCGGCTTTTTCTGGAAAATTCTAAGGTTTTTTTAAAGTTTAAAACTTTTCTCGAGATTTTCTTGAAATTTTCTTTCGAAATTATTTTACAAATGTTCTCAAAATTTAAATTTATCTGAAAATTTGGATTTTTCAAATCGTCTTGCTCTCGAAATTTCAAATTTATTTTCAAAATTTAACTCTCTCTAAAAAATTGTAAATTTTTATCGAAATTTCGAGCTTTTATTAAAATTTTGAGTTTTTCCTTGAAATTTTTCCTAAAATTCGACTTTTTTCTTCTTCTCCGAAAAACTTTGACTCTTTTAAATTTTAACAACCTTTTTTAAGTTTTCAGTTTATTATTACAATTTCTTTTTTCGAAATTTTGCAATTTTTCAAAAAATTCAAAATTCTCCAAGTATTTTAGGTTGTTAAATTTGTTTTGAGTTTTAATCTATTGTCGAAAGTCGACGTTAAGATTTTCCCTTTTTTGAGAACTTTCGATAAATTTAATTTTTTCGAAATTTCTCCCTTTTTCCGAATTAAATAAATTCATTTTTTTAAATTTATACATTTTTCCCAGTTTTTTTTGAAATCATTTCCTTTTTCTCAAAATTTGTCTTTTTCTGGGAAATTTTGACCCATTTTTAAAGTTCACCTCTTCTCGAAATTTTCTTGGAATTTTCTTTCGAAATTATTATACCAATTTTCTCAAAATTCGAATTTATTCGAAAATTTGGAGTTTTTTTTTAATTCATTCTGTTTTCGAAATTGCAAAATTTAGCTTTCTCTGGAATATTGCAATTTTTTATCGAAAGTTCGAGTTGTTCAAAACTTTTTCCATGACATTCTTTCTAAAATTAAAGTTTTTTCTTCTTCACTGAAAAACTTTAACTTCTTTAGAGATCGACAATTTTTTCTATGATTCCAGTTAATTTCTACAATTTCCATTTTAGAAATTTTACTATATTTCAAAAAATTCAAAATTGTCTAAAAATTTCAGGTTTTGGGTTTCAATTAATTGTCGAAATTCTACTTTTTTTTTCTAAAATTTTACCTTTTATCGAGAACTTTTGATAAATTCCCTTTTCCCAATTTTTTGGAAATCTGTTCCTTTTTTTCAATTTTTTGGAAATCTCTTTCTTTGTCTCAATTCTTTTGAAGTCTCTTTTTCTCAAAATTCGGCTTTTTCTGGAAATTTCAGCTTTTATTTTAAACTTTGATGTTTGCCGTTTCTGAAAATTTTGATTTTTTTCTCACATAAAGTAATTCATCTTTTTTTCACCAAATCCCAAGGTTTTAGAAAATTTACAAACAAAAAAATAAAAATCACGAGAAAAATATTTTTTGGAAATTTCGACTCCCCACTAGACTAGAAATTTCAAATTTCATGTATTTTTTTAAAATGTTAATACAAATCAATCAAAAATTTCTGAAAATCACTTTTTGAAATCATAACTTTTGTCAAAATTTTAGTAAAACATAAAAATCCTCAGAAAAGTATTTTTGGAAATTTCGACTTCTGTAGATCACTTATTTAACGAGTGTCTGGGTGTCTGTCTGTTCTAGTTTTTATGTATTTATTTTTTTAAGGGAATTTAAAGAGCCGCACCTTTCTTTTAAAAGAGCCCCCCCCTGGTATGAGGCATAATGAGCTCTATCGTAATATCTTTGTAACTAGTATTTTCGTTGGTTCATTCTTTCTGATTCACCCTGTATATAGTAGCTGCTTATTTATATAGAAATAGACGTTAGTGAGCGAGACCTTGATTTTAGAGTAGGCAGTTGAAATCTAATGAATTAGGAACCTCAAGAAGGCAACTGTGGGGCCGTTGTGAACATTTTTAAGAATGGACGAAAAATGTTTTAAACATTTATTCAGTTTAGTTGAAGCCAGAAGGAGATATCCTAAAATTACATGAAGATTCAAGGGGACTTAATAACAGAAGAGTTTCGTCTCTGGTATGGTGGACATACTGAGTTACCGTGCTCCTCTGTCTAAACTTTCTTATCCTTTGTACCAATTTTCAATTCAGAAGAGTTTCGCCTCTGATATGGTGGACATACTGAGTTACCGTGCTCTGATGTTTTGAAATTGGCCTTTTCATTCTTTCATTTTTGCATATTCCCTCATATTCCTCTCTCATTTATTTTCCTTTTCTTTGTTTCTGAAGAAGCCCCCTACGAATGTGGGCGAAACGTCGAACACTTTTAGTGTTAGTAGTTCTTTGACACGGTCCAATCCCGGAAGAAGTATATCCTGTATTTAATGTATCCTTATCGTATTGCTGAGTGAACTATTCCTTTATTCGTACAAAACAGACAAGATCAAACAAATATAAAAAAATAACGTAAAATTTCAAGGGGTGTCAATAATTAATAACACTTTGAAGATTTTTTATTTTTTTTATGATGGAAGTTTAATGTATCCTTTTCATGTTGCTGAGTAAACTATTATACAATACAAGTGGCGCAGAAAGCTGCCTATGAAGCACTTGTAGATACATAAAAGTAAAATTGTTTTAAGATGTTTGAAGTTTTAGAGTTAATTCTACAAATTTTGCATATCGACTCATCCAACGAAATAACCCATTATTTGCAGTAGGCTGCACTAGTCAGCCGTTTCAATTTAATGTTGTAATTTACCATTCACTGAGCATCTAACTAGAAAAATTCCAAGCTGCAAGGACTAAATTGTATCAAACATTGTTGCAGGTACTTATGGGTTTGCGTTTGTGGATTGATAGTTAGAGGGGTGGCCCAAATAATGTCCAGCAATTCGGCCGGAAACATTCCAATGACTGATTGTATGTGTGACGATCTTGAAGAAGGCACCAAATGCAGATGCACTGGTCCGCTTCTGATGGACATTCCCAGAAATTTATCAAAAAATTTATCAAGTTTGTAAGTATGTTACGTCAGAAATAATAGTTCAAAGTTGATTTTGTTATTCTTTGAACTTTTATAAATTTACTAGCTAATGTCACCCGACTCAACTCGCTATTGTTACGACTTCTACTTTTCTTATATTTTTAAATACAGACTGGTCCCTGATTATCCTCAAAAATTGAAATATTTGTCCCCTGAAGCCAAAACCTTTTATAGTCAGATTTTAAAATAAATCTAAATTTTTAAAAAAACGAAATTTAAAAAATAGTCGATATTATCAAAAAGATCAAAATTTTTAAGAAAGTCGAAATTTTGAAAGACGTTAAAATTTTGAAAAATGTTGAAGTTTTGAATAAAGTTGTAATTTTGAAAGAACATTTTAAAAAAACCAAAATTTTTAAATAAGTTTTTACTTTCTTCGCGTTTTTTTGGTGGAACGGACTGGTCCTTGGTTATCTTCAAAAATTGAAATACATATTTTGTCCCCTGAAACCAAGAAAAATTAAAAAACACAACAGAGGTTGCTCTAATGCGCTTCGATAGCCAAGCTATCATCTTCAGAGTGATACAGAGAGCTCTCTCTGAAGATGGCTATTGGAACGCGAATTCGAAATTTTCAAAAATGTCGAATTCTTCGGAAAATTCCGAATGTTTTAAAAATCAAAAATTTGAAAAAGCAGGAAATTATTCGTCAATACTGTCGGGAAAAATGTCGACATTTTCAAAAAGGTTGAGATTTTCAGTCAAATAAAGTTGTCAAAAAAAATGAAAATTAAAAAAAAGCCAAAATATTTAAAACCTTTGAAAGTTTCAAAAATAAACAACAAAATTTCTTCAGAGAGCTACAGAGAGCTCTGTCTAAAGATGGTTATCGAAACGCGAATTCGAAATTTTGAAAATTGTCGAATTCTTCGGAAAATTCGGAATTTTTTAAAAATCAAAAATTTGAAAAAGCAGGAAATTATTCGTCAATGCTGTTGGGAAAAATGTCGACATTTTTAAACAGGCTGAGATTTTCAGTCAAATAAAGTTGTCAAAAAAAGTGACAATTACAAAAAAGCCAAAATATTTAAAAACGTTCGAAAGTTTCAAATATAAACAACAAAATTTCTTCAGAGAGATACCAGAGCTCTCTTTGAAGATGGCAATCGAAACGCGTTAGAGCAACATTTGTTGTGTTTTTTAATCTTTCTTGGTTTCAGGGGACAACATTTGTATTTCAATCATCAAAAATTTGGAAACTTTGAGACAAATCCAATTTTCCAAAAGGGTGAGAATTCAAAAAAAGTTGAATTTTTTGAGAAAAGGTGGAGATATTTGAAAAAATCAAAATTTACAAAAAAAGTTCGAAACTCCGAGAATATCTCAATAGTTTGAACAAAGGTGTAAATTTTCAAGAAAAAGACAAAAGTTTTCAAAAATTAATATATCAATAGAATCAAATTGATAAAAAAAAAGCAAAATTTTAAAAATGCCAATTTTAAGAAAACATTACAATTTTTGTCAAAATTTTCAAAATATTTTTAATTGCGACATTGTTACAAAATATCGATTTTTTAAATAAATTTTCGCCTTTTTAAATTTCCATTGTTCCAAAATTTGATTTTATCAAATTTTCAATCTTTTCCAAAATTTCGACTTTAATTTTAAACTTTGGACTTTTGGAAAATTCGATTTGGAAAATTTGGATTTTTGCTTAAAATTTCAAGTTTTTTAAAATTACGAATTTTTTGAAAATATCGAATATTTTAAATAGTTAAATTTTTCCCAAAATTTCGAAATCTCAACGTTTTTATCAATATCAGAATATTACATAGTCAAAATTCTAAAAAAGGTTAAAACTTTTTACAAAATTTCAGCTTTTCTTAAATGTTCGACATTTGAATTTCCATTTTTCCAAAGTTTGATTTTAAAAATTGAAACACAGAACTTGTCCCCTGAAACCAAGAAAAATTAAAAAACACAACAAAGGTTGCTCTTATTTCTGTGTTTCAATTTTTGAAGATAACCAAGGACCAGTCCGTTGCATCAAAGTTTGATTTTATCAAAATATCAACCTTTTTTAAAATTTCGACTTTATTTTCAAACATTAGATTTTTGGAAAAATCGGTTTGGAAAATTTCGATTTTTGCATAAAATTTCAAGTTCTTAAAATTACGATTTTTTGGAAAATATTGAATAATTTGAATGGTTAAATTTTTCTCAAAATTTTGAAAGGTCAACGTTTTTACCAATATCAAAATATTATACAGTCAAAATTCTGAAAAAGGTTAAATCTTTTTAAAAAATTTCAGCTTTTCTTAAATGTTCGACATTTGAATTTGCATTGTTCCAAAATTTGATTTTATCAAAATATCAATCTTTTTTAAAATTTCGAATTTATTTTCAAACTTTAGATTTTTGGAAAAATCGCTTTGGAAAATTTCGATTTTTGCATAAAATTTCCAGTTTTTAAAATTACGAATTCTTAGAAAATATCGAATAATTTAAATCGTTAAATTTTTCTTAAAATTTTGAAAGGTCAACGTTTTTATCAGTATCAAAATATTATACAGTCAAAATTCTGAAAAAGGTTAAAACTTTTTACAAAATTTTAGCTTTTCATAAATGTTCGACATTTTCTCAATGTTCGACATTTTCTCAAATGTTTGACGTTTTTTTTAAAATTTCCGCTTTATTTACAATTTCGACATTTTCTAAAGTTTTAGGTTTTTTCAACTTTTCTACTTTTTTAAATATCTCGACCCTAAAATTTCGATTTTTTTTTAAATTTTCAGTATTACTTAAAATTTCAAATTTTTTGAATATTTATAATTTTTTAAAAATTTGGCCCATTTTTTTTTGAAAATTCTTTTGTTATTTTTATTATTATTCCTTGTTTACAAAATTTCGTGGTTTTTCAAAATTTAACTTTTTTGCAAACTTTCGATTTTTTTGAGAACATTTTCTGTCAAATTTCGATTTTTTTTGTGAATTGTTCGACTATTTCGCAAAATTCCACCTGTTCTGAAGATTTGGCCATTTTTGGTCAAATTTGGAGTTTTTTTTATGTCGCCTTTTTTATTTAAATTTCGACTTCTTTTGAAATTTTCGATATTCTTTTTGAAAAATTGAATTATTTGACAGATTTGAATTTTTAAACCATTGAAGTGTTTGATTTTATTAAATTAGGTTTTTTTTCAAAATTTTAGCTTTTTCTCAAAATATTGACTGCCTGAAAATGGCGACTTTTTTTAAAAAGTGTGACTTCAATTTTTATTGAAAATCTAGACTTTCTTGAAGATTTCGACTTTTTTTAATATTTTGACTTTATCTTTTAAAAATATCGTATTTTAAATTTTGAAATTTTTTCCATTTCCGCTTTTTTCAAATGTTAACTTACGGTATAAAATACCACACTTTGACAATGTCGCCTTTCTTCAAGATTTTGATTTAACCTCGAATATTTTGAAAATTTTGACAAAAATTGTGATGTTTTCTCAAAATTGGCATTTTTAGAGTTTTGATTTCTTTTCCATCAATTTGATTCTATTGCAATATTAATTTTTGAAAACTTTTGTCTTTTTCTTGAAAATTTACACCTTTGTTTAAATTTTTGAGAATTTCTGGAACTTTTTTTGCCAATTTGGATTTTTTCAAATATCTCCACCTTTTCTCAAAGGCTCAACTTTTATGTTGTAAATGGGATTTTGTCTAAAAAATTACTTTTTGTTAAATATTCATCCTTTTAGAAAATTGGATTTTTCTCAAAGTTTCCAAATTTTTGATGAGTGAAATACAAAACTTGTCCCCTGAAACCAATAAAGATTAAAAAAACACATAAAAGGTTGCTCTAACACGTTTCGATAGCAAGCTATCATCTTCAGCGGGATATCTCTCTGAGGATGATAACAAGGTTTTTTTTTCCTCAATTTTCGACTCTTTTCTCAAATATCGACTTTTTTCTCAAAATTTTGACCTTAATATTGAAATGTTAACATTTTTCTTGAAATTTCGACTTTAAACTCAAAATTTCGCCTTTTTTTCTCAAAATTTCGCCTTTTTTTCTCAAAATTTCGACCTTTTTCTCGAAATTTCGACTTACGTTTTTCTCTAATTTCGACTTTTTTCGTGAAAGTTTGACTTTTTCTCGAAATTTCGACTTTAAACCCAAAATTTCGTCTTTTTTTCTTAAAATTTCGCCTTTTTTTCTCAAAATTTCGACCTTTTTCTCGAAATTTCGACTTACGTTTTTCTCTAATTTTGACTTTTTTCTTGAAGTTTCTACCTTAAACTCGAAGTTTCGACCTTGATGTCAAAATTTCGACTTTTTTTCTCAAAAACCAACTTTGTTCTCGAAATTTCGATCCTAATCACGGAATTTCTATTTAAGACTCGAAATTTCGAGTTTTTTCTCGAAATTTCAACTTTTTTTACAAATTTCGACTCTTTTTCTCGAAATTTCGGCTTTTTTCTCAAAATTTCGACTTTTTTATAGAAATTTTGACTTTTTTCTCAAATTTCGACATTTTTTCATGAAAGTTTGACTTTTGTCGCGAAATTTCGACTTTAAACTCAAAATTTCGCCTTTTTTTTTCAAAATTTCGCGTTTTTTTCTCAAAATTTCGACCTTCTTCTCGAAATTTCGACTTGCGTTTTTCTTTCATTTCGACTTTTTTCTCGAAATTTCTACCCTAATCTCTAACTTTCGACCTTAATGTCAAAATTTCGACTTTTTTTTCTTAAAAACCGACTTTTTTCTCGAAATTTCGATTTTAATCACGAAATTTCGATTTAAAACTCAGAATTTCGAGTTTTTCCTCGAAATTTTAATTTTTTTCACAAATTTCGACTCCTTTTCTCTAAATTTCGGCTTTTTTCTCAAAATTTCGACTTTTTTCTAGAAACTACGACTTTTTTCTCAAATTTCGACATTTTTTCATAAAAGTTTGACTTTTTTCTCAAAATTTCGACTTTTGTTTCAAGTTTCGACTTTTTTCTCGAAATTTTGACCTTAATTTGAAAAGTTCGACTCTTTTCTCGCAATTTCGTTTTTTTTTCAATTTTCGACTTTTTTTCCAAATATCGACTTTTTTCTCGAAATTTTGACCTTATTATCGAAATTTTGACATTTATCTTGAAATTTCAACTTTAAACTCAAGGTTTCGACTTTTTTTCTTTAAATATCGACTTTTGTCTGGAAATTTCGACTTTTATCTGGAAATTTCGACCTTAATCTCGAATTTACGACTTTTTCTCAAATTTCGATTTTGAACTCGAAATTTCGATTTTAAACTCAAAATTTCGAGTTTTTTCTCAAATTTCGACTTTTTTCTCGAAATTTCAACCTTAATCTTGGAATTTCGAGTTTTTTCTCGAATTTCGACTTTTTTCTCGAAATTTTGACTTTTTTCTCGAAATTTTTCTCGAAAATTTTCTCGAAATTTTGACTTTTCTCAAATTTCGATTTTTTTATCGAAATTTCCACCTTTCTCTCGAAATTTGGTTTTTTTTCTGAATTTTAGACTTTTTTGTCAAAATTCGACTTTTTTTGAAATTTTGATCTTAATATCAAAATTTCGACATTTTTCTCGAAATTTGGACTTTTTTTTCGAAATTTCGACTTTTTTTCTCGAAATTTTGACTTTTTTCTTAAACATGGACTCTTTTCCTCAAAATTTCGACTTTTTTCTCAAAATCTCGATTTTTTTTTCCACATTTCGACTTTTTCTCGATACATTTCGAAATTTCGATTTTTTTCTCGAAATTGCGACCTTAATCTGAAAAGTTTGACTTTTTTCTCAAAATTTTGTCTTTTTTCTCAATTTTCAACTTTTTACTTAAATATCTACTTTTTCTCGAAATTTTTACCTTATTATCGAAATTTTGACATATATCTTGAAATTTCAACTTTAAACTCAACGGTTCGACTTTTTTTTCTCTAAATATCGACTTTTTTCTGGAAATCTCGACTTTTATCTGGAAATTTCGACCTTAATCTCGAATTTACGACTTTTTTTCTCAAATTTCGATTTTAGACTCGAAATTTCGATTTTAAACTCGAAATTTCGAGTTTTTTCTCAAATTTCGACTTTTTTCTTGAAATTTCGACCTTAATCTTGGAATTTCGAGTTTTTTCTCGAATTTCGACTTTTTTCTCGAAATTTCGACTTTTTTCTCGACATTTTTTTCGAAATTTTGACTTTTTCTCAAATTTCGATTTTTTTATCGAAATTTCCACCTTTCTCTCGAAATTGGTTTTTTTCTCAATTTTAGACTTTTTTGTCAAAATTCGACTTTTTTCGAAATTTTGACCTTAATATCAAAATTTAGACATTTTTCTCGAAATTTCGACTTTTTTTTCTCGAAATTTCTCAAACTTGGACTCTTTTCCTTAAAATTTCGACTTTTTTCTTAAAATCTCGATTTTTTCCCAAATTTCGACTTTTTTCTCGATACATTTCGAAATTTCGATTTTTTTCTCGAAATTGCGACCTTAACCTGAAAGGTTTGACTTTTTTCTCAAAAATTTGTCTTTTTTCCCAATTTTCAACTTTTTTCTTAAATATCTGCTTTTTCTCGAAATTTAATATCGAAATTTTGACATTTTTCTTGAAATTTCGACTTTAAGCTTAAAATTTCGACCTTTTTTTCTTGAAATTACGACTTAGGTTTTCTCAAATTTCGACTTTTTTTTCTCGAAATTTCGACCTTAATCTCGAAATTTTGACTTTTTTCTCAAATTCCTACTTTTTTCTCGAAATTTCTATCTTAATCACGGAATTTCGATTTAGAACTGGAAATTTTAACTTTAATTTCAAAATTGAGGAAAAAAGACGAAGTTTTTTTAATTAAAAATAGCAATTATTCGACGCACCCTACTACCAACTGTCAAGATTGTTGGGAAAGGGAAGTGGTGGAACGCAACTATCATCTGCCTAATTTAATCATAGAGGGTAGAAATTTCCACTTATTATCGAAATTTCGAGAAAAAAATTGATATCTAGATCGAAGTTTCGAGATTAAAATCGACATTTGGACTGTGATCTCGAAAATTTAAGAAAAAAATAGAAATTTTGAGAAAAAAGTCCAATTTTCGAGAAAAAAGTCGAAATTTTTAGTGCAAAGTCGAAATTTCGAGTTTAGAGCCGAAATTTCGAATTTAAATCCGAAATCTTGAGATTAAAGTCGAAATTTCAAGAAAAAAATTCGAAATTTCGAAAAAAAATTTAAAATATCTAAAAATATTTCTTTTAAATCAATGTTGTTTCTGAGCTTTCATAAAATGTCGACTTTCAACTCGAAATTTCGCCTTTTTTTTCGAAAATTCTACTTTAACCTTGAAATGTCGATAAAAAAGTCGAAATTTTGGTTAATAAAAAATTGAAATTACTGAACGCACCCTACTGCTAGATGTCAATATTAAATTGTAAAGGGGTTTAGAATATATTCTTATATTCTAAGGGTTGGTGGGGCGCAACTATCACCTGCCTAACGCAGAGGTCAGCAAACCGCGACTCGCGAGTCGCATGCGGCTCTTCAAAAGACAATGGCGACTTTTTAAATTCCCTTAAAAAAATAAATCAATAAAAGCTGAAATGGACAGACACGCAGAAAATGAGTACTCATTAAACAAGTGATCTACAGAAGTCGAAATTTCCAAAAATACTTTTCTAGGAATTTTCACTTTTTGCTTAAATTTTGACAAAAAAAGTTATGATTCCAAGAAGTATTTTTTTTTCATTTTCAATTGATTTGTATTAACATTTTGAAAAAATACATGAATTTTAAATTTTTTAGAAGAAAACCAATTTCAAAAATCGAAATTTCTAAAAAATAGTTTCCTCACGATTTTTATTTTTTTTATTTATAAATTTTCTACAGACTTGAAATTTCGTGAAAAAAAGTTGCATTACTTTTGTGAAAAAAATCTAAATTTACAGAAACAGCAAATATTTAAGTTCGAAATAAAAGATGAAATTTCCAGAAAAAGCCGAATTTTGAGAAAAAGGGGGAGATTTCAAAAAAATGGAGAAAAAGGGACTTCGAAAAAATTGAGAAAAAAAGGAAGAAATTCAGACAAAGTTGAAAAAAAGAAAGAGATTTCGAAAAAATTGAGAAAAAGGAAGAGATTTCGAAAGAATTGAGAAAAAGCAAAAAATTTTGAAAAAGATGAATTTATCAAAAGTTCTCAAAAAGAGGTAAAATTTTAGTAAAACCACTTCGGAAAGATTGAGAAAAGAAAACGTTGCAAAAAATTTAAATTTAAGAAAAAGAAAGAAATTTCAAAAACAGTGAATTTATCAAAAGTTCTGAAAAAAGGGTAAAATTTTAGAAAAAAAAAACGTCGGATTTTGACAATAGATTAAATTTTTAGACAAAATTGAATTTTTTTTAAAAACTATAATATCAAAAAGAGAAATTATAAAAATAAACTGGACGCTTAAAAAAATTTGTCGAACTTTAGAAAAGTCGAAGTTTTTCAAAGAAGAAGAAAAAAGGCACATTTTAGAAAAAATGTCAACAAAAAAAGTCAAAATTTTAAGAAAAGCTCAAAATTTCGACAAAAATTTGTAATTTTCCAGAGAGATTTAAATTCTGAGGAGAAATTTGAAATTTCGAGAACAGGACGATTAAAAAAAACAAATTTTTCGATAAATTCGAATTTTGAGAAAATTGCCAAAATAATTTCGAAAGAAAAGAGCAAAAAATCCTTCTATGGACTCTATGCAAGAATAAAGGATAATATTTGTCGACAAAAAATTTGTAATTTTCCAGAAAGATTTATATTTTGAGAAGAAATTGAAATTTCGAGAACAGGACGATAAAAAAAACAAATTTTTCGATAAATTCGAATTTTGAGAAAATTGTCAAAATAATTTCGAAAGAAAAGAGCAAAAAATCCTTTTATGGACTCTATGCAAGAATAAAGTATAATATTTGTCGACAAAAAATTTGTAATTTTCCAGAGAGATTTAAATTTTGAGAAGAAATTGAAATTTCGAGGACAAGACGATTTCAAAAAATCCAAATTTTTCGAAAAATTCGAATTTTGAGAAATTGCCATAATTTCGAAAGAAAAGAAAATATCGATAAAACTTCCAGTTTCGGGAAAAGTATTGAATTTTAAAAAATTGTCAAAATTTTCCAGAATAAATCAAATTTTAAGTTTTGAACTTTTTTTGTAAATTTCGATTTTTTTTTAAATTGTTCAGCTTTTCTTAAAGTCTCAACTTTTATGTTGTAAATGGAATTTTGTCCGAAAAATTTAACTTTTTTTTAAATTCTCATCCTTTTGGAAAATTGGATATTTCTCAAAGTTTCCAAATTTTTGATAATTGAAACCCCTGAAACCAAGAAAGATTAAAAAACACAACAAATGTTATTCTAACGCGTATCGAAAGCCAAGTTTTAATCTTCAGTATCTCTCTGAAGATGATAGCTTGGCTGTCGAAACGCGTTAGAGCAATATTTGTTGTATTTTTTAATTTGTCTTGGTTTCAGGACACAAGTTTTGTATTTCAATTTTTGAAGATAACCAAGGGCCAATCCAAAACCAAAATTTTTGATATTCACGAACTTTTTTCAGGCTTTTCACTATTTTAGAATATTTTTACTTTTTATTATTAACATTTCAATTTTTTCTGAAAGTTATGACTATTTTTCAGAATTTGATTATTTGGCACAGTTTCTACCTTTTTTCTAAATGACTATTTGTAATTTTGACTGTTTTCAACATTTTTTCTTTAAATTTTGACCTTCTTCTAGAAACTTCGAACTTTCGCAACTTCGAGCTTTTGAAAAATTTGAAGATTTTTATTTTTTTTTAAGAAACTGACCTTTAAATTGCGAATTTTAAAATTTTGAATGAATCGTATAAAACTAATTCGAAACAACTAAGTTTTGATTTTAAAGCTAATATTTTAGAAAGGAGTATTTTTCAAGCCTTAACTGAAAGGTTTACAAAAATCAAATTTTTTTTTTAAATTTTGACCTTCTCGAAACTTCGACATTTCGCAACTTCGAACTTTTGAAAAATTTAAAGATTTTTATTTTTTGGAGAAACTGACCTTTAAATTGCGAATTTTTAAATTTTGAATAAATCGTATAAAACTAATCCGAAACAATTAAATTTTGATTTTAAAGCTAACATTTTAGAAAGGAGTATTTTTCAAGCCTTAACTGAAAGGTTTACAAAAATCAAAATTTCCAGTTTAAAATCTAAACAGGAATTTTGAAAAAAAAGCAAAGCGAAATTTTTGCGTCAATTTAGAAATTATGATCTTTAAATCGAAATGCGAATTAAAATTTTGAATTTTTCTCGAAATTTTGTCATCATTTTCAAATTTTGTCTTTAAAAATGTCCAGGTACAATTTTATAGAAATTGAAAAATTATTTTGGCCTTAATCTCTGCATTTCAACTTTGGTTTAAAAATTTTAACTTTATTTATGAAATTTCAACTTTAAATTGTATTTGACAATTTTCACGTTTATCCCAAATTGTTGCAATTAAAAAAAAATTTGAAAATCCTAATTATTTGAGGATTCGATACTCGCGTCAGTTTTAGGGAGGGAAACCCGCCAATAATAACGACGTGAACGATATTTCCTTTCTTTGGATTAGGTAATCCCAGAAGAGCTAAGATTCCGAGATCTTCTGTCAGCCAATTAAGCTGAAACGGTTAAAGCTTCCACCATAAATTCGTCTTTTTTTTGAAATCACCATCGCCTTAAAGCTTCCCTAGCACAAATTTCTAATAATGACGCAGCTCGTTTACCTCACAGATTACGAGAAGGGTAATTCCTAGCAGAAAACCAATCAGTTGTGGACAATATTCTCATTACAAAGTTAAAATAATATGGAAGCCAGAAGCATTTACTATAGACGAGTTGGACCTCTAATTTTTTAAAAATTCAGTATTTCCCATTCAGTATTTCCCCGGATATTATCTTGAGAATATTAAGTCATTCATATAAATTGTACATTTTAAGTATCGCCTCGTGTAACAAAAAAAAATTTGACATTTTGACCTAAATACGAGGGCACACATTTGTGTGAATACAAAGGGCGTTGTCATGCCAATTTCAGTTATAACTTCTGGGTCAAACCACTGACGTCTTCTAGGACTTTTTCAACAAAATATTTTCCTGGCAGTTTTAGCAGCTGGTGTCTTTTCATTTTCTTTTAACTAGGGCACGTTTGATCAGGAAACCATATTGTTGCGTGTCATCAATTCGCACAAATAAAAACCATTAAACATTTATATTTAGTAGAACGACTAACTACTTATTCGTGTAACCATAATTTGTAACTTACTGATTTCGGATGAGATTCTTAGCTTAGGTTGATGTCTCACACATACTAGAATATTTGATATGTCGAAGTCTCGAACGCACAATTATATATTTCCTTAACAGCCCTAATTGCTTGTAAATATTCGACAGATGTCTCGAAACTATAAGTAATTTCTCGAGTTGCCTATCCTGAATCCTGCGTAGCCTAATAATAATAATAATAACCGTTTAGTATCTTAACAACTTGTAACTTCGCAGTTTGTTGCAATATTTTATTTATTTAAAAATAGCAGACATGAACAAACAATAATTTTAACAGATTCCTTTGGTTTTATTTTGATAGATGGAATATGTTTTCAATTCCAGTTTTTTAAACAAATGTCTGAATACAATCAAAATTGCAGTGTATGTATTTAAAAGTATTTAGCTAGCGCATCATTAGGTTGTTAGTGTCACTTGGGTCTAATACAAACGTTTAGAGTTTTTGTTGCATTAGCTAAATTAAGGGATGGTCATCAAGCCGTTTTCTCGTATATCGATTCTAATTCATTTGAGATTCAAGATTAGCTAAACCCAAAACAATTACAAACTTCGTTGTTGTTATCGCTTAGACTAATAAAGCCACAAAAGGTTGTGTTTTTGTCCTAGATTTCCTCGGCACTTTGCTTGATGATGACCGCTGGCCTGATTATTTTATGAGCTGTAACATAACCTAAATTCAAATTTAGAATACTCTGCCTCAATATTTACATTGGTTGATATAGAGATCTCAAGATATAAAAAACAGAATAATTTTTTTATTTCATAAGACTCGAAGATGGTTATAAGTTATAATGGATATCAGGCCCGTAACCAGGATATTTGGGGGGGGGGGGGGGGGTTGCGATCCTTCTGCTAAAACTACCTAGTCTTTGTTTGCGTTTAGGTTAGAGCTAAGAAGCCACAGTCCAATACTACTTTACTATTAATATTACTATTGTATACAAGTATACTAAAATATAAAAAAATACACTAAAAACATTTCTACAGTCTAATTCTTCTAACATTCTGACAAAGCAGCTGCAGAAAAATCTCTTTTTTTTTAATTTCGATTTCGTTCATACTTTTTTAGAGTTTTTTTAAGTTCAAGTTTCCTTCTAACGTCCAACTCTTTTTCTAATTGGCAACAACTTTAATTCCTACGTTCTTATTTTTGGCAATTTTGGGAATTATTGTTGTTATCTAAATTTGTAATGTCGAAATGCGTTTGATTCTTCCGAATTTCGAAAATAATTTTTGCTATAAAGTTAAATATCGTTTTTTTTTTGAAAATTTTCGGACAACGAATGTGGAACCGTCAGATTTAAATTGGAAATTTGGACGAAAAAAGACCAAATTTCACGAAAATCCCGAAATTTACGGAAAAAGTCCAAATTTTAGGAAAAACGTTGAAATTGAGGTTGGAACTAAAAATCTTGAGAAAAAAATAGCAAATTTAGAGAAAAATTCGATATTTTTTTGAAGCGCCCAAGGTTTCTTAGATACATAAAAGAATGTTAAGAAAACTAGAAAACAAACGTGTTCAACTCATGCACATTCATTTTAGAACACGTGGATGCTCCTGAAAAATCCCCAACGTTGTCCCTAAGTTTGGGGACAAACTTCAAAATTGGCAACCTCGCAAATAGCAAAGTTCCATGATTAGGATAAAACTGTCGAGATTGGAGTAGAAATTTAAAAAATAATAAGACATTTCGATTTTAAATGTGAAACTCTCGGAAAACGAATGTAGAACCGTCAGATTCAAATTGGGAATTTGGAAGAAAAAAAGACCAAATTTCACGAAAATCCTGAAATTTACGGAAAAAGTCTAAATTTTAGGAAAAAAGTTGAAACTGTAGTTTGAACCTAAAAATCTTGAGAAAAAATATCAAATTTAGAGAAAAACTCGATATTTTATTTAAACCACCAAAGATTTACTAGATACATAAAAAAATATCAAAAAAAAGAAACCTTTTCAACTCATGCACATTCATTTTACCACACGTGGATGCCCCTAAAAGATCCCTAATTTGGCACTAAATTTGGGGAGAAAACTTCATAATTGGCAACCCCGCAAATAGCGAAATTACGTGACAAAGGTGAAAATTTCGAGACTAAAGTAGACATTTCAGGAGAAGAAAGACATTTCAGAAGGAGATAGACATTTTGATTTTAAAATCGACGTTTTCGGAAAACGAATGTAGAACCGTCAGATTTAAATTAGGAGTTTGGAAGAAAAAAGACTACATTTCACGAAAAATCCCCCAATTTACGGAAAAAGTTCACATTTTAGGAAAAACGTTAAAACTATAGTTTAAACTGAAAATCTTGAAAAATAGACTGATTTTAGATGGTTTTTTTGTCATTTCGACTTTTTTTTAAAGAATTCAACTTTTCTAAAGATTGAATTTCATGACGAGATGATGAAATTTTGTTTTGAAAATTTCGAGCCTTTCTGAAAATTTCGACTCTTTTTTTAAGCTTTTTAATAGCTTTCACAGTTTTTTAATACCATTTTGAAGATTTGGACTTTTTTTTGGAAATGACGAATTTTGTCGAAAATTTTATTTATTTAGAAATTTTGACCATTTTTCAATTTGAATTAGATTTTTTGTTAAATGCGAACTATGTTAATATTTTTATTTTTTTTTCTTAAAATTCAAAGATCAAAATCTTGGTATTTTCTTCAAGCCTACAAATATTTTTTTAAACTTTGATTCTTTCTAGAAACCTGGAAATCTTTCTAAAATTTTTGTGAAAAATGTCAGATATCGAAAATCTGAAATCTTGAGTTTTTTGAATTTGGAATTTTAATTCGAAATGTCTAGAAAAGTCTACATTTAGAGTAAATAAACAATAATTATGACTGTAAAAATAACCAGAATTCATTAATTAATATTTTTTAAAATATTTGCTTTTTTAGAAATTTTAAATTTTTAAACAAATAGTAGGATATATTAATTCTTAACAAATTTACACTATTCGAACTCGAAATTTTTAGTTTTTTTAAATCCTAAATTTTAGAAATAAGTTGACATTTACAATTACTCTCTGAATCCGAAGAAAAAAAAGCTATAATTTCTAAAAAACAAGGTTTCAAGTTAAAATTCTCTAAAAAATCTCTAATTTCCAAAAGATAAAATCTATTAACAAAAGCTAATCACACTCAACATTTTGTTTTGAAACAAAATTCAAAAAATAAGCTTTGATATTTCCTGAAACTTTTAATGTTTTCTCAAAATAACCACGGGATTTTTTAAATTAAATGTCTAGAAAGAAAGTCAAAATATTTTAAATAACTCTGAATTTTGAATCAGTGCTAATGTAAAAATTTTGAAAAACTAAATTCATTGATCCTTTTTTTTTAAATTTCGACTTTAATCTTGACATTTTTAAACTCTTCGTAAAAAGTTCCAAAAATTTTATAAATTTTCTGAAAATATGAATTAGTTGAAATGTCGTGATTAAAAGTAAAAAATTTCTTAGTTAAAGTTGAGATTTGATAACTAAGATAAAAACTTTAATGGTTTTTTAAAAGTTTTCACTGGGAAGTCGAATTTTGGAGGATAAAGTCGAATTTTTGAAATCTTAATCGAAATATAAACAAATTAACTTTATAAGAAAAAATTTCGAAATTTTTCGTCAAGTAAAAACTTTTTAAAAAAATTAGAAAATTCGAATTAAAGTGATGGGTAAAAGTTATTAAATAAATCCTAAATTTTCCAATTTAAAAATGCTCAAGGTTTGTGTACAACTTAAAATTTATAAAAGAATCTACATTTCAGACATTTTTTTAAAAGTTCAATCGCCATGCTAGAAAAATTATAGAAAAAATTTATGAAAATAACTTAATAAAAAATGTCTTGTCAAAATAATGGCTTATAAGATATTTTGATATTTTAGTAAAGGGTCTAATATTCAAAATTTTATTCAAATACCGAATTTAAAATATAAATTTTTAAATTCCAAAACTGTAAAACTTTTATCACAAGATCCAAGTTTTTCTCAAAATTTGGTGTTAAATCTCGAAAAATTGCTTGTATAAATTTTCAGTTCTTCTCAAAATTTGAATTTTTTTCTCAAAATGGGGAGTTTAAGCTTCAAAAACTTGCAAAATTTAACATTATTTTAATAGAATTTAAAAGATAATATTGAAATCTCAAATAATAAAAAAAAGAAATTTCAAGAAAATTTTAAATTTTTTTAGAAAAAGTCAAAATTTTTAAAAAAATACGAATGAGTTCAAGACAAAAATTTTAAGATTTAGGGAGAAAATTCAACAATGAACTCAAATTTCAAGAACTTCTTTATTTGAAACTGTCATATTTCTTCTAAATATTCTGAGTATAACTTAAAATCTAATTTTTTTAAATTTCGACTGAGATTTCAAAATGTTTTTTTTTGTTGTTAATTGTGAGTTTTGGCCTGTTATTGCCATTTTTTGAGTATTTTACCTTTTTGGTGTCTCCTTTAGATTTTCGTTGTTGCCTAATTTAACATTTTGTTCACCTTTTTACATTGCTTGATTGTGCTTAAAATCCGGTCTCTAATAATAAGAAATGGCGCCAAATTTGAACAAAAAAAACATCCTTGCATTTCAACACGAAAACAAAATGATCCATTAAAAATGGTTTTTAAAAAGGTCGCACATCTGGAAAGTTCAGTTCTATCTAGTGTGAAGCCAAAAAATTTCGCCCTCCCCCCTGGTTACGGGCCTGATGGATATACAATAGTATCTCTCTAAAGATGGCAACTTAGCTGTCGAAACTCGTTAGAGCTCTTGAACGTTTATATTTCCATTCGATTTTTCGATATTTATTCCGTTGGATCCTGATGTCTTTCCGATTTGATTATCTATGATTTCTGCTGAAGGGCAGTGTCGTTTTCATCGTGAAAGTTAAAGAAGCACACCTTTACTTATAAAAATTAAAATACAAATACAAAATACAAAAAAATACTGAGTATCTCTCCAAAACGCATTAGAGCAGCCTTTGTTGTGTTTTCTAATCTTGCTTGGTGTCAAGGGGATAAGTTCTGTATTTTAATTTTTGAAGATAACCAAGGACTAGTCTGTTTCACGAAGAAATAATAATAATAATAATAATAATAATAATAATAATAATAATGTATAATAATAATTGCATCCCAGGCTTTCAACGGTGATTTGTTACTAAATTACAAAGCTGATCCTAAGAGTTTAAGAATAAGTAGTAGATTAGTCTGTGAAGGGGCGAGAAATTACTGTATCACGCCTTCGAGTATCCCTTGGTTTTTCTAATGAACAAGAAAATCCGAAGAAATAAGGCAGATGAAAGTCCGATAAATGTAGGTATATGTTTCAGTCAGTATGTCCCTCTGAAAAAGAAACCCTTCCGGAAAATAACAAAAACCCTTAGAGGCTCATAATACCGCTTGCTTCCGACAGTGTGCTAACACAAAAAGGAAAATTCGATCAACACTTTTAAAGCTATACTCGATAAGCATTTTTTGTTATTTTAATTCACTCGCTACGGGCATAAAGTATTTAACAATTTGCAGTAAAATCAAAATTTTCAAAAAAATTCGATGTTAAAAAAATCGAAAAATTAAAATTTAAAAATTTCTTTCTTTACACTTTTTTAAAAAAGTAGAAATTTCAAGCCAATATGTTAAAAAAAGTTGAATTTTTTAAATCCGAAATTGCCAAATAGGCAAAATTTAGGAAAAGAACTTTTAAAAAACAATTCGAAAATTTTTAAAAAATTCAACATTTTGAAACAAATTGATAATTTGCAAAATTCAATTTTTTTAAAGAAATTGAGCCATTTTAGGGGTAATAATTTTCGAAACGACAATATTTCCGAAAAAAGTCGAATCATTAAAAAAAAACGAAGTTTTCAAAAAAGGTTAAAATTCGAGAAAAGTCAAACTTTGTTGCATTTGTGAAAAAAAAGTCGAAATTTTCAAATAGGTTAACACTTTCAAAAAGTGGAATTAAAAATAATCATATTCTTGAAAACAAATCGCAATTTTCAAAAAGCCAAAATGTTGAAATCTTGAAAGCTAAAACTTAGAAAAAGGTCAATACTTAGGGAACGAATTTTTGAAAAAAGGTTATGTTGAAACAAATCGGGTATTTGTAAATTTTTAAATTTTCAAAAAAATTCGAAGTCGAAATTTTTAAGTCAATATTTTCAAAATTTTGGTGGAACGGACTGGTCCTTGCTAATCTTCAAAAATTGAAATACAAGTCTTGTCCAATGAAACCAAAAAAGATTAGAAAACACTACTGATGCTGCAGTATCTTCCTGAAGGTGATAGCTTTGACTATCGAAAAGCATTTGTTGTGTTTTTTAATCTTTCTTGGTTTCAGGGGACAAGATTTGTATTTCAATATTTCCAAAATTAAATCGAAAAATCTAAAAAAGTCGAATCTTTCAAAACTGAAAACGAAGTTTTCTGAAAAGATTAAAATCCTAGAAAAGTCGAAATTTTCAAATAGATTAAAATTTTCAAAAAGGTCGAATTAAAAAAGAAGTCAAATTCTTCAAAAAATCGTAATATTTGGAAGATTAAAATTTTCGAAATTTTGAGGTTTGAAAATGTTCAAATAAATAAAAAGGAGAAAGTCAAAAATTTGAAAGCCCAAATTTAGAAAAAAAGGACAACATTTAGGGAAGTAATTTTTGGAAAATGGTCGACAGTGTTACACAGTTCGACATTTTGAAGCCAATCGAGAATTTGCAAAATTAGAAAATTTCTTTCTTTACACTTTTTGAAAAACGTCAAAATATCGAAAAAGGTCGAATTTTTGAAGTGCAAAATTCACAAAGTTCATAAAAAAAGTCAAAATTTAGAAAAAGAATGTTTGAAACAGTCAAAAATTTTCAGAAATTTGACATTTACAAAACAAATCGAGAACTTGCAAAATTCGAAAACTTTGTCCTTTACGCTTTTTAAAAAAAGTCGAAATATCAAGTCAAAATTTGGAAGAAAGTCAATTTTTTAAGTACATAATTTACAAAAAAAGTAAAAATTTAGAGAAAGAACTTTTGAAAAAACAACTCGAATATTTGAAGTCCACATTTAGAAAAAAGTCAAAATTTAGGGGAAGAAATTTTGAAAAAAGGTCGAATTTTTGAAGTCCAAAACTTACAAAAAAAAATCTAAATTTAGGGAAAAAACTTCTGAAAAAAAATCGGGATTGTCAAAAAATTCGACATTTTGAAAAAATCGAAAATTTGCAAAACTCGACAATTTAAAAAACCATTCCACATTTTCAGGAGTTGCAATTTTCGAATCAATATTTTTATCAAAAAGTAAAACTTTTAGGAAAGTCGAGTTATTAAAGAAGATACGAAATTTTCAGAAAAGGTTAAAATTCAAGAAAATCTAGAAAAAAGGTTACATTATAAAAAAACTCGAAATTTTCAAATAGGTTAACATTTTCGAAAATCGATTTTAAAAAAGTCGAATTCTCCAAAAAAAAATCGTAATATTTAGAAACCCAAAATTTTCGAAATTTTGAAAACTTAAAATTTTTAATTAAACCAAAATGTTGAAAAAACTCGAAATTTTGAAAGCAAAAAATTAGAATAAAATTAAAACTAAGGAAAAGAGTTTTCAATTTCAAAAAATTCGACATTTTGAAACAAATCGAGAATTTGCAAAATTCGAAAATTTCGTCCTTTACGCTTTTCGAATAAAGTCGAAATGTAGGGTCAAAATTTGGAAGAAAATCGATTTTTTAAGTACAAAATTTACAAAAAAAGTGAAAATTTAGAGAAAGCACTTTTGAAAAAACAACTCGAATATTTGCGGTCCAAATTTAGAAAAAAACCAAAATTTAGGGGAAGAAATTTTGAAAGAAGGTCGAATTTTTGAAGTTAAAATTTACAAAAAAATCAAAATTTATGAAAAAACTTTTAAAAAAAAGCCGGAATTGTCAAAAAATTCGACATCTTAAAAAAATCGAGAATTTGCAAAATTCGAAAATTTAAAAAAACAATTTTACATTTTCAGAAGTCAAAATTTCAAGAAAATCAAATTTAGTAATTCGATGAAGAAGAGACGAAATTTTTAGAACAGGGTTTAATTCGAAAAAATTTTGAAAATAGGTTACATTATGAAAAAAGTCGAAATTTCCAAATAGGTTAACATTTTCCAAAATCGAATTCAAAAAAGTCAAATTCTTCAAAAAAAATCGTAATATTTAGAAACCCAAAATTTTTGAAATTTTGAAAACTCAAAATTTTTAATTAAACCAAAATGTTGAAAAAATTCGAAATTTTGAAAGTACAAAATTAGAATAAATCTAAAATTTAGGAAAAGAATTTTCAATTTAAAAAAATCGACATTTTGAAACAAATCGAGAATTTGCAAAATTCGAAAATTTCATCCTTGACGCTTTTCGAAAAAAGTCGAAACGTCAGATAAAAATTTGAAAGAAAATCGATTTTTTAAATACAAAATTTACAAAAAAAAAGTGAAAATTTAGAGAAAGAACTTTTAAAAAATCAACTCGAATATTTGCGGTCCAAATTTAGAAAAAAGGTAAAATTTAGGGGAAGAAATTTTGAAAGAAAATCGAACTTTTGAAGTCCAAAATTTACAAAAAAAATCAAAATTTAGGAAAAAACTTATGAAAAAAAGTTGAAATTGTTAAAAAATTCCACACTTTGAAAAAATTGAAAATTTGCAAAATTCGAATATTTAAAAAATCATTCTACATTTTCAGGAGTCGTAATTTTCGAATCAATATTTCCATAAAAAAGTGGAACTTTCAAGTAAATTAGTAAATTACTAAAGAAGAGAGAACATTTTCAGAACAGGTTATAATTCGAGAAAATTTTGAAAATAGGTTACATTTTGAAAAAAGTCGAAATTTTCAAATAGGTTAACATTTTCTAAATCAAATTTTAAAAAAATCTAATTCTACAAAAAAAAATCGTAATATTTAGGAACCCAAAATTTTCGAAATTTTAAAAACTCTTTTACTTAAACCAAAATGTTAAAAAAACTCGAAATTTTGAAAGCACAAAATTAGAATAAAATCAAAATTTAGGAAAACAATTTTCAATTTCAAGAAATTCGACATTTTGAAACAAATCGAGAATTTGCAAAGTTTCGAATCAATATTTCCATAAAAAAGTGGTACTTTCAAGTAAATCGAATAACTAAAGAAGAGACAAAATTTTCAGAACAGGTTATAATTCTGGAAAATTTTGAAAATAGGTTACATTTTGACAAAAGGCGAAATTTTTAAATAGGTTAACATTTTTTAAAATCAAATTTTAAAAAATCCAATTCTTCAAAAAAAATCGTAATATTTAGAAACCCAAAATTTTCGAAATTTTGAAAACTCAAAATTTTCAACTAAACCAAAATATTGAGAAAACTCGCAATTTTGAAAGCAAAAAATTAGAATAAAATCAAAATTTGGGGAAAGAATTTTCAATTTGAAAAAGTTCGACATTTTGAAACAACTCGAGAATTTTCAAAATTCGAAAAATTTCGTCCTTTACGCGTTTTGAAAAAAGTTGAAATGTCAAGTTAAAATTTGAAAGAAAGTCCACTTTTAGGTACAAAATTTACAAAAAAAGTGAATATTTAGAGAAAGAACTTTTGAAAAAACAACTCGAATATTTGAAGTCCAAATATGGAAAAACTTGCAAAATTTAAAAATCGTTTTCTTTACACGAAATTTCAAGTCGAAATGTTAAAAAAGACGAATTTTTGAAATTCAAAATTCTCAAAAAACATTTAGGGAAAGGACTTTTGAAAAAGTCGATTTTTTAAAAACAAAATTTGCAAAAAAAGTGTTAATTTAGAGAAAGAACTTTTGAAAAAACAACTCGAATATTTGAAGTCCAAATTAAGAAAAACTCACAAAATTCGTAAATAGTTTTCTTTACACGAAATTTCAAGGCGAAATGTTAAAAAAAGACGAATTGTTGAAATTCAAAATTCTCAAAAACATTTAGGGAAAAAACTTTTGAAAAAGTCGATTTTTTAAGTACAAAATTTACAAAAAAAGTGAAAATTTAGAGAAAGAACTTTTGAAAAAACAATTCGAATATTTGAAGTCCAAATTTAGAAAAACTCGCAAAATTCGTAAATCGTTTTCTTTACACGAAATTTCAAGTCAAAATGTTAAAAAAAGACGAATTGTTGAAATTCAAAATTTACAAAAAGTTTAAATTCAGGGAACAAACTTTTGAAAAAAATTGAATATTTAAAATCTAAAATTCACAAAAAAGAAAGGAAAGGACTTTTAAAAATAGTAGGAATTTTTAAAAAAATTACACATTTTTAATAAATCGAGAATTTTCAAAATTCAAAAAAGTTGATATTTTCAGACAATCATCATTTTCAGTATTGGAAATTTTCAAGTTAATATTTCGAAAAAAAAAAAATGAAATTTTCAGAATAGTTGAATTATTCAAAAAAGAGTCGAAATTGCAGGAAAGGTCAAAATTCGAGGAAAGTCAAAATTTGAAAAAAAGTCGAAATTTTCAAATAAGTCAACATTTGCAGAAAGCCGAATTTAAAAAAGTCGAATTCTTAAAAAAATCGTTAAATTAAATCTAAATTTTCAAATAAGTTAAAATAATTCAAAATTTCCAAAAATGCAAATTTTCGTAAGGCCTACTTTGCAAAAAATGCAATTAAAATATCGAAATTTTAGTAAATAGTGGAATTTTTCAAAAAAACAGTTTATCTTACAAATCATGAAAAAGTCTACATTTTGAAGTTTTAAAAAACCCAGAACTTCGAGAAAAAGTAAGGACTTTAAAAAAAGGTCGATATTTTCAAAAAACGGAACATTTTGAACAAAGATCTATTTGAATAATAAAAAAAAATTAAAATTTTCGACATTTGAAAAAAAATCAAAATTTTTAATGCGTTCGTACTTTTCAAAAAAAAAGTAAAATTTAAAAATTTAACCCGAAATCGAGAACAAAGTGAAAACATTCAAGCAAACGAAAAAAAAAACGAGATAAAGTTGACAGATTGGGAAAAGGTCGTGTCATGTTGAACTTTTAAAAACTCGACTGGAAAGTAAAAATTTCGAGAAAGAATTCAGAATCGTGCGATTTGGAAAAAGTTGTTTAAGAAATATTTCATGAAAATGGGAACATGTTTAAAGAATTTTTTTTAAAATGGGGAACAATTTCGCAAAAAATAGTTTTGGAAACTTTGCTACTTTTGTAAAAATTCGTTACTTACTGAAAATTTCGATTTTCTTTAAATTAAACTTTCTGAAAATTTCTAACGACCAAAATTTTCCCTTTTACAAAATTTCGACTTTTGTTTTAATAATTGACCTCTTCCGCCTCCTCAAACTCGAAATTTTCGAACTTCAAGAGTTTGTCGAGTTTAAAAAAAATCATTTGTTTTCCTTTATTTAGATTGAAATTGATAAATACGTAAAAAGTTCGAGAACAACCTCATTGAAAATTTCGAGGAGAACGTCTCTTGAAAATTTTAACTTTTAACTCAATTGTTTAAAATAAATCAAAATTAAAATAAGAAAGAAAAATTTCTAGAAAAATACGAGAAAAATTCGTTTCCCATTTTTTTTTGGATGTTTCCAAAAGCGCGATTCTCTATTTGAAGTCCAAATTTGGAAAAATTCGCAAAATTCGTAAATCGTTTTCTTTACACGAATTTTCAAGTCAAAGTGTTAAAAAAGACGAATTTTTGAAATTCAAAATTCATAAAAAACATTTACGGAAAAGACTTTTGAAAAAGTCGATTTTTTAAGTACAAAATTTACCGAAAAAGTGAAAATTTAGAGAAAGATCTTTTGAAAAAACAACTCGAATATTTGAGGTGCAAATTTGGAAAAACTTGCAAAATTCGTAAATCGTTTTCTTTAAACGAAATTTCAGGTCAAAATGTTAAAAAAAAGACGAACTGTTAAAATTCAAAATTCTCGAAAAATATTTAGGGAAAGGACTTTTGAAAAAGTCGATTTTTTAAGTACAAAATTTACAAAAAAAGTGATAATTTAGAGAAAGAACTTTTGAAAAAACAATTCGAATATTTGAAGTCCAAATTTGGAAAAACTCGCAAAATTCGTAAATCGTTTTCTTTACACGAAATTTCAAGTCAAAATGTTAAACAAAGACGAATTATTGAAATTCAAAATTCACAAAAAACATTTATGGAAAGGACTTTTAAAAAAGTCGATTTTTTAAGTACAAAATTTACAAAAAGAGTGTAAATTTAGAGAAAGAATTTTTGAAAAAACAACTCGAATATTTGAAGTTCAAATTTAGAAAACTTGCATAATTCCTAAATCGTTTTCTTTAGACAAAATTTCAAGTCAAAATGTTAAAAAAAGACGAATTTTTGAAATTCAAATTTCACAAAAAACATTTCAAGTTTACACCTTAAAGCGTTGTCTTTTCTTTGAAACTTCTGTAAAAAATTTTTGAAATTAAATTTTTCTTAGAAATTTCGATTCCTAATTGAAAATTTAAACTTTTTTTCCAAAATTTCAGGTTACGAAAGAATAATAAGCTTTTCAATATCAAGATATCAGCTTTAAATTAGACATATTTTTTTTCTTCGAAGTTTTTAACTCTTAAGATTTGCTTTCTTCAAGGGATATTTTTCCCCAAAAATTACAAACTATTAAGAAGACGGTTCATCGCCATCTATCCTTGTTTCCGGATCCTACTCGCGGTGCTTTAAAGGCATAATAGGATTATCCTTTGCGAGTGGATTGAACATAAAAAAAGCAGTTATGAAGTGTGTTCGAAATAAGTGTTTTTTTTTAATAGGGCAGGAAAGTATCAATTTTTTGCGACGATACCGCTTGATCGATGTTAAAAATTCGATCGAACGTTTAGGTAACCTTTAACATCATCATTTATCCTTGTAACTGATAATTAATATGTTGCAAATTGCATTCAAATTCCGGTAGATTTCAAGATGTAATTAAAATTTCAATTCCAAATTTCCAGAAAATATTTATTGGAAAATATAATTAAACTCCTTTTTGTGAGGATTGTCAATTACGTTTATAAAGGACTAACTTTGATGACACAACTCGAAGTATTTATCTGCATCAATCTTCAATGAATGCTTAAGCAGAAAATATTAAATTAATAACATTTACTAAATATGGCGTGCTATTGCTGTTTTTATCATGTTTACTATTAATAGAACTTCCAAATTATTAGAAAATTATGGGAAGTAAAGGTTAAAAACATCAATTTGTGGAACAAGCATTTAAATAAAATGAACCTTATAGTCGAATCTTGAATCAGAAAGTAATTTAACTTTTTTTTGTACTTTATCAACCATTCTAATCGATAAAATATACTTTAATCAACTTACATAAAAAAGTAATGAATGAAAATTTACGAGCTACTCAAAATTAACGACTTCTTTTATTGTCTAATGTAAACTGGAGCTAAATTAAAGATGTAAAATTAAATATTTGCATTTCTCAAATTGTTTGCAACTTTGGGCTTTTTGTTGACTTCTGACTATGTACAGCTGAAGTCAATTGGAGTCGATATTAAAAAACACTGATAAAGAACGCCCCCTGTTTAGGGGAAATATTAAAATTGTTTAATCAGTAAATCACTCTAAATTTTCATTTTTATTGGAAACGTTTTTCTTTAAATATATTTCCGACTAACTGCCCCCAGGACTTTGCGCAATGTTCAATAACGTCATATGTTAAAATAAAATAATTATTCATTTAATTTTAATAGAATAGTAGCTTCAGGGCGACTTTTATAATAATATCTGCTAGAATTTCAGGTGGTTGTATCAGCTATAAACATTGCTGATTGATTTTTTGTGTGTGTTGTGTTATAAGAGTTTTTAGAACTAAATGGTTAAGTGTTTTATAAGGAAAATAACCTAAAAGGTACTCCTGAAAATACTCCACATTTAAGTAAAAGTTTCATTAAAATCGATTTAGCGGTTTCCGAGATTAGCCCGGACAAAAATCAGTCTACAGACAGTCAGACACTTTAATTTTATTAACAAAGTTTTAAACTTTATTACTGAATATTTAAGAAACCTTGTTTTATGAATTATTTTTTTTACAGGTTAATAGAAGAAGCAGGCATTGAGGTGCTAAAAAGCGATTCTCTTCTTCCTTATTCCTCGTCTTTACGAGAATTGTAAGTATTAAGTGAATGTACTTTGCTCACTGTGCTTTATCATTTAAAAACTATTCTGTCTGCACTTTATTACACTAGGCACAGAAATTAAACGAAATAAAAAAAATCTCAAACTTTTAGGTGAAATTGATTATTATAAATCCAAATTCCGAATTTCAAAATTTGTTCTTCCATTGAAATTTTCGAATTTTTTTCTCAAAATTCAACCTCATGTTTCTGCAGATTTCAATTTCAAGTTTTCTTTTCTACAATCGTCTTCCTCAACTTTAAAGTTGGGTCCTTTTTTGGAGATTTAAAGTTTTTATTGCAAATTATTCCTTCTCAAATTAAAATGCAAATCTTGTCCGCTAAAACCAAGAAAGATTCAAGACACAAGATTTGTATTTTAATGTTTGAAGATAACCAAGAACCAATCAGTTCCTTCTCGTTTAGAAATTTCTTAAAATTCAAAATTTTTCAAAATTCGAAATTTTGCTCGTTTGTCTTCTCGAAATTTGGATCTCTTTTATTTTTTCTCTATTTTTAAATGTCGAGATGTAATTCCCAAAATTCAACTTTTTTTTGTCGAAATTCGTCTTCTTTTCGAAAAATTGGTTTTCGCTAAAACAAAAAGGTCCTTTTTTTGAGGTTCCGTTTTTTCTGGAAATTTAGAGATTCCCTTTCCCAAATCGTAGTTTTTTTTTCGAAACTCCAAATTCGACTTTTTATTAATTGGTTGTTTTTCCCGAAATTTCAGTTTATTTTCGTCCATGTCGAGTCTTAATTCTCAAAATTTGACTTTTTTGTGGAAATTAGAATTTTCGGAAAATCGGTTTTCTCTAAAAAAAATCGTCGTTTTTTGGAGGTTCGTTCTTTTCTTGGAAATTTAGAGATTCCTTTTCCAAAATCGTCGTTGTTTCTGAAACTCAAAATTCGACTTTTTATTAATTGGTTTTTTTCTCGAAATTTCAGTGTATTTTAGTCCTTTATTTTTCAAAATTTCAATTAATAATTCCCAAAATTTGACCTTTTTTTCTTAAAATTTGTCTTCTTTTCTAAAGTTCTTTTTTATTCTTAAACTTACATTTGTTTTACAAAAACTATTTTTATCTAAAGAATGTCATACTTTCTTAAAGTTGGGTCCTTTTTTGGAAATTTGAAGTTTTTTGTTCCAAATTATTCCTTCTCAAATTAAAATACAAATCTTGTCCTCTGAAACCAAGAAAGATTCAAGACACAAGATTTGTATTTTAATTTTTGAAGATAACCAAGGATCAATCCGTTGCTTCTCGTTTAGAAATTTCTCAAAATTCCAAATAACTCAAAATTCGACTTTTTGCTCGTTTGTCTTTTTCTCGAAATTTTTGACCATTTCTCTTTTTTTTTAAATGACGAGATGTAATTCCCAAAATTCAACATTTTTTTGTCAAAATTCGTCTTTTTTTCAAAAAATCGGTTTTCTCCGAAAAATCGTCCTTTTTTGAGGTTCCGTTTTTTCTGGAAATTTAGAGATTTGTTTTCCCAAATTGTCGTTTTCTTCTCGAAACTGAAAATTTGACTTTTCATTAATTGGTTTTTTTTTTCGTAATTTAGGTTTATTTTCGTCGATGTCGAGTCTTAACTCTCAAAATTTGACTTTTTTGTCGAAATTCGCCTTCTTTCGAAAGATCGGTTTCGTCTAAAAAAAAATCGTCATTTTTTTGAGGTTCGGTCTTTTCTTGGAAATTTAGAGATTCCTTTTCCAAAATCGTCGCTTTTTCTTAAATTCAAAATTCAGCCTCTTATGTTTTAGCAGATTTTGATTTCGAGTTTTCTTTTCCACAATCGTCTTTTTTTCGAAATTTTTCGTCTTTCTAAGTTTTGCCCTATTCTGAAAGTTGTTTATTGTAAATCCGATTTTCAAGCCTCAAGCATTTCTCCTGAAATTTTTGAATTTTTTCTTAAAATTCAACCTCCTATGTTTCTGCAGATTTCGATTTCGGGATTTCTGCAACAGACTTTTTTTTTCGAAAATTCTCTATCTTTTTAAAGTTTTGTTTTTTCTTAAAACTGATTATTGTAAACCTTCGACACTCAAAATTTGCGTGTCTCTTGAAATTTTTGAATTTTTTCCCAAAATTCAACCTCTTATGTTTTGCAGATTTTGATTTCGGGTTTCTTACAACAGACTTTTTGTCCAAAATTTCTCTACCTTTGTAAAGTTTTGTTTTTTTCTTAAAGCTGGTTATTGTAAACCTTCGACACCTAAAATTTGTACTTCTCGGGAAATTTTTGAATTATTACTCAAAATTCAACCTCTTATGTTTATGCAGATTTCAATTTCAAGTTTTCTTTTCTACAATCGTCTTTTTTTTCGAAATTTCTTCGTCTTTCTAAAGTTTCGCCCTTTTCTGATAGTTGTTTATTGTAAATCCGATTTTCGAGACTCAAATTTGCATTTCTCCTGAAATTTTCGAATTTTCTCTTAAAATTCAACCTCCTATGTTTCTGCAGATTTCAATTTCGGGTTTTCTGCAACAGATTTTTAGTTCGAAAATTCTCTATCTTTTTGGAGTTTTGTTTTTTCTTAAAACTGATTATTGTAAACGTTCGACACTCAAAATTTGCGCTACTCCTGAAATTTTTGAATTTTTTCTCAAAATTCAACCTCTTATGTTCTGCAGATTTCGATTTCGGGTTTCTTACAACAGACTTTTTTTTCAAAATTTCTCTACCTTTGTAAAGTTTTGTTTTTTTCTTAAAGCTAGTTATTGTAAACCTTCGACACCTAAAATTTGTTCTTCTCGGGAAATTTTTGAATTATTACTCAAAATTCAACCTCTTATGTTTATCCAGATTTCAATTTCAAGTTTTCTTTTCTACAATCGTCTTTTTTTTTCGAAATTTCTTCGTCTTTCTAAAGTTTCGCCCTTTTCTGAAAGTTGTTTATTGTAAATCCGATTTTCGAGACTCAAATTTGCATTTCTCCTGAAATTTTCGAATTTTCTCTTAAAATTCAACCTCCTATGTTTCTGCAGATTTCAATTTCGGGTTTTCTGCAACAGACTTTTTTTTCGAAAATTCTCTATCTTTTTGAAGTTTTGTTCTTTCTGCTTAAAACTGATTATTGTAAACGTTCGACACTCAAAATTTGCGTTTCTCTTGAAATTTTTGAATTTTTTCCCAAAATTCAACCTCTTATGTTCTGCAGATTTCGATTTCGGGTTTCTTACAACAGACTCTTTTTAGAAATTTCTCTACCTTCTTAAAGTTTTGTTCTTTTCTAAAAAGTGATAATTGTAAACCTTCGACACTTAAAACTTGCTCTTCTCGTGAAATTTTTGAATTTTTTCTCATAATTCAACCCCTTATGTTTCTGCAGATTTCGATTTCGAGTTTTCTTTTTTTACAATCGTCTTTTTTTTTCGAAATTTCTTCGTCTATTTAAAGTTTTGCCCTTTTCTGAAAGTTGTTTATTGTAAATCCGATTTTCGAGACTCAAATTTGCATTTCTCCTGAAATTTTATAGTTTTCTCTTAAAATTCAACCTCCTATGTGTCCGAAGATTTCAATTTCGGGTTTTCTGCAACAGACTTTTTTTTCGAAAATTCTCTATCTTTTTAAAGTTTTGTTCTTTTCTTAAAACTGCTTATTGTAAATCTGCTACACTCAAAATTTGAATTTCTTTTAAAATTTTTAAATTTTTTCTCAAAATTCAACCCTTTATGTTCTTCACATTTCAATTTTGGGTTTCTTACAACAGACTTTTTTTTCGGAAATTCTCTTTTTTTTTAAGTTTTTTTTTTCTTAAAACTGATTATTGTAAACCTTCGACACTCAAAATTTGCGCTACTCCTCTACATTCGTCTATCAAAATTGGTCTATTTTTTAAATAACTGCTTTTTTGCTCGAAATGTCGATTTTTTGCTTGCGTTTTTTCTTCAAAAATTTCGGCTCCATCCCCAAAATGCACTTTTTCTTCTGCAAATTCTTCTTTTTAATTCAAAAGTTTGAGTTTATTCTAAAAGTTTGGCTCGTTTTTTTTTAATATGACTTTTCCTTGAGAAATTTCGTCCTTGTTTAAAGTTCGGTCTTTTTTTTGGGAAATTTTGGTGTTTTTCGAAATTTTTCTTTTCTCCGAAATTTGTCAAAATTCGATTTTTCACTACTTCGCGTTTTTACGAAATTTCATTTTTGTCTTCTTTTTCAAAATGTTGGTAATTAATTCCTAAAATTTGACTGTTTTTTTTTCTTTTTACAAAATTTGTCTTCGAAAGTTCGTTATTATTTTTAAAGTTGGATTTGTTTTACAAAACTTGTTTTTATTTAGAAAATGTCATACTTTTTTAAAAAAAGGACCCAACTTTAAAGTTGGGTCCTTTTTTGGGGATTTAAAGTTTTTATTGCAAATTATTCCCTCTCAAATTAAAATAAAAATCTTGTCCCCTAAAACCAAGAAAGATTCAAGACACAAGATTTGTGTTTTAATGTTTGCAGATAACCAAGAACCAATCAGTTCCTTCTCGTTTAGAAATTTCTTAAAATTCAGAATTATTCAAAATTTGAATTTTTGCTCGTTTGTCTTCTTCTCGAAATTTGGATCTCTTTTATTTTTTCTCTATTTTTAAATGTCGAGATGTGATTCCCAAAATTCAACTTTTTTTTGTCGAAGTTCGTCTTCTTTTCGAAAAATTGGTTTTCGCTAAAACAAAAAGGTCCTTTTTTTGAGGTTCCGTTTTTTCTGGAAATTTAGAGATTTCATTACCCACATCGTCGTTTTTTTCTCGAAACTCCAAATTCGACTTTTTATTAATTGGTTTTTTTTCTCGAAATTTCAGGTTTATTTTCGTCCATGTCGAGTCTTAATTCTCAAAATTTGACTTTTTTGTCGAAATTAGAATTTTCGGAAAATCGGTTTTCTCTAAAAAAAATCGTCGTTTTTTGGAGGTTCGTTCTTTTCTTGGAAATTTAGAGATTCCTTTTCCAAAATCGTCGTTGTTTTCTGAAACTCAAAATTCGACTTTTTATTAATCGGTCTTTTTCTCGAAATTTCAGTTTATTTTCGTCCCTATTTTTCAATATTTCAATTAATAATTCCCAAAATTCGACGTTTTTTTCTTAAAATTTGTCTTCTTTTCGAAAGTTCTTTTTTATTCTTAAACTTACATTTGTTTTACAAAAACTGTTTTCATCTGAAGAATGTCATACTTTCTTAAAGTTGGGTCCTTTTTTGGAAATTTGAAGTTTTTTGTTCCAAATTATTCCTTCTTAAATTAGGATACAAATCTTGTCCTCTGAAACCAAGAAAGATTCAAGACACAAGATTTGTATTTTAATTTTTGAAGATAACCAAGGACCAATCCGTTGCTTCTCGTTTAGAAATTTCTCAAAATTCCAAATTACTCAAAATTCGACTTTTTGCTCGTTTGTCTTTTTCTCGAAATTGGATCTTTTTATCATTTCTCTTTTTTTTTAAATGTCGGGATGTAATTTCCAAAATTCAACTTTTTTTGTCGAAATTTCGTCTTCTTTTCGAAAATCAGGTTTCTCTAAAAAACCGTCCTTTTTTGAGGTTCCGTTTTTTCTGGAAATTTAGAGATTCCTTTTCCCAAATCGTCGTTTTTTTCTCGAAACTCAAAATTCGACTTTTCATTAATTGGTTTTTTTTCTCGACATTTCAGTTTATTTTCGTCGATGTCGAGGCTTAACTCTCAAAATTTGACTTTTTTGTCAAAATTCGCCTTCTTTTCGAAAGATTGGTTTTCTTTAAAAAAAATCGTCTTTTTTTGAGGTTCGTTAGTTTCTTGGAAATTTAGAGATTCCTTTTCCAAAATCGTCGTTTTTTCTGAAACTCAAAATTCGACTTTTTATTAATTGGTCTTTTTCTCGAAATTTTAGTTTATTTTAGTCCTTTATTTTTTAAAATTTTAATTAATAATTCCCAAAATTGGACCTTTTTTTCTTAAAATTTGTCTTCTTTGCAAAAGTTCTTTTTTATTCTTAAAATTACATTGGTTTTACAAAAACTGTTTTTATCTGAAGAATGTCATTCTTTCTTAAAGTTGGGTCCTTTTTTGAAAATCTGAAGTTCTTTGTTCCAAATTATTTCTTCTCAAATTAAAATACAAATCTTGTCCTCTGAAACCAAGAGAGATTCAAGACACAAGATTTGTAATTTAATTTTTGAAGATAACCAAGGACCAATTCGTTGCTTCTCGTTTAGAAATTTCTTAAAATTGCAAATTTCTCAAAATTCAACTTTTTGCTTGTTTGTCTTTTTCTCGAAATTTGGATCTTTTTTATCATTTTTCTTTTTTTAAATGTCGAGATGTAATTACCAAAATTCAACTTTTTTTGTCCAAATTCGTCTCCTTTTCGAAAAATCTGGTTTCTCTAAAAAACCGTCCTTTTTTGAGGTTCCGTTTTTTCTGGAAATTTTGAGATTCCTTTTCCCAAATCGCCGTTTTTTTTTTCGAAACTCAAAATTCGACCTTTCATTAATTGGTTTTTTCTCTCGAAATTTCGGTTTATTTTGGTCGATGTCGAGTCTTAATTCTCAAAATTTGACTTTTTTGTCGAAATTAGAATTTTCGAAAAATCGGTTTTCTCTAAAAAAAAATCGTCGTTTTTTAGAAGTTCGTTCTTTTCATGAAAATTTAGAGATTCCTTTTCCAAAATCGAAACTCAAAATTAGACTTTTTATTAATTGGTCTCTTTCTCGAAATTTCAGTTTATTTTCGTCCTTTATTTTTCAAAATTTTATTTAATAATTCCCAAAATTCGACCTCTTTTTCTTAAAATTTGTCTTTTTTTCGAAAGTTCTTTTTTATTCCTAAACTTACATTTGTTTTACAAAAACTGTTTTTATCTGAAGAATGTCATACTTTCGTAAAGTTGGGTCCTTTTTTGGAAATTTAAAGTTTTTTGTTCCAACTTATTCCTTCTCAAATTAAGATACAAATTTTGTCCTGTGAAACCAAGAAAGATTTAAGACACGAGATTTGGATTTTTGAAGATAACCAAGGATCAGCCCGTTCCTTCTCGTTTAGAAATTTTTCAAAATTCGAAATTTCTCAAAATTCCAAATTTCTCAAAATTCAACTTTTTACTAATTTATCTTTTTCTCAAAATTCGACTTTTTACTAATTTGTCTTTCTCTCAAAATTTGAATTTTTTACTTTTTGTTTTTTTTTTAATGTCGAGGTGTAATTCCCAAAATTCACCTTTTTTTATCGAAATTCGTCTCCTTTTCGAAAAATCGGTTTTCTCTAAAAAAATCGTCCTTTTTTTGAAGTTCCGTTTTTTTCTGGAAATTTAGAGATTCCCTTTCCCAAATTGTCGATTTTTATTCGGAACTCAAAATTCGACTTTTCATTAATTGGTTTTTTTCTCAAAATTTCAGTTTATTTTCGTCGATGTCGAGAATTAATTTTCAAAATTTGACTTTTTTCATCGAAATTCGCCTTCTTTTCGAAAGATCGGTTTCCTCTAAAAAAATCGTCCTTTTTTGAGGTTCGTTCTTTTGGTGGAAATTTAAGAGATTCCTTTTCCAAAATCGTCGTTTTTTCTTAAATTCAAAATTCGACTTTTTATTAATTGGTCTTTTTCTCGAAATTTCAGTTTATTTTCGTCCTTTATTTTTCAAAATTTCAATTAATAATTCCCAAAATTCGACCTTTTTTTCTTAAAAGTTGTCTTCTTTTCGAAAGTTCTTTTTTTAAACTTACATTTGTTTTACAAAAACTGTTTCTATCTGAAGAATGTCATATTTTCTTAAGGTTGGGTCCTTTTTTGGAAATTTGAAGTTTTTTGTTCCCAATTATTCCTTCTCAAATTAAGATACAAATCTTGTCCTCTGAAACCAAGAAAGATTCAAGACACAAGATTTGTATTTTAATTTTTGAAGATAACCAAGGATCAGCCTGTTCCTTCTCGTTTAGAAATTTTTCAAAATTCGAAAGTTCTCAAAATTCGAAATTTCTCAAAATTTGACTTTTTACTAATTTATCTTTTTCTCAAAATTCGGCTTTTTACTAATTTGTCTTTCTCTCGAAATTTGAATTTTTTATTTTTTGTCGTTTTATTTAATGTCGAGCTGTAATTCCCAAAATTCAACTTTTCTTGTCAAAATTCGTCTCCTTTTCGAAACATCGGTTTTCTGTAAAAAATCGTTCTTTTCTAAAGTTCCGTTTTTTTCTGGAAATTTAGAGATTTCCTTTCCCAAATTGTCGTTTTTTTTCGGAACTCAAAATTCGACTTTTATTAATTGGTTTTTTTTCTCGAAATTTCAGTTTATTTTCGTCGATGTCGAGTCTTAATTCTCAAAATTTGACTTTTTTGTCGAAATTCGCCTTCTTTTCAAAAGATCGGTTTCCTCTAAAAAAAATCGTCCTTTTTTTTAAGATTCGGTCGTTTCGTGGAAATGTAGATTCCTTTTCCAAAATCTTCATTTTTTCCGAAACTCAAAATTTGATTTTTTATTAATTGGTCTTTTTCTCGAAATTACAGTTTTTTTTTCGTTCTTTATTTTTCAAAATTTTAATGATTAATTCCCAAAATTCGACCTTTTTTTCCCTAAAGTTCGCCTTCTTTTTGAAAGTTTATTTTTATTCCTAAAGTTGGACTGGTTTTACAAAAACTGGCTTTTATCTAAGAAAATTTCGTAATTTTTTTAAGTCCTACCTTTTTTGGAAATTTGGAGTTTTTTGTTCCAAATTTTTTCTTTTCGAAATTTCTAAAATTTGACTTATTGTTAATTTGTTTTTTCTCGAAATATCGATTCTTTATTTTTTCTTTTCTCAAAATGTCGAGATTTAATTCCTTAAATTCGACTTTTTTTGTCGAAATTTGTCTTCTTTTGGAAAGGCTGGTTTTCTCTGAAAAAATGGTCTTTTTTTTAAGCTTTGGATTTTTCTAGAAATTTAGAGATTTCCTTTTCAAAATCTTCTTTTATTCTGAAACTCAAAATTAAACTTTTTATTATTAATTGGTTTATTTCTCAAAATTTCAGTTTATTTTCATCTTTTTTCTAAATTTCGAGGATTAATTTCCAAAATTCTTAAAATTCGTCTTCTTTTCGACAGTTCTCTTTTATTTTTAAAGCTCGACTTGTTTATTAAAAATTAATATTTATCTGAAAAATTTCGCAATATTTTAAAGTTTGGAAATTTAAAGTGTTTGTTCCAAATTATTCATTTTCTTTTTGAAATTTCTCTAAATTTTACTTTTTGTTCAATTCGTTCGTCTTTTTCTCGAAATTTAAATTTTTTATTTTTTCACCTTTCCAAAATTTAGAGACTTAATTTCCAAAATTCGGTTTTTTTTTTGTCGAAATTCGTCCTTCTCTTTAAAAGATTGGAATTGCCTTAAAATGAATCGTTCTTTTTTAAAGTTCGGTGTTTTTCTAGAAATTTACAGATTCCTTTTCCAAAATCATTGTTTTTTCAGAAACTCTAAATTTTTTCCCGAAATGACGCTATTTAGCTCAAAATTCGACTTTTTTTATTGGTCTTTTTTCCAAAATTTCGACTTATTGTCGGTTTTTTTCTCAAAATTTCTCCATAATTCTCAAAATTTGACTATTTACCTCGAAATTTACCTTTTTTCCGAAAGATACTTTAGTCTTTAAATTCAAAGTTTAATTTTTTTTCAAAATTTGACTTTCTCTGAAGCTCTGTCTTCAATTCAGTCATTTTCTGAAAATTTTCATTTTTTTCTAAATTCATCTTTTCATGAAGTGTCGCTGTTCTGCTCCAAATTCGACTTGGCTTCTTTTTGTTCTCAAACATTTTCTATAATTCTCCAAACTTGACTATTTTTTTCGAAATAAGTCATTTTTCTGAAAGATCTTCTCTAATCTTAAAATTAAAAGTTAAATTTTTTTCAATATTTGATTGCCTTGAAAAATTTCATCTTAAATTATGTTTTTTTTTTGAAAATTTTGATTTTTTTAAATGCATCTTTTTTCCGAAATGTCTATATTTTGCTCACAATTCGACTTTTTTTAATTGCCTTTTTCTCGAAATTTCGACTTATTGTTATATTTTTTTAACTACTTCCTAATTCTCAAAATTCGACTATTTTTTTCGAAATTGATCTTTTTTCGGAAATATCTACTTTAGTCTTGAAATTGAAAGTTCAGTTTTTTGTTTCAAAATTTGACTTTCTCTGAAAAGTTTTGTCGCAAGTTCAGTCTTTTTCAGAAAATTTTGATTTTTTTTTTGAAATCGTTTTTTCCTGAAATGTCGCTATTGATCAAAATTCAAATTTTTTTGATTGGATTTTCCTAGAAATTTCCATCCATTTGTTGTCTTCTCTGTTTTCAAAATTTCTTCATAATTTTCAAAATTCGACCATTTTCCTCGAAATTTGTCTTAGTTCCGACAGAAACTTTAGTTTTCAAATTCAAAGTTCAACTTTATTTCAAAGATTGACTGTCTCTGAAATGTTGTCCTAAATGCGGTCCTTTTTTGGAACTTTTTATTTTTTTCCAAATTCGTCTTTTTGTAAAATGTCGCTAATTTCCTCAAAGTTCGACTTTATTTCATTGGTCTTTTTCTGAAATTTTCGAGTTACTGGTCCTTTTTTTTCAAATGTTCTCTCTAATTTTCAAAATTTTGTCTCTAATTTTTAAAATTTTGTTTCTAATTTTCAAAATTTGACTATTTTCCTCGAAACTAGTATTTTTTCCGAAACATCTTTAGTCCTTAAATTAAAAGTTCAACTTTGTTTTCAAAAAATTGGCTTTTTCTAAAAAGTTTTGTTTTAAGTTTGATCCTTTTTTAGAAATTTCGATATTTTTCTAAATACGTCTTTTTTCCGAAATGTCGCTATTTTGCTCACAATTCGACTTTTTTATTGGTCTTTTTCTCAAAATTTCGACTTATTATGGTTTTTTTTTAAATTACTACCTAATTCCCAAAATCCGACTATCTTGAAACTGTTTATTTTTGGAAAGATCTACTTTAGAGTTTATTTTTCTCAAATTCTGACTTTATCTGAAGTGTTTCATCTTATTCATTCATTTTATTATTCGGTACTTTTTTTTGAAAATTTTAAGTTTTTTTAATTCGCCCCCTTCCTAAAATGTCGCTATTTTTTTCAAAATTCGACTTTTTTTATTGGTCTTTTTTTCAAAATTTTGACTGTTGTCTTTGTTTTTAAAAATGTTCCCTAATTCCCAAAATTCGAATATTTTCCTTGAAATTATTGTTAGCTATCTAAGATATTCAGTGTAAGAAATGGTGAGATCGGCACTTGACCACCAGAAGCATGTGGACTGACCAGCGACCCTATTAGAACAATAGAACACATATGGGGTAAAACTTGGTGTTTTGAAGTAGTCTGTAGGTTTTGTACAAAAGAATTGCATCCCAGATCTCGGCGATGTCAGTTCACCTAATAAACGTCGTTGAGTTTACATAAAACACGTTTCATTTTATCGGAGCTATCAAGACCTGATAGTGATCCCGAACAATTATTTTATCCGAAAGAGCTACTTTGTCTTAAACTTGAAAGTTCAACTTTTTTAAAATTGGAATATCTCTGAACAGTTTTGTTTTAAATTCAGTCCTTTTCTGAAAATTGTACTAAATTTTTGAAATTAGTCTTTTTTATAGTTCTGCTTTATCCATGAAATGAAAATTTCGACTTTTTTTAAAATTGACTTTGGAAAATTCCTTCTTTTTAAAGATCAGCTTTTTTCTGGAATTTCAGAATTTTCTTTTCTAAATTCGTATTTTTTTCCGAAATGTTACAATTTTTCTCAAAATGTGATTATTTTTAAATTGATCTTTTCAGAAATTTTGATTTATTTTTATCTTTTTTCTATAATTTCGACAGTTCCCAAAATTCGACTTCTTTCAAAATGTTGATCGTTGACACAAAATGTCGCATTTTCAGAATTTTCTATTAATCGGAATATCTTCGGCACTTTATATATATATGTGTATTTTTTTAATATGTTAGATTAATTTATTGTCATTTTGTCATAATATGTATTTATTTATTATTATTGTTATTATTGTTACTATTCTTTTATGAACCATTTGTAATTAATATATATTTTATACATTTAAAATAAACTGCTACTACTACTACTTGTTATTTCAAAATGAAGATGAGGGTCAAAAAGTTGCTTATTGTTCTAAATTATCTGTTTCTGGTTCTCTAAATTTCGAGTTTTTTGTCGAAAGATGCTTTCGGATTGTTTCTCGAAATTCGTGGTTGACGTTTCACGATTTTGACGCTCCACACGCATAATTGTGACACGATCTTCAATGGCTAGTTATAAGTGGCTGGCTAATAATAAAAGTTTTGTCAAATATAATCAAATGTTGATTTCGAGATGTTTTATCCAGTCTTCAATCAGTTGATAAACCATTATAGTAAAACTATCATCCGCGACTTCGTCTGACAAGGAGAAATTAGATGAATTACTGCACCTAAATCAGAAAGGTATCTTAAAGATATCATTATAGCGATAACTTTAAGAGCCACAGAAATGTTAACATTTAGATAACTTTTCTTAGTCGACGGATTTCGGACAACAGATACCTATTAAATAATTTTGATAGATGTCTTTAGCATGAGAAATCTTGAAGTTAACATAATGTTAACTTTCTGACAATTTCCCGATGTCAAGACTCTAAAAAACGTCGACTGTAAGAGCTCTTTAAAAGAACCTAATGCCTTTACAACTTAACAAAAAAAAAAGACCAAAATTAAAGAGAAATGGAAAAAACTTTTTGTTAACCCGATATAGCATAGCCACGTTACTCCGTTACAAAAAACCGTGTTCGAAAACGTTGTGCAACGATTTAATTCTTCTCAGTTCAACAAGCATCCTCCGATAAAGCCGTAAATTGGATCCGAACGCTGACACAACTGCGAATTAACATCTTAACTCTCTAAGGTGCGTCGCCGTCGATTGGAAACATTATGCAATTACCTGATTAACATTGGCCCTTTCTTCACAATTAAGGTTTCGATTATAGCAGGAAATTTCCCTAAATTTACGGCAGGAAGTGTTACACGCTTTGAAGAGTGAACTAATTAAAAAGTTAAATTGGACTTCATCGAAACCAAAAGTGTAACTCTTTCTTCGCAGGGTTATTTGCTCGATTCCCTGCTGATCGATAAACTAAGGGGATAAATTAAAAGTTCTTTCGGAAAAATATTTGTGAGAAATTTAGTATATAATAGATTTCGTTGAATATTGCAGGTTTTTTTCATAAAAGAGCTGTCATGAAGCAGCAGGAGTAAGAATTTTCAATTATGAATACCCCGAGGTGAATGGAATGACTTGAAAGGTAGATAAATTAGGATTTAAGAATAATATTATGGAGATGCCAACAGGGAGGAGAAAATGCATTATTAATTATTAAAGGTCTTTTCAACTTGAAAAAGTCAAATGAGTACTCAGGAATGTTAATTATCAAATTCATTTCGTACCTCTTCTTCGTGATTTCTCTCAACTGATAAAATTATAACGAAGAGAATGGATTTTCTTTTGTAGGAGACGAACAACAATTTCTCATATCCAACGCTTTGCAAGTGACTTATTAAGAGTGTATTGACCCAAAAGCAAATCCTAACTAACATATGGCAAAAGTGTGTTTGTTTGTCTGATTGTTGGTTTTGCACAGATCAATTACTGAAGCGATTTTGATGAAAACTGATATAGATATACCTTCAAAGGTGGCATCATCAGTAGGATATGTTTTATATTAGAAACTGCTCCTAAAATAATATGTATGTAATGAGTAACTTTTTTTATGTAAGTAAATGATCTTACAACGACGACACGTGATTTAACGAAAGCGCACAACCTTACCGTAATTTTTCCTATTAATACAGTGTTTGGGGCTAAACTCCAAACATGAGAATAGTATTCTAGTGTTGCCCTAACTTGAGCTTTGTGTAGAGTGAGCAACTGATGATATGTGAAGTACTTTTTAGCTCTACAAAGAAAGCCTAGCTTCTGAGAGGTGGACTTGTCGATGGTGCGTAGATGGTCGTCCCAAGAGAAGTTAATGTTGGCATTCACTTCTAAGATATGAAAGAATATCATCAGGAGAATTTTGCCATCCATGAATACCATCAATGAATGTTTAGATTTTCTCTGTATCTTCTTTGCCAACTATTGTTATTATCATTCATGTTTTATTGGCTTTTACTTCGCCAGTTGTCTTCTACATTTTGTGGGGGCTAGATCCTGTCAGCTAGATTTAAAATCCTTTTGTAACGTCCACTAATTTGTTCGAGTTTCAATCAGCACTATACGATATCCCGGCTTTCATAGCCAGGATCAATACCTGACCTACACTTATTCCTTCCAGATCTCCTGTTTTTTGTTGATTGTTTCTTTGCCAGTCAGACTATATCTGAATTCTTGACAGTTATACTTTCACAATTCTAGATTTTCAGTAACCTTCTATTAAGAATTGGCAATCTTTTATAAATTGCCCCAAGCAGATATTTGTTTAAATAATTGACATTTCTAATCCTTACTTTGTGGAATCCTTCAGTATTTATAACTATTAAACTTTGTCAACGATTAAAACGACAACAGATAATAAAAATTCCACGATGGTTGGCCGATGATGCTGAAAAGCGAAACCAGGTCCGGTCATAGCAAATATTTATCGAAACATTGTGTAATTTTTAATATTTGTTGTCTGTTAATAGTTATGGAGATCTTTGTTTATCAATCGCTGTTTGCGACTCAACACTGAAAAACACTTAAAACTATCCTAAGATAGTTAAAATCTAAAATTATGGAAGGTGTAACTGGCGAAGAAAAAGCCAATAAAACATGAATGAAAAGAATTATGTTTGTTGCATTATACCTTGATAGGTTCTTAGAGAAAACCGTGGCTCAAGTTTTTGAGGCATTGCAGTCAACCCGATTTTTCTGACTCCATTCCAGAATGATTTCGAGATCCCAATTAATCATCTGTATCTGCTGTTCTCTTAGTCGATCTGAAACAACGACGGATAATTGTTTGTGGGAGAAAAAATATGACACCAGACTACTATCATCTACGTAACTGTATATAGGATTGAAAGTTGAAGCTAAGAGATCGTTTATGTGTAACAGAAACTGAGTAGGAGACAGGGCAGACCCCTGAAGGACCCCTGCATTAATCGCAAATGATGAAATGCCATCAACGACAACCTGAAGAGATCTGCCAGTCAGAAAACTAGATATCAAATGATAGAATCCAAGGGGAAGACCATAAGATCTTAATTTGTCGAGAAGAGATCGGTGCCTTCGACAGAGCGAAGGACTTTGAGATATCCAATGCCATAGCCCTATAAAAAACTCGACGTTAAACAAAACGAAAAGGATAAATTTTAAAGTTACGCTTTTAAAATGTTTAACATTTTTAAAATTAATATAAAATAAATAAGTGTATCAAGTTTAAATTGGAAATCTAAAAAAAAGTCGAAAGGGGAACCAAATCAAACTTATTTTAAAAATACTGTAATTTCAGAGCCTAGAAAATTCAATCCTAAACGCAGATTTTTAAGACAGTAATTTAAACGAAAACATTGAGCTGTAACACGAAATTTGGAAAAATAGGCTTCTTCCAAAAATTTCAAATTTGGAGAAACACGAAACTTTGCGATTAAGGTCTTAGCTTTACCACAAAGTTTCGCAAACAAATCTTTTGAAAATAAAATTCTTTAACTTCATTATTATGTATTATATTATTATTATATATTCTTCACAAGAACGAACTTCGACGAATTCGACTTATTCCTGAAAAGTTCTTTTACTGGATAAAATCTTTCCAGTCAGAAGTTGCACGTTTTTTTCGGATTTTTCTTCACAAGAGAGAACTTCGACGAATTCGACTTATTCCTGAAAAGTTCTTTTACTGGATAAAATCGTTCCAGTAAAAGAACTTTTTTGAAAGAAAGTTTACATTTTTTGAGACAAAACTTCAATATTTTTAAAAGTCGACATTTTGAAAAATACTCGAAATTTCGAGAAAAAAGACAAATTTTAAAGACTTATTTAATTGAAAAATTGGAGAAAAAAGTTTAGAGAAAAGTAGAACTTCAAAAAAAATCGAAATTTAAAAAATTTTAAAATTTAGAAAAAGAAATTAAAATTCAAACTCAAATTTTTTTCAGAAAAATGCGAGCGTAGTCAAAATTTGGAACAATTTTGAATTTCTACCTATAAATTTTAACAAAAGTCGAAAATTTTAGCTAAAATGCGAGAAGTTCAATTTGGCAAAAAATCGAATTTCTACAAAAGCAACATTTAAAGAAAAAACGAAAAATCAAAATTTCATCAAATATGTTGAAAGCTTGCACATTTCTGGGAGGAAATTTCAAAATTTGGAAGAAATCTTTATGAAATTTTTCTAAAAACGTGGATTTCAAGAAAATTGTCGAAATTTTGATTTTTCTGTGTAAATTTTTTGAAGCAATTTCAAATTTTTCCTTGATATTTCTTTCACAAGATATCGACTTCTTTGCAAATTTTTAATTTTTCCCGAAAAATCGATCTCAAAGTCAAAATGTATAGTATCTCTCTGAAGATGATAGCTTGGCTATCGAAACACGTTATAGCAACCTCTGTTGTGTTTTTTAATCTTTCTTGATTTCACGGAAAAATATATTTGTATTTCAATTTTGTGAGCTTAGTCGAAATTTCGAACAATTTTGAATTTCTACATATAAATTTTAAAGTCGAAAACTTTAGCAAAAATGCGAGAAGTTCAATTTGGAAAAAATCGAATTTCCACAAAAGCAACATTTAAAGAAAAATCGAAATTTCAAAATTTCATCAAATATGTTAAAACGTCTGCAACATTTGTGGAAAGAAATTTTAAAATTTGGATGAGGTCGTCATGAAATTTTACGAAAAACGTGGACTTCAAAAAAATTGTCGAAATTTCCATTTTTCTGTGTAAACTTTTTGAAGGAATTTAAAATTTTTCCTTGACATTTCTTTCACAAGATATCAACTTCCTTGCAAATTTTTAATTTTTCCAGAAAAATCGATTTTAAAATCAAAATATATAGTATCTCTCTGAAGATGATAGCTTGGCTATCGAAACACGTTAGAGCAACCTCTGTTGTGTTTTTTAATCTTTTTTGATATCACGGGACAAGATTTGTATTTCAATTTTTTAAAATATAGACAAAAAACGAAATTCTCAAGTTTAAGAAAATTTACGAAAAAACTACTTGAAATCATTTTAAAAAATCGAATTTTAAAATTTCAAGTTTAGTGCAGAATTTTCATAGAAATAATTTTAAGGCAAAGCCGAAATTTACAAGAAGAATTCTTAATCAACTAGGAATTTGGATTTTAAGGTTGAAATTTTTAAAATTTTTTGGTTTAAACTGAACAGTTTCAGAAATATTTGAAATTTTCTGGTTTAAACTGAACAGTTTCAAAAATATAAAGAAAAAATGATTACAAAAATATTTTTGTGTTTAAAAATTACATTTTGGGACAGACTTTGGAGCTATTGGAAAAATATATATTTATATTTTGTATATTTTAACACGAAACGAGAAAAACGAGAAAATGGAGGAAACTTTGATTTTAAATAAAAATGTTCAGCAAAAATTTGAAACTTCTAAACATCGAAAAAATTGAAATACAAAACTTGTCCCCTGAAACCAAGAAATATTAAAAAACACAACTCTAACGCGAATTTCTTTTGGGAAATTTCGTCTCTTTTACATTTCCACTTTTTCGAAATTTCGACATTTCTTTAAGTTCTCCAAAAGGTTTTTTCTTAAGATTGGGCTGTTTTCAAAATTTTGACTTTAATTTGAAAATGCGATGTCCCCAACTTCCCAAGAATACACATTGCCAAGCCAGAAGGTTTTCTTTTTTACCCATGAGTTTTTTAGAATGATTGTTGTTGCCAACTCCCCCCCCCCCCCCCCACGAAAATCTAGCCTACGCTCATGTCCAAGTAATTTCATGAATCGTGGAAATTTATGTTCTTTTTTTTCTTCAAATTGTTTGACATTTTCTTTTCCAACATTTTTACGTAAAACAGTAGAGCTTAGGCGGGATGCAGAAAAATGTTAGGCGGGCAGCATGTGGCCCTAGGGTCACGTCGTGCTCATCCCTGATCTAACGCGACAGCAGGCAACGTTTCAACCCAATATATAGCTGTAAACTCGCTGCAAGCAGCTAAATATCCAGAACGTCGTATCAAAGAATTTGAACTAAACACCACTTTGCATTCCACACGAACTATTAAAGCTATCCATAGCGAATTAACTTAGTTTTATTACATACATCCAAACTAATTTCATAAACGAGGATGTATATTTGGTCGACAGCACTATCTATCGTTATATTACAAGGATCTGATTAATTACAATCAGAAACAAATTAAATCATTAAAACGAAACGATTTCGATTAAACAAATTTAAAACTGTCCTTAATTTTTGAAGATTTTGTCAAGTTGTAAGGACAATTATTCATCTAATTCCTCAGACGAAGTCGTTTATCAAATACGTTGTCAAAAACGAGAATTACATAGCCTATAATTGATGAAAAGATTTTGCTTGGGAGGGGACAATATTATGGTTTCTTGTCCACTTCTTTCTTATATTACAACGTTAAAGGTTAACAAACTTTTCCGCCGAATATATTTTTTGATTATTCATTTTCTTTCTACGTCTAAAACACGTTGGTGATAAATAATGTATATTTCACACTTAATTCTAGTCTGGTAAACTTTTTTTCATTCTTGGCTGCCTTCTTATATAGACAATGATTATGAATGTGCTGTCTTGCTACTAAAAACTCCTTTTTATTTCCGCTCCACCGAGTCACCAATAAAAAACCCTCATATAGTGGAAATAATTTGTAATTTATTTATTTTTGCAGGACTCTGGCCAATGTGGACAGATTCTACTACTTCGAGACTGACGTATTTCAACAGCTGAAACAACTTCAAACCATGTAAGTAATCCAGCGACCAACTTTGATCTTTTAAACAACGTATATGCTGCATATAATCCTCTTTTGGCGTACGTGGGCAGAAAAAGAAATATTTACACGAGGGATGCAAACTAAGAAGGTTTTTTTATGACGAGAATTAGAGATATTCGTGATACAGTTTGGTGTCGGGTGTGGGGATTTATTGTCAATATTGTCAGCAGAATTTGCACTACGAAACACAACGGGGGTAATTAAATTATACAGTTTAATCTAATCATGGCGTGTAAATTATTCGGATCCGGTGAAAGCGCGTATTTCCACTTTGATATAATTTTCCAATGTTTATCAGTGTATATTGAATTTTTTATAATTGATAGCAACATTCTGATTGATTGGACAGTTATTTGATAGACTTGATATGGAAAACATTAAACAAAATCAGTATTTTTAGTAGCTAAAAATTGTTTAATGTTTACTAGAATTTATTGGGTTGACTTTTGCCTTGAAATTGGTTTTTTTTAGTCAAAATTTCGACTTTTGTTTTCAATGTTCATTTCTAAATTCGATTTTATTCTGAAAATTTGATTTTTGTTCGGACAATCCCATATTCTTTTAACTTCAGTCATTTTCCCAAAATTTAGGGCTTTTTTTCTAAATTTGACTGTATTTAAATTGGTCTTTTTCTCGAACTATTCTTAAAATGCGTCTTTTTTTTATTTCTACTTTTTCCCAAGATTGGACTTTTTTTTCTCAAAATCTGACTTGCCATTGGAAAAATCCATGTTTTTAAAAATATTTACCGTTTACTTAAATAAATGATAAATGTTTTAAAATGAGATTTTTTTCTAATGCTTATTTCTTTCCTACTCCTAAAGATTGGTTTTTCCAGAGGATGTCGACTTTTAGGATAAAATTCGGCGTTTTGTGCTTCTCGATATTTCGATTTTTTTTCTCAAAATTCTTCTTTTTTTGGAAGTTTCACTCTTTCTTTGCTTGAAAATAAGTTGACATTTTATGGAATAGGTTACAATTTAATCCTGGAATTTCAATTATTTGTTTTAATGTAACCTATTATATTTCTGAACATTTTCCTCAAAATTCGTCTTTTAATTCAATGCTAACATTTTTTTTTACAAATTTTCGTCTTTTTTAAAGTTCTTTTTCTTTGGAAATGAAGTTATTTTGCTCTGAATTTTATTGTTTTTTAATTGGGCTTCCTCTTGTTTCAATTTATGTTCAAAAATCATTTATTTTCAAAATTTTAAATTTATTTCCCAAATTCGATTTTCTTTCTCTAAAACAGGCTTCCTATGGAGAAGTCGACATTTTTCTTAAAATTGCTTTACTAGAATTTGTCTTTTTTTCTTTCATTTTTCTAGAAGTTTGGCTTTTTTCTGTAAATGTGGATTTTTATCTCAAAATTTAACATTTTCTGTTTCTTGAAATTTTGATATTTTTCTATTTTTTTTGGAATTTACACCTATTATTAATTTTATTAAGACATTTAAAAATTCAGAGAAAACGGTTTCTTAGAAATTGCAACTATTTTCTTGAGCGTTAAGAGTCAGAATTTATTAAAAAAGTGAAAATTGATGTCACTTGATCTCATTTTTTCATAATTTGTTTCTTTTTGAAACATTTAGGCAAAATGCTAGTGAAAGAACATTAATTTCAAAAAAAACTATTTTGTTTTGGAAATTTTGGAAGAAGGAATATTTCTTAAAAATTTCAAATTTTTGAACATTTTGGTAAATCTGAATAAAAGTATAGGAAAAAATCGTATTTTGAAAAACTTTAACAATTTTTAAAAAATAACCTTTTTACTCGAAATTTCATATAAAAAAACCATTTTTTTTGGAAATTTCGGACAAAGGAATATTTCTTAAAAATTTCAATTTTTTGAACATTTTGGTAAATTTGAATATAAGTATAGGAAAAAAATCGTATTTTGAAAAACTCTAACAACTTTTAAAAAATAACATTTTTACTCGAAATTTCAGATGAAAAAATATATTTTTTGGAAATTTCGAGAGAATTTTTTGTTAAAAATTTAAAATTTCTGAACATTCTGGTAAATTTAAATAAAAATATAGGAAAAAAATCGTATTTTGAAAAACTAATATTTTTTAAAAAAAGAAGAGTTTTACTCGAAACTTTATATAAAAATGTGTCTTTTCGATGCTAATTAAAAACTTTGAAGAATAAAAAAAAGATTAAACTTCAAAATTTGGCATGAACGTGATATTTTATTTGAAAATAATGTCACATTTCAATGTCAAAATTTGTAAATTTTGCTCTGCACTTTGATATATTTAAAAGAAAAAAATTAGTAACCTTAAAATTAGAAGAGTTAAATACAAAATTTAAAATGTTTAAATAATTGCAAAAAATCGAATTTTTCAATTTCAAAATCTATGTTCATCGTAGGAACCTAAACACCAACTTCTGATTTCTATATTTAAAAATGATGAACTTTCATACTAAATTTCATCCTCTATGTAACTCATTTAGAGAATGATTTCTTGAAAATCCTTATCTAGTATTTACCTGCGTTATGTAAGAAATTAATGTGCCGAATTTCATTCTTTTAGACCCACCAATTGAAACTGTACGTTGTTTGTCAGTTTTTCGAGTTCTATTAACAAAAATTTGGTGGTTTTTACTGTCAAAATTTAAACTTTTTTCAGTGTTAACTTCATTTATTAAAATTTGGACCCTTCTTTTGGGATTTCGCACTAAAACTTGAAAAAATAATTAAGTATGAACTAGAAATTTAAATTTCGAGATCGTTATTTCGAGTGAAAATTCGAAATTCCGTAATTAAAATGGAAATTTTGAGACAAAAAGAGAAACATTTTATGAAAAATATAATTTTAAGTGCTAGCTCTTTTCTAGAACAAAATTAAAATTTTGGGGTCATCCAAAAAATTCGGGAATAATCTCAATTTCGATTTTAATGTTGAAATTCTTGGAACTAAATAAAAACTTTCTAATTTTAACCAAAAAGTTTATTTAAATGCACAGATTAATAGGTTCAAAGTATGTAAACCAAAGACCGGTTTCGATCTTCTTAAATCGAAACTGGTTTTTGTCAAAATTAACAACAAACCTTTTTTGTAAAATTTTCTAAATTTTTGTTGCAGTGGACTGGTCCTTGGTTATATTAAAAAATTAAAATAAAATCTTGACCTCTGAAACCAAGAAAGATTAAAAAACACAACAAAGCTTGCTCTAACGCGTTTCGATGGCCAAGCTATCATCTTCACTGAGATACGACTACTTTTTTTTCTCAAAGTTTGACGTTCTATTGGAAAAAACCATTTTTCTGAAATAGTTTTCTGTTTACTTAAAACTAGATTTTTTTTTAATTTTTATCTTTTTCCTAATCTTAAAGGTTGGTTTTTCCGTCAACTTTTATGTTAAAATTCAGCATTTTGTGCTTCTCGAAATTTCGATTTTTGTCTGAAAATGCTTCTTTTCTTGAAAACAAGTTGACATTTTATGAAATAGGATACAATTTTTTCCTGAAATTTCAATTATTTTTTTTAATGTAACTTATTATTCAAGTTTTATTGAAACTTCGATCCAGTTTTAGAAAAGTAAACGAATTTTATTAAATGGTCTAAATTCTGAAAAAAACAAATTTAATTTTAAATGAAAATGTCAGAAACAAAAGCAAGAAATATTGGATTTTGAGATAAAAGTAAAAATTTGGAGAATAAGATGGATTTCGAACAAGAAGTTGAACCAGAAATCAAATTTAAATAAGAAATTCAGAACAAAAAAATAACAAAATGAACTTCGAAAAAAACCACAATTTTTGAATAATACGTTGCTATTTCAAGAAAAAGATGAAACTTCCTGGAAAATATGCCAAATTTCTAAGAGAAAGACCAATTTTTAGAAAAAAATTTGAATTTTTGGAATAAATGAGTATTTTCGAAATGGACGAATGGCCAAGCTATTGTCTTCAGAGAGAATTTTTACAGTTTTATTAAACTTTCCATCCAATTTTAAAAAGATAAACGAATTTTATTAAAAGGTCGAAATTTTGAAAAAACAAATTTAATTTTAAGTGAAAATGTCCAGAAATAGAAACAGGAAATATCGAATTTTGAGATAAAAGTGAAAATTTGGAAAATAAGATGGATTACAAACAAGAAGTTAAACCAGAAATCCAATTTATATAAAAAATTCAGAAAAAAAAAACAAAAAATAACAAAATGGGCTTCGAAAAAAAACCACGATTTTTGAATAATACGTTGCAATTTCGCAAAAAAGATTAAACTTCCTAAATAATATTTCAAATGTTCAAGAGAAAGACCAATTTTAAGAGAAAAATTGAAATTTTTACAATAAATGAGTATTTTAGAAATAGACGAATTTGGAGAAGAAAGATTCGGTAATTTCAGTAAATCATATTAAAAATAAAAACTAACGCGTTTCGATAGCCAAGCTATTATCTTCAGGGAGAATTTTCGGAGCTTTATTAAAATTTCAATCCAATTTTAGAAAAATAAACGAATTTTCTTAAATGGTCTAAATTTTGAAAAAAAACAAATTTAATTTTAAATGAAAATGTCCAGAAACACAAACAGCAAATATCTAATTTTTGAGATAAAAGTAAAAATTTAGAAAATAAGATGGATTTCGAACAAGAAGTTGAACCAAAAATCAAATTTAAATAGGAAATTCAGAAAAAAAGAAACAAAAAAAAATAACAAAATAGAATTCGAAAAAAACACAATTTTTGAATTATACGTTCCCATTTCGCGAAAAAGATTGAACTTCCTAGAAAATATTCCAAATTTCCAAGAGAAAGACCAATTTTAAGAGAAAAATTGAAATTTTTAGAATATATCAATATTTTCGAAAAGGACGAATTTGGAGAAAAAAGAGTCAGCAATTTCAGTAAATCATAATAATAATAAAAACTAACGCGTTTGGATAGCCGAGCTATCATCTTCAGAGAAAATTTTTGAAGTTTTATTAAAATTTCGATCCAATTTTAGAAAAATAAACGAATTTTATTAAAAGGTCAAAATTTCGAGAAAGCACATTTAATTTTAATTGAAAATGTCCAGAAGCAGAAACAGAAAATATCGAATTTTGAGATAAAAGTAAAAATTTGGAAAATAAGATGGATTTCGAACAAGAAGTTGAACCAGAAATCAAATTTAAATAGGATATTCAGAAAAAACAAAAAAATAACAAAAGGACTTCGAAAAAAACACAATTTTTGAGTAATACGTTGCAATTCTGCAAAAAAGATTAAACTTCCTAGAAAATAAGCCAAATTTCCAAAAAAAAAGACCAATTTGAAAAGAAAAGTTTTAATTTTCAGAATAAATCAGTATTTTCAAAAAGGACGAACATTAAGAAAAAAAATCAGCTATTTCAGTAAATCATATTAAAAATAAAAACTTACGCGTTTCAGAGAAAATTTCTGGAGTTTAATTAAAATTTGGATCCAATTATAGAAAAATAAACGAATTTTATTAAAAGGTCAAAATTTTGAGAAAGGAAATTTAATTTTAATTGAAAATGTTCAGAAACAGAAACAGGAAATATCGAATTTTGAGATAAAAGTGAAAATTTGGAAAATAAGATGGATTTCGAACAAGAAGTTGAACCAGAAATCAAATTTAAATAGGAAATTCAGAAAAAAAACAAAAAAATAACAAAATGGATTTCGAAAAAAACACAATTTTTGAGTAATTCGTTGCAATTCAGCGAAAAAAATTGAACTTCCTAGAAAATATTCCAAATTTCCAAGAGAAATACCAAGTTTAAGAGAAAAATTGAAATTTGTAGAATAAATCAGTATTTTCGAAAAGGACGAATTTGGAGAAAAAAAAGTCAGTAATTTCAGTAAATCATATTAAAAATAAAAACTAACGCGTTTCGATAGCCAAGCTATTATCTTCAGAGAGAATTTTCGGAGCTTTATTAAAATTTTAATCCAATTTTAGAAAAATAAACGAATTTTATTAAATGGTCTAAATTTAAAAAAAAAAACAAATTTAATTTTAAATGAAAATGTCCAGAAACACAAACAGCAAATATCTAATTTTTGAGATAAAAATGAAAATTTGGAAAATAAGATGCATTTCGAACAAGAAGTTGAACCAAAAATCAAATTTAAATAGGAAATTCAGAAAAAAAAAACAAAAAAATAACAAAATAGACTTCGAAAAAAACACAATTTTTGAATTGTACGTTCCCATTTCGCGAAAAAGATTGAACTTCCTAGAGAGAAAATAAACGAATTTTATTAAAAGGTCAAAATTTCGAGAAAGCAAATTTAATTTTAATTGAAAATGTCCAGAAACAGAAACAGGAAATATCGAATTTTGAGATAAAAGCGAAAATTTGGAAAATAAGATGGATTTCAAACAAGAAGTTGAACCATAAATCAAATTTAAATAGGAAATTCAAAAAAAAACAAAAAAATAACAAAATGGATTTCGAAAAAAACACAATTTTTGAGTAATTCGTTGCAATTTCGCGAAAAAGATTGAACTTCCTAGAAAATATTCCAAATTTCCAAAAGAAAGACCAATTTTAAGAGAAAAATTGAAATTTTTAGAATAAATCAGTATTTTCGAAAAGGACGAATTTGGAGAAAAAAGAGTCAGCAATTTCAGTAAATCATATAAAAAATAAAAACTAACGCGTTTTGATAGCCAAGCTATTATCTTCAGAGAGAATTTTCGGAGCTTTATTAAAATTTCAATCCAATTTTAGAAAAATAAACAAATTTTATTAAATGGTCTAAATTTTGAAAAAAAAATAAATTTAATTTTAAATGAAAATGTCCAGAAACACAAACAGCAAATATCTAATTTTTGAGATAAAAATGAAAATTTGAAAAATAAGAAAGATTTCGAACAAGAAGTTGAACCAAAAATAAAATTTAAATAGGAAATTTAGAAAAAAACAAAAAAATAACAAAATAGACTTAGAAAAAAACACAATTTTTGAATTATACGTTCTTATTTTGCGAAAAAGATTGAACTTTCTAGAAAATATTCCAAATTTCCAAGAGAAAGACCAATTTTAAGAGAAAAATTGAAATTTTTAGAATAAATCAATATTTTCGAAAAGGGCGAATTTGGAGAAAAAAGAGTCAGCAATTTCAATAAATCATATTAAAAATAAAAACTTACGCGGTTCAGAGAAAATGTCTGGAGTTTTATTAAAATTTGAATCCAATTATAGAAAAATAAACGAATTTTATTAACAGGTCGAAATTTTGAAAAAACAAATGTAATTTTAAATGAAAATGTCCAGAAACAGAAACAGGAAATATCGAATTTTAAAATAAAAGTAAAAATTTGGTGAATAAGATGGAGTTCGAACAAGAAACTGAACCAGCAATCAAATTTAAATAAAAAATTCAGAAAAAACAAAAAGATAATAAAACTAACTTTAAAAACACACAATATTTGAATAATACGTTGCAATTTCGTACCAAAGATTGAATTTCTTAGAGAATATTCCAAATTTCCAAAAGAAAGACCAATTTTAAGAGAAAAATTGAAATTTTCAGAATAAATTACTATTTCAAAAGCTTTACATTTCCAAAAAAAGATCAAAGTTTAAAAAAAATACGGAATTGTCTCGGCAAAAGTCAAATTTGAGAATAAAATCAAACTTAGAAATCAACATTAAAAAAAAAGTCGGCAATTTCAATAAATCATATTAAAAATAAAAACCCATTCATTTTTAAAAGCTCGAAAAAATGTCAACATTTAAAAAATTTTCAAATTTTCTGAAAATGCGCTAGTTTTGGAAAAAGTCGAATTTTCAGGAAAAAAACCCGCAATTTTCAAATACATTGTTCTCAAAGTTTAAAATTTGGTAAAAACGTGAAATTTAAAACTTTTTTTTTCTCGAAATCTCCAAAAATATTTTTCGCAACATTTTTATTAACATTTTGACCTAATCTAGTGAGAAAAGTGGACATTTTAAGCACCAAAAAATGTTAAATTTTAGGATAAAAGTCGAAATTTGTTGCAAAAAGCAAGTATTCAGAAATTTGGAATAAATTCCCTATATAACTAACTGGGTGGTGGTTAGCGTGGATTTTTGGGGTTTTTTAGAATTAACAGAGAAAACTACGGCATTCGGGATTTTACTCTTCTAGGTTAGGTTTGATGGAACGGACTGGTCCTTGGTTATCTTCAAAAATTGAAACACAGAACTTGTCCCCTGAAACCAAGAAAAATTAAAAAACACAACAAAGGTTGCCCTAACGCGTTTCGACAGCCAAGCTGTCATCTTCAGAGAGAAAAAAACGCCCCTGCATCTCTCTTATGACATGCCGAACTCGAACTCCTCGTCTCCCTTCGGAATCACGCGATCTCTTTGCCGTGCCAAGTGTCAGGATCGGAGTTCCGTTATTTAACGCGTTGCAACTATTTTTAGAACAAAAGTTTAAAAAGTAGATTTTTGAAAATAAAATCGAAATTTCGAAAAGAACGAATGATGAGGAAAAAGGCGCATTTTAGAAAGACTAGTTTAGGAAAAAGACTAGTTTAGGAGAAAGACTATTTTCAAAGAAAAACTTAAAATTTTGAAAAAAAAATGACGAATCGAATTTACAGGAAAAAGTGAAATTTTTAAGAATATTAAATTAAATATCGCGTTTTGAGATAAAAATCAAAATTTCGTATGAAAGGCAAACTAAGAAACCAATCAAAAATTTCTAAAACAAGATTTTAAAATATCGAAAATGTAAGAGAAAATAATGTTCCGAAAAATGACGCAATTTGGAAAAAAGCGAAATTTGGAGGCAATTTCGAAAAGGACAAAAACTCTCAAAATTTTCAGAGAAAGTCAAATTTTAGGGAAAAAAGTCGAAATTCCAAAAAAGAAACCAAATTATGAGAAAATGATCGAAATTTTGCAAAAAATTCCAAGTTTTGGGAAAATGCCTCTAATCTTGATAAAAATTCGAAATTTCCCAGAAAAAGTCAAATTTAAAATTAAAAAAAAAACGAATTTTAAGAGAGAAACGAAATTAAAAAAAAATCGTAGTTTCCTGGCTGAATATTTATTTTCTCTTGATTGCTCGCGTCAGAGGAAGAAAAAAGTTTTACCTTGCGCCTCAATGCTGCGTTAAAAAATGTCTAATATTGAGATTAACGTCGAAATTTTGATAAACAAGTTGAAACTTCCAGAAATTTGGATTAGAGACAGTTGCTACCTACGCCAATGCTTACGTCTAAATGCAGGGATTGAAAACTTCCAAATTTCTACAAACTGCCACTTGAGTTGAAAACAAAAATTGTAAAGGGTGTCGAAATTAGAAGAAAAATCAAAATTAATAACGTGAAAAATTGAAATACAAACTTGTCCCCTGAAACCAAGAAAGGTTAAAAAACACAACAGAGGTAGCTCTAACGCGTTTCGATATCCTAGCTATCACCTTTAGAGAGATACTTAAGACTGAAGATGATAGCTTGACTATCGAAACGCGTTAGAGCAACCTCTGTTGTGTTTTTTAATCTTTCTTGGTTTCAGGGGACAACATTTGTATTTAAATTTTTGAAGATAACCAAGGACCAGTCCGTTCCACCAAAATACATTTGTTTGTTGTTCAATTGCTAAATTGAATTTAAAATTTTAGCTGAGAAGATGAAATTTTGATAGAAAAAAAATAAAGAGAAAAAAGAGCAAAACTTGTAAAAAGATTTTTTTTTAAAAATCGGTGACCTGTAGCTTGATATATGTAATCCGGAAACACAGACCAACAGACGGAAATGTCAGTCGGTTTTCAGTGGTGAATTTTGGAGCTAGATGCAATTTCAGAATGCTGCAAATTACGTCGTTGTTTAATTAATTTCTTAAAAAAAGCTATAATAGAACTGATTTTGCGAGTTTCATTGTAAAAAGCTGAGTTTTTCCTGTAATTTTGCTCAAACAATGACCGATGGTCGTGGTGCTTAATACGCATTGATCAGATCACATACAAAAACTTAGATACATTCATCAATAACTCTTACTCCCACGTAGAGAGAGGAAGAGAGAGAGAAAGAGAGAGTGAGAGAGGGGGGGGAGGAAAAGAGAGAAAGAGAGAGTGAGAGAGAGAGAAGGAGAGAGGGAGAGAAGAAGAGAGAGAGAGAGTGCAATGAGAGCACCACATGTAAAATTTGATAAACATTTTCACCCCCTTAGAGGTTGAACTTCAAAAAACTCTTGCTTGGCGTATGCCTGTATCGTATAAGGAACTCATTTGCCCAATTTCAGTTTTGAGGAGTAATATGTGTATTTCAACATCCAAATTATAGACAATTAAACTAAATTTATTCACTTTCCACCAATGAAAAGTCTTGCTAAGGAAAGAATAATTCGTCTGGTGTGGAATACCCACAAAATCCTGCTATAGCACATACGAATGTAAAAGAAAATCACAAGCGCAGCACGAAAGGAATTCACTCAATATCCATTTAGATTTTATTGGAAAAGCTCGAGCAAAATCCTTAATCTTTCTTAGAACTAGCCCTTTTACGACTTACCGTTAACTTGCTGGCCATATCCTAAACAAATTCTAAAAATATATATAGCATGTTCAGTACACAAGATAAGGGGGGCATTAAATAAGCCACATAACTCTGGGCTATTAAATCTTCTATTTCTTTGTAAAAAAAACGTATTTGCTTTATTTTCCAGATACATTCATCGGGCCCCAAAGCTGGTCAAAATCCAACCTGAGGTATTCAGTGTGAATCTACCGAAGCTGAAAATATTGTAAGTATCCATAGGCTAGGGTAGGGCACTTGCCCCCCCTGACTCATGCCGTTAAACAAAAATTTATATTCAGCTGAGAAGACTTTCTCTAAAAAATTTCCATTCGATAAATTCGTCCTTTAAGCAATTAATATTTTCTCGACATTTTGACTTGCTTCTCAAAATTCGTCTTTTTTCATAAATTTCTTCCAAAATTTCAAATTTATTCCTAAAATTCGATTTCTTTTATCAGAATCTTTAGCCAAAATCTCGAATTTTAATCTCAAAATTCATTTTATTTTTCGAAATTCTACCATTTTTTTATTTTTTGGTGGAACGGACTGGTCCTTGGTTTTCTTCAAAAATTGAAATACAAATTGTCTCCCCTGATACCAAGAACAGAGGTTGCTCTAACGTGTTTCGATAGCTAAGCTATCATCTTCAGAGAGATACTCTCACAGAGAAAGTCAAATTTTAAGAAACTAAATTACTTTTGAGATTTGAATATGGATAAATTTAGTTCGAAATAAAAGTTAAAATTTCCAGAAACTATCGAACTCTGAAAGAAAAAAAAGATTTCGAAAAAAACGAATTTGTCAAAAGTTCTCAAAATAGATAAAATTAAGAAAAAACGTCGAATTTCGACAACGGATTGAAACCTAGAACAAATTTAAAACCTAAAATTTTTAAACAAATTTAAATTTTGTGATATAAAATTTGAAATAGAGCAATTGTAAAAAAATTTAAAGCTTAGAAAAAATCGTCGAACTTTTAAAAAGCCGAAGTTTTTCAGAGCAGAAGAAAAAAAATTGCATTTTTCCAGAGAAAGTTAAATTTTGAGAATAAATTTGAAATTTCGAGAACAAGACCAATTTAAAAACCTTCAAATGTTCAGATAAATTCGAAATTTGATAAAATGGGTAAAATAATTTCGAAAGAAAAGACTGTTGATACAATTTTCAGTTTCGAAAAAAATATCGAACTTTAGAGGTAGATCAAATTTAAAAAAAAATCAAATTTTGAGGTTCAGTCGAACATTTTCAAAATTCACGAATTCGTCCAAAAAACCGCAGCTTGCAGAAACAAAAAGTCGAATTTTTAAAGTCGAAATTTTAAATTTTCGATTTTTTTCTATTTTTAAAAATTCTGACTATTTGATAATTTCGTTTTTTTGGAGATTTCGACACATGTCCCCTACATACATCCGAATTTTGACTTCTTTCCGAAAACTTCGATTTCAAATTTCGATATTTTCTCGAAATTTCAAAATTCTTGTAATTTCGACTGTTTCCCAAAATTTCATTATTTCGAAATGTCTTTTTTTAAAATTTATATTTATACCAACATATTTATTTTTTTTCAAAATTTGAGCCTCAAAATGTCGATTTCTTCTCGAAATTTAGATTTCTTCGTAAATTTGGAAACTTTGAAACATGTTTCGACGTATTAAAATTTGCAATTTTTCTGAATTCCCATTTTTATAAAAAAATTGACATTTTTTCGACAATTTAAATTTCCATTCTTTATTTCTGAAAATTGATTTTTTGAGAATTTCGACTTTTTGGAGATTTCGACATGCCATTTGAAAATGTCCACCATTTCCGAATTTTATGAAAACTTCGATTTCAAATTTAGACTTTTCTTAAAATTTTGAAATCTTCATTATTTCGATTCTTACAAAAATGTCAACACTTTAAAATGTTCTTTTTTTTCAAGTTTATATTTTTACAAACATTTTTACTTTTTCTCAAAATTTTAACTTCAAAAGGTCGATTTTTTCTCAAAGGACTTTTTAAAAAGAGTTTGGACATTTCCATGTATTCTTAATGTGAATTTGTAGCAATAATTTGATTTTTTTTTCGACGTTTTGAATTTTCATTTTTGAAAATTTTAACTGTTTTGGAATTTACGACTTTTTCTTGAAGTCTTGACTTTTTTTGACGTCTTGACTTTTTTGTAATCTTGGACCTACTTTAAGGAATAGCAACGTTTTTTTTTTCGAAAATTTCGTCTTTGAAAATTTCGTCATTTTTGAAAATTGCACTGTTTCAAAATTGCGATTTTGCTCAAATTTTTTATTTTTCCAAAATTTGTACTTTTTTTGAAAATTTCTTCATTTCGCCATTTTAAAATTTCCAGTTTTTTCTCAAATTTCCATTTTTAAAAATGTCTACTTTTCCTAAATATTTCAATTTTAAAAAATTTCGATTCTTTATCAAAATTTTAATTCATCTTAAAAATTACGACTTTTTAAAATTTGCACTTTTCACAAAATTTGACTTTTTTTTGAAAAATTTCACTTTTTTGAAAATATCGACTTTTGAACTTTCTTTTTAAAAATTTCTACTTTTCAAAATTTTGACTGTGCTATTTCTTTCATAATTGTGATCCTTTTTAATTTCTTTTAAAATTTTCTTCTTTGAAATTTCAAACTATTTCGCAAATCTTGACTTTTTCAAAAATTTACCTTTGTTGGAAATTTCAAATTTTAAAATTTCCCCTATTTGTAAGTTTTAATTTTTTTGTGAAAATTTTGAGCACAAAGTTTCGACTTTTTCTTGAAATGTTGATTTTTCCTTTTATTGTTTGAATATTTTATCCTTTTAAAAATTTGAGTTTTCAAAATTTTAGCCTTTTGAGCCTACTTTTTTAAAGAAATTTTCAGTTTTTATGTAAATATTGAATTTTTTCAAAAATTCCCCTTTTTGGAAATATTGACTTTTAAACATTCTTCCTTTTTAAACATTTCTAATTTTCAAAATTTTGACTCTGCAATTTCTTTCAAAATTGTGATCCTTTTTAATTTCTTTCAAAATTTCGAACTATTTCGCAAATCTTGACTTTTTAAAAAATTCACTGAAAATTTTAAATTTTAAAATTTTCTCTGTTTGTAAGTTTTAACTTTTTTTGTGAAAATTTTGGCAACAAAGTTTCGACTTATTCTTGAAATGTTGATTTCTCCTTCCAACATTTACTGTTTAAATATTTTAGCCTTTTAAAAATTTGAGTTTTCAAAATTTTGACATTTTGAATATTTCTACTTTTTTTAAGAAATTTTCAATTATGTAAATATCGGTTTTTTTGAAAAATTCAGCCTTTTGGAAATTTTAAATTGAACTTTTTCGACGGTTTCAATTTGTTTTAAATTCGGATTTTTTTAAATTTCTACTTTTTTCAAGTTTTCCACTTTTGTTGAAAATATCGTATTGGATCCTTTTTTTACCTAATTGAATAATCTCAGTTTTTTTTCAAAATTTCTTCTCTTGAAATTTTAAACTATTTTGTAAATCCTAACTTTTTTGAAAAATTTAGATTTTCTTGAAAGAAGCAACGTACCACCAGTCATATCTGCCAACGTAAACATATTTAGTTGAAACGTGATTACATTTGAAAAAGGCTTCTGATTTGCTAAAAGTATTTGTTTTTTAATTTTTAAATTAATAATTTGAATAAAAATTAATAATTTGAATAAATGAAGCAAACATTTTAGGAAATTGAAACTTTCTAAAAAGATTCTTCGAAATTTCGAGTTTGGGGTCAACATTTCTAATTTAAAGTCGAAATCAAAAATTAAAACTCCGGAAAATATCGAAATCCCTAGAAGGGTTCCAAGTTTTGAGAAAAATTTTGAACTTTAGAGAAAGGTCAAATTATAACAAAAAAATCAAATTTTGAGATTCAGTGAAACATTTTGAAAATTCACAAATTCGTCCAAAAGACCACAGCTTGCAGAAACAATAAAAGTCGAATTTTAAAAGTCGAAATTAAAAAAAACCAAAGTCGAATTTTAAAAGTTGAAATTTCAAAAAAAAACAGAATTTTGCGAACCAAGTTCAAATTTGTAGAAAATCATAAAAGTTTAAATGTTTTGTAAAAGTCAATATTTGGGCAAAGTGGCTAAATTTGGAAAAAGGATGAATTTTGAAAAGAACAAAGAAATTTCGAGAAAAGTGTTGAAGTGTTGCTGGTCAAAATTTCCCAGAGAAAGTCAAATTTTGAGATTAAGTGAAACATTTTGAAAATATGTAGGTAAATTTCGTCAAAAAAAAAAACGTAGTTTGCGGAAGCAATAAAATGTCGAATTTAAAAAGCCGAAATTTCGAAAAAAAATCGAATTTTTAAATCGAAGTTTTCATAAAGTACTCAAAATTTGGAAATGGTGGACATTTTCAAATGTAATCACGTTTCAACTAAATATGTTTACGTTGGCAGATATGACTGGTGGTACGTTGCTTCTTTCAAGAAAATCTAAATTTTTCAAAAAAGTTAGGATTTACAAAATAGTTTAAAATTTCAAAAGAAATTTTGAAAAAACTGAGATTATTCAATTAGGTAAAAAAAGGATCCAATACGATATTTTCAACAAAAGTGGAAAACTTGAAAAAAGTAGAAATTAAAAAAAATCGGAATTTAAAACAAATTGAAACCGTCGAAAAAGTTCAATTTAAAATTTCCAAAAGGCTGAATTTTTCAAAAAAACCGATATTTACATAATTGAAAATTTCTTAAAAAGTAAAAATATTCAAAAGGTCAAAATTTTGAAAACTCAAATTTTTAAAAGGCTAAAATATTTAAACAGTAAATGTTGGAAGGAGAAATCAACATTTCAAGAATAAGTCGAAACTTTGTTGCCAAAATTTTCACAAAAAAAGTTAAAACTTACAAACAGAGAAAATTTTAAAATTTAAAATGTTCAGTGAATTTTTTAAAAAGTCAAGATTTGCGAAATAGTTCGAAATTTCAAAGAAGAAAATTTTGAAAGAAATTAAAAAGGATCACAATTTTGAAAGAAATTGCAGAGTCAAAATTTTGAAAATTAGAAATGTTTAAAAAGGAAGAATGTTTAAAAGTCAATATTTCCAAAAAGGGGAATTTTTGAAAAAATCCGATATTTACATAATAACTGAAAATTTCTTTAAAAAAGTAGGCTCAAAAGGCTAAAATTTTGAAAACTCAAATTTTTAAAAGGATAAAATATTCAAACAATAAAAGGAAAAATCAACGTTTCAAGAAAAAGTCGAAACTTTGTGCTCAAAATTTTCGCAAAAAAATCAAAACATACAAATAGGGGAAATTTTAAAATTTGAAATTTCCAACAAAGGTAAATTTTTGAAAAAGTCAAGATTTGCGAAATAGTTTGAAATTTCAAAGAAGAAAATTTTAAAAGAAATTAAAAAGGATCACAATTATGAAAGAAATAGCACAGTCAAAATTTTAAAAAGTAGAAATTTTTAAAAAGAAAGTTCAAAAGTTGATATTTTCAAAAAAGTGAAATTTTTCAAAAAAGGTCAAATTTTATGAAAAGTGCAAATTTTAAAAAGTCGTAATTTTTAAGATGAATTAAAATTTTGATAAAAAATCGAAATTTTTTAAAATTGAAATATTTAGGAAAAGTAGACATTTTTAAAAATGGAAATTTGAGAAAAAAGTGGAAATTTTAAAATGGCGAACGTTTGAAATGAAGAAATTTTCAAAAGAAGTACAAATTTTGGAAAAATAAAAAATTTGAGCAAAATCGCAATTTTGAAACAGTGCAATTTTCAAAAATGACGAAATTTCCAAAGACGAAATTTTCGAAAAAAAAAAACGTTGCTATTCCTTAAAGTAGGTCCAAGATTACAAAAAGTCAAGACGTCAAAAAAAGTCAAGACTTCAAGAAAAAGTCGTAATTTCCAGAACAGTCAAAATTTTCAAAAATGAAAATAAAATTAAGATTCAAAACGTCGAAAAAAAGTCAAATTATTGCTACAAATTGGCATTGAGAATAATTGGAGATTTGGAAATGTCAAAACTCTTTTTAAAAAGTCCTTTGGGAAAAAATCGACCTTTTGAATTTAAAATTTTGAGAAAAAGTAAAAATGTTTGCAAAAATATAAATTTGAAAAAAAAGAAAATTTTAAAGTGTTGAAATTTTTGTAAGAATCGAAATAATGAAGATTTCAAAATTTTAAGAAAAGTTTAAATTTGAAATCGAAGTTTTCATAAAATTCGGAAATGGTGGACATTTTCAAATGCCATGTCGAAATCTCCAAAAAGTCGAAATTCTCAAAAAATCAATTTTCAAAAATGAAGAATGGAAATTCAAATTATCGAAAAAAATGTCAAATATTTTATAAAAACGGGAATTCAGAAAAATCGCAAATTTTAATACGTCGAAACATGTTTCAAAGATTCTAAATTTACGAAGAAGTCTAAATTTAGAGAAAAAATCGACATTTTGAGGTTCAAATTTAAAAAAAAAAATAAATAAAGAGTTTGGACATTTTCAAATTTGCATTTATTCTTAATGTCAATTTATAGCAATAATTTGATTTTTTTTTCATTCATTTTTGAAAATTTTGACTGTTTTGGAAATTACGACTTTTTCTTGAAGTCTTGACTTTTTTTGACGTCTTGACTTTTTGTAATCTTTGAGGAATACCAACATTTTTTTTTCGAAAATTTCGTCTTTGAAAATTTTGTCATTTTTGAAAATTGCACCATTTCAAAATTTCGATTTTGCTCAAATTTTCGATTTTTTTAAAATTTGTACTTCTTTTGAAAATTTCATCATTTCAAAAGTTTGTCATTTCAAAATTTTCAGTTTTTTTCCTAAATCTCCATTTTTCAAAATATCTACTTTTCCTAAATATTTCAATTTTAAAAAATTTCGATTCTTTATCAAAATTTTAATTCACCTTAAAAATTACGACTTTTTAAAATTTCCATTTTTTTCAAAATTTGATTTTTGTTGAAAAATTTCACTTTTTTGAAAATATCGACTTTTGAACTTTCTTTTTAAAAATTTCTAGTAATTTTGACTCAGCTATTTTTTTCATAATTGTGATCCTTTTTAATTTCTTTTAAAATTTTCTTCTTTGAAATTTCAAACTATTTCGCAAATCTTGGCTTTTTTCAAAAATTTATCTTTTTGGAAATTTTAAATTTTAAAATTGCAGTTATTTGTGAGTTTTGATGTTTTTGGAAAAGTTTGACCACAAAATTTCGACTTTCTTTTGAAATATTGGTTTTTCTTTAAAACTTTTACTGTTTGACTATTTTATCGTTTTAAAAATTTGAGTTTTCAAAATTTTAGCCTTTTCAATATGTCTGCTTTTTTTACGAAATTTTCAGTTATTATGTAAATATCTGCTTTTTTGAAAAATTCAGGTTTTTTGAAAATATCGACTTTGGAACATTCTTCTTTTTCAAAAATTTCTAGTTTTTAAAATTTTGACTGCTATTTCTTTCAAAATTGTGATCCTTTTCAATTTCTTCTAAAATGTTGTCCTTTAAATTTCGAACTATTTCGCAAATCTTAACTTTTTAAAAAAATTCAGGTTTTTTTGGAAATTTCAAATTTTAAAACTTCCACTATTTGTAAGTTTGGACTTTTTTTGTTAAAATGTTGACCACAAAGTTTCGACTTATTCCTGAAGTTGATTTCCTCTTAAAACTTTTACTGTTTAAAAATGTTATCCTTTTAAAAATTTGAGTTTTCAAAATTTTAGCCTTTTGAATATTTCTGCTTTTTTTTACGAAATTTTCAGTTATTATGTAAATATCTGCTTTTTTGAAAAATTCAGGTTTTTTGGAAATATCGACTTTGGAACATTCTTCTTTTTCAAAAATTTCTAGTTTTTAAAATTTTGACTCTGCTATTCCTTTCAAAATTGTGATCCTTTTTAATTTCTTTCAAAATGTTGTTCATTAAATTTCGAACTATTTCGCAAATCTTGACTTTTTAAAAAAATTCAGGTTTTTTGGAAATTTCAAATTTTAAAACTTCCACTATTTGTAAGTTTGGACTTTTTTTGTGAAAATGTTGACCACAAAGTTTCGACTTATTCCTGAAGTTGATTTCCTCTTAAAACTTTTACTGTTTAAATATGTTATCCTTTTAAAAATTTGAGTTTCCAAAATTTTAGCCTTTTGAATATTTCTCCTTTTTTTACGAAATTTTCAGTTATTATGTAAATATCTGCTTTTTTTGAAAAATTCAGGTTTTTTGGAAATATCGACTTTGGAACATTCTTCCTTTTCAAAAATTTCTATTTTTTAAAATTTTGACTCTGCTATTTCTTTCAAAATTGTGATCCTTTTTAGTTTCTTTCAAAATGTTGTTCTTTAAATTTCGAACTATTTCGCAAATCTTGACTTTTTAAAAAAATTCAGGTTTTTTGGAAATTTCAAATTTTAAAACTTCCACTATTTGTAAGTTTGAAATTTTTTTGTGAAAATTTAGACCACAAAGTTTTGACTTATTCCTGAAATGTTGATTTCCTCTTAAAACTTTTACTGTTTGAATATTGTATCCTTTTAAAAATTTGAGTTTTCAAAATTTTGACCTTTTGAATATTTCTACTTTTCTTAGGAAATTTTCAAAAATTGAAATACAGAATTTGTCGCCTGAAACCAAGAAAGATTAAAAAACACAACAAAAGTTGCTCTAACGCGTTTTGACAGCCAAGCTGTCATCTTAAGAGAGAAAACTTCAAAGAGGAAATTTTCAGTTATTATGTAAATATCTGCTTTTTTGAAAAATTCAGGTTTTTTGGAAATATCGACTTTGGAACATTCTTCTTTTTCAAAAATTTCTAGTTTTCAAAATTTTGACTCTGCTATTTCTTTCAAAATTGTGATCCTTTTTAATTTCTTTCAAAATTTTCTTCTTTGAAATTTCGAACTATTTCGCAAATCTTGACTTTTTAAAAAAATTCAGGTTTTTTGGAAATTTCAAATTTTAAAACTTCCACTACTTGTAAGTTTGGACTGTTTTTGTGAAAATGTTAACCACAAAGTTTCGACTTATTCCTGAAGTTGATTTCCTCTTAAAACTTTTACTGTTTAAATGTTATCCTTTTAAAAATTTGAGTTTCCAAAATTTTAGCCTTTTGAATATTTCTCCTTTTTTTACGAAATTTTCAGTTATTATGTAAATATCTGCTTTTTTTGAAAAATTCAGGTTTTTTGGAAATATCGACTTTGGAACATTCTTCCTTTTCAAAAATTTCTATTTTTTAAAATTTTGACTCTGCTATTTCATTCAAAATTGTGATCCTTTTTAATTTCTTTCAAAATGTTGTTCTTTAAATTTCGAACTATTTCGCAAATCTTGACTTTTTAAAAAAATTCAGGTTTTTTGGAAATTTCAAATTTTAAAATTTCCACTATTTGTAAGTTTGAACTTTTTTTGTGAAAATTTAGACCACAAAGTTTTGACTTATTCCTGAAATGTTGATTTCCTTTTAAAACTTTTACTGTTTGAATATTTTATCCTTTTAAAAATTTGAGTTTTCAAAATTTTGACCTTTTGAATATTTCTACTTTTCTTAGGAAATTTTCAAAAATTGAAATACAGAATTTGTCGCCTGAAACCAAGAAAGATTAAAAAACACAACAAAGGTTGCTCTAACGCGTTTCGACAGCCAAGCTGTCATCTTCAGAGAGAAAACTTCAAAAAGGAAATTTTCAATTATGTAAATCTCGGCTTTTTTGAAAAATTCAGCTTTTTTGGACATTTCTACAATTTTGATTTTTGCTTAAATAGAACTTTTTTCACGGTTTTGGTTTGTTTCAAATTCCGATTTTTTTTTAATTTCTACTTTTTTCAAGTTTTCCACTTTTTTTGAAAATATCGTATTTTATCCTTTTTTTTACCTAATTGAATATCTCATATCTCAGCTTTTTTTCAAAATTTCTTCTCTCGAAATTTTAAATTATTTTGTAAATCCTAACTTTTTTGGAAAATTTAGCTTTGCTTGAAAAACGCAACTACCACTAGTCATATTTGCCAACGTAAACATATTTAGTTGAAACGTAACCAAATTTGAAAAGGGCTTCTGATTTTCTAAAGGATTTGTTTTTTAATTTTCAAATTGATAATTTGAATAAAAATTAATAATTTGAATAATTAAAGCAAACAGTTTAGGAAATGGGAACTTTCTAAAAAGATTCTTCAAAATGTCGAGTTTGAGGTCAATATTTCTAATTTAAAGTCAAAATCAAAAATCAAAACTCCAGAAAACATCGAAATCCCTAAAGGGGTTTCAAGTTTTAAGAAAAATGTTGAACTTTAGAGAAAGGTCAAATTTTAAGAAAAAAAATCAAATTTTGAGATTCAAACATTTTTAAAATTCACGAATTCGTCCAAAAGACTGCAGCTTGCAGAAACAATAAAAAGCCGAATTTTAAAAATGGAAATTTCAAAAACAAAACGAATTTTGCGAACCAAGTCGAAATTTGTAGAAAATGCATAAAAGTTTAAATGTTTTGTAAAAGTGAATATTTGGGCAAAATGGCTAAATTTGGAAAAAGGATGAATTTTGAAAACAATATAGAAATTTTGAGAAGTAAGTCTAATCTTTCAGTAGGTCGAATTAGAAAAAAGTGCTGCAGGTCAAAATTTCCCAGAGAAAATCAAATTTTGAGATTAGCTCAAACATTTTAAAAATATGTAAATTAATTTTGTCAAAAAAAATGGCAGTTTGCAAGAACAATAAAATATCGATTTTGAATCGAAATTTCGAGAAAAACAAAACGTAACAAGCGTAACAAGTTCAAATTTGTAAAAAATAATTAAAAGTTGAAATGTTTAGTAAAAGTCATTTTTGGGGAAAATGCAGAAGTTTCGTGAAAGGACGAATTTTTAAAAGTATGTCGAAAGTTCTAGAAAAAAGCCGCAATTTAGAACAAAGTCGAAAAAATGTAATTTTGGAAAAAAGTGTTGGAGAATTGATCTGAATTTCGAAAAAAGAAAACTTTGAAAATAAGGTCGAAATCTTCAAAGACTTACTTAATATCTCTACTTCCTTCAAATTTTTCCTTTTTCATTAGAAAATTGAGAAAAGGTGAATTTTTGAGAAATAAGTCTAATCTTCCAGTAAGTCGAATTAGAAAAAAGTAAACCTTTTTACAAATTGTCGAGTTTTGAGAAGAAAGGAAGAAGTAAAGGTCTTATTTTAGGATATTAAAAAAGAAGACTAATATACAGGGTGTTTCATAATTGCATGCTGAACCGGCAAAGGGATATTCCTTGGGCAATTTTAAGACAAAATTTTCATATTAACATAGGTCCGGAAACGCTTCATTTTCGATATACAGTGCGGTAAAAATTGAAGAAAAAATCGGTTTTTCTTCAATATTTCTGAGACTGGTTTAGATATTTTTTTGATATTCAGTACACGATATCTGGGTATAAAAGCAAGTATTTGGACAAAAAAAACATTTGTTCTGATTCCATCAGTGGCGTTCCCACAAACAGATCGATACACATTTTTGAAAAAAAAATGTGACGCCAATGCTATTTTTCAAAATAAGAATTATTTTCCTAGTCTTTGTTGTGTTTCTATCAAAAATGAGCTCTTGACTTTTTGTCCTATGACGGACGGTTTCCGAATTAAAAAATAAAAATCATTTACTTGCTATGCCGCTGTGGTAGATTAATTTATTAATGAAAATCTAGTAGGCCACTGAGATTTAGTTTTGTGTTTACAACCAAGTGTCAAATTTTTCACTTCAATACTTTATCTGAATGTAAGTGATTGATAAGTATAAGAAAATATGTTTGAGAATGCTGAGTTTGCCGATATTCATTACATGTACGGTCTTGCGGATGGAAATGCATTTGAAGCCAGGCGACTGTATGCAGAGCGTTTTCCGCAAAGAATTGTGCCAGATGCAAGAACTTTTTCAAGCGTTCATAGAAGACTACGCGAGAAGGGATGTTTTAAACCCGATCATCACTTAAAAGGGGCACAAAGAACCGCAAGAACAGAAGAAACTGAAATAGCTGTTCTTAATTCAGTTGAGCAAAATCCCGAAATAAGCACAAGGAAAATTGCTAGTAATTTAAATATCTCCCATATTTTAGTCTGGAGGATACTTCTCGATTTTTTGTTATACCCTTACCATATTCAACGGGTTCAGGCCTTACTGCCTCGGGATTTACCATTTCGTATAAATTTCTGCCAATGGTTTATTCAAAAAATTGTTGAAAATCCACTATTTGACAGAGAAGTATTATTTACTGATGAAGCCAGTTTTTCCCGAAATGCAATTAGAAACTTCCACAACAATCACTTTTGGGCTGAAGAAAACCCGCATGCCATGGTCGAAGTCAATCACCAAGAACAATTCTCGGTAAATGTGTGGACAGGAATTGTTGACGACTATTTAATTGGACCCTTTTTTCTGCCAAGAAGATTAAATGGAGAAAATTATCGTCACTTTCTTGAAAATGATTTACCAGTGCTGTTAGAAGATGTCCACGTTTTAATCCGAAATCGAATGTGATTTATGCACGATGGTGCCCCTGCGCATTTTAGTGTTTTGGCACGTGCATATTTGGACCAAAATTACAATAATCGCTGGATAGGCAGAGCAGGAACAGAATTATGGCCGCCTAGATCCCCTGACCTGAACAGTCTAGATTATTTTTATGGGGCTATCTTAAAACCTTAGTTTATAGCACCCCAATCCAAACTGAAGAAGAACTGAAAAATCGCATAACAGATTCCTGCAACACTATAAGAAATACGCCAGGAATTTTTCAACGAGTACGCGAATCTATGAGAAGAAGAGTTGAGACGTGCATACTTGCAGGTGGTGGACATTTTCAACACCTGATATGATTTAATTAATTTCATTGTTAAGATTACATTAATAAATTAATCTACCATAGCGGCATAGCAAGTAAATGATTTTTATTTTTTAATTCGGAAACCGGCCGTCGTAGGGCAAAAAGTCAAGAGCTTATTTTTGATAGAAACACAACAAAGACTAGAAAAATAATTCTTATTTTGAAAAATAGCATTGGCGTCACATTTTTTTTTCAAAAATGTGTATCGACCTGTTTGTGGGAACGCCACTGGCGGAATCAGAACAAAAGTTTTTTTGTCAAAATACTTGCTTTTATACCCAGATATCGTGTATCAAAAAAATATCTAAACCAGTCTCAGAAATATTGAAGAAAAACCGATTTTTCCTTCAATTTTTACCGCCCTGTATATCGAAAATGAAGCGTTTCCGGACCTATGTTAATATGAAAATTTTGTCCTAAAATTGCCCAAGGAATATCCCCCTGCCGGTTCAGCATGCAATTATGAAACACCCTGTAGAGAAGATTTAAAAAAGTCGAAATTGTGAAAAAAAAGGCAAATTTTGAACTAAATGTCTAAATTTTGAGATACAAAAGGTCTTTTGGACTAAATGTATTTTCATTTGACCACATGAGTTAGTTCCTAAAAAGAAGAGTTAAAAAAGTCGAAATTGCGAAAAAAAGGTAAATCTTGAAGTAAAGTTTTTTTTTTTTCATGAAGAATAAACTTGAAGTAAAGGTCTAAATTTTGAGCAATAAAAGGACTTTTGGGCTAAATATATTTTCGTCTGACTACATGAGTCAGTCTACATCCCATATTTTGTTTGATTTATCTGATTTTATTTTGAAATGAAATGTAAAAATCAGAAATTTGTGGCTCTTTGAAATTTAAGAAATCAATATTTTTATTGCGGTCGGCTCTTTCGGTTTAAAAGTTTGCCGACCCCTGGTCTAGACTTAGACATCGTTGAATTATTGAAAGTAAAGCAATGGGATGTCAAAAAAACCTCTAATTTAATAGGATAAGATCCGGAAAGGATATAAAACCTGAAACTTATAAACAAAACGCGTGGGGGTGTGAAAAACGGGTATTATCGGGTAAGTTGCTTAGTTTCGATTCTTCCATTTCACACATGAGCGTGCGTCACGTGTGCATATGTAAATCGGATAAAACTTAAAATCGAACTCAATTACTTTTATGGAAGTCGATACGCGACAAGCCAATTTAACATCCTCTTACTCATCATGCAGTATTAGCTTTTTTCTTATATTGTTACGAGCTTATCGGTTCGAATTGATTATTAACACGTGAATTGAATAATACCCACTTTATTACCAAAATAAACTCGGAACACTACAACTGAATAATAAACTCACTTATTTACTTCTAACTACTAACTCACTAATTACACTGACTGACTCTAACTGACTCGAGGAAAAGGCGTCCGCCTTATATAGTTTTCGCTTCCGGGTTCTAGAAGTTTTGGACAGATAAGGCTTATCGTTGGCCGACATTTCTGGAACGCTTATCTGCCGTTTCCTTCATTATCGCGGCGGCTTTCCCTTATCAGATCTTTCTAGAAACTTTTCTTACGTACTAAATTCTACAATTTACATTTCGTTGCAATATTATTCTGATTTTCATTTACAGAAGAATCGTTTACACGGGGCTGGAGGAAATGCCGTATTTGGATGGACTCGATACGTCTTCAGTGCTGCATATGATGTAAGTAATATAAGTATAAATTGTTATAAATGATTGCATTAGATGGTAAAAGCTTTGTTTAAAAGTAGAACTGTTTAGTATAAAGGCCATGGGACGATTAGTATAGTGAATCGGTCCCAGAAGGATATCTGGATCATCTTTTAAGGGTGTTTTGCTACTAATAAGATACTTTGATTATGCAAGTTTCAGATAGAGATCTGAAACTGAAAAACTATTATTAACTGAAACTATTATTAACTGAACTATTATTAACTGAAAAAATATTGTTCTCTTTGTTGTTTTTTTTTTGATTTTTTTCAAAGACCAAAATAGATAGAGATCTATTTTGGTTTTTGAAAAAAATCAAAAAAAAACAACAAAGAGAACAATATTTTTTCTCGAAAACTACTGAAGAGATTTGAATACAATTTTAACATATTATAGAGATGTTCGTATATATACGGTATATATATTAACCGAGTTATATTAAAAAAAATAAAATTCGGTTTTTATTTTTTTTTTAAATATGGCGTACCTTTTTGATTAGTTTCACAAATTGCGAGGGCATTTTACATCAAAAAAGAAATAAACAGAAATTAGTTTCAAAATTGTTCTAGAACGTAATCACAAAGAAAAAAAATAATGTTGAAAAAAATTGCTCCTATTTCCTAAATAACATAATGAGTATAGACTGTCAATTTTTTGGAATATGACCTATGTAAATTATGTTGTTCAACCCTTTGGTTATTGCTGACCAAGGCACTAGCGCCTTGCCTTGTCAGCACTCTGAAGTGATAAAACAATCGACGCTACAAGCGGACGAGGAGTTTCTCCAAATCAACGCGTGTAAAGTAGTCGTGTGTGGCCACTCCGTGCCACAATTAATAAATTGTTAGTTTAAGATAAATTCGTTAAATGTAAAAACTTTGTATTTTTAATAAAATCGTTTTTAAAAATACAATCCGCTCGTCGAAACATTTAACTGGCGCAGTCGCTGTAAGATTTGTTGGCGGGTCCCGCGAAAAGGTGTCGTTTTTTCCATTATTTTCTCTTAAAACGAGTCGTTGTTCTAAAATTCGCCTTCTCCTCAAAATGTGTCCTTTTCAAAATTCCGTTTCTCTTAAAATTCGCCTTCTCCTCAAAATTTGTCTCCTTCAAAATTTCGATTCTATTTTCAAGTCTCCTTTTTCGACTTTTGTCTTAAAAATCGTTTATTTGTTGCAAAATTCTGTCATTTTTCTGAATATTTGTTTTTCAACAAATTACGATGAAAAGTTAATAAAAATGTTGAGAAAACTATTTTTGGGGATTTCGAGATAAAGATTTCTTGTAAATTCGACGTTTTTACTGAATTTAAAATTTTGAGAACAATGTTTTTGGAAATTGCGTTTCTCTTTCCCAAAATTCAATTTGCTTTGAAAATTGGATATTTTCACGAAATTAGAACTCTCTTAAAAAGAGTCGTTCTTCTAAAATTCGCCTTCTCCTCAAAATTTGTCCTTTTCAAAATTCCGATTCTCTTAAAATTCGCCTTCTGCTCAAAATTTGTCTCTTTCAAAATTTCGATTCTATTTTTAAGTTTTCTTGTTTCAAAAATCGTTTATTTGTTACAAAATTCTGTCATTTTTCTGAATATTTGTTTTTCAACAAATTACGATGAAATGTTAATAAAAATGTTGAGAAAACTATTTTTGAGGATTTCGAGATAAAGATTTCTTGTAAATTCGACGTTTTTACTGAATTTAAAATTTTGAGAACAATGTTTTTGGAAATTGCGTTTCTCTTTCCTAAAATTCAATTTGTTTTGAAAATTGGATCTTTTCACGGAATTAGAACTCTCTTAAAAAGAGTCGTTCTTCTAAAATTCGCCTTCTCCTCAAAATTTGCCCTTTTCAAAATTCAGATTCTCTTAAAATTCGCCTTCTCCTCAAAATTTGTCCTTTTCAAAATTCCGATTCTCTTAAATTTCGCCTTCTCCTCAAAATTTGTCTCTTTCAAAATTTCGATTCTATTTTCAAGTCTCCTTGTTTCAAAAATCGTTTATTTGTTGCAAAATTCTGTCATTTTTCTGAATATTTGTTTTTCAACAAATTACGATGAAATGTTAATAAAAATGTCGAGAAAACTATTTTTGGGGATTTCGAGATAAAAATTTCTTGTAAATTCGACGTTTTTGTTGAATTTTAAATTTTGAGAACAATGTTTTTGGAAATTGCGTTTCTCTTTCCCAAAATTCGATTCGTTTTGAAAATTGGGTCTTGTCACGGAATAAGAACTTCGAAAATTTTAACTTTTTTAGAATTTTGATCATTTTTTTAAGTTTTTGAGATAGGTTAGGTAATTTTTAATATAGTTTATTGAAAATTTCAACTTTTCCAAGAAATTTTTTTAAAAATTTTTTTCCCGAAATGCTTTTACCGAAATTCCTGTTTCGAAATTCTATTTTCAAAATTCTTTATTTGAAATACATTTTCCGAAATTTCTTTTTCGAACTTCTTTTTTCAAAATTCTTTTTTCGAAATACTTTTTCCGAAATTCCTGTTTCGAAATACTTTTTCCGAAATTCCTTTTTCGGAATTCTTTTTCCAAAATTCGGTTTTCGAATTTTTTTTCTCAAAATTCTTTTTTCGAAATTCTTTTTTCGAAATTCGTTTTTCGAAGTTAATAGTTTATTCTCAAAGTTTCAAATTTTTCACGTAAAACTAACTTTCTCTTGAAAATTTGGAATATTTTTTAGAAAGTTTGATCTTTTTCTGGAAGTTGCGGCTTATTTTTCAAAAATCGTGAATATTTTTCGAAATCAGTTATTTAAGATTAACTGTTTTTTCTTTATTTATTTTTTAAATTTGATTTCCTGTTTGGTTTGATTAATTTTGAAACGCAAATTTAGGATACGTCCAATTACCCACATTAATTTTAAGATGTACACTCTAGATCAGAGTTTTTTTTTATCTTGGGATCCATGGACGTTTCAAGGGTCCATGGACGCTTCAAGGGGCCATAGTCGGAGTGTCAGGGTCCCTGGCTGTCTGCGGTAGACTTTTTTTTAGTTGTGGGTGCGAAAGGACTGGAAGATAACACACTCGACAAGAAAGGTGATACACGATTGGATAAATACACTTTTTTTGGTCGTTAAAAATATAGCAAACTTGACAATGAAGATTTTGGCTCACTGGATTTTTCTAACGCGTTTCGATAGCCAAGCTATGATCTTCATTATCTCTTTGAAGATGAGAGCTTCCCGTACAGCACCTAAATCAGAAAGATATCTTAAAGATATTACTATAGCGATAACTTCAAGAGCCCCAGAAATGTTGTTATGTATGTTTAGATAACTTTTTTTAGTCGTCAGATTACGGACACCTAACAGATACCCATAAGATAATTTTGATAGATGTTTTTAGGATGAGAAATCTTTATGTTAACATAATGTTAACTTTCTGACAATATTTCCCGATGTCAGACTCTAAACGACGTTTTACTGACAATCAACCCGCTCCAAAGAAGAAAAGAAGAAAAGAAGAAAAGAAGAAAAGAAGAAAGGAACCATCTAGAGACGTTCAAGACTTCAGAGCCCTCCAGATGCTAACAGCAGTGAAAGCCCTGTAAGTACATATGTCATATAGAGGTTCACTAAATTCGAATTTTTCACCCATATTAAAACCTGCGAAACTAGTTTTGAAAGAATATCAAGACGTAGTAACGGTTACAAATATGACTCCTCAATTAAATTTAAATATCTCCGAATTAAAAGAATATTTGGAAATCGTTCCAATATTCAAAGGGGAAGCGGAATTGCTTCCGTATTTTATTCAAGAATGTGAAAAAGTTATCAAGTATTTTTATGATGTTGAAGTGCATGATAACCCGAAAAATGATTTTTTGATGTCAAGAATCAGATCAAAAATTCAAGGTGAAGCAAGCTTATTTGTTTCAAACCAACAAGCCAATAATTGGCAAGAATTAAAATCTTTACTTTTGTGCTCGTATGCTGATAAACGAGATGATGCCACGCTAGCTGTTGAAATGAACAGACTAGAATAAGGTAGCTTAAACCCATTTGAATTCTACAAACGAATTCAAAGAATTCTAAATTCACAAATTACTTATTCAAATATGCACTATGGTCTAAACCAAGGACTCAATAATCACTTTCGCAGAGTTGCGTTAAAAACCTTACTAAATGGTCTAAAGGAACCATTGGGTTCTCTTATGATAACAAAAGACCCAAAAGACTTGGAAACCGCTTTAAATTTATTAACCAATACTTACCAGAAAGAAATTAACAATCAAAAATTTAATAAACAATCAAATAGCTCTCCACATAAATTCCCCAATCCAAAACCAAATTTATATCAAAAAAATTTCAAGCAATTTTTATCCCTTGTATAAGAACGAAACCCCAAATAATATTTCTTATGTTCTACATTCCATGAGACCAAATACCCAATATCAAACCCCACTATCTAACAGAATTAGCCCACAAGTTAAACAAGAACCAAAACCTACTCCAATGAGTATCTCTACGGCTAACACAGACCACCACCAAAACGACCATATCCAAACTTCAATGCTAAAGAACTTCATTCTTTACCCGAAAATTTTAATAATTTAAATATAGATACGCAAAACGATGACCAGTTAAGTGAATCAGAAGCTGATTGTTCCGATAATTATTCCCCATACAATGATTTTTTAGAGGAAATTGCCTCGGAACAAGAAATATCCCCAAATTAGAATTAATGAATTTTGTTAACAATATTTCAGAACTTCCCTTTATTTTACACCCAATAACTAACGAAAAAATTTTAATAGATACCGCTAGTTCAAAATCATTTGTTAATCCAAATTTAGCTAGAAATAAATTTAGAAAATTTATTAAACCAGATAAATTTCAGATATCAACTGTTCATGGTTTAAGTATAGGAAATTCTTCTATGATAACTTCCTTCCCGGATTTATTTAAAACAAATACCAAATTAAAATTTTATATGTTTAAATTTCATAAACATTTCGATTGGCTTTTAGGAATCGATACCTTAAAACATCTTGATGCTGTAATTAATTTAAAAGATAATACATTAGTTCTTCCGAATTGTAAATTCCAAATTTGTTATCGTAAAACAACTCCCGAATTTTGTAGCATGGAATCCAACGAAGTTGATTTGACCAAATTCAGAACAGATCATCTAAACTACGAAGAAAAAGCCGTTTTATCAAATTTACTTTATGATTATGCAGATATATTTCACAAAGATAATGATCCATTAACTTTTACTAATATTATTAAACATGATATCAAAACTAAAGATGAGTTACCAATTTATGTCAAATCTTATCGATATCCCCAAGTACATCGTGAAGAAGTAAAAAACCAAATAGACGAAATGCTTTCTCAAAATATAATGCAACCATCTCGCTCCCCTTGGTCATCCCCCATTTGGGTTGTTCCAAAAAATATTGACTCATCAGGAAAACAAAAATGGCGCATTGTTGTCGACTACCGTAAACTTAACGAGAAGACTGTCGATGATAAGTATCCCATCCCAAACATTACCGATCTCCTTGATAAATTAGGACGTTGTCAATATTTTACAACTCTTGATCTTAAATCAGGATTCCACCAAATTGAAATGAACCCTGAAGCTATTCCAAAAACTGCATTCAGTACCGAAAATGGACACTACGAATATCTTCTTATGCCATTTGGCCTCAAGAATGCACCTGCCACTTTTCAACGTGTCATGGACCACGTACTAAAAGGTTTACAAAATGAGATTTGTCTAGTTTACCTAGATGACATCATCATTTTTAGCACTAGCCTTCAACAACACATTGAGAGACTTAAACTCGTTTTTGAAAGATTAAGACAATCAAATTTAAAAATTCAATTAGATAAAAGTGAATTCCTAAGAAAGGAAGTAGGATATCTAGGTCATGTCGTAACTCTCGATGGCGTAAAACCTAATTCAGATAAAGTAAACGCTATTTTAAAATTTCCAATTCCGAAAACTGTAAAACAGATAAAAAGCTTCCTAGGACTTTTAGGTTATTACCGAAAATTTATCCCAAATTTTGCCAAAATTACTAAACCCCTCACAAATTGTTTAAAGAAAAATGCCACAATAGATATTAATAATTCTGACTACCGACAATGTTTTGAATATTGCAAAACTCTTTTAACCAATGAACCAATTCTTCAATATCCAGACTTTTTCAAAATATTTCACTTAACAACGGATGCTTCCAGTTATGCAATTGGCGCTGTTTTATCACAAGGCCCTATTGGACAAGACAGACCCATTGCGTATGCAAGTAGGACTTTGAACGATCACGAAGTAAATTATTCCACGATCGAGAAAGAACTCCTAGCAATCGTTTGGGCAACCAAATATTTTCGCCCCTATTTATTCGGACGTAAATTTAATATATTAACGGATCACAAACCCCTTCAATGGCTGTTTTCTCTCCGCGAACCTAATTCTAAACTAATCAGATGGCGCTTAAAATTAGAAGAATTTGATTATAATATCTCTTATAAGAAAGGCTCCCAAAATAAAGTTGCCGACCCTCTATCCAGAATAGAATGTCATGTTAATGAAAATGAAACTGAATCCCCTTTTCTAAAATATATGGAAGAATTTAACAAAAACTTCGACAATAATATACATAAAGATAACAAATCCATGTTCGTCGAACCCGACACACAATATAAGGATGACGACTCCTTATCATCTAATGTAACATCATATGGTAATGACGACCTTCAAGGTGCGACAATTCATTCCAATGTAGAAGATCCAATTTTAGGAATACCTATTCTCGATAAACCTGTAAATCTATTTAAAAACCAAATTATAATCGAAGAAGTTCGATACTCCCCTAATAAACCAAAAATTAATAAACTTTTCGATAATACTTTTCAAAGAATTAAATTTCAAATTTCAAAAAACAATTTCGAGCAGGAAACAATTCAACTCGTAAAAGAATATTTAGTCCCCAGAACAAAATATTATATTTATTTCGAGTCCCAAGTATATGAAAAATTTAGTACCATATTACAGAAATACTTCAAGAATGCTGAATTGCAAATAATTAAATGTACTAAGATGCTAACTGATGTTGAAAATCCAGAACAACAAAATCATATTTTAGAAACATACCACTTAGGTAAAACAAATCATCGTGGTATCGAAGAGACATATAATCGCTTAAAAGAAAAATATTTTTGGCCCAAAATGCAAAATTTTATTCAAAATTACATCAACGAATGCGATTCGGTAGATTATCAAAATATGACAGACACCCCTTAAATTTAAAATTAAATATTACCCCAACAGCTACAAAACCTTTCGAAATTATTCATATAGATAGTTTAGCTTTGGAAAAACAAAAATTTTTAACAATTGTAGATTCTTTTTCTAAATATGCACAAGCATATCCTCTAATTTCATTACAAAGAACAGAAATTGCCAACCATTTAATATCATATTTCACACATCACGGCATTCCCAGGTTAATAATCGCATACAACGGTGGCGAGTTCAAAAACGACCTTTTACAGGAATTACTTAAATTACATAAAGTCAACATTCATTCTATAAGTTCGCAACATCCGGAATCAAATGGCATAGTTGAACGTTTTCATTCTACGATTATTGAACACGTTCGCATCTTTAATAACAGAGAAAGATTTAAAGATGAAAATATTCAAACCAAAGTTAGATATGCGATATTAGCATATAATAATACAAAACATTCCACAACTAAATTAACTCCTTTCGAAATAATTAATGGTCACTTAGAAAATCCCGATCCTTTTGATATCAATTTAGAATACCAACTACTCTCAGATTACACCCAAAAACATAAAGACAGAACGAGAATACTCTATCAAGAAATCAAAGATAGAATTCAAAATCAGAAAGAAAAATATATTAATAATTCTAACAAAAATAAAGAAGATTTTCCTGATATTCCTCAAAAGGTTTACGTGAAAAATAAACAAAAATGTAAGAAAACAAAAAATAAATATAAAATTCAAACATTAGATAAGATTAACGCATTACGAAAAACAGGAAAAATAATTCCCCAAACCGCTCAAACCACTGAGAACATCCATCTTTCAAATATTAAACGTCCAGCCAAACTAAAACAATTCCAATCTGTTGCAGGCCCCTCATCGGCATTGTAACCTCCTCTATAATAATCCAAAATGTGACACATAATCCAGGCTTACTCCCCATACATTTAGGTCAAGCAAAACTTCAAAGAACACAACACACATTTGTTCACTTTTTCGACTTAATAGCAATAAAAAATGAAATTGAAAATCTAAACAGAAATTACAAAATTTTAAGTGACTTCACAGTTCACAATAAGCAACATTATAAAGAAATTGAAAATTATGTAAAATTAATTCGATATACTTCCAACTTAGTTGACAATAAAATGAATAACATTTACCCGCGTTCCAGTCGAAATAAAAGAGGCCTTATTAATGGCTTAGGCTCAGCTTTGAAATTTATCACAGGAAATATGGACGCTTATGATGCATCAAGAATAAACAAAATTCTTACACATTTGGAAAATAATCAACACAATTTAGAAAACCAAATTCTAAATCAATATTCAATAAATAAAAACGTAATAGAACAATTCAACCTTACTGTTAGTAGTATTCAGTATAATCAACATTTGTTAAAAAATAAAATTTATAAAGTTATGGAGAATGTTCAAAATAATACAGAGACATAATCGTATTACAAATTAAAGATTTATTAAATCAACTTCTCTTATCGTATAATACAATTGTGGATCTGCTTGTTGAGGTTGAAAATTCACTTACATTTTGCGCTATTGGTAAAATGCATCCCAGCATCATAAAGGTTACTGATTATTTATCCGAATTAGAAAAAATTTCAAAATTTTATAAGGAACAATTACCCTTGCCTGTAGATATAAATAATATTTTAAATTATGAATCATTGACCTTGGTACATTGTATTCATAATAAAAACCAAATCAATTATTTTCTTACTATTCCGATAGAATACGATATTATTTTTGAATTATTCATTTGGAACCGTTACCTACTTTGATACATTCAGAATATTACACGATTATCCCGAATTCAAAATTTTTATTAAAGTCAAAAGATAAAATAAAGCCTCTATCAGATATTTGTACTATGAGTGGCACATATCACTGCTCTTCCAAATTACTAATCAATGTCAACATCACCTGCGAGGAAAACATCCTGAAACAAAACATCCCTGAAGATTGTCTCTACACGGAAATCCAAACCAAACAAGACCATATTGAGCCACTGCCCTATATCAACCAATATATCGCATGGATCAACTTCAAATCTGTCTTGACCCTACAATGTCCAGACAAGAAACAAATTATGACGCCGCATGGAATATTCCTTCTAGAAGTTTCCGAACACTGCAAAATTCTCTTTAATTCTGAAGAACTCCGACCTTTGGAACCCACATATAATTCTCCAATGGTCATCGACATGAAGATGCCGCAACTTCCTGGCAAAAACAAAAAGTCCAACTTCTCAATTCAGTTAAAACAATTAAAACTTGAAGCAATCGATCTTCAACCAGTCAATATAATCCAGAGACGGAAGGAAGACGTTTCCATCTTTTATCACACCATGCCCATCTACATTATAGGACTTCTCCTGGCTTCAACTATCGCAGCAAGAAAAATATACAAGATCATTGGACCAAAGCCATCCTCAACCGAGGACCCCATTCAAGAGGATCCATCACCACGTCACCCTCGTCAGCTGCCCTCCGAGGCTTCCTTCTAAGGAGGGAGGAATTATGTTGTCAACCCTTTGGTTATTGCTGACCAAGGCAAGGCGCTAGGTCAGCACTCTGAAGTGATAAAACAATCGACGCTACAAGCGGACGAGGAGTTTCTCCAAATCAACGCGTGTAAAGTCGTCGTGTGTGGCCACTCCGTGCCACAATTAATAAATTGTTAGTTTAAGATAAATTCGTTAAATGTAAAAACTTTGTATTTTTAATAAAATTGTTTTTAAAAATACAATCCGCTCGTCGAAACATTTAACTTGTATATTTCTATAACATTTCCAAATTTTATTTAAATCGGTTAAGTTTTTGAGAAAAAAAAACTTATTTTTGATTTTTCTAATTTTTTTGGATTTTGAAATTTCGATCTTTCGATTTTCGGAACTTTGATTCGATTTCAGAATTCCGAATCTTCGACTTTCGTAATTTGAATCTTCGACTTTTGCAATCGAATTTGCGACTTCCATAATTCGAATTTTCAACTTTCGTAATTCGAATTATCGATTTTCATGATTTCGATTCGATTTCCAAAGATATGAATTTTTAATTTTTTTCAGAATTTCGGGATTAACTTTCTTTTTGAATTAAATTTTCGGAAGGTCGATTTCCTGAGTTTTCAGTGTTCGTAATTTCGATTCGATGTTTCAATTTTCGCCGATTTTCTATTTTCGTTAATTTGATTCGTTTTGCAAAAGTTCGAGATTTCCTGAGTTTTCAGTTTTAGTAATTTCGATTCGGTTTTCAAATTTCCAAAGTCTCAATTTTAGCCGATTTTCGATTTTCGTTATTTCCATTCGTTTGACGAAATTTTTGTTTTTCGAAATTTCAGTTCTCATTTTCGATTTTCATAATTTCGCTTCCCTTTACGGAATTTCAAATTTTTAATTTCCCAAGTTTCAAATTTTCAATTTTGAAATTTCGATCTTTCGATTTTCGGAATCTTGATTCGATTTCAAAATTTCGAAACTTTGACTTTCGTAATTCGAATTTTCGACTTTTGTAGTCGAATTTTCGACTTCCATAATTCGAATTTTCAACTTTTGTAATTCGAATTATCGATTCTCATGATTTCGATTGGATTTCCAGAAATACGAATTTTTGATTTTTTCCAGAATTTCGAGATTAACTTTCGTTTCGAATTAAATTTTCGTAGGTTCGATTTCCCGTGTTTTCAATTTTCGTTATTTCACTTCGATGTTTCTATTGTCGCCAATTTTCGATTTTCGTTAATTCAAAAAATCCAAAATAGATAGAGATCTGAAACTTGCAGGATCAAAGAATCTCAACACATTTTCAAAAAATGATCCAGATATCTTTCTGGGGCCGATTCACTATGCTTAGCGTCCTATGGCTTTTTCATAATTAAAAGTTGGACTTTCGATGTTAGGTAATGCTGGAAATCTAAACCCTTTAAACCAGGCACGTAGCCAGAATTTTCGTTCGGGGAGGGTCCAACTCCCCCCTTTTTTTATGTTCTTCGAAATAAGCAATATTGCAAAATTTAAGGAAAAAGTTCAGTTGTTAAATCAATAGTTTTGGTCTTTTAGTTGGTGCTGATTTTTTACTTTTGCGTAAAATTTCCAATCTTAACTTCGAAATGTGAACTATAATTTGAAACTGTCAAGTTCGACTTCAGTTTCGATATTTAAATCTTTCAAATCTATCGATATTTTGAAAAAATAAAAAATAGAATTATCCAGTATTTTTTCAAAATACGCGGTTTTTGAACTTTTCAGAACAGCTTCAAATTTCAGATCAAAGCAGGAATATTAGATATTTAAGATGAAATAAAAAAATTTCAATAGAAACTTCCATTTTAATTTGTAATTTCGATTTTTGTCGAAACTTTAAATTTATTTTAGAAAGGAAAAGGGTGAATCTAAAAATCTTCAGGAAAAGCAGAAATTTGGACAAAAAATTAAAAGGATGAAAAAAGAAAGGAGCTTTATCAAAGAAAAACCAGGAGCTTCAAAAAGTCAATTTTTTTTAAACTAAAAATGTTGAGTTTACCGAAATAGTTAGAAAAAATTTAAATATTACGAAAAAACCCAAAACTGTCTGATGAAGCAAAAATTTTGGGTTTAAACTAGAATTTTTTTTAAGTAGAACTTTCGTGACTAGAATTAAAATTTAAAAAAATTAAAACACAATATTTAGTGGAAAGCGAAGAATTTAGAAAAGAAATAAAAAAACTGAAATTGTAAAATAAAGGTCTTCAGAAAAATTTAAAATTTTACACAAAAAAACGCAAACATTTTATATTATATATATTATATTTATAGCTAAATTGAAAATTTAAAAAAAAACGAAATTTATAAAATCATTTTTTTAGAAATTTCGATTTTAAAGTCGAAATAGAAAAATAAAAATGTTGATATTTCTAAATTATTTCAAAATGTTAAATAAAAATTAAGTCTTAAAAACATCAAAAGTTGAAATTTCAAATGAAAATTTCGTTTAAATAAAAGGAAAATTAAAAGTCCAAACTTGAATTAAAAAAGTTTATATTTTTAAAGTAAAATGAATATTTTGAAAATAATGTCAAAATGCGTATAAATATGTTTATTAAAAGAGAGAAATCTCTGAAAAAGTTGAAATGTTGAATTTGAATCAAAAATAAAAAGAAAGTTAAAAGAATTTTACAAAAGAAGTTGATATTTCGAAAATTTCTAAAAATAATCAAAATTTAGAAAAACGTTGCAATATATACGACGGGCCAGTACACGATTTCGGTCTGCTGTAACGTGTAAAGAACAAGGAACATATCAAAATTTTGTAAGGAAAGAGAAGGATGGTATGATTTACACTGTTTCAATATATTGCTCGATAGACGCGCTTATCAAATCATGACCACGCATTCGCTGCAAACTGCACACCTGTCTTGTAGATATTGCATCAGAACCTTATCGGAGCTCGATAAAAGAGTGTCGTTTTAAATGGAAAATACATCTTTACCTATTAATTGATTCTACAATTATTTTCACACCCTAAAAAGTATGAAAATAATTGCAGATACTTTACGATTTTGTTTTCTTTAATCAACCGGGTCTCACGAAAAATAAAACAAAAATTCTAAAAGATAAATGAACTCTGTGTAAAAATAATCAGCCGGTGTGATGACAATCTAAACTAAAAACTTATAAAATGATTCAACAAAAAAATGGAAGAAAAAATGCTTATGTAATAAGTGGTTCAAAAATGTTCCCTCCTGGTGTTTCGCAATAACCTAATCTGTCGTAAAATTCAGTTCTTACGCGTGCCAATATCTCAGGAGAAATATTATCTAGGACTTCTACAATTCGATCCCGTAAATGGTCTAAATTACATGGTCTTTCTTGTACGTGGGTTAAGAAATGTCCATCGACATCAACTTTTTCTCTCATAGACTCACAAAACTCAAGACGTTTGTATCGATCTTCAGGAAATATTTATTGGGTTTCAGAAACTTTATAACAGTTGTACCCATTTCTATTTCGCACTGTTCGCGATGGCACATTAACTTCTTCTGCGATCTGTTCACTAGAACAAGGTTCATTTTGCTTCGACAAATGCAATACAGCTAACTCCTTAGCCATTCTTTTGTCGGATAATGGCCTGTCACATTCAGGTTGACGCGCTTCCAAACAACACTTGTTATTACAACCTGTTATGCATCCCGATTTTTCAAATTTGTGGACGATATTTAACACCGTCTTTGCATCAGGTATTGGTCGATCTTCGTAGGAAAAAGCGAATCGCCCAACGACTTCTTCACCGCTCTGGGAGGTTAAATACCACTTAATAATTAGCACTTTTTCTTCTGAATCGAATAACAATAACATCCCGAGTTGGCCAATACATCATTATTTCGGTCAGCTGGATGTGTAAAGACAAATTAATTACTCGAATTCTGTAAGATGGTTAAGAGTGGAAATTGTTGGACGATTCAATAAATTTAATACTGTTCGACCGAATCTCTTATCAAATTATGAGAACCCATGCGTCCGCATTTCGAGTTTATATTCGAAATTCTACTCTTTTCTAAAATTATGACCTTAAAATGTAGACTTTTTTCGCAATCTCATTTTTTTTCTTAAAATGTCAAGGCAATCATTTAAACTAATTAAAATTTTAATTTTCATTTAAAAAAATGATTGAATTCAAAAATCTAACTTATTTTTGAAAGTTTGACTTAAAATTCGGAAATTCGAATTGAAAATCGAAATTTCAGAAACCATTCTTAACGAATTTCAAGAACAAGATTAAAAGTTTGAATTTAATGTAAAAAATCGACTTTAGGAATCTTATAAGAAAGTAAAAGTGCCTTAAAGAATTTGAAATGTATTCTCAAAATATTAAAATTATAATAGTTTTAACTCTAAATCTCTGGTTTTTTATTTTTATAAGATTTAAAATTTTTCCAAAATTTTGATTTTTTCAAAAACTTTCTTATCAAAATTTCAAATTTTTTCTCACATTTTTAAAGTAACACTTTCTCATATTTGTCGCAATTTTAAAATTGCAACAACATTGAAAAATTGAATTTAAAAATTGAAAAAAATTCGTCTTTAAAGTCGAAAATTCATAATTCATTTTTAATTTAATGTTCAAATTTCGAGTAAAAAAAAGAATTTCCAAAAAAAGTTCACAGTTTCACCCCAAAAAATGTCTAAATGTTGAGTGTTTTCTTGATTGAAATGTAATATTTTTGTTTTGTTTTTAGTTTGGAGTTTGGATTTTAAGAAATGCAAAGTTTAAATTTTGACTTCAAAATTCAACCTTTTTTTTCTAGAAATTTGAATTAAAGGTCAAAATTTTAAGTCAAAAAATAAAAATCTTTAAATTTAAATAACTTATGAAATTTCAGAAAAAATTCGTAATGTCTAGAATATTTATATTTTAAAAAAGTATGCTTTCTCGAAAATTACACTTTTTTTTGTTAAAATTTTCAGTCTAAACTTAAATTTCTCAACTCCAGAAATTTGTTTAAACATTTTTGAATTTTCAACGAATGGTGTATTTGTCTCAGATTTTTTCTTTCTTTACAAAATGATCCCTTTATAAATTCAAAGTTGCAGAAATAGCAACCAAAGTTTGTATTTAAATTCGATAAATATCAGTTTTAAAATCTGAAATTAAGACTTCAAATTTCAAAGAAAAAAGTAAAATTTTATACAACATTATTCGACTAATGTTGCTTAATTTTAATTATTTTCTTCGAAGCTTTATCTTTTCTGGAAATTTATAGTTTTTTATTTTGAGAAAAAAGTCCGAATTTCTGGATCTAAATATCGACACATAAACAATTGCCGCTGTTATTAACAATTAAAGATTTGAAAAAAACAGTCCAGTTTTTCGCAATTATTTCAAAAACAAAGCAAGTAAAATTCTTTTTTATTATGTTATTAAATATTAATTCAAAAATTTCACAAATTGACCAAATCATCTAAAACTGTAAAAGAAAAAAAATCTGCTGGAAAAAATGATTTACATAAAGTTTTAGATTTTTCGTTTAGATTCCAAGTAGAATGATAATTATTAAAGTTGCTAATATGTTTTTTTTCCTTCGCTAAGGTTTTATGGCAACTATACTTAATATTATTGTAATTTTGCGATATTTATAATTGTTATAATCAATCTGGTAATTATTAATTTTTTAAACCATGAAAAACCTAAAAAAAATTAAATTTCTTAATAGTTTAGATAGTATATTTAATATCTAAATTATAATGTTATGACAGTTAAAAACATTGCAAGTTTTCCTATTAGTATACAACTTAATCTTGCCATAAGATCTCCACATAAGGAATTTAGTTAGTAGCTTTTGTTTAACAATTTACTAATTACCAGACTTCGAATTTACACATTTTTAGAAACCTTATAAATTAACAAATGGCCTATTTTATGTAAAATTAATGAAAACACTTTTTTTTGGCCGATAGCGAAGCGTGTATCAAAGTAGCGGTTGGACTCGCGATTAATCTTCAATTTTATTCTCAAAGTGCCGAACATTTTTAATTTTTTTTTTTTAATGTTTTACTTTTTTGTCGAGTTTCATCCAAACATTTTGCTAAAAATTTCTTTTTTTTTTTTTTGCTGGAAGTTATTTCCTAAATTCTAAGTATTAAATTTATACTTTTTTATTATCTTCAAGAAAACTAAATTTATAAGCTAGTTTGTCTTTTTGGGGAGATTTTTCCTTTATTTTTAAAATTTTACAAATTTTTTTTCACAAAATTTCGAGTTCTTATTTTAAATTTTTACTTTTTCTCTTAAATTGTTGGCATAAACTCAAAACTTCGTTTTTTTTTCAAGAGATTTTAAAATTTTTTTTGAAGTTCTACTTTTTTTTGAGTGTTAACTGAAAAAACTAGAAACTTCGGTTTTTTCCGCGAATTTTTGACCAACATTTTCGGATTACTGTCACAATTTAAGGAACAATATGAAATATTTGAGTTTAAAAGTTCGGAAAATTCGATTTTGAAGTATTTTTAATTTGGATTAAATCCCCGACTACATGCCTATTGCCGCCTCCTCGATAGTGCCGCCCGTATGCGTTGTATGCTCCTTACGCCCGCGACGGACGGATTACTAGAGGATGATTTATTTAATGCAGATTCGGTCCAGTCGTAAGTCCATGTAGAAATAATGCCAATCGATGCCAGGTGACATGTGCGCTACACATGTACCGTTATCATTCTCCCAATTGTTGAATCGAAGAAGCGCTGAAGCGATTTATCCCGGTCATAATGAAGGAGATACACATAAATGAATTACCATGTGGCATCTCTGCCGATTTAGTTTCTCTTTCCGTCTTGCCTCATATCAGAAGTTTGCTTTGTCGTTCTCATTGGCAAGCAGACCGAAATAGTGTACTGGCCGATCCTGATAGAAACTTTATGAATCAAAAGTAAAACATTTTTGAGAAAAAACACCAGAACTCGGCAAAAAATTATTGTTACGGGCTTATCGGTTCGATTGATTACACTTATCGAATAAGACCCACTTTATTACTGAACTCAACTTGGATCACCACAATTTACAATTAACTCACTTCTACTAACTCACTAATTGCACTGATTCTAACTGACTGACTCGAGGGAAAGCTGACCGCCTTTTTATAGTTTTGGCCCCCGGCTTCCAGAATTTTCGGCAGATAAGGCTTATCGAATGCCAAAATTTCTGGAAGGCTTATCTGCCGTTTGTTTCGTTATCGCGGTCGCTTTCCCCTTATCAGAACCTTCTAGAAACTTTTTTTATTTACTAAATTCCACATTTCTATTCTAAATTCTATTACATCTATTTACATTGCGTTGCATTATTTATACGTCATTGGGATTAAAAAAATAAATTAATGAAATCGATTATGTGCTTACAGGGACGTAAAATTAAAGAAAATAATTTAGAATTTTCAATTTAAACTCGGAATTTTGTTAAATTATCAAAATTTCTAGAAAATATTCTTCAGAAATTATAAGAAGACACATTAATTATTTTTACGTATTCATCTCTTTTAATTTTTTTTTCATTTTGGTAATTAGTAAAAATAAAGAGTAAAATCTAGTGACCTTAACATTACCTAAATTTGACAAATAAAAACGTGAAACTTACCCAAGAAAAATTTCCTAATATCCATTTTAAGTTCACATATTTAACTTATCACCGATCAAGAGTCGACTTGTCCATTAATTCTTAACTCGTACAATAATTATAATTTGTATTGTATTTCCTAGGACAATTTGGCAGTATGAAATATGAGCTAATATAATAAAGTAGATAAGGTATAAGAATATGTCCTTTGACTGCAATGCCGCTGCTGCACGTACGTGACGATTAAAGCATACACATCAGGAAAATCAAACACTGTCCATAGGGAGAATGTTAATGAGAGATTTAACATTGAGAGCTAATAGTGGGATAGATGGGCGGCGCCTTGTATTCTCCTACACCGGTGTAAACAATTCAACGCAGAGCGCAGCGATCGGTGCTGGTGGAGATTTCAGTAGTACGTCATAGCTTCTTACGTGTTTTGTTACGGAATTACTACTTAACTAACTGGCAGGCAACAATTTCATTAAAATTTGCGTACCACGTGCTATTTGTTCTTTTAGTCCGTTGATTTAACCAACGTCTGAGGCAAAATAAAATTGATATTCTTTGATAACCAGAATAAATAAACGAGATTTCTGAAGCAAAATAAATAATTCTAATGAAGAATATAACAAAATAACTCTTTAAACATTACAATATGAGTTCAAATAGGCCGCCAGACTGTGCTAAACAATATTGCAGTCTATTGTAAAACTCTTGATGAGTTTTTTCTAACATCTAAACTGGAAGATACGAGCATGGTGCGTCAAAGTAGGGGAATACGTTCAGCGGCCGTAGAAAACTATGGAAGGGACAATTCTTGGCGTTTTACATGGACAATGAAATTTTAACATTGGAAATGTTTATGTTGAAATATGGGGTGTAGTTTCGGGTTTTCGTTCAAGCTTGAAGAACAAGGTGTCGGTCGGTCGGACATACTCGGATCGCCAGTCGAGCGCTCTCGGCGTCGAGAGGCCGGCATAAAAACTGTGAGAGAATGTTAAGTTTACAGTTCACCGCAGTGCACCATATTCGTTTAATCCAGTGACGTTTCATTGGATAAGGCTATCAGCTATGGATATTAAGAGTATGAAAAATAGCGAAAAGTGTAAGACATATTGAGAGCGTAAAAAACGTTTACGAGAGATTGAAAATAGAGAATCTAGTGAGTTAAGTACGAAAACACCACTAACAAAAACTGAACACAGTAGGCGGTATCGTGAGCATGTAAAGATGCGCAAACTTAAAGGTTCTGAAGTTTACACGGGTTACCCAAGTCAGCGGCCCTTAAGTGAGGGGTTATAATTCCATTATTATGCTGTAAACTCTTACCCTAAATCCAATTCACGTACTGTCTTGAAGTACTCAGTAAACGAATGTGGTAAAATATCTGCACTTATAATTTTTACGGCTCAAATAAATGTAAATTACTTTTACAATAAAGTTGACAAATTTTTGCTTGTAGATTAAATATATTTTAATATTTCATTGTTTTTGCTTTGTATTAAAATATTTCTTTCAAGAGCCATGAGCATAGACGCCTTAATATTATTTTGATTTAAATTATTTCGTAGTCTATTTGGTTATACGAGTATATTTCAATTTAAAAAATAATCTTTCAGAAGAAACTTGGCTAATGGAAACTGTAAATTTAGAAAAGATAAACATTGCAGAAATAACCTTAAAAATAGAAAAAAGTCGAAAGAAAAATATTTGAATATTCAAGTTTTCACTCGAAATCTCAAGTCGAATACTTCGATATTAAGGTCGAAAATAAAAAAAAATAGCTAAATAAGGCCAAAATTTTGAATTCAGAAAAGTTGCGAGAAAAATAGTAAACAAAATAGACAATTTTAGGAAAATATTCCAGGATTTCAAAAAATTCATAATGTTCTAAAATTTCAAAACATATGTCAACATTTTGAGGTTGAAGATAAAATTTTGCAACTAAATCAAAATTATTGGAAAAAAATTAAAATATTTCATTTAAAGTCAAGATTTTAAATAAATGGCTTGTGTTCTTAAGAAAAGAGTTTAGATTAAATTTAAAACCTTAAAAATAAAAAACCAAAGCTTTAAAACTGGTTGAAACCTCTATTGGTGTTGGAAATAAGAGTAGAAAAAATTTTGGGATTTGAAAATTTGAAGAAACTCATCACCCATGATTTAATAAAAAATCGGTTCTTAAATTTCAAAAAAAAGTTGACGTTTCAAAATTTCGATAAAAAATCTTGAGTTTTCGATTTTATATATTTGTAATTTAAAGAATTTTTTAGGCTGAGGTCAAAATTTCGAAAATAAGTCAAAATCTTTAGAAATATTTAGAATTTATTATTTAACATAAAAATTTTAAACAAAACATAAATATTTATTGACAGTTCAATCAAAATAAATGACATTTTGAAAGGTTGAGGAATTTTGTGAAAAAGTCATAATTTCAAGAAAATACGCTATATTTATTTTTTTAATGCAACAACTTGGGTTAGACTCGCAAGACTGATGTTCAAATTTTGAATCCGTTTGAAATCCGAAGTTTTAAGAAAAAACACAAAAATTGCAAGTTTGATGTAAAAATTTAAAAAAGTCGAAATTGTGGAAAAAATTTATTAAATTTCGGAAAAGTCCAAAATTTGCGTTTATAATTATTTTGAAAGCATAAACGCATAATTTTGTAACGAAGAGTAAAAATTTGGAGAGAGTACTCCAAATCTATTTTTGACAAATTTTCGACATTTTGAGTTTCGTTCAAATGAAAAAGTCAACAAGTTGACAATGAAAATTTTTTAGGAACGTAAATCCCAAAGAAATTATCAGTGATTGACAACTGCAAGGTTTTAATATATTTGAATTGCTATCATAACAAACCTTCTGATGGAAAATTCTCATTTTTTGGATGTAGAATGGAAATTGTTACTGCTCTAGACTGTTTTATAAATTTGTGTATCTTAGTAATTCAAATCATCGTAAAAACGTGAAAGAAAATAGATTTCTGGAGGATTTTCTTTAGATTAGAAAATTTTAACCTCGCTGGATAAATAAGACATCAAAATTCCCCTTGAGGGATCAACCAAAATAATCAATAAGTAATCGAGTGCCGGGTTCGCTACGTTCTCTTCTAAAAAAAAAGTAGAGCACACTTGATACATTTGAACATCCGATAAAACTATAACTGACATAAATTGAAATGTATTATTATTAAACGGCGCGAGTATAATTAAATACCATATATGTTGCTAATTTAAAGCCCTTATCGCTTCCCATTTTCGTTTTTAGATTCATCTAAGTGTTCAGTTCATTACGACAAGCGTATTTTTGATATTAAGAAATTTCATTATCTTTGCGATTCTGTGGAGGGAGATTCAAGTGACGTTATTGAATCATTGTCAGTATCAGCTAATTATTATTATTAATTAATTATGCAAGATCGCTTTAAAATCAAAGAACAGGTCCAACTGTCCTAAACATTTTTTAATTCACAAAAACCACACAACCCGGTCTAAGACTGTATTAAAGGTTTTAGAGCTTTCGGCAAAAAAAGGGAATTAATTTTATTTATTCCCATAATAGCCGAAAAATTAAACGATCATGCAAAGCGAAAATGGCAATCAGTACAACCAGTACAGCTCTAGTTTTAATTAGAAATAGGTGCAGTAACTTTAAACAATGTCCAGCGTTGTTAAATCCAGGGTGTCGAGCTAACATCATTACTTCAGCATTAGTTAAAAAATTGTAATTTTCTTTAAAAGAGTTTGAAGTAATGTACCATATGGATCAAATCACATCTAAACGAATTCACGTGTGATCTGGAATAAGATAAACAAAATCACAGAACCAACCTCAATTTTTAAGATTGATAAATTTGCCATTCAACTGCCCTCTAATATTTTTTTCGATGATCCTGATTTCAATACGAAATAATCTAAATAGATTTATTAACTGAAACAAGTTTATTTTGGGAGTAATTAGAAATTCCATTGAAATTTGAAAAAATTAACTTCATTTTCAAGAAAACAAATTGGTTTGAATGCAGCTGGTCATTTAAAAGTCCATTCAAAGGAACAAAAATATGACATGCAATTCAAAGACCATAAATTCTTGTCAGGAAGAACAATTACATGACCGGGGCAATAAATTTTAGGATCAAGAGGAAACTGAAAACAAAATACTTTTATCTCAAGAAGAAAAGACCCGGAATAACACTTTTACGACAATTACTACTTACGAGCGCCCTGTGGTCTCTTCATTGTAACGTTGCCTTTCAAAAACGAAAGAAAAATGGGCGAGGCACATTCAGTGTCAATAAAATGATTCTTAAACTTGTAAAAAATAGGGACGACACGTGTGAACCACTTGTCGAAATGAGAAATTTCTGAATTGTACTACTTATCCAACCAGGGGGTTCAAACAAACTGTGAAGGAGCATAAAATTCATGTGGTGTAAGACACATCTGCAGTCAGCCTTAACGTCATTTTAATCGCCCAAGCAATAATACAAGAAGATTTCCGTTCCGTTTCTAATTTATCCTATTGTACTGTCAAGTAAGATCACCAAAATGTACAGAATGATAAAAAGGGTATCCATATGACACCGATTTTCAACGAGTTTTATGGCATCAGCAAAGAAGGACTTGTTTAAACTTTCTGTTTAATAATGGTAACTTACGGCACCACTTGTGCACCCTTTTTTGCAGCCCGTTTCTTAAAATAGCAAAAGAAGCTGAAGAACAATTCCCATTAGAAAGTAAAATAATCAGTCGCAATTTTTATATGAACGACTTATCAACAGATTTGATCTCAGCTAAAAGTGTTAGTAATTTTATTCAGCTATATTTGTGTCCTAGTGTAAACGGGCAAGGGAATTTAATCTCAGATACCTGAGATTTCTATTATGAAATAAATCTCTAATCTAAACGCACCCTTAGGGTTAATTCATCTGATCATTACAATGCTAAACTTATAATACAATATATAGGTCCTTTTTATTTTCAGAGATATCTGCTGTGGAAATGTTAACTAAAAGAGCCCGTATATTATTTAAAATTTTGTTTGGATCAATTCTAATTTCAGTACTACTGAGTAATAATGTAAGATCCCCGTAATTATAGGTCTATTCTTAAGCTTTATATCTGTAATTTTGATCATTTCTTACAATTGGTTTGCTATTTATCATATTATTAGAATTTTATTGAAGCTGCAAGACTTCAAGGGGGCTGGAATGTTCCGATTTCTCTATAAATTCTTTACCTGCTAAGGGATTGTCGACCTCTTACTTCTAAATCTTGGCCCTGTGATAAGTAGATCATATATCTTGTTTGTAAGCGGTAGCTAACTGACTTCAATATAGAGTAGTCAATAGACCATAAACAGGAAACATATTTTTTAACCACTGTGTAGTATGAGGTGCCGTTCAGGACATAATAATTTTTTATGAATATTTAATAAATCAAACAATTTATATTAAATTTGAAATTATATATTATTTCTTTCTTGCAGTATATTTAATTTCAATGAATATGGATATTTTAATCTTCTGTTAAAAATTTTATATAAATATTCTTAAATATCTCTTATAAAGATTTTATGTGATTTCAAAAATATTTATATAAAGTGTGATATATCAAACCACCGTAGCGGGCGCTAGAAGCGCTGGAACTTAAATTAAGGTTTGAAACTTTTTTTATTTTATTATTTATTTATTTATTTATTTTTATTTTGTTATTATTATTATTATTATTATTAGCAGCATGCTGTCACTTTTTATGTCAGATTTTAGTGCTATTGATAAATATGTAAATATAATCAAGATTCAGGTGGCGACAACGAAAAATAAAATTGATATATAAATAATACCATACTCTATGCCCGATTCGTGCGGCTACTATCGCCTCTCACGGTCGTTTCATGTATCACAGTTTATATAAATATTTTTAAAACCACATAAAACTTTCATATAAAATATTTAAATAGATTTATGTAAAATTTCTATCAGGAGAATATAAATATTTATTTTTACAGAAATGAAGTATATTTCAAGAACGAAACAATATATAATTTAAAATTTTACATATATTGTTTGATTTATTAAATATTCATGAAAAATAATTATGTTGTGAACGGCGCCTCATAGTGTACTGGTCCTTCGAATATTTAACAACAATCAATTTAAATACCCGAATAGTGATCGGCATCGGCAGTTCAGATTTCTAGCCCAATATTCGGAATGCAGTAGACCCGTCTAAAAATGTTTGGAAGGTGGTATCGGAAAATCAATTTTGGCGAACTATAGAGTACTTCTCCCTTATAGTCCGAAACTTTTTGAAAAAGAGCATCTTGTAATCTGAATAATTACATATAAAAAAGATCAGACAAAATCTATACTTAAGATTATACAATATTAAACTTCACGAATTAAGCAACAACAAAATAATAGTAATAAATAACAAAAGGTTTATTACAGAATTAACGTAATACGTATTGTTGTAAATCAATACATATTTTATATAATTATTATTATTTACTACTTCGAAGATACATAGATAATTGTCGTGGTGAATTACAAGGGATGTCGGATAAAATAAGGGTCTTCGTCACTAAGATTCTAGCCTTAATAATCTAAATAAATAAAGGTTTCATATTTCAACACGATCGGTAAAGAGGTTATGAAATGATTAATTAAATTATTTTTTATAACAACTTTGAAAGTCTGCAATTCCAAAAGTTTATTAATTTTTTTTCGTAATTCGTATTTATTTATCATTCCGAATCAACTGCCAACGTTGTCTTTGAAATTTGTAAATACCCTGTATAACCTTGTATGTTAAATAAAGTGTTAATTATGTTTCTATTTGGTGTTATCATTTCCAATGTCTCCGTTGGTTGCAAGGATTGCGAAATCTGTGAATTTTTTCCTTATCTGTATACTGGGAAGCCTTGAGGTCGTTGCCAATTTTTCTTAAAATGCCTACATTGCGATTTTGCTTATCATAAATTTAGTACTTAGCAATTTTGGAAATTATTTACGTGCGTAAATATACCATCAACCATTTTTCTATTGATATTTCAATTCGTGTCATCGTAAATTTTTTGGCGAATATTCATTTCGGGAGGGAGGGTCTGAACCCCTTGGACCCTCCCCCTGGCTACGTGCCTGCGTTAAACCCATTACGAAGTATTAAAAACGTATAGTATCCCGAGAAATATTAATAAACACCAGTGGTGGCTGGTGCTAATAAAAGTTGGAGGTTGCAAATAGACATTTGCAAAAATGTGCCAAAACTGGGAATTTTAAATTAAGCTGGAGGAATTAAGAGATATTTAGGATTTTAAATTGATATATGTTATACATATATAGTATATTGGTAAAATTCTTCTAGTATATTGCTAAAATTCTCATTTTTTTATATTCGCAAAAAACAGAAAGAAAAAGAAGAGGAAGTCCATACGACGGATGATCTTTGGAAGCTACAAATTTATCAATAACTTTTTACTGAAGTCGAATATTCCTTGAATTAACTCCTTTTCTTTGAATACATCGTTAATGCGGACAATCTTTCCCGGCATAATGTATTTTTTTTTAAATATTCTTTCCAGACTGGAGAAGCGCCACTCTGCTTCAGCAGAAGCCATTGGGATAGTTATCAGGATTTTTAAAAGATTTAAAATTTCACTAAGCTCACTGTTTTCTGAAATAATGTTATAGAGTACAAGTAAACCAAAAGCCGATTAAAACTTTTCTGTTTCGTAAATTACAGATAATTCAGCTCTTAGTTTTTGTAAATTTAAAAATTCATAAACCTTAGCGGTTTCTTTAAAATTCTTTTCGGGAAAAGTGATTTTATGTTGGTTAGGCTTTTCAGAAAAAAATAAGGTTGCTGCAATTAAATGGCCAGTGAAGCTGAATCGTTCTTTAGCTTAGCAGATAACAATGTCACATAGGTACTTCTTCAGCTTCGCGAACTATTTCTGTTAAAACTTCGTTTTTTACAAAACACAGTCTGCACAATATTTAAGTCTGGAATAGGTCATCCACGTCGCTTAATTTCCAATTTTTTCGACACAGATCGGTTACAGTATGGCTGTGCAATTAATCTTTGCACTGAATGCATTTTTATTTGTGATTCAAGACTCGCAACATTGACCGATGACAGATTATCAGTGGCGGCTCGCGTATATGCACTGAGGAACTGCAGCACCGCCAATTCAGCTTTCGAGTTTTTTCTCAAAATGTTTGTCTTTTTTGAAAACTTTTCCTTAACACTTTTTTATAGAAATTTTAAATTTTCTCTGATTTCTTTTATAGAAATTTCATCTTTCTTTCTAAAATCTATTTTATTTCTAATGTTGATGAAAAAGGCATTTTCAAAAATTAATTTTTCTAAATCTTTTGATAAAGAAATTAATATTTCGAGAAAGAATTGAAATTTTGAGAAAAAAAAGGTTAAATTTCTCTAAAAGTGTCAAAATTGAGAAACTAATGAAAATTTCAAGAAACAATCTAAATTCAACTCTTCTCGTATTTTGTTATTTCTCTGAAAAAAATAATACCAAATATTCCCGTTTTTACCTAATTTTGCAATTTCTACTATATTGTAGAAAATTTTTTATTTTTTTGTAATATTTTGATTTTTTTTTGTTGGGAAAGTTTTTATTTTCCTAAATATATTATACCAATAAATTTTCTCAAAACTACTTTTCCAGCAAATTTTGTTCTTAAAATTTTTCTGGAAATTCAAACTTCTAATTTTTTATGTTCCTCTAATTTGCTTTAAAAATGTTAGGTTTTCCACGGCATTTTGACATTTTAAAGTTTATTTTATAACTTTGACTAACAACTTTTGGAAAAAAATCCCGACATTGCTGTAAAAATATCAAAGTTTTGGAAAGAAACCAAAAAATGATAGGAAAATTTTCCATTGCTTCCGCATTTTGATATTTTTCTTTAAAATAACTAATAACCGATGGAATATTTTCCTAAAATTTCAACTTTTTGTACATATATTTCAAATTTTTTCTCGAAATTTCGATTTCCTTTCTACGAAAATTGGAATCTTTTAAAATTTTGACCTATTTCAAAATTTTGACTTCATTCGAAAATTTCCACTTTTGTTAAGAGTTTCGTTCGTATGTTCCTAGAAATTTTGATATTTTGTGAGAATTTCGGCACTTCTGACATTTTCGATTTAATTGCAAAATGTCAAGCTCAAAAACTTCCACATTTTACAACTTATTTTTTGAAATTTGACCGTTTTTCAAATGTTTGATTTGTTCTCCCAATTTTAACTTTTTTTCACAATTTAGACATTTACAAAAATATTACTGTTTTGAAAACCTACGACTTTATTAAATATTTACTTTTTGTGAAAATTTAAACTTTTTTTAAGTGTTAAATCTTTCAAAATTTTGACCTTTTTGAAAATTTTGATATTTTTTTTCCTGTTAATTTCAACTATTCTGATGTGGCGTTTTTTTTCAAATTTTGAAAAATTTCGATTACCAAAATTTGGAAAATTTCGATTTTCCAACATATGCAAAATTTTGATTTTTGATGATTTTCATATTTATTGAAAATTCCAGTTATTTTTTAAATTTTTGATCTTTTCTCAAAGTTTTGATTTTTCTTTTGAAAGAACTTTTCTTTTGAAAGCTACAACTTATTTTCGAAATTTCGGCTCTTTTTTTAAATTTCGACTTTTATTTGAACATTTTTTTTAATGTCGATTTTTTTAAAAAATTTGGACCTTTTTTAAAATTTCGTCCTGATTTAAAAATTAAGACCCTTTTTAAAAATTTCGACTTTTTTTAAACATTTTACAGTTTTTTCACAATGTTAACTATCGAAATTTTCAATTTTTTTGAAAATATCGACATTTCAAAATTTTATCTTGTTGAGCCAAAATTACTTTAGAAAGCGCTGACACCTTTTAATATTCAATAATACCATTTGTCATCTCCTTAGGACTTAAAAATGCGTATTGTTTCGAAATTTTTTTTCAGGTTTACGAAAATTTCGACTTTTTAAATGTTGTCTTGTTCGAACAAAACTGTTTTTCAAAACCCAATTTTTGGTTTGTAAAAGAAAATTTTAAATTTTAATGTTTAGTTAAATATCCTTTTTCACCCCGCTTGGGGTTAACATTTTTAAAATTGATTAAGTACGTGTTTAGTGATTGCTTTCATGTATTCTTTATATAGAAATTTTAACAAAAAATGTTCAGAAAAGAACCATGAAGTTTCTCCAAAAATGTCAACATTTTGGGAAAAAAAATAAAGAAATTAAAAAAAAAGTTATTTTCAATTTTGGCAAAAATATTGAATTTTTAAAAAAATATTGATTTTTCAGAAAAATTTAGAATTTTGAGAAAAATATTAAATTGTGAGAAAAATATTGAATTTCAAGAAAAATGAACTTTCTAAATTTCAACTTTTTGCTATTTCACTAAAAAAAAAAACTTACCACTATTATAGAACCGAAGAAAATTCTGAATCGAAATTTCCAATTTTTCTAGAACTGTTATTTTTATTTGTTAAATTTATTCCCGGAATTATCAAGTCCGTCAAATTTCGTTAAGAAATGAATTAAAATTTAAAGATTAAGCTTAAAATTTGGAGAAAAAGCAGACAACATTTTTAGAAAAAAGTTGAAATTTGTTATTTTTAGATAACATTTTTGAAAAAATAGCAATGTCGGAATCAATGAAAACAAAAACAATTTTTAAAAATAAATTAATTGTCAAAAATATTTTTAAAATTTCGACTTTTAAAGTAGGAATTATTGAAATTTTCAATAATGAGTCAACATTTCTAGAAAAGTCGAAATTTCGAAATTAAAAATAGTCAAAATCTTTAAAAAAATTAATTGACAATTTAATGTTCTAATTTAAATTTTTTCTAGTAATTTTGAAGTTACCAGAGAAGCTTCAAAGGTCAAATATTTCAGCTTGAAGTCGATTCTTTGTAATTAAAATTTACATTTTTGGAATTTATTTGTTATTGAACTGCAAGTTCTTTTTCGAAATTTGCTTCAAAACTTCGAACAATTTTAAAAATACAAATTTTTCTTACTATTTTTTTAATTTTAAGTTTTAATTCGACATTTTTCTAAAAAGTTTATATTTAAAAAGAAAAAAGTATCGTTTTAAAAAATATATATTTCAAGCTCAGGAAACTTTCTACAAAACCAGACAAAATTCATTATTTAATCACAAAATTCTAATTTTTCCTCGAAATTTTGCTTTTTCGAATTTTCCTAAAGTTGAGATTTCTATTGGAGGTTCATTGGGAAGCAACAGAGGTGGTTTATGTTATTAATTTTTTGAACTCATTTGCTTTTACACAATTTAAACACAAACGCCGTCGCAGCACCCCCTCTAATTTTAGCTACTAGCCGCCACTGCAGATTATAATAGCGAATCAATATTTGGTTTGCACCCACAAGTACAACCTAATGCTTGCTTATGGGCAAGTATTTTAAGCGAACAAAATATGAGTTAAGGCGCAGGTGCATATAAATTAACTTTTACTTGTTGTAAGTCACTTTAAAAAATCATTTATTTTGTTACTACACGATGTAGAACTCAACTCTTACAATTCTAATACTAAACTTAGACTAACTTTACAGGATTACATCAAATGCTTTATATACTAAGAACATCGAGGCTACTTGGCTAAATTTGGTAGGGAAGGTCCTCTTGTATGTTGCGTGTTGTCCATTTTCGGATGTTTAGGCTAGGATGCCACTTATGGGTGATATTGGTAATCGACCTTCATGTCCGTTTATGGAAGATGCAATACGTAATGATATGATAACTCCTCCCTCCTTAGAATGAAGCTTCCTCCGGAAGGTTGATGCTTTTAGGGTGAGGTTGAAGTGGTCCTCTTGCTTCAAGTTCCTGGGGTTGTTCTTGTAGCCGGTATAGTTGCCTTTTTCTTAAAAATCGGAATAAACCGTAGATGGAGCAACCAATAACTGCTACGTAGATCAATACAGTCCATATACTGGGAATGTGTAGATTGACGGGGGTCTCAACGACTGGTGCGACTGGATACATCGGGATTTCTTCTAAATTTAATGTCTTTAGGTCGACTTTAAAATCTGTAATCTGGCTTTCTTTAAATTGCATTGGAAATTTGGTAATAATGGTAGGGCTGCCTAGAGTATTTTCTAGAAAGTTTAATTTGTGTCTATTAAAGAAGGTGTGACACTCATTTTGTTTGATCAAATAAATTCCTTTTAATAATTGGGTTTCAGTTTCTCTGGGGCATTCCATTGTTATAGCTTCTTCTTTTGGAAATACGCCTAAATATTGGTTGATTTCTGGGATGACTTCAATGTGACTTTTTATTACGTTTACTTTAGTAAGATGACATCTTGTGGAGTTTTCATTTAACAAAATTAAGGTTTCGCAAATTGGTTCAGCGTTGCTTTGAAGATGACTTGGGCATTGATAAAATTTGCCTTTTACGCAAACATCATTCAGAGGTACTATCGTGCCATCGTCTGATTTTAATAAGTATCTGACATTCGGAATTATTGTCATAAATTCTGATTTATAAACTGTCGGTATTGAACGTAAATGATATAATTCAAAATCTTTTTCTAAATTTATTGGTATTGAAAGAAAGTAATTTATCTGATTTATTTCTATTTTACAATTTACTTTAATAATAGATTCGAAATCAAGGATATTTTCAAATTTTAATTCAAAAGGCAATTGTTCTCTATAGTGTAAACTGATTTTCCTCAACTCAAAGAATAACTCTCTAGGTTTTATAATACTTGGATGTAAAGTCTTAAGTTTACAAAATGTCACGGAATTTTCGATGTCTTGCAGAATGTTTAATACTGTCTCTAGAAGTATTAATAATTGATTGTATAAGTCTTTTGCATATAAAACATTTTGAGCTTCATTTTTATCTCTAATTATTCCTTGAAGTTCTACGATTTTTGCTCTTAGTTCGTCCTCATTATGTTGGATATCTCTAATTGTATCCTTGAATTTTTTAATAATTTTATAGTTAACAGAGTATTGTAATTGAAGTTGGCTATGAAAATCATTTTGATTTTTCTTTAAATTATTTAATATATTAGTTATTCTTTTACCATCTTCAGCGTCAAGGTTTCCTGTAATTCCTTTGATTAAAGATCCTAATCCGTCTATGAGTCCTCTACGTTTTCTAGGGTGTTCTGTATGTGCATGAATATTGTTAATTTTTTCGTTAATTGTATTTAATAAATAATTTGTTATTGTTTCATAGTTAGCTAATTCCTTAGTATATAATTGACTAGCGTAAATTGTTGCTTGTAAATATTTGTGTTGAAGATTAAGTCTTTCAAATTCTTGATATAAGGGGTTTAAATTATAATAATGGACGAATGTGTGTTCTGTACGTTGTAATTTTGCGATGCCAAGATTAATTGGTAATATTCCAATATTTGTAGTTATATTTTTTATTTCTGCTCCATGTCCGATTGTGAGGAACCTGGAACATTATTATGTTTAACCGTTGGTCTTTTAATGTTTGATAAGTGAATCTTTTCTACTGTATTATGATGTTGTTGTAAAATTTTAGCAGTTTTTAATTGAGGGTTGATTGATTTAATATTTTCCTTTTTGTATTTGTATTTTGTTTTCCGCTGCTTTTGTTTATTTTTAACGTAAACTTGTTCAGGTATTTGAGGTAGTTCTTCGCGTTTTTCGTTAAATTTATTAATAACTTTTTCTTTCTTTTCCTGAATGTCTTTATTTAATTTTCCGTACAAAATTTTTAATTTTGCTTTATGATTTGTGACATAATTATTTACTAATTGTTTTTCGATTTCTACTTCAAAAGGGGAATTTGTTTCTAAATGACCATTTATGATTTCAAAGGGTTTTAATTTAGTTAAGGAGTGAGTAGTATTGTTATATGCTAAAATTGAGTATTTTACTTTACTTTCGATAAATTCATCTTTAAATTCTGCCTGATTGTTTAACAATCTAACATGTTCTATCAAAGTTGAATGAAATCGTTCAATCAGTCCGTTAGATTCTGGATGTTGTGAGCTAATAAAGTGTATTTGAATTTTATGAAATTCTAATAATTCTTTAATCATACTATTTTTAAATTCTAATCCATTATCTGAGACAATTTGTTAGGGTATACAATGGTGGGAAAAATACTGGATTAATTTATCTGCAACTTCAATAGCTTGTGATGAATTTAATTTATAAGCTTGAGCATATTTTGAGAAGGAATCGATTAGGGTCAGAAATTTAACATTTTCTAAGGTAATGCTGTCGATGTGTATAATTTGAAATGGTTTTACAGCAGTTGGTGTTATATTAAGTTTTAATTTAAGGGGATGTCTATCATATTTTGTGATTTGACATATTTCACAATTGTTTATAAAGTTTTGTATTGATTTCCTTAAGTTTGGCCAATAGTATAAAGATTTTATTCTTGATTCTGTTTCATCAATACCTCGATGATTAGTTTTACCTTCGTGATAATTTGTGATTACTTCTTTAATTTCATCATCTGTACAAACGTCTACTAATTTTTTATTACATTTAATCATGTCAATTTGAGAATTTTTAAAATATCTCTGCAAAATAATACTAAATTTTTCATATAATGGGTTTTCGAAATAAATGTGATACTTAACTTTTGGTACAATAAATTCTTTTATAAAATTAATCATTTCTCTTTCAAAGTTATTTTTTGAAAATTGTACTAGAATTCGTTGTTTAGAATTAAATAAATTGATAATTGAAGGTTTTGATGGTGCAAAATTTACTTCTGAAATAATTATTTGATTGTTGCCATAATTAACTGCTTGTTCTGGTATAGGGATGTTAATAATAGGATTTTCAATATTTGAATGAATGGTTTCGTTGTCATCAATATCTTTTATTACAACTGGTGATTGTTCTGGTTCAACTATCATTGATTCTGTTTCAATTCTATTCTCTAATTCTTTATTGAATTCTTCCATATATTGATAGATATCAAATGGTTTATCTTCAATGGCATTTAATTCGATTCTAGATAAAGCGTCTGCATTTTTATTTAAAATTCCTTTTTTATAAATTATTTCGAAATCAAACTCTTCGAGTTTTAACCTCCATCTGACTAATTTAGAGTTAGGTTCTTTCAAAGAGAATAACCATTGTAGTGGTTTATGATCGGTTATAATTTTAAATTTGCGTCCGAAAAGATATGGTCTAAAATATTTAGTAGCCCATACGATAGCAAGTAATTCTTTTTCTATTGTAGAATAATTTGTTTCTGAATCATTGAGTGTTCTGCTAGCATAAGCTATGGGAAGATCGGAACCTATTTTACCTTGAGAAAGTACTGCTCCAATTGCAAAGTTACTAGCGTCTGTTGTCAAGTTAAAGGGTTTAGAAAAATCTGGATATTGTAATAGTGGTTCATTAATTAATAAATTTTTGCAAAATTCGAAACATTGTTTATATTCAGGGTTTTTAATATCAATAACACTATCTTTTTTCAAGCATTTAGTTAGTGGTTTTGTGATTTTTGCAAAGTCTTTGATAAATTTTCTATAATAACCTAATAATCCTAAGAATCCTTTAATTTGTTTTGTTGTTTTGGGAATTGGATAATTTATAATGGCTTTTATCTTATCTGGGTTTGGTTTAACACCTTCAGGAGTTATAATATGACCTAGATACGAAACTTCTTTTCTTAAAAATTCGGACTTATCTAATTGGATTTTAAAATTGGAATTTCTTAATCTCTCGAAAACTTCCTTTAATCTAATAATATGTTCTTGTAAGCTAGTGCTAAAAATTATAATGTCGTCTAAATAAACTAGACATTTTTCATTTTGGATACCTCGTAAGATATTATCCATTGTTCTCTGAAAAGTAGCGGGTGCATTTTTTAAACCAAATGGCATTCTAAGAAATTCGTAATGACCATTTTCTGTGTTAAACGCGGTTTTCTGAATATCATCTTCAGCCATTTCTATCTGGTGAAATCCTGAAGCAAGATCTAATGTCGAAAAATATTGGCATTTTCCTAATTTATCCAATAAGTCTGTGATATTTGGTAAAGGGTATTTATCATCAATAGTTTTTTCGTTTAATTTGCGGTAATCTATGACTACTCGCCATTTACGTTTACCAGAGGCGTCTAATTTTTTTGGTACTATCCATATAGGGGAAGACCATGGGGAATGTGACGGCCTAATAATTTTTTGGTTTAGCATTTTTTGGATTTGTTCTTTGACCTCTTTTTTGTGAATTTCAGGATATCTGTATGATTTTGTATAAACTGGTAATTCATCTTTAGTTTTAATGACGTGTTTTACTTTATTTGTAAATGTTAATTTATTTTTATCAAAATAGAATATATCAGAATATTCTTTTATTAATCTACTTATAACTCTTTTTTCTTCATTGTTCACGTGATCCATGCGAATTTTTGAAAAATCAAAGTGAGCATTTTGGGTTTCTGTGAAATTTAAGTTCGGACTATTGATATATTCGTATTCAGCGAATTGTTCAACTTTAACAGGCTTTGTTAAATCAATCGAAACTTCATTTTCAGATGAATTTATAATGCTACATATTGCTTGGAAATTTTCTACTTTGGCGATACATTCTGGTATTTCCAGACGTTCATTTTTAATATGAGAGATAATTACATCTCCCTCTTTTACATTTTCAATATTTAGTTTTATTATCTGTTCCGTTCGTGGTTGCACTAATATACAGTTAGTGTTAACGGGCGATCTTTTGAATTGTAATTTCAGTATGCGATTAGGGGTGATTAGTAAATTATTTTCAAGATCAATCGATGCTCGAAGTAGTTTTAGATTATCCATGCCTAATAAACATTGGAATTGATCATGAAAATTAAATAGGTGGAATTTTAGTTCATCGAGTTCTGTTGTATTAAATAATTTTCCGAAAGGAATTTTTGTGCTAAATTTTTCAATAGAAGTACCGTGAGCTGTGCTTATCTTAAAGGGATCATTAATTATTTTTTCTCTAAAATATTTTTTTACAATAACCGGATTAACGAAAGATTTACTACTGCCGGTATCAATAAGAATTTTTAAATTAAATTTTGGGTGAATAATAAAGGGTAGTTCAGTGTGGTGGTTAGTTAAATTCATTAATTCAATGGTTGGTTGTCCGAGGCTGTTAGGTCTAAAAAATTATCATCTTCAACGTGATACTGTTTGTTTCCGTTATTATATTCTATTAAAGGGTGATCATTAATGTTGTACATTTCCTCGTCTACGACCATTGGTTGTTGGTAATGCTTTTGCGGAAAATTGCGTTTATTAAATTGGGTACGGAGTTGCATAGTGTTTCTCGTTTGTACGCTCATAGGTTGTGGTTGAAAATCTCGTTTTACAGGGGGATTTGATCTTTGGATCATTTGATTTTGGTATTGGGGTGGTTTACTAAATTTATTTTGATTACTTGAACTCGGATACTGATAATTTCTTTGGAAATTATATTGTTGAAAAGGTGTATATTTAGAATAATTAGTTTTTATTTGATTTTTTGTAATATTGGGTCTATTATATGTGGTATTGTTTCTTACTTTTTCAAATTTATTTTTCATATTGCTTTCTAATTGAAAGTCGTTAGTTAACATGTGTAATGCCATATTAAGATCTGTTGGGTTTTTAGTCCTCATCAAAGAGCCTATGGGATCTTTTAACCCTCGAAGAAGTATACGTAACGCGTATTGTCTAAAGTAGGCTGAAAGAATTTTAGCTTCCTCAGCTGAAATATGTGTTATTAAGTATGAAATTTGCAAATTTAACAAATTCTGTACTTTATTATAAAACTCAAAAGGACTTTCATTGCCTTGTTTTAATTCTGTTAATTCGATATTTAAACTGTAACAATCTCTTTTATCTGAGTAACAATTTATGAGTGCTGTTTTCAAATCTAACCAGCTATTAATGCTGCTAGAAGAAATATTTACAGCTGCTTCACCTTTTATTTTTGCAAGAATGCTAGACATCAAATATTCATTTTGAAAGTCATTCACATCCTGAGCATTGTAAAATTTATTAACAAGTTTTTCGCTAATTTCAATGAATCTTGGAAGAAGTTCAGTTTCTCCATAGAAATCAGGTATCATGTTGAGATACTCTTGTTTCAAGATTGGTTGTGTGTTTTGATTAAGCGACATGTTTGTGGTTTGAAATGTGTTATTTAAATTCAAAAACTTGTGAGTCTAAATCAGAATCGGAATTCTCAGAGTCAGAACTTAAAATAATTTGGCGAAATTGATCAAATTTATTTAGTTCTCTAAATGACATTAGTGTACTTACAGCAAAGTTATCAATGTCCTTTCCATCAGGTTGGTGTGGGTATCTTGGAGAATCTGCCTCGATATGCCCTCGGGATCTTCTCGTTGACTTAGCCAACTGGTCACGGAAAAAACGGAATATGGTTACTTTTTCACTTGATCCTTAACACGAAGACGAAATTATATGCCCTAATTTCGCGTGAATGTATCCTACAACGACTGCGCCAATTAACTTTTACTTATTGTAAGTCACTTTAAAAAATCATTTATTTTGTCACTACACGATGTAGAACTCAACTCTTACAATTCTAGTACTAAACTTAGACTAACTTTACAGGATTACATCAAATGCTTATATACTAAGAACATAGAGGCTACTTGGCTAAATTTGGTAGGGAAGGTCCTCTTGTATGTTGCGTGTTGTCCATTTTCGGATGTTTAGGCTAGGATGCCACTTATGGGTGATATTGGTAATCGACCTTCATGTCCGTTTATGGAAGATGCAATACGTAATGATATGATAACTTATATGTAAAGCAAAGTTTGCATTCTAGCCTGCAAACTTTGCAAACCATGGACTCAATAATGTCAAACCCTTACGAATCGGCGGAATCCGCTATAGTCAGCAGTATGTTTGGTAACCATAAATCTGTTATCAATAAATAAAATAAACAACATAAAGAACAATTTACCTTTTTTTTATCCCAGCGTCTTTTTGGAGGTTGCGCAAACCTGCAAATCTTAGCACTGGCCGCCACTGATAAACACACAATTTACTTATCGCAATTTTGAGTATAAATCATATTGTTTGTAGTCTAGATATTGTTCACCCGGACGAAGCGGGGGCAGGTCGTTGGTTATGTTATAAATTGAGAATTAAACCCCAAAAGTTGAATGAAAGTATGACATTGAAAGAGCGAGATAGTGAAAGCTTTTAGCGTAAGCTCTCAAAAAATATATTTTCAGTAGCATCACGAATAATATTTCCTTGTTGCTGTTTGATTAATGGAAGCTTATTTATCGATTAAATTTTTTTTAAGCTAAAAAGTTTTTTCGTTGTCTATAAAATGTGTTGCCGCAAGCGAAATCATTATAAAGGTTTTTGACCTCATAAGGGAGGAAAACACATTTAAATCTGTTTTTTATGTTGTTTTTTTTAGAATATTACACGGCATCGATGTGGGCGTTTCATCGCACATGCCTCAGGTGCAACTTTTATGTTACAAAATTTCCAATGACTCGTTTTTGTCGTAGCTCCTGATCCATTAAATAAACGCAAATACCACACCTTAGTAAGGGAGATTGGTTGCTTTTAGGCTTTGGGAACCTACACAAAGTGAATTACTTACAAAGTAAACGAGGCGACAGTGATATAAATTCGTTTAAACACCTTAAAAAAATTCTTTGCCTTAGGGAGATTTCTCTGTGGGTTGATATTGCATATAAGACGTATTTCTTTTGAATTACGCCAACAAAATAATAGACAGTTAATAAAACAAATTTTTCTTTGATTATTTAATGTGAAATAATATTGTTACGGACTTATCGGTTCGAATTGATTACCACGTGTGAATTACACCACTTTATTACTAGACTCAACTTGGATTACCACAATTGAACAATTAACGCACTTATTATTATCTTCTACTAACTCACTAATTACACTGACTCTAACTAACTTTCCGAGAGAAAGCTGACCGCCTTATATAGTTTTGGCATCCAGGTTCTAGAACAATCCGGCAGATAAGGCTTTATCGTTTGCCGAAATTTCGGGAACGCTTATCTGTCATTTGCTTCGTCATCGCGGTCGCTTTCCCCTTATCAGATCATTCTAGATTCTTATGTACTAAATTGTACAATTCTATTCTAAACTTTATTCCATCTATTTATATTGCGTTACAATATTTACTTGCTTTTCATTGACACGTTATTCGTCTCGTTTGAAAAATATATGCACAATGATGAAAAAAATAAAAGTTATTGACAAATTATTCTATCTCATTCGCTCCAATGAATGTTTCTTTCCTTCTCTTTCACACTGACCAAATTTCGTACCAGTACCACAAGGGCTAAACAAAACCTGATAGTACTCAACTGTCTTCGTGTTTATGATTTGGGTAAGGATGCAACATCGTTCAAAAAAGCATCGATGTTTGAACATCGATATTTTTTTAATGAAACATCGATGTCTGAAACATCGGACTTCGGTTACGATACATCGATGATTTTTCAATGTTTTATAAATATTTAGTTGCGGCTTTAAGAAGTCATAATTACGAAGGTGTAAAAAGAACATCAGTTTAAGAATATTTTATAAATTTCGAATTTAACGTTAAAATTTCGACTTTTATCTTGAAATTTCGACTTTTATCTTGAAATTTCGACTTTAGTCTTAAAATTTCAACTTTTTTTCTCTAAAATTCGACTTCTCTATCGAAATTTTGATTTTAATATCGAAATTTCGACCTTTTTCTTGAAATTTCGAGAAAAAAATGGAAATTTCGAGGTTGACTTCTCTTGTTGTCTTAGGCAGATGAAGATCGCAGTAGGGTGAGTTCAGTAAATTTAATTTTTAATATCCCAAATCTCGACTTTTTCCTAAAAATTTCTATGTTAAAATCAAAATTAATGAAACATCGATGTCTGAATCATCGGCATTCGGTTACGATACATCGATGATTTTCCGATGTTTTCTAATATTTAGTTGCGGCTTTAAGATGTCAAAATTACGAAGATGTAAAAAGAACATCAGTTTAAGAAGAATTTAACGTTAAAATTTTGACTTTTATCTTGAAATTTCGGCTTTTATCTTGAAATTTCGACTTTTATCTTGAAATTTCGACTTTTTTTCTCTAAAATTCGACTTCTCTATCGAAATTTTGACTTTTATATCGAAATTTTGACTTTTTTCTTAAAATTTCGAGAAAAAATGGAAATTTCGAGGTTGACTTCTATTGTTATCTTAGGCAGATGAAGATCGCAGTAGGGTGTGTTCAGTAAATTTAATTTTTAATATCCCAAATGACGACTTTTTCCTAGAAATGTCTATTTTAAAATCGAAATTAGAGAAAGAATTTCAAGAAAAAGTCGAAATTTCGATATTAATTCAAAATTTTGAGATTAATAATATCGAAATGTTGACTTTAATCTTGGAATTTTGAGAAAAAGTTGCCATTTTGAGTTGCCATCTCGAGAAGGAACTCAACATTTTATCTTTAAACTCGAAGATTCTAAAACATTTTTTTTTTTAATTCATGGCTTTTCTAGGCCTAATCTTATTAGTTATTTATAGTGAAATGACAATTATTTTTTCCTTGCGAATTCTAACCTAACCTATATTTTATATTATGTATTTATTTGATCCAAATTTTGGCTTAAAACTTAAAATCTACGTTTTTTGAACCAAAGATTACGTTTGAAGATTAAAATTTTCAAAAAAAGTGGACATTTCGGGATTACATATTGGAAAAATGAAAGGTGAAATTCAGAATTTTAAAAATTTTCATTTTAGTCTCAAATACACGAATTTTCGATAAAAATTCAAAGGTAAATTACGGATTTAAAAAAAAATCAAGTTTTGCGAAAAAATTAAAATTCATAAAAATAAAATTTGGTTTCATACAAAATTTTGAAATTTTGAAAAATTAATAAATTGGAAATATATCAAAATATTTAAAAAGGCTAAAGTTTTGGAAAAGGGATTAAAATTCTGGGAAAATTCCGAATTTTCTTGTAAAAATTTTACTGTGTTTTTATTGCCGATTATTTTATTTTTGAAGATTTTTACTTTAATTCAAAATTTCATCGTTTTTAAAAATTTGGACTTCTTCAAATCGCAACATTTTAAAAAAATTTAACTCGAACATCGATATTTTTTTAATGAAACATCGATGTCTAAAACATCGGCATTCGGTTACGATACATCGATGATTTTCCGATGTTTTCTAATATTTAGTTGCGACTTTAAGATGTCAAAATTACGAAGATGTAAAAAGAACATCAGTTTAAGAAGAATTTTATAAATTTCGAATTTAACGTTAAAATTTCGACTTTTATCTTGAAATTTCGACTTTTATCTTGAAATTTCGACTTTAATCTTGAAATTTCAACTTTTTTTTGCTAAAATTTGACTTCTCCACCGAAATTTTGACTTTAATATTGAAATTTCGACCTTTTTCTTCAAATTTCTAGAAAAAAATGGAAATTTTGAGGTTGACTTCTATTGTTTTTTTAGGCAGATGAAGATCGCAGTAGGGTGTGTTCAGTAAATTTAATTTTTAATATCCCAAATCTCGACTTTTTCCTGGAAATTTTTATGTTAAAATCGAAATTAGAGAAAGAATTTCAAGAAACAGTCGAAATTTCGATATTAACTCAAAATTTTGAGATTAATAATGTCGAAATGTTGACTTTAATCTTGGAATTTTGAGAAAACGTTGCCATTTTGAGTTGCCATCTCGAGAAGAAACTCAAAATTTTGCCTTTAAACTCGAAGATTCTAAAAGATTTTTTTTTAATTCATGGCTTTTCTAAGCCTAATCTTATTAATTATTCATAGTGAAATGACAATTATTTTTTCCTTGCGAATTCTAACCTAACCTATATTTTATATTATGTATTTATTTGATCCAAATTTTGGCTTAAAACTTAAAATCTACGTTTTTTGAACCAAAGATTACGTTTGAAGATTAAAATTTTCAAAAAAGTAGACATTTCGGGATTACATATTGGAAAAATGAAAGGTGAAATTCAAAATTTTAAAAATTTTCATTTTAGTCTCAAATACACGAATTTTCGATAAAAATTCAAAGGTAAATTACGGATTTGAAAAAAATTCAAGTTTTGCGAAAAAACTAAAATTCATAAAAATAAAATTTGGTTTCCTACCAAATTTTGGAATTTTGAAAAATAAATCAATTTGAAATATATCAAAATATTTAAAAAGGCTAAAATTTTGGAAAAGGAATTACAATTTTGGAAAAATTCCGAATTTTCTTGTAAAAATTTTACTGTGTTGTTATTGCCGATTATTTTATTTTTGAAGAGTTTTACTCTATTTCAAAATTTCATGGTTTTTAAAAATTTGGACTTCTTCAAATCGCAACATTTTATCAAAATTTAACTCGAACATCGATATTTTTTTAATGAAACATCGATGTCTGAAACATCGGCATTCGATTACGATATATCGATGATTTTCCGATGTTTTCTAAATATTTAGTTGCGGTTTTAAGAAGTCAAAATTACGAAGGTGTAAAAAGAACATCAGTTTAAGAAGAATTTTATAAATTTCGAATTTAACGTTAAAATTTCGACTTTTATCTTGAAATTTCGACTTTTATCTTAAAATTTCGACTTTAGTCTTGAAATTTCAACTTTTTTTCTCTAAAATTTGACTTCTCTATCGAAATTTTGACTTTAATATCGAAATTTGGACTTTTTTCTTGAAATTTCGAAAAAAAAAAAAAGGAAATTTTGAGGTTGACTTCTATTGTTGTCTTAGGCAGATAAAGATCGCAGTAGGGTGTGTTCAGTAAATTTAATTTTTAAAATCCCAAATCTCGACTTTTTCCTGGAAATTTCTATATTAAAATCGAAATTCGAGAAAGAATTTCAAGAAAAAGTCGAAATTTCGATATTAACTCAAAATTTTGAGATTAATAATGTCGAAATGTTGACTTTAATCTTGGAATTTTGAGAAAAAGTGGCCATTTTGAGTTGCCATCTCGAGAAGAAACTCAAAATTTTGCCTTTAAACTTGAAGATTCTAAAACATTTTTTTTAAATTCATGGCTTTTCGAGGCCTAATCTTATTAATTATTTATAGTGAAATGACAATTATTTTTTCCTTGCGAATTCTAACCTAACCTATATTTTATATTATGTATTTATTTGATCCAAATTTTGGCTTAAAACTTAAAATCTACGTTTTTTGAACCAAAGATTACGTTTGAAGATTAAAATTTTCAAAAAAAGTGGACATTTCGGGATTACATATTGGAAAAATGAAAGGTGAAATTCAAAATTTTAAAAATTTTCATTTTAGTCTCAAATACACGAATTTTCGATAAAAATTCAAAGGAAAATTACGGATTTAAAAAAAAATTCAAGTTTTTCGAAAAAACTAAAATTCATAAAAATAAAATTTGGTTTCATACAAAATTGTGGAATTTTGAAAAATAAATCAATTTGAAATATATCAAAATATTTAAAAAAGCTAAAATTTTGGGAAAATTCCGAATTTTCTTGTAAAAATTTTACTGTGTTTTTATTGCCGATTATTTTATTTTTGAAGATTTTTACTTTATTTCAAATTTTCACCGTTCTTAAAAATTTGGACTTCTTCAAATCGCAACATTTTATCAAAATTTAACTGTTTTTGAAATTTTTGGCCATTTTTAAAAATTTCGATTTTTTTTCGAAAATCCTGATTTTAAGAATAACATTTTTTTAAAATGAAAACAGAATGATTTTTCAAACATTTTTGCTTGTCTGAAAATTATGTTTTTTAATAAAAAAATAAATTTTCTTGAAAATTTTTGAAAAATTTTAAAGTACTAAATTTTGAAAAAAAAAAATCAAAGTCGAAATTTTGATAAAATTTTGTCTTAAAAAATCAGACAAAATTTTGTAAAAATGCCAAGCGCTTTACAAAAATTGAAATTTTCAAGAAAAGTGAACATTTGGGGAAATATCGAATTTTGGCAATTTTGTCAAAATAATTCGATTTTTAAAATAAAACGAATTTTTTTAAAAATTTAAAATTTTCGAAAAAGTGGCAGTTTTAGGAGACGAACTTTTAATCAAAATTGAATGGTCAAAATTTGAAAAAATATCGATATTTTCATAAAAGTCAAAATTTTAAGGTTTCCAGAAATGGGAGATTCTAAAAAAAGTCGACATTTCAAAATTGTAATTTTGGAAAAAGATTTGAAAAAATTTAATTTGAAAAGGAGTCAATAATCAAACCTTCAAAAAGGACAGAATTTTAAAATAATGTTAAATATTGAAGAATATCGAATTTTAAAAAATAATTGTTGAAATTTTAGGAATAGTGAAAATTTTCAGAAAAATTGGAATATTTCAAGAGATGCTGAAATTTTCAAGAAAATTTAAATTTTTTTATCAAAAAACAAAATGTTTAGAAAAGCCAAAATTTTTGAGTAATCGTTCTAATTTAATTTTTAAAAAATGTATTTCTGAAAGTCGGGATTTAAAATGGCCAAAGCTTTCAAAAATAGTTAAATTTTGATAAATTGTTGCGATTTGAAAAATTCCAAATTTTCAAAAACAATGAAATTTGATATAAACTCAAAATTTCCAAAAAAAATAATCGACAATAAAAATACAGTGCCATTTTCACAAAAAAATTTGGAAGTTTATCAAAAAGCGAAATGTTTAGAAAATAACAAATTTTGGAATTCTAAGAATGTCAACATTTTTAAAAGATGAAAATTTTGAAAAAGAAATTAACATTTTAAAGAAATTAAAAGTCGAAATTTTGAAAAATGTTAAAATTTTTATATTTTTTAAATTCAAAATTGGGAAACTGAATTTTTTTCCTTGAAAAACAAGAAAAAGATCAAAACAAAATGTTAAGAAAAGCCAAAATTTTTGAGTAATTGTTCTAATTTAATTTTTAAAAAATATAATTCTGAAAGTCGGGATTTAAAATGGCCGAAAATTTCAAAAATAGTTAAATTTTGATAAATTGTTGCGATTTGAAGAATTCCAAATTTTCAAAAACGATGAAATTTAATATAAACTCAAAATTTCCAAAAAAAAAATAATCGACAATAAAAATACAGTACCATTTTCACAAAAAAATTTGGAAGTTTATCAAAAAGCGAAATGTTTAGAAAATAACAAATTTTGAAATTCTAAGAATGTCAACATTTTTAAAACGTGAAAATTTTGAAAAATGTTAAAATTTTTATATTTTTTAAATTCAAAATTGGGAAAGTGAATTTTTTTCCTTGAAAAACAAGAAAAAGATCAAAACAAAATGTTAAGAAAAGCCAAAATTTTTGAGTAATTGTTCTAATTTAATTTTTTAAAAATATAATTCTGAAAGTCGGGATTTAAAATGGCCGAAAATTTCATAAATAGTTAAATTTTGATAAATTGTTGCGATTTGAAGAATTCCAAATTTTCAAAAACGATGAAATTTAATATAAACTCAAAATTTCCAAAAAAAAAATAATCGACAATAAAAATACAGTAACATTTTCACAAAAAAATTTGGAAGGTTATCAAAAAGCGAAATGTTTGGAAAATAAGAAATTTTGGAATTCTAAAAATGTCAACATTTTTAAAAGGTGAAAATTTTGAAAAAGAAATTAACATTTTAAAGAAATTAAAAGTCGAAATTTTGAAAGATGTTAAAATTTTTATAAAAAAATATCTTTTTTTAAATTCAAAATTGGGAAAGTGAATTTTTTTCCTTGAAAAACAAGAAAAAGATCAACATTTTGGGAAAAATTGGAAAGTTAGTAAACACTCGAAATTTTTCAGAGTCAAATTTTGTCGAAATTATGGAAAAAGGACAAATTTTGAGAAAAATGTAATTTCTAAAATTTTCTCTTGATCGCTTGAATCCTGCGCCCTGGACTGCCCCACTCGAAGTCGGAAAATGTCCAATATTGAGATAAACGTCGAATTTTTGAGAAACAAGTTGTACTTCTATTATAAACCATTCCAGGGAAAATTTTCTCGGGATTTTTGTCTTTTTACAAGATTTCTAAAAAAGTCATTATAAAAAATTTCAGATTTTCATCAAAGAATCCATCAAATTTTGAGGAAAAAGGTAAATTTTGATAAACAAGTCAAAGTTTTCAGAAAAACAAAATTTAAAGAAAAGCCGAAGTTTTTGAAAAAAAAAACAAATTTTGGGAAATGGTAAAACTTTAAAAAATAAAACGATTAACTTTGAGATAAAAAGTCGAAATTTTGACTAAAGCCGGATTCTGATAAAAGAAATCGAATTTTAGGAATAAATTTCGAAAGAAATTTATGAAAAGCGACGAATTTTGAGAAATAAGTCGAAATTCCGAAAAAATCTTAGTAGCTTAAATAGGGACGAATTTGTCGAATGGAATTTTTTTAGAGAAAATCTTCTTAGTTGAGTAAAAATTTTCGTTTGACTGCATAAGCCGGGGGGAGGAGACATGCCCTATTCTAGCTACGCCTATATAATAACTAATTTCACAAAGACAAGGGCCTCGCTTGGAGCCTCGTAATGGCTAAGGCCGCCCCTGTGCATGGAAATTAATAAATACATTTTTCCAGCCATGCGACGAATGACTTCTGCTCTAGAACCGATATATCGTATCTACAGATATACTTATCTTGTCTTGCAACAAACGAAAATAACCAAAAACTTCAGCGCCATGCGACGAATGACATCTGCTCTAGAACCAATATATCATATCTACAAGTTTATTTGTCTTGCAACAAACGAAAATAACCAAAAACTTCAGCGCCATGCGACGAATGACATCTGCTCTAGAACCGATATATCGTATCTACAAGTTTACTTGTCTTGCAACAAACGAAAATAACCAAAAACTTTAATGCGCTGGCGTTACAAAGCGATGAATCACTTCCGCTCTAGAAGCGCCATGGCGTATCTACTAACTTTAGTGTCCTTACAATTAACAAAAGTAACCAACAACACGATAATAACGTTAACGATGACTTTTATAAAATAATTATCCTTGTTATGTACAACAGCTATTTATTTTAGTTGCTTAGTTGTGTACAAGCGTAGTTAGGAACTAGGAATAAAGAAGCAGCTGGCGGGATACTTTTTGCTCTTAGTTTCCTAAATAATGCACCGTTGCTGCTAATGATGAATTCGCTCCTAAATTAATGAAGGCAACTAATTTTCAATGCAAATTTGTTTTGTTTCAGCTATGAAATATGATGCAACGAACTTAATCCAAAGCTTAAATTGTTAATTTCTCCACGTAGTTTGTGGTTTTTATGCTACATTGAGCTCAGAATTCTTAAGACTTTAGATCTCCATTTTGATATTCCTGATTCTTTTCATAATTATTTAATGCAAAACGAAGGCATATGGAAGTTAAGTCGTCCGACCTGGAGACAGGACCGGATTTAGACTTGATGAGGCCCTAAGCCATTTGAGATAGGGGGTTCGTGTTGCGAGCTAAAAAAAAAAGGTTATTACACTGCCTCCCGAATTTCTGGTCACCTAAATATCTTTAACGTTTTTTTGTCCACGACTAAAAAAAAAGGTCCTTAACCCCATTTGGAGGCCCCCCAGGATGGTAAGCGCCCTCAGTTAGAGCTTGTAGAGCTTATATGTAAATCCAAGACTGCCTGGGGAAGAAGGGGGGCTAAAACCCGCTTCTGATCTACGACCATTATTTCTAAGTTTGTTAACTATATTTTAAAGGTGGATCACTTAGCGTGAAATCCACTTTGTTCCTCTATTTTTTTCTATAACCTTTTTATTCAAAAATTTTAATCGTTTTCCGAAAATTTTAACTTTTTCACATTTTTTCTTTTAAATTACTACTTAAAAATGGAAACTTAAGAGCTTTTCTTTAAAAACTTCTAATCATTTAATTTTTTTTTAATTTTCATTTTCTTCTAATAAATTTCCACTTTTTCTCAAAATTTCGATTTTTTTTAAATTCTAGACTTTTTTGGGGAATCTGACGTTTTTTTTTAGAAAATTTCAATTATTTTTAATTTAAATTTTTAATTTTGAAGTTTTTTTAAAAATTTTGGATTTTTTAATAAATTTGCAGGTTTGTTCGACTTCTGGAACTTTTTTGGAAAATTTAGACTTTTTTTAAAGCTCAAACTTGATTAAAAATGTTCTCTTTCTTTAAAACTACGTCTTCTATTAAAAATTCCGACTTTTATTTACTTCGACTTTTTTTGAAAAATTTTTACATTTGAAATTTTGATTTTTTGTCAAAGTTTATCTTTGGCTAAAAATTGTGGAAGTTTTGGATTTTTTGGAAAATTTTGAACTTTTTTTAATATTTTAACCCGTTTTAAATATTTCGAATCTTTCTTTAAAGCTTTGAGTTTTTTTTCAAAATTTCGACTTTTTTAAATTGCCACCCTTTACTAAGTTTGCACGTAAAAAAAATATTAATCCTACACTTTAAGAAAATTTTAACTGTCTGAATTTTTAGGATTCCGTGCCTTAAAAGGAAACGACGCAACCCTTGTGTCCGTCCGTCCGTGACAAAGAGGTTTTCCTCGAAAACTACGTAGCCTAGAAATTTAAAAATTTTGCAGAGCATTAGTTATCGATGATCTACGCAAATATCCCCAGCCAACGATTAGAAAAATATAATAGTTTAGAATAAAATGGGGGGTTGAGTTGGTCTATGAAAAATCAAATTACAGTCAATATATCGCGTGAGATATCATTTGAAAGAGCTACCTCTAAAGATCCTAAAATATTTTTTTAAATAATTTTCGGTCTAATTGTCTAAAAAGAAATGACCCCCCTTGTTCTCCTAGGTTTCTAAAGATAAAATTTAAATTTTAATAGGGTTAGTAGATATTCAGCCATAGACTAACGAAAACCTGAAGGTTTTTTCAGTCATAATAGGTTTTGAGAAAAAAAATATTTTATGAAAAAATAGGTGCTTGAATTCCAAGGTTTTTGGACCCTTATAGTAATAATTTTTATTTTCAAATAAAAATTTGATTTAGCTAAAGGATAGAATGCATAACAAATTTGTTTTTTACATTATTTTATTTAGATGAATATTTTCGGAGTAAGCACTAGTTCACGCAACACAGTAATTACGGTTGCGATCTAAGGTGATCTCATACACTGTGTTAGTCATCAACTTAGTGCGAATTGTCAATGAATGCTTTTTGTCTGAGACATTATCAACACAGTTATCAATTCCATAAATATTTATATTGATTGTAGAAAATGGTGTGTACATCTGAAAATAAACATTTTTTATGTTTTTCAATTATAATCCAAGAAAAATTGGATAAAACGTCAAATTTATACATAAGTAAAAATGATTTAATTTGGTCTATTGACTGTTCACTATAGTAATTGGTACAGAATTTTAATTGTGCGAACCCAACTCGCCCTTGGCTGAATTATTTTAATGAGTTTGGACTTATTTGAACAATTTTGGGTCTTTAATAAATTTGCAACTTTGTTGGGCTTCTGCCAATTGTTTTGGAAAATTTCGACTTTTTTTTAAAACTCAAACCTTATTGAAAATTTTTTAAAACTACGACCCAACCCTTTTTACTTCGACTTTTTTTTTGAAAAACTAGTCATTTCCAATTTATACTTTTTATTTTACATTTTCACACTGAAATGTTTGAAGTTTTGACTTTTTGACCATGTTTACTTTTGATTGAAAACTATGGCTTGTTAAATTTTGGATTTTTTTTGTAAATTTTGACCTTTTTTATTATTTCAACCCGTTTTAGATATTTCGAACCTTTCTTCAAAATTGCGACTTTTTTTGAAAATGACATACTACCTTTCCAAAAATTTTTTATTAAAATTGCCATGTTTTACAAAGTTTTCACTTTTAATTTTTTTAAGCCTATACTTTTTGAAAATTTCAATATTTCAACCTGTTTAAAATAATCAGCATTTTTCTTGAAATTTTTGATTCTTCAAAATGTCGACGTTTTCAGATTTTTACCTTTTTCAAAATTTCCAACTTATTTTTTCTTAATTCTACTGTTTGAAAAAATTTCAACTTTTTCTTGATTTTTTTGTAAATTTCTACCTTTTCAGAATAGCGACCTTTTTTAAAATTTTGATTTTTTCAAAGATTGATTTTTTAATTTTCCTTTTTTAAAAATTTCGACTTTATGAACATTTTTAAGCTAAAAATTTAGATCCTTCTTGAATATTTAGGCTTTTTTGACAATTTAGACATTTTTAGAAAACCACCTTTTTTTTAAATTTTTGAAGTCACAATTTTCAAAAAGGTCGAAATTTGAAAAACATAATTTTTTTACTTAATGAAAACTTTCCACATGTTGCCCTTTTTGGAAATTTCAGATTTTTTTTAAAGCGTAGTTTTTTAAATTTTGCTAATTTTACTAACAATTTTTTTGAAAATTTCTTCGCTTTTGAAAATTGCCTTTCAACTAAAATTTCAAATTTTTCATAGTTCTTTGACTTTTTAAAAAATTCCAATATTTTTTGTAAATTTTAAACATTTTTGTGTGTTAATTAAATTTGAATATCTCGACCTTTCTGAATTTTGACATGTTTGAAAAATTCGAATATTTTAAAGTAAAAAGGAAGTAGAAATTGGGAAAAAATCGACATTTTGAAAAAAGCCCAAATAGGACCAAAAATGGCATAATTTCCAAAAAGTTTTGAAATTTTGCAAAATACATTAAAAAAAGTCAAAATGTTTCCAAAAATACGAAATGATGATTCGTTTGCAAAAAAAACGAAGTTTTCAAAACTATTGAAAATTTCCAAATGAACAATATTTTCAGAAAATTACGAGTTTTAGCAAAAATTGAAATTTTAAAAAGTAGTCGAAATTTACAAACGAGTCGAAATTCTAAAGCCATTTCCAAAAAATTGGAATTTTGAAAAAAGCAAAAATTTTAGTCAGAATTTTCAAAAAAAATATCATTATTTTAAATATAAGTGAAATTTTTCATAGAAAGTTAAAATTTTCAAAAAGAAGTTAAGATTTTCAAAAAAAATTGAAATTTTGAGAAAGTCGACATCTTCAAAAAATTTAAGAATTTGAAAAAAAAGTTAAATTTTCAAAGTTAAAATTTAAAGAATTTTCAATAAATAATTCAAAAATTCGTAAAGTGTTATTCAGAATCATACTAAACCCTTGAGCCGTACTTCCCGAGAAAAAATCATATCATAAACAAGTGCCTAACATGTTTAAAGACGTTTTCACGTCAAAAAAGAAATTTTTTTTTCCCCGGGTTAAGTGAGTGCCCAAAAGTGGGCAACAGAGAACTTCTCATGTCTGGTTACAACTGCAACAACTGAAAGAAATTTTTCGAAATTAAAACTCATAAAGAATTATCTAAGGGTTCTATGGGACTGGAAAGTTTAAAAGAAAAGGTCAAAACTTGAAATTTTGAAAAATGTCGACATTTTGAAATATGGTCCAAATATTCTAAAAGGTCAAAACTTTGGAAAATGTTTCGAAAAAATGTCAGATTTTCAGGAGGAGACTAAATTATGAAAACTGAGAAAATTTTCATAACAAATTTAAATTTTAAAAGTCAAGAATTTTAAGAACCATATTATTGCAAAAAAGTCTAAATTTTGAAAAATGTCTGAAATGTTCATAGACAGATAAATTTCCCAAGAAAAAAGTAAAGATTTTAAAAAATAGGTCAAACTCTTGAAAAAGTTGTAAACATCTTGGAAATGTCGACATTTTCAAAATTAATGAAAGTTCGGAAAAATTATCAAAATTTTTAAAAACAAACAATTCAACATTTTTTAAAAAGGTAGAATTTTAAAAAGGTAGAATTTTAAAAAATAGTCTAAATGTTAAAAAAATAGTCCAATTTTAAGGTCAAGATTTAAAACAAATTGAAATATTTTCGTTCAAATTTTCAAAAATTTTGAAAATTCTAAATGTACTGAAAAAATAGTCACAATTTTTAGGAGTCAAAATTTTGAAAAGTTCAAATTTTCAAAAAATCAAAAAATGTTTAAAAAAGACAGGATTTTTGATAAACATTTTCATAAAAATTTAAAATTTTGAAGAAATCCCGAAATTTAAAAAATCGAAATTTTGGGGAAAAAATGTCGAAATTTTAAAAAAATTCTACATTTGGCCAAAAATTGAAAATTTTCCCGAAAAATTCGATCGTTTACGCAGTATTAAAATATTTTGAAAAGTCACTATTTTAAAGAAATTAGAAATTTTTCCAAAACAAATCGAAATGTTGCAAAGATAATAAAATTTTGAACAAAATGAAATTTTCAAAAAAAATTGTTACTTGGAGAAAGAGATGAAATTTTTAAGCAGAGTCGAAATTTTAGTGCCAAAATTTACAAAAGAAATTGCACTTTTCAAAAAAGTCAACAATGAAATATGTAAAAATTTTCAAAAAAGTCGGAATTTTGAAAACAAATATCGACATTTTTACAAAGTCCAAATTTGGACAAAACTGGCAAAATTTTAAAAAAAAAGGTGGCAAAATATATTAAGAAAAAGTCAAAATATCAAAAAGATCAAAATTTTTTCAAACAAACTGAAATTTTGCAAAAACGATCGTTTACAAAAAGACGAAGCTATCAGAAGAATTGAAAACTTTAAAATGGGCAAAATTTGCGGAAAATTACGAATTTATTCGCCAAAATTTTTGAATGGACTCTTTCATGAAAAATTTAAATTTTTGAAAAAACCCCAAATTGGGCTAAATGTTAAAATTTTCAGAAAAATTCGAAATCTTATAAGATATCCAAAAAATTCAAAGAGTCAAAATTTGAAATAAAATCTAGCTTTTTCAAAATAATCAAGTTTGCAAAAGTTATGAAATTTTGAAAAAAAGCAAAATTTAAAGAAAATTACCGTTTTTTCAAAAAAAAATTAAAATTTTGAAAAGTTGTTAAAATTTTCCGTAACAATTTTAGGGTTAAAATTTGCAAAAAATTTGAGTTTTGAAAAAGGTCGAACATTTTGGCAACACTTATAAATTGTCAAAAAAAGTTTAAAGTTAAAAAAAATTGAAGAATCTTTAAATTTCAAAACAACCCAACATTTTCGAGAATTTGAAAAAATGTTAAAATATTTAATACTATTCGAGATTTAATTTAAAAAAAAAATGAAAACTTGGAAAATAGCCTAGAATTTCCAAGAAGTCATAATTTTAAAAATGTCCAAATTGATAATAATTGAAATATTTCCAAATTTTTAAAGAAAGCCGAAATTTTTAAGGGTGTGAATATTGAAGAAATGCCAAAATAATCAGAAAAGCTACAATTTAAAAATAATCGATAATTTCAAAACAAATAAACATTTTCGGAATAGTAAAAACTTAAAAAAAGTCGAAGTTTTGAAAAAAAAAGGAAATATTTTGAATATACTTGAATATGCAAGCTTTAAAAAGATTAGTTTTGACAAGAAGTCGAAATTTTGACAGAAGTCTCCATTTTTAAATAAAATCGAAATTTTTAAAACTAACCCTTAAAAAGATTGGATCTTGTCAAAAACTTTTATAGTCAGACTTTAAAAGAAATCTGAATTTTTCGAAAAGCGAAATTTGAAAAATAGTCGATATTATCAAAAAGATCAAAATTTTCAAGAAAGTCGAAATTTTGAAAGAAGTTAACATTTTGAAAAATGTTGAAATTTTGGAAAAAGTTGTAATTTTGAAAGAACATTGAAAAAACCAAAATTTTTACTTTTTTCACGTTTCTTTGGTGGAACGGACTGGTCCTTGGTTATCTTCAAAAATTGAAATACAAATATTGTCCCCTGAAACCAAGAAAGATTTATAACACGACAAAGGTTGCTCTAACGCGCTTCGACAGCCAAGCTATAATCTTCAGAGAGATACTAGTATCTCAACCTTTGTTGTACTTTTTAATTTTTCTTGGTTTCAAGGGACAAGATTTGTGTTTCACTTTTTTCACGGTTAAATAGTATTTTTTGATATTGATAAAAAAGTCGAAATTTTGAAATATGTTGAAATTTTGAGAAAAATTCAATCATTTAAAAACTCGACATTTTCAAAGAATTGGTAATTTTAAAGAATCCCTATTTTAGGATTTCACTTCTGTCGACAGTCCACTGAGTGCCTTATTTTTTTAATTTCTTAGTTTATGCGACTAATGTACAATATAATGTATTTAGGAAAATCATAAAAAATGTAAATCATTTCTCACAATTCCAACTAAAAATATCATGACCTAGTTGAAAATATATTTCGACATTGCATAAAGAAATAGGACAGAAAAATGAAAATAAGGAAATTGCCTGTCGACACTCGTAACACATTTTCACGCATGACTTAAATATTTAAATACCTCCATCCTCCGAAAGCAAGAAGGCATCCAAAATTTAATATTTTTTTATCAACTTAACGCAGTTTTATTGAGGGTGAAATCGGAACCCTCCTTTGTAAATTTCTGAATAAAATGATAATCTTGAATTCCAAAGTAAAATTACATACCTTACGACAATAAAGCGTTTTGTAGATAACGTGGCTTAAAACGGGTGTTCAAATGAAAATGTCATCAAATTGGTTGTGAAAATTTCTTAAATTTTTCACCCATTTTTAAATAGATTGTCAGTGATTGGCAACTGCACCACAGTGAACCTACAGTGATTTTGTATGGAATCACCCGAAGTCCTTAAAGCGACTCACTGTTCTATGAAGTTGTGTATCTCACTGATTAGTTAAAAGAAAGTAACTTTCTTTTGGCTTGGAAAATTCCAACCTCTTCTCATCAATCAAATCAAAAAGACGTGTTCCTAACAATAAGACGTCAAAGTACTACACGATACATCGATATATCAAAAACATCGATGTTTTCGTTTCGATGTTCGATATTTTTATCGATACTTTCGTTCCGATGTATCGACGGCATCAATACATTTTTTCGATGTATCGATTTGTGAAATAAGTTAAAAAAATCTTACTTTTTCGATGATTAAAATTTATCTAGGGACCAGCGATCCCATTCACTATTTCACAGCCAATGTTTAATTGGTTTAAATAAATCGATTTTTTAAATATCTCTTTTTTTTAAATTTCGCCTTTTCAAATTTAGACTTTTTTTGAAATTTCGACTTTTTTCAAAGTTGCGACTTTTAAAATTTCGCCTCTTTTCAAACTTTTGACTTTTCCGAAAATTTCAACTTTTTTCAAAATTTTCCCCACTTCACTTTAATGAAAATTACGATTTTGTTTAACTGTTATTCAACCTATCGAATCTTTTTGAAAAATTCGATTTTTTAACATTTCAATTTTTTTAATTTAAAATTTCTGAAATTTCAACTTCTCTAGGAAATGTCGAGTTTTTTTAATGAATCTTTCTATAATACAGAGTTCATTTCCACATTTCAAATTTGTTATCAAAATGTCAACTTTTTCAAAATTCTCACTTTAAAAATTTTTACGCAATTTTCAACTAAATTTCAACTTTTTTCAAAATTGTACCTTTTTGAAAATTTCGATGTTTCTAATAATTTCGACTCTTTTTAAATCTTTCTCTTTCGAAAATTATAGATTTTTTGGAAAGCTTGACACCGAAGATTTTTTACAAGGTCCAATTTTTTACGAAATTGTATTTTTTTCTAAATTACGATTGTATTTCAAAATTTAAACTTTTTCGCAAATTTCGATTTCTTGTCAAATTGTGGGTTTCTCAAAATTTTCGATTTTCAAATTTTTTTAAATCACTGTCTTAAAATTGTTTTTTTAATATTGGCTTTTAAAAATGTCGATTTTATTCTCCAAAATTTTTACACTTTTGAAAACCTTGACGTTTTTTCCGAACTTTCATCCCCAAAATTCTTACTTTTTTAAAATTTGGTCTCTAAATTTCGAATTTTCCAAGAATTTCTACCATTATTTAAAACTTTGGATTTTTTTTAATTTCTTTAAAATTTTGACTATTCAATTCGAGTTGTTTTGACATTTTCAACTATTTCAATGTTTCTAATTTTTTTTTCTACTTTCGCTGATTTTAAAATTTTATAAATATCAGCTTAATCAAAGTGTTAACTTCTTACAGCGTTAAAAAAAATTGACTTTATGGAAAATTTCGATGTTTCCTCAAAATTCCAATCTTTTTGAAAATATTCAAACATTTTGACTCTTTAAAATAAGATATTCATCTTTTTTTAAGTTTAACTAACCAGAATTTTTCTGCTTCTTAACATTTCTACTCCTCATTTCTAGTTTTTTGAAAGTTTAGAATTTTTTTGATAATTTTCACTTTTCTTTACTATTTGGGCTCATCAAAATTTTCGGCTTTTTTTGAAAATTTAACTAAAAATACTTTATTTTTTAATTCTCCATATTTTTTCAAAATTTTGATCATATGTTTTTTAAAATTTGGATTATTTTTTAAAATTTTAACTTTTCTAAGTTTTTTTGAATATTTTTTTTATTTTATCAAAATCTTTAAATTTTTTGAAGAGGTCGACTTTAAACAGTATCTTTTCAAAATGTTGACATTATTTTTTAATCCTTATTTTCTATGAAAATTTAGAAAAGTTTCGAAATTTGATTTTTTGAAATTTTGACCTTAAAAATATCCATTTTCTCATTTCGCTTCTATCTGAAAATATCGATTTTTTTACGTCGACATTTGTTAAAATTTTGGATTATTTTGCAAACATTTCATTGCATTTTATAAGGCTTTTGATTTACTTCGAAAATTTGAACTTTTTTTATAATGTCGATTTTTTCAACATATTGACTTTTTTTTGAAAATCCTAACTTTTTTTAAAAACTTCAACATTTTTTTAAATTGAATTTCTTTTTGAGATTTGTGACTTTTAACTTTTTTATCAAAGTTTTAACTAACAAAAATTTCGAAATTTTGGATAATTTTGATTTATTTCGGAATTTGGGCTTTTCAAAAATTTAGGTTTTTACGAGATTTCAGTGAAGATACATCATTTTTTCATTTTTTCAATTTCATTTCTTCATAATTTCGAATATTTTTTAAATTTTATGCTATTTTTTAAAATTTATAATTTTTTTTCCAAAATTTGGCCATTTTTTTTAGAACTTAAGGATGTGTTTTTTGAAAATTTTAACTTTCTATGAAAAAGCTTCGACATTTTTCAAAATTTTGCCTTTTTTGGAAATTTCGCCTGAAAAATTTCCACTTTCTTTAAAATTTCGACTTTTTTTGAAATATTTTAAAATTTCTATTTCTTTTAAAGATTTGGAATGTTTTTGTAGAACATATGTTTATTTAAAATTTGAACATTTCAACTAATTCCTAAGAAATCGACTTTTTTTGAAGATGTTTTTAAATGAATATTTTTTTTTAATTTTACTTTTTGAAAGTTTTCACTTTTTAAATTTTTGATTTTTTTAAATCAAATTTTCTTTAAAAACTTTCCACATTTTTAAGTAACATACCCAAGTGCCTATTTTAGGAAATTAAAAAAATAATTCGAGATGTTCAAAAAATTCCAAATTTTAGAGTCAAAATGTTTAAAAAAGTTAAAAATGTTGAATAAATCCGAAAATTTTGAAAAATGAAGAAATTTTCATGAAGTTGAAATACATCTTCTTGAAGATGACAGCTTGGCTGTCGAAATGCGTTAGAGCAACCTTGTGTTTTTTAATCTTTCTTGGTTTCAGGGGACAAGTTCTGTATTTCAATTTTTGAAGATAACCAAGGACCAGTCCGTTCCATCAAACTTTTCATGAAGTGTAAAAATTTGCAAAAAATAAAAATTTTCAAAAAATTAAAATTTTCAAAAATAATAGGGTTTTAGAAAAAGATCCTATTTAATTTTTTAAAAAGTCGAAATATTGAAACATTGTCAAAATTGTCCAAATACTGAAATTTTGATAAAAATAAAAAATTTCCGAAAAATTCACTTTTAAAAAAACAATTTAAAAAATCTCAATTTTTAAAAAACAAAAAAAACGAAAAAAGGATAAATTTTCAAAATGTCACAATTTTAAAAAAGCCAAATTTTTCAAAAAAGAAAAATTTGAAAAAGGTAAAAATTTTAAAGAAATATTTTTAGAAATGTCTAAATTTTTAAAAAAGTTAAAAATTTCCATAAAAATCAGTCGAAATTCCGAAGAAATTCGTATGAATTTAAAAAATCAAAATATTGAAATATAGTCAAAAAACTTTAAAAAAACCGTTTTTGAGATAAATCAAAATTTTCAACAAAATTGAACTGGTAAATAAATGGGAGAATTTTTAACAATAGTTGAAATTAAATAAATATTTCAAAAAATATTGTATTTTGAAAAGTTTCAAATTTCGAAAAAGTCAAATTTTAGAAAAATAGATATATTTTTAAACAAGGTCGACAAAAAAAAAGGTATTTAAAAAAAAAACTTGACATTTTGGAAATACGTGCAAAAATTTGAAAAAAAGTCAAAATTTTGAAAGATTTCGAAATTTTAATACAGACATTTAAAATTTAAAAAACAAACGAAGCTTTTAAAAAACTATCAAGTTTCAAAAGAAATTTGAAAAAAATCAAAATTTGCGAAAAAAGTCGACACTTTTTTTAAAGCCTTATCAAGAAACGGAATTTTTAAAAATCAAGATTTTCAAAAAAATTCGAAACTTTGAAAAAAGTCGAGAATTGAAAAAAAAAACAATCGAAAATTTGAAAAAGAAATGTCGAAATTATCAATGAAGTTGAGATTTTGAAGAAACATTGAATTTTTCGAATAAATTGAAACTTCAAAAATTTTAAAATTTTCAAAAAAGGTCGAAACTTTCGAAAAGATCCAACATTTCAAAAGTTGAAGTCGACATTTGGAAAAAGTAAAAATTTTAAAAAACATTCGAAAATTGAGCAAAAATGCACATTCTGGAAAAAGAAGTCCTAATTCTGGAATAAAATCGTAAAATTTTAATGTAAAAAAATGTAAAGCTTAAAAACTAAAATTTTTATAAATAATTGTAATTTTCGAAGTTGAATAAAAAAACCGAAGATTTAAACAGAAGCGGAAGTTTTTTATTAAATGTGGAATTTTGAAGACGTCAAGATTTTTAAAAAAGTGGAAAATTTGAAATAAGTAAAATTTGTTTTAAAAAGAATTTTAAAACAGGGAAATTATGAGAGGCTCGTCTCACTGGTTGAGTAGTCCTGCTGTATGGTATTGTACCTATGTGATACATTTAATATCGAATAAATTTACCGATGTATCGAAAAATATCGATCTATCTTTTTCGATACATCAGTTGAATATAGTATCGATGTTTTAAAAATGTTGTGCATCCATAAGACGACCTTGGCAACAATAAGACGTCAAAGTGACACTTGACAGATCGACCAAGGCAATAAATAAGTAATCGCACGCCGTCTGTGTTACATCCCCTTCTAACAATAAATCACAGCACAATTGATGACTTTTTCATTTGACAATTGAACAATTAACATTATTTTTAACCCTCTCTCCGTGGAATTATTCAACAATTCATAAATTCTATTTCACATTAAATACTATGAACTCCACATTGGAAGTTTTGTTGCATTTATTAAAAAACAGAATTCATAAAGTATACATATTACGTCAAAATGTATCGTTCCAGTTTGCATTTTAATAAAAAAAGATGACATTCTAAAATACAGTTTACTCAATCATGTCAGGCCACGATACATTACTCTAAGCGACAAAGCAAATGTATTATCTACCTCCAGAAAAAATGATAGGGGTTCATATATCAATGTCAAGGGTTCAGCAATATTTACCGCCATCCAGGCCCTTTCACAATGTTTAACAAGATCCTGGAACTACCAAAATAAGTAATTTGCAGAATGTTTTTGTTCAAATTAGATTAGACGCAGGGGGATATTTCGATATTGCAACTTGATTGATTAACGTCTTAGACATGAAATGCGAACAACTACTCTCGAAGGCGCGCGAGGAATTTCCACTGATTTATTTTTTAATAATATTCTATGTGAAAAATTAAATCATTATTTAATACAAAAACAACTTCGTTCCCTAAGGTAGGCGCTAGTCTGTGGCAAACTAAAATTGGAATTCAGAACCACACAGAGTGAAAATCAGTGTTCAGTGCTCCAACAGCCAGAATTTGGTTTAAAGTATAGTTAAAAAATGTTCCACTTTTCATATCCCCATTTAAATCAAAATTTCTATTCGACATTTCGAATTTAGCGCCAACATTTCTGGATTAAGGTCGAAATGAAAAATCAAAACTCCAAAAAAACATCGAAATCAATAGATGATTGATTCTTTTTAGAAATTTCGGGTTTAAAATGAAAGTTATGTAAAGAAAAATCAAAGTTTCACTTAAAAAATAAGACAATTTTGTTTTTGAAATTTCGCGTTCTTAGGTTTAAAGATCAAATTTTGAGAAAAACCAGACGATTTAAAAAATATCTGTATATGATATCTCTAGCTTAAAGACGAAATTAAAACCAGATTATGTAGGATCGTTGAGTGAAAAATTTATCACAATGTAACTGAAGTCACAATAGTTTCCTAGTATTGACACGACTGCCTTGTATTATGTCTATTACATTCAGTCACTACATCTATTACAAAACATTTAATTGACATTAAAGACGAAATTTTGAGTTAAGCATTTAAAAAACATATTGAAATTTCGAGAAAAAATAAACCATTCCAGTGATTTTCTCGTAATTTTTGTCTTTTTACAAAATTTCTAAAAAAGTCATTATAAAAATTTCCAGGTAAATATTTTTATCAAAAAATCGATCAAATTTTTAGGAAAAATGTAAATCTTAATAAACAAGTCAAAATTTTCGGAAAATCAAAATTGAAAGAGAAGCCGAAGTTTCCAGGAAAACCGAATTTTGAGAAATTGTAGAACTTCGAAAAATAAAACGATGAATTTTGAGATAAACATTCGAAAAGGTCGGATTCTGATGAAAGAAATTGAATAAATTTAAAATTTCGAAAGAGATTTATGAAAAAAGACGAATTTTGAGAAATAAGTCGAAATATCAAAAAAATTTCAATAACTTAAAGAAGGACAAATTTTGTCAAATGGAAATTTTTAAGAGAAAGTCTTCTCAGTTGAATATAAATTTTTGTTTAACTGCATGAGCCGGGGGGAGGAGGGTAAGCGCCCTACCCGGCCCTATTCTAGCTACGTCTATATTATAACTAATTTCACAAAGACAAGGGCCTCGCCCGCAGTCTCGTAATGGCTAAGGCGGTCCCTGTGCATGGAAATTAATTAATACATTTTTCTAGCCATGCGACGAATGATTTCTGCTCTAGAACCTATATATCGTATCTACAAGTTTATTTTACTTGTCTTGCAACAAACGAAAATTGAAATACAAATCTTGTTTCCTGAAACCAAGAAAGATTTTAAAAAATGTAATGTTTCTTGGTTTCAGGGGACGAGATTTGTATTTCAATTTCTGAAGATTCTGAAGGACCAGTCCGTTCCACCAAAACGAAAATAACCACAAACTTCATTTCGTTAGTTACGCCAAGCGACGATTGACTTCTGCTCTAGAAGCCCCATGGCGTATCTACTAACTTTAGTGCCCGTACAATTAACACAAGTAACCAACAACACATAATAACGTTAACGATCACTTTCATAAAATAATTATGCTTTATTCCTTGTTATGTACAACAGCTATTTATTTTAGTTGCTTAGTTGTGTACAAGCGTAGTTAGGAACTAGGAATAAAGAAAAAGCTAGCGGGATACTTTTTGCACTTAGTTTGTTAAATAATGCACCGTTGTGCTAATGATGAATTTGCTCCTAAATTAATGAAGGCAACTAATTTTCAATGCAAATTTGTTTTGTTTTTGCTATGAAATATGATGCAACGAACTTAATCCAAAGCTTAAATTGTTAATTTCTATACGTAGTTTGTGGTTTTTATGCTACATTGAGCTCAGAATTCTTAAGACTTTAGATCTCCATTTTGATATTCCTGATTCTTTTCATAATTATTTAATGCAAAATGAAGGCATATGGAAGTTAAGTCGTCCGAACTGGAGACGGGACCGGATTTAGACTTGATGAGGCCCTAAGCCATTTGAGATAGGGGGTTAGTGTTGCGAGCTAAAAAAGAAGGGTTATTACACTGCTTCCCGAATTTCTGGTCACCTAAATATCTTTAACGTTTTTTTGTCCACGACTAAAAAAAAAGGTCCTTAACCCCATTTGGAGGCCCCCCAAGATGGTAAGCGCCCTCAGTTAGAGCTTGTAGAGCTTATATGCAAATCCAAGACTGCCTGGGGAGGAAGGGGGGCTAAAGCCCGCTTCTAATCTAGGACCATTATTTTTAAGTTTGTTAACTATATTTTAAATGTGGATCACTTAGCGTGAAATCCACTTTGTTCCTCTATTTTTTTTTATAACCTTTTTATTCAAAAATTTTAATCTTTTTCTGAAAATTTTAACTTTTTTCACATTTTTTCTTCTAAATTACTACTTAAAAATGGAAACTTAAGAGCTTTTCTTTAAAAACTTCTGATCATTTAATTTTTTTTTTAATTTTGATTTTCTTCTAATAAATTTCGACTTTTTCTCGAAATTTCAATTTTCTTTAAATTCTAGATTTTTTGGGGAATCTGACGTTTTTTTTGAAAATTTCAATTATTTTTAATTTAAATTTTTAAGTTTTTTAAAAATTTTGGATTTTTTAATAAATTTGCAGCTTTGTTCGACTTCTGGAACTTTTTTGGAAAATTATAATATATTTTAAAACTCAAACTTGGTTGAAAATTTTGTCTTTCTTCAAAACTAGGACTTCTGTTAAACATTCCGACTGTTTTTACTTCGACTTTTTTTTTAAAAAGTAGGCTTTTCCAGTTTTCATTTTTAGTCAAAATTTTTACATTCAAATATTTGAAATTTTGACTTTTTGGCAAAGTTTACCTTTGGCTGAAAATTGTGGATTTTTAAGTTTTGGATGTTTTTGAAAATTTTAACCTTTTTTAATATTTTAAGCCGTTTTAAATATTTCGAATCTTTCTTAAAAATTTCGAGTTTTTTTCATAATTTCGACAATTTTAAATTGCCACCTTTTACCAAGTTTGCATTTAAAATTTTTTTAATCCTACACTTTTTGAAAATTTTTCGGGTTCCGCGCCTTAAAAGGAAACGACGCAACCCTTGTGTCCCTCCGTCCGTGACCAAGAGGTTTTCCTCGAAAACTATGTAACGTAGAAATTTGAAATTTTGTCCACCGTCAGTTCTTGATGACCCAAGCAAATACCACCAACCAGCCATTACAAAAAGAAACTATTTTATTAAAAAATGGGGGGTTATTTTAGTCTTTTAAAAATCAAATTTTAGTTAATATATCGCGTGAGGTATCATTTTAAAGAGCTACCTCTAAGGATCCAAATTTTTTTAATAATATTCGATCCAATCGTTCTAAAGATAACCTTAAAATCTGTCAGAAATGACCCCTTGTTTTCTTCTAGGTTTTTAAAGGTAAAATTTAAATTTTATTAGAGTTAATAGATATTGGGCTAAAGATTATCGAAAAAGTGCAGGTTTTTTCAATATCGTAATAGTAGTTAAAAAAATAAATATTTTATGGAAAAATAGGTGCTTGCATTCCAAGGCTTTTTGACCCTTATAGTAATACTTTTTTCCAAATAAAAAACTTGATTTAGCTGAATAATAGAATGTAGATCAAATTTGTCTATTACATTATTTTACTTAGATGAATATTTTCGGAGTTAGCACTAATTCACGCAACGCAGTAATTGTGGATGCCATTTGAGGCGATCTCATAAAGTGTGTTAGTCATTGACCTATTGCGAATTGCGAATAAATGCTTTTTTTGAGACATTATCAACACGTTGTCAGTTTTATAGATATTTTGATTAATTGTAAAAAAAAGTATGTATATCTGAATATAGACAATTTTTTTTATTTCTTAACTATAACACAAGAAGATTTGGATAAAATTTCAAATTCATACAAAAGTAAAAATGATTTAATTTGGTCTATTGACCGTTCAGTGTAGTAATTGATATGGAATCCTAATTGTGCCAACCTGACTCGTTCCTGATTAAATTATTTTAATTTAAATTTGAATTTTTTGAAAATTTTTTGGTTTTTTAATACATTTGCAACTTTATTCTATTCTGCAAAATTTTTGGAAAATGTCGAGTTTTTTTAAACTCAAATATGATACTATTGAACCTTGCGTAAACAAAGTTGCAGGGTTCAGCTACTGTAATTTAAAAAAGTAAGTTATTTTGAACTAAAATTCGTCGGAAACAGGCAAAACCACACCATGACTTCAATGTTAGCAAGATTATTTGAGTAAATAAATAAAGGATGCTTCAAGATTCAGCTCAAAACAACTCAATTATGTAGGACGGAACTTCAACATGTAATAATCCCTTTAAGGCCTCTAATGTGTTATATACATCGTGTTTTAGATATAACGGGATACGCGGGAGATATAAAGCGCTGGGTTACGGAGCGGGAAAGATCCAAGCAAAGAGAAAACAACAGCATGGTCAGTTGGCGATTTACGTTTATGTTTCGATTTACTTTACATTATTTAGGTCTGAGCAACTTTACCAGTTTCGTATTGATTTCTGATGTATATTTTGTCAATTATCAACTAAAATATTAAGCCGTTGAGATTACCGTGCTCTGAACTTATTAAAAAATAAATAAAAAAGCTTCCTCATCAGCAACGTGATGATGAATGCGTTTATAAAACCCTTAGAGATATAATCTCTTTGTGACATTATAAAGAACATGCAAATATGAGGTTATATGCACAAAGGCAGTGCATATGAATTAATGAAGAGCGCGAGGTACTTTATCATCATAATACTGCTTACAAACGACATTTTATCCGTGTTTTTTATGTTTTAATTTCGACATAATTCCGGGGATTTTGCTAAGAATAAAATATCAAACGGAGTATTAAAGGGGGAATATTTTGTTTTAAATTTTCCACCTTTTCGCCTGGTAATCCTGGCGAGGGTTTCAGTTATTTATTGGGGTGCAGTTTATCAGGCCAGTTGCACGTTGCAGGAACGGTCGTTCGAAGTGAGAGCTTTTGTTTAATCTCTCTCTCCATTTATTTGGATATAGACTTGACTAGTTACCAGTTGCATCATCAATTGAGTTCAAAGTTAACAAGATGGTAATTTATCATGAACTTGCCTTTATGTTTTACTTTGCTATTGTAAACTAAACACTTATTAGTTTGCATTATGTAATTTATTACTAATTTATGTATTTACTATCGTTAAAAAATATTGAGCTCCGTATTTAAATGTCTCTCTAATGATCAAAGAACCCTAACAATCAATTTGCAGCTTATTACTTTGGAGTTAATTGTCGAAACTTTTACTTTTACTGAGACGTGTATGGGTGCCTCGATTAAAGATAAAATTGGAAGTTATTTATTGGCGATCGGATTTTATGAATACTATTGCTGCCGCAAAAGTATTATTTCCCAAAAAATAATTTAACTGAAACAATTTCTGAAACTGGAAAGCTACTAAACATAATGTTAACAACCTGTCAGAGTCAGGGCCCTGGAGCCGTGGTTTTCGACGTTAAAAAGGATTAAAAATTTCTAAGGAAACACCCTGAACACCCTTTTTAAATACTCTAGAGCGATGATATAACAAATACATGGTACAGGATATTTCGAAGAAAAAGTAATTAGAATACTGTATTTCTTTGAAAAATGTTCGAGATTATTTTATTTTTAAAAAATAAAGTTTATGTGTTTTTGTGTAGTATATTAGTTGTTTGTATAGTTTAAGTAGAATATTGTTACCATTTATTTGACTGTCAAAGGCAATTTTCATGTAAAAGTGAATAATGGTTTATATTTATGAAAACAACAATAATTTTGATTAAAGAAATACCTTTGGTGTCCATCTGTATAGCTCTATTATAATAGTGAATCGAATTTGAAGGTCACCATTAATTATACTGTAGGGTACGATTTTATTTTTTAAATCCGCTGCCCTCCTGTCAAAAAATTACCAGAGGCCAGTGATTATAGCCACCAGAGACTATAACCACGTTTGCCTGTCCTTACGGAATTCTAATAGTTATTTCGTTCTTTATACAAGTTGAACAAATCGAACTAGTAAACGCTGAAGAAATATATTAATGAATAATTTGCCAACGATTCTTTCTACGTAGGTACCTATTAGAAAAAATTATCTGACTTTATTGAGGTGATTTGCCGCCCTATTTTGAGATATTATTTTCATTTCGTACTTCATGAGTTATATAATATCTGTTGCTGAAAGCTAATGAATCTATAAAGATCTCCCAAGACCTGATTAACGCCCACTAGTTCAATCATTTGCAGTTGAATGTCTACGACACACTTTTTCTTAATGTATTAACCCATAATATTTGTAATAAGATTACCAATAACAGTTTTATATAATACCATAAAGGAAATATTTATAACAAAAAAATTTAATTTTGCACCAACGATCTTCTTTATAGTTTTGTGCATTAATAAAGGATATAAAGATCCTCCCTTCTTATGAACCTTGTTTAAACGGATAAATTATAAAATTTATCAAGCCATTCAACGTTAGGTTAATTCCATTGCTGCTTTTTTTTAAGTTGAATCCACTCGCAAAGGGTAACCCCACTGCGAGCACTGCGAGTAGGATGCGGAAACAAGGATTGATGACCATGAACCGCCTTTTTAAACAAGGATAGATTGTAATTTTTGAGAAAAATTCCTTTTGGTAACGAGTTCCATAGCTTCATGACGTATTGAAAAAAAATCCCTATATTAAACCATAGATCATCTAAATATACTAGGCACAGAAATTAGGAGATATTAAAAAATAAGCAGTCTTGTGGACTGCCGACAGAAGTGAAAACTGAAAACTAGGAAATATGTAGTGTTGCAGTTCGAAGTCGTACTAATAAACAAGTCAGAATATTGGAAATATTTTAAAATAAATTCTGTCAAACTGTCTTTTTATACTTGTGGTTTGGATGCTTGTATCGTGTGGAAACGAATCTAATATTTATTGATAATGAAATATACTATAATATGCTCCAATGTTTTTACCAATAAAGTAATAATGTCAACATAGAATTAACTGAAATTCAAATATTATCCCCTGAAACGAAAAAAGATTAAAAAACACGATAACTTTTGTTGTGCTTTTTAATCTTTCATGATTTCAGGGTATTTCAATTTTTGAAGATAATCAAGGACCAGTCCGTTCCACCAAAACAAAATGGAATTAACATTATGGCATGTTGGTAACGCATGATGGTGACGCGCAATCACTATCCTAAATAGATGAACGGGCTTAAACTTTTAAAAAAATTGAAAATTTTTAGTTATTTTTCAAAAACCTATAACTCAAAAAAAATGATCACAGAGAAAAAGAAAAAATAGCAAATTAAAGCTCCAAGTTTCTAATTTTCAGATCTTGAGTTCAAATTTTTTTAGTATTAACATTTTTTTACTAATCATAAAAAACCATGGGCCGAAAATTATTTCAATTTTGTTTTACCTTCAAGAAGGTCTGCAGACTTTAATTTTTTCAAGTTCATCTAAGTAATTCAAATTATTTTTAATTTGATTGCTCTACATGCTCTATACCAGGGCTTCCCAACCTTTTTTACGTTGAGTCCCACGGATTATAAAAAATATATTCAAATCTTTCTAACGTTTTTGCATTGCTAGCAAAAAAATTACGATAATTTCTGAGTCACTTAATAAATTAAAACTTTGGTATTCACTCACAATTCGAAAATTTGAAGGAAGCCCAAAATTTTCCAAAAAGTCAAAATTTTAATAAAAGTTGAACATTCGACAAACTCGAAAATTCGACAAACTTGGTAGTTAAGAAATATCAAAATTTTCCAAAAAAATTTGTCAAACAATCGTACTTTACTGATGAGGGCAAGAAAGACCGAAACTAGTCTGTGGTTGTGGTTGTAGACAATTTTTAACTTGCGACAGGTTTAATTGTTTAATTGCAAAACATTTAAATGTTCAAAAGGTAAAAACCACAAATTTTTTTAAAAAAGTCAATATTTTAAAAAGTGGTGAAATTTCCATAAGTTAATATTTTCAAAAAAAGCAAGATTTTCCAAAAAAATTGGAATACTGAAAAAAAAGAATCGTAATTTTTCAAAAACGTCGAAATATTGAAAAAAAACTAAATATTAAAAAAAATTACAATTTTCCAAACAATTCAGAAATTTAAAAAAAACGCTCAGTTTTCAAAGAAGTTCGACATTTTTTAAAAACGAAAATTTTCAAAATATTCGAAATAGTCGACTTTTCAGAAAATTTCGAAGTTTTGAAAAAAGCTAAAATTTCCTAACTAGATAAAATTTGTGAAAAAGAAAATTTGAAAATAAAATCGAAATTTTAGGGTGAAAATTTTGAAAAATCTCGAAAATTTTGTGACCGGTTATAATTTTTAAATGAAAAACAATTTTTCAAAACACTGAAATTTTGAAAAAAAGATTCGGAGATTTTTAAAAAGTCTGGATGTTAAAAAATAGTGAAAAATAAACGCAAAATTATATAAAAAATACAAATTTTTAAAAAGATCCAAAATTGTAAATAATGCCATTTTTGTAAAAATTGGAAATTAAATATTTTTTTAAACAATTCAAAAATTTTAACAAATTAATATATTGAACTTTCAAATGGCCGAAATTTATGGAAATATTTAAGAGTTGGATTTTAAATTTTAAAAAGTGGTAAAATTTGCATAGGTTAATATTTTCAAAAAAAAACAAGATTTTCCAAAAATATTGGAATTCTGAAAAAAATTGGAATTCTGTAAAAAATCGTAATTTTTCAAAAACGTCGAAATATTGAAAAAAAACTAAATATTAAAAAAATAACAGTTTTCCTAAGAATTCAGAAATTTAAAAAAAAGGCTCAGTTTTCAAAGAAGTTCGACATTTTTTAAAAACGAAAATTTTCAAAATATTCGAAATAGTCGACTTTTCAGAAAATTTTGAAGTTTTGAGAAAAGCTAAAATTTCCTAACTAGATAAAACTTCTGAAAAAGAAAATTTGAAAATAAAATCGAAGTTTTAGGGTGGAAATTTTGAAAAATCTCGAAAATTTTGTGAACGGTCATAATTTTTAAATGAAAAACAATTTTTCAAAACACTGAAATTTTGAAAAAAAGATTCGGAGATTTTTAAAAAGTCTGGATGTTAAAAAATAGTGAAAAATAAACGCAAAATTATATAAAAAATACGAATTTTTAAAAAGATCCAAAATTGTAAATAATGCCATTTTGGTAAAAATTGGAAATTAAATATTTTTTTAAACAATTCAAAAATTTTAACAAATTAATATATTGAACTTTCAAATGGCCGAAATTTATGGAAATATTTAAGAGTTGGATTTTAAATTTTAAAAAGTGGTAAAATTTGCATAGGTTAATATTTTCAAAAAAAAAAACAAGATTTTCCAAAAATATTGGAATTCTGAAAAAAAATTGGAATTCTGTAAAAAAATCGTAATTTTTCAAAAACGTCGAAATATTGAAAAAAACTAAATATTAAAAAAATAACAGTCTTCCTAAGAATTCAGAAATTTAAAAAAATGGCTCAGTTTTCAAAGAAGTTCGACATTTTTTAAAAACGAAAATTTTAAAAATATTTGAAATAGTCGACTTTTCAGAAAATTTTGAAGTTGTGAGAAAAGCTAAAATTTCCTAACTAGATAAAACTTCTGAAAAAGAAAATTTGAAAATAAAATCGAAGTTTTAGGGTGGAAATTTTGAAAAATCTCGAAAATTTTGTGAACGGTCATAATTTTTAAATGAAAAACAATTTTTCAAAACACTGAAATTTTGAAAAAAAGATTCGGAGATTTTTAAAAAGTCTGGATGTTAAAAAATAGTGAAAAATAAACGCAAAATTATATAAAAAATACGAATTTTTAAAAAGATCCAAAATTGTAAATAATGCCATTTTTGTAAAAATTGAAAATTAAACATTTTTTTTAAATAATTCAAACTTTCGAAAGGTCGAAATTTATGGAAATATTTTAGAGTTGGATTTTTTCAAGTCCAGATATTTCTTCAAGATGTGGCCTCCTTCGAATCAAATTTCGACTTTTGAAAATTACGAAATTTTTCAAAATTTTGTTGAAAATTTTTACATTTTTTGAAAATTGCACTTTTTATGAAAATAACGACATTTTTCAAAATGTTGACTTTAGAGTTTCGACTTTTTTTTAAATATATTTTCAAAAGTATCGCAATTTTCATGAAAAAGATAAAATCATCAAAAAATGTAAATTTTCAAAAAAAATAGTGGAAATTTTGAAAAATATCTTACTTTTTAAAAAAAGTCGAAATTTTGCAAAATGGTCGAAGACCTAACAAAATCGAAATTTTCAAAAAATATTTGAAATATGTGAAACGTTATACAGGTTGAACCAAATTTGATTTCCACCACAGGGATCTCGTAAACCATTAGAGATACAAGGAAGCTTAATGGGAAAATTAGTGCAGAATTTAATGCCTAATATTATTCCGCTGAGAAAACAATTGAATTCCAATTCGTCGAGATTTTATTTAGAAAAAACTGAAAATCGCCATTTTTTAAAATCAGCTGTAACTTGTTTATTTGAAGTACGATGAAAAAAATTCAAAAAATGTGATCAGTTGTTTTTTGAAGAACCCTTTTCATTGGTGTACAATAATTTTTTCTAAATTCAACTGTTTCCGAGAAAATTATGTCAACTTTTTTATTTCTTATGGACGCTATATTGGATTTTATCTTCGAATTTGATTCAACCTGTAGAAATAAAAACTGAAATTTTGAAAACAAAGTCAAAATTTCCAAAAAAAATTCGAAATTTTCATTTTGAGTTCCAAAAAAATTCGAAATTTTGAAGAAATATCAAAATATAAAAAAGTCGAGAATTTAAAAAAGAATCGATTTTTCTAAAATGTCGAATTTAACAAAAAAAAAAGTTAAGATTGGCAAAAAATCGAATTTTTCGAAAAAATCTGAATTTTGGAAATTTTGTTTTCAAAGAAGATCGAAAATTTTGAAATGATCTAAACCTCAAAAAAAGCAAAAATGTGATAAAATTTCCAGTTAGTTTTTACGAAAAGGTTATATTTTTAAAATAAATTCGAAGTTTCGAAAAAAATTTTACGTTTCAAAAAACTCGACATTTTCAAACAAAAAACTGAAAACAACGAAAATTTAAAAAAACACAATTTTTCAAAAAAATTTCGTTAAAAGTAGTCAAAATTTTCAAAATTAGATAAAAATATTAATACAAAAATTAAAGAACCAATCCGAGATATTCAGAAATTTCGAAAAATCAAAATTCTCTCTCCCAATGTTCAAATGTTCCAAAAATATTCAGAAATTTTAAGAAATTAATATGTTGAACTTTCGAATGGTCGAAATTTATGGAAATATTTAAGAGTTGGATTTTTTCAAGTCCAGATATTTCTTCAAGATGTGGCCTCCTTCGAATCAAATTTCGACTTATAAAAATAACGAAATTTTTCAAAATTTTGTTGAAATCCTTTCCATTTTTTGAAAATTGCACTTTTTATGAAAATAGCGACATTTTTCAAAGTGTTGACTTTAGAGTTTCGACTTTTTTTTAAATATATTTTCAAAAGTGTCGCAATTTTTATGAAAAAGATAAAATCATCAAAAAATGTAAATTTTCAAAAAAAATAGTGGAAATTTTGAAAAATTTCTTACTTTTTAACAAAAGTCGAAATTTTGCAAAATGGTCGAAGACCTAACAAAATCGAAATTTTCAAAAAATATTTGAAATGTGTGAAACGTTATACAGGTTGAACCAAATTTGATTTCCACTACAGGGATCTCGTAAACCATTAGAGATACAAGGATGCTTAATGGGAAAATTAGTGCAGAATTTAATGCCTAATATTATTCCGCTGAGAAAACAATTGAAATCCAATTCGTCGAGATTTTATTTAGAAAAAACTGAAAATCGCCATTTTTTAAAATCAGCTGTAACTTGTTTATTTGAAGTACGATGAAAAAAATTCAAAAAATGTGATCAGTTGTTTTTTGAAGAACCCTTTTCATTGGTGTACAATAATTTTTTCTAAATTCAACTGTTTCCGAGAAAATTATGTCAACTTTTTTATTTCTTATGGACGCCATATTGGATTTTATCTTCGAATTTGATTCAACCTGTAGAATTAAAAACTGAAATTTTGGAAACAAAGTCAAAATTTCCAAAAAAAATTCGAAATTTTCATTTTAAGTTCCAAAAAAATTCGAAATTTTGAAGAAATATCAAAATATAATAAAGTCGAGAATTTAAAAAAGAATCGATTTTTCAAAAATGTCGAATTTAACAAAAAAAAGTTAAGATTGGCAAAAAAATCGAAATTTTCGAAAAAATCTGAATTTTGGAAATTTTGTTTTCAAAGAAGATCAAAAATTTTGAAATGATCTAAACCTCAAAAAAAGCAAAAATTTGATAAAAGTTCCAGTTAGTTTTTACGAGAAGAGGTTATATTTTTAAAATAAATTCGAAGTTTCGAAAAAAATTTTACGTTTCAAAAAACTCGACATTTTCAAACAAAAAACTGAAAACAACGAAAATTTAAAAAAACGCAATTTTTCAAAAAAATTTTGTTAAAAGTAGTCGAAATTTTATAAATTAGATAAAAATATTAATAAAAAAATTAAAGAACCAATCCGAGATATTCAGAAATTTCGAAAAATCAAAATTCTCTCTCCCAATGTTCTAATGCTCCAAAAAAATTCAGAAATTTTAAGAAATTTATATGTTGAACTTTCGACTGGTCGAAATTTATGGACATATTTTAGAGTTGGATTTTTTCAAGTCCAGAGATTTCTTCAAGATGTGGCCTCCTTCGAATCAAATTTCGACTTTTAAAAATTACGAAATTTTTCAAAATTTTGTTGAAAATCTTTACATTTTTTGAAAATTGCACTTTTTATGAAAATAACGACATTTTTCAAAATGTTGACTTTAGAGTTTCGACTTTTTTTAAAATTTATTTTCAAAAGTGTCGCAATTTTCATGAAAAAGATAAAATCATCAAAAAATGTAAATTTTCAAAAAAAATAGTGGAAATTTTGAAAAATTTCTTACTTTTTAAAAAAGTCGAAATTTTGCAAAATGGTCGAAGACCTAACAAAATCGAAATTTTCAAAAAATATTTGAAATGTGTGAAACGGTATACAGGTTGAACCAAATTTGATTTCCGCTACAGGGATCTCGTAAACCATTAGAGATACAAAGTAGCTTAATGGGAAAATTAGTGCAGAATTTAATGCTTAATATTATTCCGCTGAGAAAACAATTGAATTCCAATTCGTCGTGATTTTATTTAGAAAAAACTGAAAATCGCCATTTTTTAAAATCAGCTGTAACTTGTTTATTTGAAGTTCGATGAAAAAAAATCAAAAAATGTGATCAGTTGTTTTTTGAACACTTTTCATTGGTGTACAATATTTTTTTCTAAATTCAACTGTTTCCGAGAAAATTATGTCACCTTTTTTATTTCTTATGGATATTGGATTTTATCATTTTCGAATTTGATTCAACTTGTAGAATTAAAAACTAAAATTTTAAAAACAAATTCGAAATTTTGAAGAAATATCAAAATATAATAAAGTCGAGAATTTAAAAAAGAATCGATTTTTCTAAAATGTCGAATTTAACAAAAAAAAAGCTAAGATTGGCAAAAAAATTAAAATTTTCGAAAAAATCTGAATTTTGGAAATTTTGTTTTCAAAGAAGATCGAAAATTTTGAAATGATCTAAACCTCAAAAAAAGCAAAAATTGATAAAAGTTCCAGTTAGTTTTTACGAAAAGAGGTTATATTTTTAAAATAAATTCGAAGTTTCGAAAAAAATTTTACGTTTCAAAAAACTCGACATTTTCAAACAAAAAACTGAAAACAGAACGAAAATTTAAAAAAACACAATTTTTCAAAAAAATTTCGTTAAAAGTAGTCGAAATTTTCAAAATTAGATAAAAATATTAATAAAAAAATTAAAGAACCAATCCGAGATATTCAGAAATTTCGAAAAATCAAAATTCTCTCTCCCAATGTTCTAATGCTCCAAAAAAATTCAGAAATTTTAAGAAATTAATATGTTGAACTTTCGAATGGTCGAAATTTATGGAAATATTTAAGAGTTGGATTTTTTCAAGTCCAGATATTTCTTCAAGATGTGGCCTCCTTCGAATCAAACTTCGACTTTTAAAAATTACGAAATTTTTCAAAATTTTGTTGAAAATCTTTACATTTTTTGAAAATTGCACTTTTTATGAAAATAACGACATTTTTTAAAATGTTGACTTTAGAGTTTCGACTTTTTTTAAAATATATTTTCAAAAGTGTCGCAATTTTTATGAAAAAGATAAAATCATCAAAAAATGTAAATTTTCAAAAAAAATAGTGGAAATTTTGAAAAATTTCTTACTTTTTAAAAAAAGTCTAAATTTTGCAAAATGGTCGAAGACCTAACAAAATCGAAATTTTCAAAAAATATTTGAAATGTGTGAAACGTTATACAGGTTGAACCAAATTTGATTTCCACTACAGGGATCTAGTAAACCATTAGAGATACAAGGAAGCTTAATGGGAAAATTAGTGCAGAATTTAATGCCTAATATTATTCCGCTGAGAAAATAATGAATTCCAATTCGTCGTGATTTTATTTAGAAAAAACTGAAAATCGCCATTTTTTAAAATCAGCTGTAACTTGTTTATTTGAAGTATGATAAAAAAAATCAAAAAATGTGATCAGTTGTTTTTTGTACACTTTTCATTGGTGTACAATATTTTTTTCTAAATTCAACTGTTTCCGAGAAAATTATGTCAACTTTTATATTTCTTATGGACGCCATATTGGATTTTATCTTCGAATTTGATTCAACCTGTAGAATTAAAAACTGAAATTTTGAAAACAAAGTCAAAATTTCCAAAAAAAATTCGAAATTTTCATTTCGAGTTCCAAAAAAATTCGAAATTTTGAAGAAATATCAAAATATAAAAAAGTCGAGAATTTAAAAAAGAATCGATTTTTCTAAAATGTCGAATTTAACAAAAAAAAGTTAAGATTGGCAAAAAATCGAAATTTTCGAAAAAATCTAAATTTTGGAAATTTTGTTTTCAAAGAAGATCGAAAATTTTGAAATGATCTAAACCTCAAAAAAAGCAAAAATTTGATAAAAGTTCCAGTTAGTTTTTACGAGAAGAGGTTATATTTTTAAAATAAATTCGAAGTTTCGAAAAAAATTTTACGTTTCAAAAAACTCGACATTTTCAAACAAAAAACTGAAAACAGAACGAAAATTTAAAAAAACGCAATTTTTCAAAAAAATTTCGTTAAAAGTAGTCGAAATTAGATAAATACATTAATAAGAAAATTAGAGAACCAATCCGAGATGTTCAGAAATTTTTAAAAATCCAAAATTCTCTCTCTCAATGTTCAAATGTTCCAAAAAATTCAGAAATTTAGAATGCAGCTTTTAATAAAGTTTGAAATTTTTTAATAAAGAATTTTTCAAAATATGAAATAATGATCTACTTTTTAAAAAATATCAAAGCTTTTAAAAAAGTTAAAATTTCCAAAAAAAATTAACATTTTTTGAAAAAGAAATTTTGAAAAAAAAACCAAATTTTTAGGGTGAAAATTTTGAGAAATGTCAAAATTTAACAAATTTGAGGAAATCTCTTTTATAAAAAATCGAAGTTTTTAGAAAAAAGATAATTCGAAAATAAAAACAACGAATTTGGAGACAAAAATTGAACATTTTTAGAAAATCAGACTTTCCAAAAAACAAATCTAAAAAAATCACAATCTTAAAAACGGCGAAAGAGGGGAATTTCGGAATAAAATAAATCTAAGGGAAAAATTAAAATTTTGAGAAAAGATTCATTTAAAGGAAATATTAAGATTTCTAAATCTGGAGAGGAAAATCAAAATTTCACAAAAAAGGCAAAAAAATTTTTCAAAATTTCCAAAAAGGCAGATTCTTAAAGCCCAGTGCTAAGAAATACCACAGAATTTCAAAAAAAAAATAAACTCGATATTATAAGAAAAATATACAAAATCGAAAAGAAACCAAGAATTTTCACAAAAAGTCAAGTTTTAATACAAAGAAGACGAATTTTGCGAATAAAGTCAAAATTTGGAAATAAAGACCAATTATTAAAAAAAAATGACTCTAAATTTGAAACAGACGACTTTTGATTAAAACACCGTTATTTTGAAAATAAAATTAAAATTTTTCAAATATAGTTTGACTTTAAAAAAACTTGAGAATAAATTTAAACTTTTCAAAAAAAGCAATTTTTGCCTTTTTACAGAACTTCCAAAAAATATTTTTCAAAATCTCCCGATCAATATTTTTCTCCAAATCTTTGTCTTTTGATCAAAATGTGGAGCAAATTTCAAAAAAAAATCATATTTTGGTTAATAAGACGAAATTAGCAGAAATTAGAATTGCGAAAACAGTCGAAATTTTCACCAAAAAAAATTGAGAAATGCCCAAAATTTGAAAAAGGATTGACGAATTTGAAGATAAAAATTCAAAATTTTGAGAAAAAAAGTAGTAATACATTTGAAATAAAAAAACGAATTTTATAAAAGAAGTCTAAATTTCGAGAAAAATGTCGAAATTTGAAGGCAAAAGTCAGTTGAAAATATTCGGGAAAGTTAGATTCTAAAAAAAGATCGAAACTTACAGAAAAAGCCCGACATAGAAGAAATAATCGAGAAAAAAATCGAATGTTCGAGAGAAAAGTCGATATTTTGAGAAATTGAAATTTTAATTTGAAAAAAGTCGAATTTTGCGAATAGAATCATACTTTTGAAAAAAAGACAAACTGTGACAAAAGTAATCCTTTCAACAAAAAGGCAAATTTGGAGGAAAAATTTGCCATTTTGAAATAAAATGGAAATTTCGCAGAGAAAACCAAATTTGAGAATAGGGTTTAAATTTTTTGAAAGAAAATTTTCTCACAGGTTATATTCCTTATAAAAATGCAATATATTTCCAAAACCCAAAATCAAGTAAATATTTTTTAAAGATTTTTACTTTTTTATCGAAAGATCGACCAAATTTAGAAAAAAAAACTAAATTTTAAGAAATCTAAGAATACTCGTATTTTAAAAAGAGTTGAAATTTTCAGAAAAATCTGAATTTTGAAAAACGACGAAATTTCGCACAAAAAACGACGAAGTTTAAAATAAAAATTCGAAACTTTGAGAAAGTCAGATTTTGAGGAAAAAATCTTATTCCGAGAATATATTCGAAATGAACAAAAACCGAATTTGTTGGAAAAACTCGAAAATTCGAGGAAAAAACGAATTTTGAAATATAAAAATGAATATTTCTGTATAAACTCCTTTTCTGGTTGAATATGTATTTTCAGTTGACTGCAGTCAGAGGGGGAGAAAGTGACATCAATCTGGTACAACATTGCTATGAGAGAAAGGTCTTTTTCTATACAGGGTGCTTCATAATTGCATGCTGAACCGGCAGGGGGATATTCCTTGGGCAATTTTAAGACGAAATTTTCATATTAATATAGGTCCGGAAACGCTTCATTTTCGATATACAGGGCGGTAAAAATTGAAGAAAAAATCGGTTTTTCTTCAATATTTCTGAGACTGGTTTAGATATTTTTTTGATATTCAGTACACGATATCTGGGTATAAAAGCAAGTATTTTGACAAAAAAACATTTGTTCTAATTCCACCAGTGGCGTTCCCACAAACAGGTCGATACACATTTTTGAAAAAAAAAAAAAATGTGACGCCAATGCTATTTTTCAAAATAAGAATTATTTTCCTAGTCTTTGTTGTGTTTCTATCAAAAATGAGCTCCTGACTTTTTGTCCTATGACGGACGGTTTCCGAATTAGAAAATAAAAATCATTTACTTGCTATGCAGCTGTGGTAGATTAATTTATTAATGAAAATCTAGTAGGCCACTGAGATTTAGTTTTGTGTTTACAACCAAGTGTCAAATTTTTCACTTCAATACTTTATCTGAATGTGAGTGATTGATAAGTATAAGAAAATATGTTTGAGAATGCTGAGTTTGCCGATATTCATTATATGTACGGTCTTGCGGATGGAAATGCATTTGAAGCCAGGCGACTGTATGCAGAGCGTTTTCCGCAAAGAATTGTGCCAGATGCAAGAACTTTTTCAAGCGTTCATAGAAGACTACGCGAGAAGGGATGTTTTAAACCCGATCATCACTTAAAAGGGACACAAAGAACCGCAAGAACAGAAGAAACTGAAATAGCTGTTCTTAATTCAGTTGAGCAAAATCCCGAAATAAGCACAAGGAAAATTGCTAGTAATTTAAATATCTCCCATATTTTAGTCTGGAGGATACTTCACGATTTTTTGTTATACCCTTACCATACTCAACGGGTTCAGGCCTTACTGCCTCGGGATTTACCATTTCGTATAAATTTCTGCCAATGGTTTATTCAAAAAATTGTTGAAAATCCACTATTTGACAGAGAAGTATTATTTACTGATGAAGCCAGTTTTTCCCGAAATGCAATTAGAAACTTCCACAACAATAACTTTTGGGCTGAAGAGAACCCGCATGCCATGGTCGAAGTCAATCACCAAGAACAATTCTCGGTAAATGTGTGGGCAGGAATTGTTGACGACTATTTAATTGGACCCTTTTTTCTGCCAAGAAGATTAAATGGAGAAAATTATCGTCACTTTCTTGAAAATGATTTACCAGTGCTGTTAGAAGATGTCCCCGTTTAAATCCGAAATCGAATGTGGTTTATGCACGATGGTGCCCCTGCGCATTTTAGTGTTTTGGAACGTGCATATTTGGACCAAAATTACAATAATCGCTGGATAGGCAGAGCAGGAACAGAATTATGGCCGCCTAGATCCCCTGACCTGAACAGTCTAGATTATTTTTTATGGGGCTATCTTAAAACCTTAGTTTATAGTACCCCAATCCAAACTGAAGAAGAACTGAGAAATCGCAAAACAGATTCCTGCAACACTATAAGAAATACGCCAGGAATTTTTCAACGAGTACGCGAATCTATGAGAAGAAGAGTTGAGGCGACCATACTTGCAGGTGGTGGACATTTTCATCACCTGATATGATTTAATTAATTTCATTGTTAAGATTTCATTAATAAATTAATCTACCATAGCGGCATAGCAAGTAAATGATTTTTATTTTTTAATTCGGAAACCGGCCGTCGTAGGACAAAAAGTCAGGAGCTCATTTTTGATAGAAACACAACAAAGACTAGGAAAATAATTCTTATTTTGAAAAATAGCATTGGCGTCACATTTTTTTTTTTTTCAAAAATGTGTATCGACCTGTTTGTAGGAACGCCACTGGTGGAATTAGAACAAATGTTTTTTTGTCAAAATACTTGCTTTTATACCCAGATATCGTGTACTGAATATCAAAAAAATATCTAAACCAGTCTCAGAAATATTGAAGAAAAACCGATTTTTTCTTCAATTTTTACCGCCCTGTATATCGAAAATGAAGCGTTTCCGGACCCATGTTAATATGAAAATTTTGTCTTAAAATTGCCCAAGGAATATCCCCCTGCCAGTTCGGCATGCAATTATGAAACACCCTGTATACATATAAACCTATAATAATAAAAATTTATAAATGCCTTTTTATAGGTTTTTACTGCCATTTTCGCCTATTTTATTTACCATTTATGGCGCCAAAACTTAACTGTTTTACTGCCAAAACTTCCGGTAATCAGCAGCTCTGGAACCAGTGATCTTGCAGAAAATTTGAGTAAGATTTTCATAGATACAAGGCAAGTTCTAGAACTCCAGAAATGTTACTGCACTCTACAAGTGTATGGTCCATTTCACTAATCTGCTTATTGGCATTTTTTAAGCTCTGGAGAAGTAGAAATGTGCTCTCTCATTTAGAATAGCTTTGCATTAGCTACTGAGTTAAAATTTGCAGGAATATTTATTCAAGATGGAATATGTGTAGACACCGCAGCATAACAGGAAACCACCTTGGCGTAAAATTTGTAGTTTAGTTTGAGGATTAACAAAGTTATTTATTAGTTTTGGTTCTGAACATTCCGCTAAGTGGTAATTAAGGGTGTATTCGATAATACAAATAACTTCATCAAGGAATTCAATCGATGGCTGATATAGGCTTACCACTATGTCGCATATACTTTTATTAAAGCAAATTTAATTTTAATTAGATTAGGTCGTCAATTGAGAAAACCTATATAAAGCCTGGAAAGCTTCAGTAAATTAGACAAATATATTATGGGGCAAAGTTAAAATGTTAATAGATATATGCACGGTTGCTACGTCTGTCTGATAATTAATACGAAACGTTATTGAATAATTTTAAATATAAGTTCTCAGGCGTCCAGTGGCGGCTCGTGGCCAAAACTAATGGGGGTGCTGCGACAATGTTTAGCGTTTTTTGTTTGGTCCAAAATGTCAATTTATTCAAAATTTTAATTTTTTAAAATTTCGACTAAAAATTTCGCACATTGTCAAAATGTAACTTTTCGAAAATTTTAGATTTCTTAGAAAACTTGACAATGAAAATTTTTGAATAATGTTGCGTTTTTTGAAAGACTGGATTTTTTCCAAATTTCGGTTGTATTCCAAAATTAAGACTTTTTTCTTGTAATTTCAACTTTATTTTATTTTTAAGTATTGACTTTTCAAAAAATCCGTGTATACTCTTTTAAAAATATCTCCATTTTCGAAAATATTTAAACTTTTCGTTGTTTTTTTTGTATTGTTTTTGGAAAATGAAATGCATTTTTTCAAAATGTTCACTCTGAAAATTTTTACTTTTTTCTGAAAATGTAAACTTTTTTAAAACTGGACTTTTGACTTTTTAAATTTTCGATCTATTTCAAAATTTCGTCATTTTACTTTAGATTATAATATTTTTATTGAAAATTTCGATTCTTACTAATTTTGACTGTTTTTTTAATGTCAAACATTTTTCAAAATTTCAACTATTTTTGTAGTTTCGATTTTTTGAAATGGAGCCATTTTATAAAATGTGGACTTTTTTAAATTTTCGACTATTTTTGTTTTTTTTTTTCTAAATTTGGCTACTTTTTAATTTTCGAAATACTTTCAAAATTTCAATTTTCTTGTAAACGTTAAGGTTTTATGAAAAGTTTAAAATTTTTTAAAAATTTTGTTGACCTAAAATTTCAATCTGTTTTAAAAAATCTTCAACTTTGGTTCAAAATTTTAACTACCGAAAATTTAAACTTTTTTCAAACTTTTAACTTCTCAAAATTTCGACTTTTGAAAACTTCGATCTATCTGATAATTTTAGACTTGTTTTCATTATTTTCGGCTTCGAAAATTTTGGTTTTTATTAATAATTTGAGTGAAAATTTTTCAATTATTCAAAATATTAATCTTTAAAATTTCGAATTATTTTAAAAACTCGATATTAATTCACAGATCTTTTGAATGTGTCTACTTTTTCAAAGTTTTGATTTTTTCTTTAATTTGGCCATAAAATTTTGACCTATTTTATAAAAAATGTCTTCATTTTCAAAATTTTGACTTCTTATGAAAATTTGAAAGTGTTTGAAAATTTTTGCCTTATCCTTAAGGCGGCGGTCTGGTACTCTTAAAACGTCGAAATTCTTTGCTTGCCATTTTACAAACTACGTCAATACTATCGCTTAGAATTAAATGAAATTTGGTAATAATGTTTAAAAATGTTGGGGAATTCGGGCTTTGAAAGCAGATTTTTGATTTTTGTCTTAGTATTCCCACAAATAAGCATACACTTTGTCTTTTTTTTTACCTGTTTTCAGAAGCAAATATCTCGGAAACTAAACAAAATTTAAAAAAAGTACTTCCAGAGCGTGAATTCGACATCCTTGCTTTATAAGTTTTCCAAATTTGAAAACAAAATATTAAAAAATAAAGGCACCATATGTAAAATGGGAGAGCGGTGTTTGGCATAAAAACTGCGCTTAGATTTCGGTTGCCCTCAATCAGATGAGGCAGGGTACGGGGACGGACGTGATGCGGAGGAGAGAAATTTTTGCCCCTTCCCCAATACATCCTCAACGAATGAAGTATCTTCGGCCTCCACAGCTCATATTTCTTTATCTAAGCACGGCAGATATATCATAATAATAATAAACAACATTAAAACATTTGTTCTACCAGAGTTTGAGAGTAAAATGAATTGTTTAGTATTTGTAGCTTACAATCATTCAGTGGCGGCTGGTGCTAAAAAAAATTGACACTTACCAAAATGTGCCGAAATTGGAAATTTTAAATTAATCTGGTATTAAGAGATATTTGGGATTTTAAATGATATATGTTATACATGTATAGCATATTATTAAAATTTCCCTTTTATAATATGCACAAAAATCAGACATTCACTTATTGGAAGCGGAAGTCCATACGATGATCTTTGGCAGATGCAAATTTATTAATAATTTTTGATTGCGGTCGGGTATTCCTTGGATTAAGTCCTTTTCTTTGGAAAGCATCGTTAATGAGGACAATTTTTCCTGGCATAGTGTATTTCTTAAAAGTTTTTAATTCTTTTCAGGGTGGAGAAGCACCCTCTGCTCGAGGAGAAGCCATTAGGATAGTTATAAAGATTTTTGAAAGCATTTAGAGTTCCACTAAAAATTTACTAAGCTCACTGTTTTCTGAAATAATGTTATAGAGTACAAGTAAACCAGAAGCCGATTTCAATCCAAAAATGGATAAATCTTAGTGGTTTCTTTAAAACTCTTTTCGGGAAAAGTGGTTCTATATTGATTAAATTTTTCATAAAAAAATAAGGTTGCTGCAATTAACTAAACATCGTCTGCAGAATATTTAAGTCTGGAATAGATCGTCCAAGTCGCTTAATTTCCAGTTTTTCCGACACAGATCGGTTACAGAATGGTTGTGCAATTAAACTTTGCACTGAATTCATTTTTATTTATGTTTCACGGCTCACAACATTAGCAGACAACAAATTAAAATAGCGAGTTGATATTTGGTTTGCATCCACAAGTGCAACCTAATGCTTGCTTATGGGCACCTATTTAAACGAACAAAATATGAGTTAAGGCGCAGGTGCATATGTAGAAAGCAAAGTTTGCAGTCTAGCCTGCAAACTCTGCAAACCATGGACCCAACAACCTCGCCAAATTCTAACGAACCGGGGGAATCCGTTATATTATGTTTGGTAACGATAAATCTGTTATATTAATAAATAAAATAGACAACAATAACTTTATTTTTTATCCCGGCACATTTTTTTTTGGAGGTTGCGCAAACCTGCAAACCTTAGCACTAGCCGCCACTGCAATCATTTACTGGTTTTATATATTTAGAAGAATTTTTTTCTCTCCTAATCAACATTTTCATATTACTCTTTGGAAAAATATAAATTGTTTAGGTAAATAAATGCTATGACAAATTTAAGCAAAAAAAAAGAAAAATTGATTTTATATCATTTAAATTGGAAATGTTATATTCTGCTAGCATCACTTGTAAACGAAAATCGACCAATTATATCTGCAAAGAACGAAATTGTTTTTCACACAATTAATTAATAGCTATTTAGATGCAGATATTTAGTCATTATCTTTACGATAGGAGAAAATGCGTGGGAAAATAAAAATTTCAGCTCTGAAAATTTTAAATTCCTCGAAAATTTTGGCTTTTTTCAAAATTTCGATAGTTTTTTGAAAATCTACTTTTTTTTGAAAATCTCAACTTTTTTCACAATTTCGACATCTTGAAACTTTGGACTGTTTTTGAAAATTATGAATTTTTTTGAGGAATATGATTTTTATGATAATTTCGACTTTTCCTTTTTTAGTTTTGAAAATTTCGACCACTCGCTAAATATTTCGACTTTTCTTGAGAATTATTATTTTTTGATGCATATTTTCAACTTTTTTTCAAACTCTTTAGTTTTTATTGAAGAATTTGACATTTTTAATTTTTATTTTTTTAATGATTTCGACTTGGACATTTTAAAATTTCCACTTATTTCTAATTCTCATTAAAAAAAAACAAAATTTTGACTTACTTAGAAAATTGTAACCATTTCGAAATTTTCCCTTTTTTAAAATAGTGCTATTTTTGAAATTTCCTAAATTTGTCAAAATTTCAACTTTTTCATGAAATTTTTATTTTGTTGTAGATCTCGACTTCCTCTCGACTTTTGCTTTTTTTTTGACAATTTCGACATTTTAAAAAGGCCTACAAACGAATAATTCCGACAATTCGAATTATTAGAAAAAAAGTCGAAATTATTAGAAAACCGAAAAAAAATGGTAACATCCCAAAACTCGCGAATTAAAAAAAAATGCAAAAATTTTGTGGAAATTTAGAAAAAAGTTGTTCCAAAATCAAATTTTTCGAGAAAAATTGGAATTTTGAGAGTAAAACCGAAGTGCCAACAAAGAAGAATTTTCAGGGAAAATTCGCAATTTTGAGAAAAGACTGTGCTTCCGTATCTTTGTACAAAAGTTTATGTTAATTTTAAAGGAATTAACAGGAAACAAAAGGGCATTTTTAAGTCACCCATTTCTAACTTACCTGCTTAGAGAACTTAAAGAAGGAATACGTGTCAAAGGATTTTTTTATAAGTTTGCAATTCGGTAGCCCAATTTCAAGCTTTTCTCTCGAAATTTTGAATTTAAAGTTTGAACTATTCGAAGTTTCCCAGAGATTTTGAAATTTTATGGAAAACGTCCACAAGAATATCGAATATTTCAATTTAAAATCAAAGTTTTGTGACTAATGGGAACTCGAGAATTTCCTTACATAAATATCATTTTTTAAAAATCTGTTATTTTTTAAAAATATCAGTTCAAATATAAAACCGTTCTTTGTATCATAATTCAAAGGGAACAGTTAGAATTTTTTTAAAATTTTGACTATTTTTTCAAAATTTCCAATTTAGATCTGAAATTGTTTTTTTTATTTGGAATTGCAATTTTAGAAAGAAAAATTAAATTTTTAGCTTTTACTTTCCAGTCAAAATGAAAATAATAAAAAAAAACTTATTTTTTAAATTTTAAAATAAACTAACATTTCAGATAAAAGTCGAAAAAAATTATTTGGAAAAAATTCATGCAACGTCTTTTTTAATTTCAAAATTCCGTGAAAAATTTTTAAATTTCTGGCATAATTTTGTTCAAAGTTTTTTCCAGAATTTTGACTTCACAAATTCCGGAGCCTAAATTCGAGTTTAAGAAAATATGAATTCTAAATTCGAACTTAGGGAGATAAATAAATAAAAATGAATAAAAATTGACATTTGTAAAATGGAAATTTCAGAAATCTTGTAATTTCGACTTTTTTTCTAGAAATTTTTTTTAAATATATCCTTTTCTAAGTATAACATTTTCACTCATTTCTCGAAATTTTGTTTTTAAAAGTCTAAATTTTAACAAACTCTTTAAATAACATAAAATTTTGACATTTTGGTCGAAGTTTACAATTTTTCTCAATTTTAGTGGAACAGACTGATCCTTGGTTATCTTCAAAAATTGAAATACAAAAATTGTTCCCTGAAACCAAGAAAGATTAAAAAACACAACAAAGGTTGCTCTAACGCGTTTCGACAGCCAAGCTATCATCTTCAGAGAGATACTGACTGAAACCAAGAAAGATTAAAAAACACAACAAAGGTTGCTTATTGGCAGCCAAGCTATCAAGCTATCATTTTCAGAGAGATACTGAAGATGATAGATTGGCCGTGGAAACGCGTTAGAGCAACCTTTGTTGTGTTTTTTTAATCTTTCTTGGTTTTAGGGGACAATTTTTGTATTTCAATTTTTCTCAAATTCTCGACTTGATGATCTCAACATTTTGAACTCGTTTCTTGGAATTTCGATTTTAGTCTGAAAATTGTGACTTTATTCTCCACATTTTGTTTCTGAAGTCGAAATTAAAGAATAGTTTCTATTTTTTTGAAAAATTTAAAAAGGTTCTAACCAAAATTCTGAATTTTTTTGAGAAATTTTGACTATCTTTTTGAAATTTTAATTTGTAATTTTAAACTCGAAATTTTCACTTCTTTCAAAAAATTTTGGTCTTAAAGTTGAATGGTCGATTAAGTCTTAAAATATTAAAGTTGTTTACTGAAATTTTGATTTAAATAACGAAATTTCAATTGTAATGCCTAAAATTAAGAAAAAAATAGTAATTTCAAGTGAAAACTTGAAACTGTAGATTTCGAAAAAGTTTCCAATTTTAAAAAAATGTTAAGGTTTCACCTTATTCTTAAATTACGTATTTAATTCAAAAATAAATACTTTTTTGTAACTCTGGAATAACAAAATTAGAATTATGAGATCTGAAAAAAGTTTACAATTCTTCACGGGCAAAATTTCGAATTTAAACTTGCGATTTTGTTAAAATAATATAAAATTTGTATAAAATGGAAATTAGTAGATACAAAATCGAGAATGTTCAAAGAATCTTCTCGGAATTTAAAAAAAAGGTCCATATAGAAAAAACAAATTGGGCAATCAAGACTCAATTTCACAAAAAGAGGAAAAAAAACCCTTTCAGGAAAATTAAGAATAGAAAAATAACAGTTAAATGCCTAAATACAAAATTTAAAATAAAAACGAAATTTTGAGATAAAATCGATATTTATGAGTTACATCATGCTAAGAAGATCTAGCGCACGGCCCTGAAGTCGAATTGGTAAAAAGCCAAATTTCGACAAATAAATAAAAAATTTCCGAAGAAAATAGTTTTCGGGAAACTTTCGTTTTTTTGTTAAAATTTCAACAATTCAAATATCAAAAAAAAGTTAAAATTTTCAAAAATTATTTGTCAATTCTGTTTTAATTGTTTATCAAAGCGCGACAAAAACTACTAATTTAAGAAACAGGTCAAAATCTTCACTTGGAAGTTTGCAAACAAACATGAATACTAAACCAACTGCTATCAGCAACATGCACATTTCCTTAAGGTATCCAAATGGATCGAGTTACACAATATCATATATCGGTAAAGTGACGATATGAAAGATTGCGAATTCGAACGACGTAAACCGAACTTCTTACTCCATTTCCCTTCGAAACCCCTTCCGTCTCTGTTCTCCTAACCCCCCTCAACAGGGCATTTAAATCCGAGAGCCAAATCGTACTTAGCGATTTACCAGACCCCCGCCTTAAATTTTGTATATATTTCGTATATTTCTCTAAATTTATAAAAATCAAAGTGTTAAAAAATTTCGACTTTTTTTTGAAAATTTAAACCTTTTCTTAAATCTGTACTTTTCTAAAATTTTAAACTTTTTTTAATTCCCACTTTATTGAAAATTTCGGTTTTTTCAAATGTTCGAATTTTTCAAAATTTTAAATTTTTGGAACACTTAAACATTTCGACTATTTTTATAATTTCAACTATTTTCAAAATTTCGACATTCTTTGCAAACTGTCGATCCTTTATTTAAAAATTTTGATTTTTCTTTTAAGCGAGTCATTTCTTAAAAACTCCTTTTGAAATTTTTCTACCAATTCGTAAAATTTCGATTTTTTTTTAAAATTTCAACTACATTTCAAAACGTCGACTTTTTTTCAAAATTTCGACTGACTTTTTTTAAAGGTGCGACCTCTTTTCAAAATATTATTTATGATTTTGTTTGAACATTTCCAATTAAATCTTTAACTTTTAAAAAAAAAATGATTATTTTTATACTACTCAAAACTTCGACTTTTTCCAAAATTTTACCTTTTCAAAATTTCAACCTTTTTGATTATTACGAATTTTTTGATTATATTGAGTTTTTTCCAATGTTCAAAAATTCGGCTTCTTTGAAAATTTAATTAAAAATTCTGCAATTTATTTTAAATGTCGATAATTTTCCAAAATTTTGTCTTGTTCCAGTCGCAAAATTATTGAAAATGTCGACTATTTTAAAAATTAAATTTTTTTTTAAATATTTACTTTTTTAAAAATCCTTATTTTTTGAAAATTTGACTTTCTATGAAAATTTCGAAATTTTTTAAAAATCCACTTTTTCCAAATTTTGGCTTTTTTGATAACTTTGGCTTTATTTTTGATAACTGGTAATTTTTCCTTTTTAAATTTAAATTTTTTGGTATTATTATTATTATTGTTATTATATTTATTATTATATTTAAATAAATATTTCTTCTAGTAACAACAATTTCGATTTTTAAAATTGTGCGAAGCTTTAAAACAAATTTCGAAAAAAACTTGCAATTTTAATCTCAAAATATTGACTTCAAGCATTAAATTGTTGATTAATTGTTTTGGTACATTTTGACTGTTTTTATTTTTTAAATGTTGAGACTTTTCTTGCAATGTTAACACCTGTTCTCGAAAATTTCAATAATTCCGACTTTAAAAGTCGAAATTTTAAGAATATTTTTGACAATTAATTTATTTTTTAAAATTGTTTTTTTCTTTGATTTCTAAATTGTTCTTTATTTCAATAATTTTGTATACAAATAAGAAATCTCAACTTTTCCTAGAAATATTGTGTGCTTTTTCTTCGAAATTTGCTCTTATTCTTTAATTTCGAACTTAAGAATTTTAAGAATAAATTTAACATTTTTGGAAAAATTGGAAATATCGATTCAGAATTTTCTTTGGTCCTACAGTAGTAGTAATTTTTTTTGAGAGAAAATCAAATTGAAAAATGTTGAAATTTGCAAGGTTCATTTTTTCTTGGTTTCATTATTTTTCTGAAAGTTTTCTTATTTTTATGCAAATTTGGAGTTTATTTTCTCTAAATGTATCTATATACATAAAAGAAAGTCGTGTTAGTTACACCACTTATATATAACTCCAGAACGGCTAAACTGATTTTTATGTTCTTTGCTTTGTTGGATTTACTTCGGCCTCGAATAGCAGAATAAAGGCTAAAATATTGAAAAAATTTACATGTGTCATAGGGAATTCGTGTACAGCGCCATCCCCTGACTGCAACCTACACTAACCGTATATGTGTTGTAATCAGTTTCCAGTAGATGGCACTGTACCTGTTTTGATTATGGCCTGTTTTTAGCGGTTTTTCGCGTAAAATTCATTTGGAAACTGATGAGCGTATTAAATATTTAAATGTAAAATTTAATTCAGCTAATGAGTTAACACAATATTTATTAATTCTGAGGTGGTACAAAGTTCGCCAGGGCTAGCTAGTACTTAATAATTTTCAGTTTCTTGTCAAAATTACAAAATAAAAGGAACTTTAAAATATTAACATTTTGTGAAAAAATTGAAAATTTCTAAAACAAATTAGATAAATCAAAAATTTTACAAGAAGAAATATTTTAAAGACGAAATCTCCAGCAAAAGTCGAAATTCTAAAAAAATTCCTCTGCATAAAATGTTCAGACAAAAACACAAATTTCATGGGAAAAAACTCAAAAGTTCTTAGAAAAAATTGAAATTTGAGAAAAAATTGAAATTTGAGAAAAAATTTGAAATATCTTTACAAAAAGGTCAAAATTGAAATTTTACGAAAATAATCCAAGACTCGGTTATTTCGTTTTAGAAAAATATCGAAATGCGAAAGGTGTTGAAAATTAAATTTTTTCTTAAAATGACTTCGTTTCTTCCAAAATGTTGACGTTTTTATAAAAATGTTAGGGTTTTTTTTGCAAAACATTTTTATCAAAATTAGAAAATAATATAAACTATGAAATATCAAACTCTAGCGGAAAAACTGGACATTTTTAAAGCAAATTAGAGAAACATAAAAAAATCTGGAAAAGTTGAAATTTCCAGAAAAAAATTTAAAGACAAAATTTTCAGAAAAAATAGAAATTTATAAAAAATTTATTTTTATAAAATATTTAGGAAAAACGGAAACCTCGCAGAAAAAATTAAAAATTTCTTAAATAAATCGAAATATCTAGAAGAAACTCAAAATTTTTATACAAAAAAGTTAAAATTGAGATTTCAGGTAAAAACTCGAATTTTTTTTAGAGAAATATTAAAATACAAGAAGAGATGGATTTAGATGTTATTTTGCAATTTTAATTATTTTCTAAAAATTTTTACAAAAATTAGAAAAAAAAATAAATTTTAAAATCACGTAACTTCGTAAAAGAAACTTGATATTTCTATAAAAAGAAATCAGAGAAAATTTTAAATCTGTACAAAAAATTGTTTAAGGAAAAGTCTTCGGAAAATTTTGAGAAAAAACTCGTAAGCGCAATTGGGGGTGCTACAGTTCCACAGTTCCTATACGCGAGCCGCCTCTGCAGGCGTCACTTCGTAGTCCCACCAACCATTTTCCAACCTTCCTATTAAAAAATTTTTATTACGTTTGATATTTTCGACATCATAGCAACCGGTGATGCTGTAAGCGATACGATGGGCTGTAATTGTTCGTAGAAATGTTTACACGTTTAATGGCCTGTTGCTGCCTTCCTGACAATTGCTGGATGTCTTCTTATTATAAGATGTTACTCTATCCTAAGGTGTCACCCTATTCTAAGATGTCACCCTATTCTAAGATGTCTCCAACAGCGAAACTTCGTTGGAGTAGTGTGCTCAGACGAACGCAACGGACACAATATACTTTAAGAGAGAAAATTCAATAACAGTTTGTAAACCTAACAAACAATCCAACTATTATAAAACCATCAGATTTTTTCCAAGCTACAAAAATTAGTTAAACTGCAAAATGGGTACAAGCGTCCTTCCAACCCCTATCAAGCTTGAATTATATTTACCCTCGATGCTCAAATTATTTACAAATCAAAATCCGACTTTGAATGTCAGATATTCATTAAAATCAGACAAAGTGTTGTTACTAAATGACACAAAATTGCACAAAAGGAAAATGTTGCCAATGTTCAAGAGATCGCTAAAGCAGTGCGGACCCAAATCTTGAAAAACTTCCACATATTTCTGTCTCTCGTAAAATCAGAAGTAACAAAAAGCCCCGCAGAAATTATCCCTGAAAATAATGAAATTCAGACGTATATTTCCCCAACATGAAATAATAACAACGGAATGTCCAAAGGAACAGAAGCACAAACATAAACAATTATTAGAAGGAATGTTTTTAATAAAACAAGATGACTGGTGTGGAACTGTTCATTTGTACAAAATGACATTTCTGGAAACATGCTTTTGTGGCTCCAGTATGATCAGTTGAAACGTAATGGAATTCAAGAAGCATAAACGTAGCTAGAATTGGGCAGGGTAGTGCGCTTGCCCCCTCTGGCTCATGCAACTAAACGTTTTATATTCAACAGAGGGGACATTTTTTTAATTTACCTTTGTGCCTCAAAATTCATCCTCTTCTCGATATATTGAAATTCTCCCGAAATTTCGACTAATTTCTCAAAATTCGCATTTTCTTACAAAATTTGTCTTTTAAAATACGAGGTATGTTCAAAAAGTAAGGTGACTTTTCAAGTTTCGCGGGCAACGTACATTCGATTAACGATTTGTTGTTGTTGTTGTTGTTGTTGCTGTTGTTGTTGTTGTTGTTGTTGTTGTTGTTGTTGTTGTTGTTGTTGTTGTTGTTGTTGTTGTTGTTGTTGTTGTATTGGTACACATGTCCCGAACATATGTTCACAGTTTTAATTACATAGCATACTTTATTTTTGACAGATAAACAGTTTAGACGTATTTTGTTGTGCTCGGCAATTTTCTATTATTAGAAAAAAACGGTGAGATAATAAGCCTTGTATATACGAATATATACAAGTTTATTACGATGCAATTGAAATCTAATTTCATTAGAATCTAATGAAAATCAGACTGCAATTGCAAAGTTCACGTAGATGAGGCAAAGCTTGTATCACGGGTTGCATCGCAACATCCATAGATACAAACGTCCTCGGCGTGACTTTACTTTCATCTAGTTTTGACAAATGACCAATTAAATGTTCTGTAATTAAACAGTTAAACGTGCTTAAAATTGAAAATATGTACAACCGCAACCATAGACTAGTTTCGGCCTTCCTTGGCCTCGTCAGCATGGTACGGTGGTTATATACACTTCCAATTTAAAGCCGTTAGTCAGTCGTATAAGTATCCAAGAGAGCAAATCTCCATTGGGTGACTTGTAACTGACTTTTAACTGTGTTTTAACTGCTTGGATACTTATACGACTGACTAACGGCTTTAAATTGGAAGTGTATACAACCACCGTACCATGCTGACGAGGCCAAGGAAGACCGAAACTAGTCTATGGTTGCAGTTGTACATATTTTCAATTTTAAGCACGTTTAACTGTTTAATTACAGAACATTTAATTGGTCATTTGTCAAAACTAGATGAAAGTAAAGTCACGCCGAGGACGTTTGTATCTATGGATGTTGCGATGCAACCCGTGATACAAGCTTTGCCTCATCTACGTGAACTTTGCAATTGCAGTCTGATTTTCATTAGATTCTAATGAAATTAGATTTCAATTGCATCGTAATAAACTTGTATATATTCGTATATACAAGGCTTATTATCTCAGCAGAGAGTAATGCTTCAATTAGCATGTAGCGAAAATGATTGCGTAATAAACAGTTAAAAGTCAGTTACAAGTCACCCAATGGAGATTTGCTCTCTTGGATACTTATACGACTGACTAACGGCTTTAAATTGGAAGTGTATACAACCACCGGACCATGCTGACGAGGCCAAGGAAGGCCAAAACTAGTCTATGGTTGCGGTTGTACATATTTTCAATTTTAAGCACGTTTAACTGTTTAATTACAGAACATTTAATTGGTCATTTGTCAAAGAAAAAAATGGAGCAAAGAATTTGCATCAAATTTTGTGTGAAAGTGCTCTAAAATACTTGAAATATTGACAGTGGCGTACGATGAGTCTGCTTTAACTAAAAAAAATGTTTACAAGTGGTACAAACTCTTCCAAGATGGCGGAGAATAATCCGACGACGAACCTAGCTCTGGACGTTCCAGCACATCAACAACAGAAGATATCGTCGAAACTGTGAAGAGAATTGTTTTTGAAAATCGTCGAGTTACCATAAGAGAAGTTGCTGAGGATGTTTGCATATCAGTCGGCTAGTGTCATGCAATTTTTTCGGCTGTTTTGGGGATGAGACGTGTGTCAGCGAAGTTTGTTCCGAAACTTCTGAATTTTGGTCAGAAGAACCGTCGCATGAGCATCGCTCAGGAGCTCTTGAAGGACGTCAGTGATGATCCTGATTTGCTCAAAAGGGTCATAACTGGTGGCGAATCACGGATATATGGTTATGACGTCGAAACCAAAGCCCAATCGTCCCAATGGAAGCACCCAGGAGAACCAAGACCGAAAAAAAGCACGATAATGTCAAAATTTTACTCGCTGTTTTTTTCGTCTACCATGGCGTAGTGTCTCGGGAGTTTTTATCTCAAAGTCGTACGGTCGATAAGGGGAAGTCATGCGCCGTTTGCGAGAAGCAATACGAAAAAAACGTCCGGAATTGTGTAAATAATTCGTAGCTTTTGCATCACGATAATGCACCTACTCATTCATCATTGCTTGTGAGAGGTTTTTTGACCAAAAACAACACAACAATCATGCCTCAGCCACCATATTCTCCGGATTTGGCCCTCTGCGACTTTTTCCTGTATCCAAAACTTAAAAGGTCTCTGAAAGAATGGAGATTTGCGACGATTGATGAAATAAAAACTGCACCGCTAGAGGAGCTTAAGGCTATACCAAAAAGTGCTTATGAGAAGTGCTTTTAAGATTGGAAAAAGCGTTAGCAAAAGTGCATTCTATCTGGGGGGATTACTTTGAAGGGAACAGATGAATAAATAAATATTTTTTCATAAAAATATAAAGCCACCTTACTTTTTGAACACACCTCGTAGTTAAGTTGATTTTGAAAATTCGACTTTTTTATCAGAATCCAGCTTTCTCAAAATTTTGAATTTTTATTTCAAAACTGCGTCGTTTTTTTCCAAAGTTTCAAAATTTGTTTTTTTTTTCTAATTTCGAATTTTTTTGAATCTTGCATTTCGGAAAATTTCGACTCGTTTATCAAAATTTGGTCGATCTTTTGATAAACAATTAAAAATCTTGAAATTTTAAAAATAACTTTTTGGAAATTTTGTAAATTTGGTAAAAATATAAAAGTTCCTAGAAAATTCCCTTTCAAATTTGTAACTGTTTTGAATTCATATTTAAATTCAAAACAGTTACAATTTCCACTTTCTTTTTCAAAATGTCGACGTTTATCTCAATATTAAACATTTTCTGACACCAGGGCGATCCAATTGTCTCTCTAGTTCAAGTAGTCACCAGAAAATGCCTGAAATTTCAAGCTTATCTCAAAATTTCTCCTCTTTTCAAAATTTTGATAAAATCAGACTCCGGGTATTCTAGAGTGTATACTAAATATAGAATTTCCATTTTGTTTTTCAAAATGTCGACGTTTATCTCAATATTAAACATTTTCTAACACCAGGGTGATCCAATTGTCTCTCTTATTCAAGTAGTCACCAGAAAATGCCTGAAATTTCAAGCTTATCTCAAAATTTCTCCTCTTTTCAAAATTTTGATAAAATCAGACTCCGGGGATTCTAGAGTGTATACTAAATATAGAATTTCCATTTTGTTTTTCAAAATGTCGACGTTTATCTCAATATTAAACATTTTCTGACACCAGGGCGATCCAGTTGTCTCTCTAGTTCAAGTAGTCACCAGAAAATGCCTGAAATTTCAAGCTTATCTCAAAATTTCTCCTCTTTTCAAAATTTTGATAAAATCAGACTCCGGGGATTCTAGAGTGTATACTAAATATAGAATTTCTATTTTGTTTTTCAAAATGTCGACGTTTATCTCAATATTAAACATTTTCTGACACCAGGGCGATCCAATTGTCTCTCTAATTCAAGTAGCCACCAGAAAATTCCTGAAATTTCAAGCTTATCTCAAAATTTCTCCTCTTTTCAAAATTTTGATAAAATCAGACTCCGGGGATTCTAGAGTGTATACTAAATATAGAATTTCCATTTTGTTTTTCAAAATGTCGACGTTTATCTCAATATTAAACATTTTCTGACACCAGGGCGATCCAATTGTCTCTCTAATTCAAGTAGTCGCCAGAAAATTTATGAAATTTCAAGCTTATCTCAAAATTTTTCCTCTTTTCAAAATTTTGATTAAATCAGACTCCAGGGATTCTAGAGTGTATACTAAATATAAAATTTCCATTTTGTTTTTCAAAATGTCGACGTTTATCTCAATATTAAACATTTTCTGACGCCAGGGTGATCCAATTGTCTCTCTAGTTCAAGTAGTCACCAAAAAATGCCTGAAATTTCAAGCTTATCTAGAAATTTCTCCTCTTTTCAAAATTTTGATAAAATCAGACTCCGGGGATTCTAGAGTGTATACTAAACATAAAATTTATATTTTGTTTTTCAAAATGTCGACGTTTATCTCAATATCAAACATTTTCTGACACCAGGGCGATCCAATTGTCTCTCTAATTCAAGTAGTCGCCAGAAAATTTCTGAAATTTCAAGCTTATCTCAAAATTTTTCCTCTTTTCAAAATTTTGATAAAATCAGACTCTGGGGATTCTAGAGTGTTTACTAAATTTCAATTTTTTCTCCAAATTTTCTCCTTTTCCTAAATTTTTCAATTTTTTTTAAATTCGTTTTTGTTTTTGAAAGTTCCGAGAAAAAAAATCGACATTTTCAAAAATAAAACCAATTTAAAAAATAATCGAAATTTCGATATTTTTCTGATTTTGTTTAAATTCGTTTTTGTTTTTAAAAATTTCGAAGAAAAATTAGAAATTTCTAAAAATAAAAACAAATTTAATACTAATCGAAATCTCGATATTTTTCTGATTTTGTTTAAATTCGTTTTTGTTTTTAAAATCCCGAGGAAAAATTAGAAATGTCTAAAAAATAAAAACGAATTTAAAAGTAATTTAAACATATTTTTCTAGAAGGGAGTTTTTTTTTCGAAAATTTGGGTTTTATTTTAAAATCCATGTTCTTAAAAATCTGAATATTTTTTCTCGAGATTCTTAAAATTCAGATTTTTCTCTAATTTCGTTTTTTATAATCGACTTTTCTAATATTTTTTTCTTAAAGTTTCGATTTCTGCGCAAATATATTGTTTTAATTTTTAAATGTTTTTTTCCATTTTTTAATTGCTGCCTTTTTTGAAAATTTTGCTTTTTTAAAGATATCGACAGGTTTTGAAAATTCATCTATTTTTCGAAATTTTGGAAATTGGAAATGTTCGAATTATTTTGGAAATTTTATTTTTGTTTGCAATTTTCAATTGTTTGAAAATTGAGTTGTATTTTTTAAGTTTTTGAATTTTTAGGAAAATTTTGATTTTTCTTCTCACATTTTTTTGAAGTTTTCGACTATTTTTCAGTATTTAAACTTTTTTAAAAAGCAGATTACGAATCTTTTCAAAATTACAATTATTTAATAAGTTTGATTATTTTGATAATTTTAACTTTTTATAAAATTTTTGACATTTTTCAAAATTTCGACTGTTTTCAAAATTTTCAGGTCTATTTAAAATATTACCTTTTCTGAAATATGTTGGCTTATTTTTTAAATATTCGAATTAAAAGTTTTAAATTTTTGACATTTTTCAAAGTTTCGACAACTTTCTAAGATAAAGTTTTTTTTGAAAATTTTTTAAATCTCACTGTTTATTCCAATTTTTGATTTTTGTTGGAAAAACTTAAAAGGAGGCATGAATAGATTTTTTATACTTTGGGGGGCACAACATAAAGGTGAACCTCTGTAATCAAATAGTATATTTTTTTAAGTGTACTATCTTTTCACAGTTTTTCTCGATATTTCAACTGCTTTCTCAAAAATTAGTTATTTTTTTTTCGAAATTCCGTAATTTTTCATAACATCGGGTTATTTTGAAGATGGTGAACCTTTAGACAGACATTTATTTATTTAAAACAACAGTTAAAATTATGAAGAATATCGAAATTTTCAGTCAACATTAAAAAAATTGGAAATTTCAGAAAATTTATTAGAAAAATTCAAAACCTCGAGAAAACCAAATTTTGAAAAAATTCTATTCAAATTTTGAAAAAATTCCAATCAAATTTTGAAAAAAATCTAATCAAATTTAGAAAAATTCTAACAAAAAATCCAAATTTTTACAAAGGATGAATATTTTGAAAAAAGACGTAAATTTCGAAAAAGGTAGAATTTTTTAAAAAAGTCAAATCTTTTAAAAATTGTTAAAATTATTTAAAAAGTGGAAGTTATCAAAAAAGTTCAATTTTTCAAATTCGAAATTTTGAAACAAAATCAAAAATTTCGGATTAGACTTAATTCTCAAAAAAATCGAAAGAATCGAAATTTAAAAATCTCTCCCGAAATTTCGTTATATTTTTGGAAATTCCGTAATGTTTCGGGTTTATTTTGAAGATGTTGAACTGGATCTGACTGAGTGAAATTTATTTATTTAAAACAGAGTTAAAATTATGAAAAATATCGAAATTTTCAGTCGACATTAAAAAAAAATTTGAAATTTCAGAAAATTTGCCAGAAAAAATCAAAATCAATTTCAAGGAAAATACAAAATTCTGAAAAATATCGAAATTTTAAGATTCATAATTCTAACAAAAAATCCAAATTTTTACAAAGAGTAAATATTTTTAAAAAGGTCGTAAATTGCGAACAAAAAGATAAAATTTTTCCAAAAGTCAAATTTCTTAAAAATCGGTAATTTATTAAAAAAGAAGAAATTATCAAAAAAAGTCAATTTTTCAAATTCGAAATTTTGTAACAATATCCAAAATTTCGGAATAGACGGAAGTCTCAAAAAAATGGAGAATCGAAAGTAAAAATGGGGAAATCCTGAAAAAGGGTAAAATTGTGAAAGATCGAAGCTTTAAAAACTGGTAACCATCAGTCAATAAAGTCGAAATTTAAAAAAAAAGGTAGACTTTTTCAATAAAGTAAATGTTTTTAAATAAAAAATTGAAGCTGAAATTTTGAAAAAGATTCGATATTTCCATTTCGTGTTTTTATAATTGATTTTTCTAATATTCTTTTCTTAAAATTTGGATTTCTGCACAAATTTTGAATATTTTTCTCCATTTCGAAGTTTTTCTCGAAATTTAAAAAGGCTTCCCGAAATTTCGTTTTTTTTTGGAAATTTCGTAATGTTTCGGGTTACCTTGACCATGTTGAACCTTTAGGATCTGACTGACAGAAATTTATTTATTTAAAACCGGGTTAAAATTATGAAAAATATCGAAATTTTCAGTCAATATTAAAAAAAATTAGAAATTTCAGAAAATTTGCCTGGTAACCATCTTCAATAAAGTCGAAATTTCAAAAAAGTAAATGTTTTTAAATGAAAAATTGAAGCTGAAATTTTAAAAAAGATTCGATATTTCCATTTCGTTTTTTTTATAATCGACTTTTCTAATATTTTTTTTCTTAAAATTTGAGTTTCTGCGCAAATTTTCAATCTTTTTCTGCATTTCGAAGTTTTTCTCGAAATTTAAACAGCTTTCCCGAAATTTCGTTATTTTTTTGGAAATTCTGTAATGTTTTAGATTATTTTGAATATGTTGAAACTTTAGGATCTGACTGACAAAAATTTATTTACTTAAAACAGAGTTAAAATTATGAAAATTATCGAAATTTTCAGTTAACATTAAAAAAAATTAGAAATTTGACAGAAAAAATCAAAATCTTGAGAAAATCAAATTTGGAAAAGGGTTGCAATTTAAAGGAAAATGCAAAATTCTGAAAAATGTCGAAATTTTAAGATTCAAAATTCTAACAAAAAATCGAAATTTTTACAAAGAGTAAATATTTTTAAAAAGGTTAAAAGTTGCGAAAAAGATAGAATTTTTCAAAAGTCAAATTTCTTAAAAATCGTTAATTTATTAGAAAAGAGGAAATTATCAAAAAAAAGTCAATTTTTCAAATTCGAAATTTTGTAACAAAATCATAAATTTTGGAATAGACGGAATTCTCAAAAAAATGGAAAATCGAAAGTAAAAGTAAGAAAGTCCTGAAAAAGGGTAAAATTGTGAAAGATTCGAACTTAAAAAACTGGTAACCATCGTCAATAAAGTCGAAATTTCAAAAAAAAAGGTAGACTTTTTCAATAAAGTAAATGTTTTTAAATAAAAAATTGAAGCTGAAATATTGAAAAAGATTCGATATTTCCATTTCGTGTTTTTATAATTGATTTTTCTAATATTCTTTTCTTAAAATTTGGGTTTCTGCACAAATTTTCAATATTTTTCTTCATTTCGAAGTTTTTCTTGAAATTTAGTAAGCTTTCCCGAAATTTCGTTATTTTTTTTTGTAATTCCGTAATGTTTCAGATTATTTTAAAGATTCTGAACCTTTAGGATCTGACTGACAGAAATTTTTTTATTTAAAAAATAGTTGAAATTATGAAAAATATTGAAATTTTCAGTTAAAACTGAAAAAAATTAGATTTTTCAGAAAATTTACCAGAAACAATCAAAACTTTAAGAAAACCAAATTTTGAAAAAGGGTTGCAATTTCAAGAAAAATACAAAGTTCCGAAAAAAGTCGATATTTTAAGATTCAAAATTCTAACAAAAAATCAAAATTTTTACAAAGAGCGAATATTTTTAAAAAGGTCGTAAATTTTAAAAAGGGTAGAAATTGTCAAAAACGTAAAATTTTTTTAAAATTGTCAAAATTATTAAAAAAGTGGAAGTTATCAAAAAAAGTCAAATTTTAAATTCGAAATTTTGATAGCAAAATCAAACATTTCGAAATAGACGGAATTCTCAAAAAAAAACGAGAGTCGAAAGAAAAAAAAAGCCTCCTGAAAAAGGTTAAAATTTTTAAAGATTCGAACTTCAAAAACTGGCAACCATCTTCAATAAAGTCGAAATTTCAAAAAAAAGGTAAACAGTTTTAAGTAAAGTTTTAAAGTAAAATTAAACTAAATGTTTTTAAATAAAAAATTAAAGCTGAAGTTTTAAAAAAGATTCGATATTTCCATTTCGTTTTTTTATAATCCACTTTTGTAATACTTTTTTCTTAAAATTTGGGTTTCTGCACAAATTTTCAGTATTTTTCTCCATTTCGAAGTTTTTCTCGAAATTTAAAAAGCTTTCTCGAAATTTCGATATTTTTTTTAGAAATTCCGTAACGTTTCAGGTTATTTTGAAGATGTTGAATTCTTTAGGACCTGACTGACATATTTTTTTATTAAAAAAAAAAGAGTTAAAATTATGAAACATATCGAAATGTTCAGTCAACATTGGAAAAAAATTGGAAATTTCAGAGAATTTACCAGAAACAATCAAAACTTCGAGAAAACCAATTTTGAAAAAGGGTTGCAATTTCAAGAAAAAGACGAAATTTTGGGAAAAGTCGTATCTCCCTGAAGATGATAGCTTGGCTGTCGAAACGCGTTAAAGCAACCTCTGTTGTGTTTTTAACCTTTCTGCTTTCAAGGGACGAGATTTATATTTCAATTTTTAAAGATAACCAAGGACCAGTCCGTTCCACCAAAAATATATTAGTCGTTAATAAAATTGTGGTTTCCTTTTCGAGTAAGCCTTTCCAGATTATTACTGCTCAGAAGCAGAGGCTAGCTGCTGTCTATGTAACAGTGATTTTAGGCCAAAATGTCCACAATTCCGTGAATGTTGCTATCTATACACGGTCGTAAGTTATAAAAAATTTCAATATTAAATTTACGAAGTTATAATGGAGCTTCACATAAAACATTGCTGGGCTGAAATATGTCTTGAATTTCTCGAGCATTTCGCAGGCCCACGAAAAATTATTTAAAGGATGAACAAGTAGGAAAAATCACGGTCGTTTCCTTTTGCCAAAGTATGAGGAGAAATGAAGTTATGAAAATTGAATTTGCTCGTTTAGTTTTAACAATGTACATTTCCCATGTGGGTACACATTTTTCTCGAAACACTTTGCTAACGCAACTTTAATTAGTTATTTTTTCCGTTAGCTTTCATCGCTTTTACGAATGAATAATTTCTTTCATAAACGTCTTCATTAGTGTAATTGCATTTTAAATTCGTTTTAGTGAATAGCATTTAAACTAAGTTTCTCCGCAACTTCTGGAGTTTCAGTTTGTGTTTAGTTTCTAGACAGTGTTGTTTAAAGACGAAAGCTCATTTTCAACTGAAGCGCAAACAAACAAAATAAAACCACCAACGATTTACTTTCACAATTATGCTTCACTTCGTAAGGCTATTATGTTATTTTTTATTTCGACACCTATCTATAGGTTGTCTCAGTCATAATGGCATTAATTTTAAGAGAAGATAAAAAATTTCCTAAAATGCGAATATGCGAAGTCCTTTTGGCATTAAAATTGATCGATAGCAATAACGAACTGCAGGAAAAATTTCATGTGAAATCACAAACACTGCTAAATATTTTGAAAAAAAAAAATGAGGGCAAGTGTTGTTAACTAGCGAGTCAATCCTACATGATTTTAAACCATTCTTTTTCCAAGTGTCAATTTTGCATTTAGACTGAATTTTTTCGCGGGCGATTTGAAGGACCCGCGTTAAACCAGCGGGAAATGGTGTAAGTGTAAAGGCTCCTAATGTTTATTTAGCGAACCAGGAATGCCCTGTTAGGGAGAGTCCTTTTAAAAGTTCAAATATTATCTTTTTAGATTTTTATATTTGTTAAATTTTCCGAATACATATTTTAAAATTAATGACGTAACGATTGCGATAACCTATATTTTGTTTTTGGAAAGTCCCCTTAATTTTAACATTTCTTGCAGAGATTTGGAACACAACTACATTCAAAGAATATCAACGAAACAAGTTAGCAGAGTTCGAGCAGAGGCATTGTGAGTATGTTTTTATTTATTTATATGCTCTACTGTTTTACGTAAACATTTTGGAAAAGAAAATGTCACACAATTTGATGAAAAAAATAAACATAAATTTCCACGATTCATAAAATATCTTGGACGAGCCTAGGCAAGATTTTCTTTAAGGAGGGGGGCACAACAATCATTCTAAAAAACTCGTAAGTAAAAAAGAAAACCTTCTGGCTTAGTAATGTATATTTTTACTTAAAAACTACAGAATTGGGGACATCGCATTTTCAAATTAAAGTCAAAATTTTGAAAAAAGCCCAATATTGAAAAAAAAACTTTTGGAGAACTTTAAGAAATGTCGAAATTTCGAAAAAGTGGAAATGTAAAAGAGACGAAATTTCCAAAAAGAAATTTTTGTAAAAAAGAGTTGTAATTTCCAGAACAATTTGAATTCAGGTAAAAAAATGCAACTTTTAAAATTAAGGATTTCAGAATTTTTATTTTATTTCAATTTTGTCATTTTTTTGAAATTCTTCAAGAAATCTTTTTTTCAGAATTGGAAAAATATTCTTCTTAGATTGTTTAGATTTCTATTAAAATTTCGATCCAACGTAAAAAGAATTAAACGAATTTTGTGAAAAAGTCTAAATCTTTGGAAAAAATTGAATGGAAATGTCCAGAAACAGATAGAATTGAATTTTGAGTTAAAATCAAAATTTGGAGAATAACATGAATGTTGGACAAGCTAAAATTATCGGGAATATTTTTTTTTATCAGAAAAAACAAAGACTTCGACAAAAATTTAGAAATTTTGAAAATTACGTTACAAATTACAAAAAATATTGAACTTTCTAGGAAACATTTCAAATTTCCAAACGAAGGTCCAATTTTAAAAAGTTGAAATTTTCAATAAATCATATTGAAAATAGAAACCTAACCTTTCTCAAAAACTCTAGAAATGTGCAAAATTAAAAAAAAATCAAAATTTTCAAAGATCTAATTTTGTGAAAATGCGCAATTTTCAAAAAAAGTCCAATTCTGAGAAAGAAAAATCGCAAGAGTCAAAAACATTGTTCTCAAAATTTAAAATTCAATAAAGATGTTGGATTTACAAAAAATCTTTTTCTCGAAATCCCCAAAAATATATTTCGCAACAGCAGAAAAGTGACCATTTTCAGAAGCATAAAACCATTTGATCTAAAAGTCGTAATTTGTTGAAAAAGACAAATATTCAAGAAAATAACAACATTTTAAAATAAATAAACCATTTTTGGAAAAGTCCAAAAAGTAGGATTTGGAAAACAAAATCGAAATTTCGAAAAGGACAAATTTAAAGGAACAGGCGAATTTTAGGTAAAAGACTAATTTAGGAAAATTCGAAACTTTGAATAAAAAGACGAATTTACCAAAAAAATTTATTAAAATATTAAATATCGGATATTGAGATAAAAATTAAGATTTCCTGAAAAAGGCAAATTTTAGGAAATCAGTCGGAATTTCTAAAAAGATCAGAATCTAAAAGATCGCAATTTTTAGTAAATACTCAGAAAAATATCGGAATTCGGAAAAAAAATTCGAGAAAACTTTGAAATAAACAAAAATTGTCCAAAGTCAAATTAAAAAAAAAAGTCAAAAAAAAATAGTCAAATCCCCGAGAAAAAGACTACATTGTAAGAGAAATTTTGCAAAAGTAGATCTAGATTTTGAGAAAAGGTATTTAATATTAGTGAAACTTCGAAATTCAGAAAAAGAGTAAATTTTAAGAGAAAAATCGAATATTTATTTTCTCTGGACTCCCTGGACGAGTCAGAGGAAGTCAGGCATCCTACCTTGCCTCAACAGGTGTCAAAAAATATCAAATATTGTGATAACACATCGAAATTTTGACAAACAAGTTGAAACTATCAGAAATTTGAATTAAAAAAGGATTGAAATTTACAAAGAAAATGTTGTTCTTTCACAGAAATTTTAAATTTCTAAAAATTATACCTTTCTGTCAAAAGATCGACCAAATTTTGAAAAAGCGAGTCTACAGCTACATATTGGGTTGAATCGTTGCCTGCTGTCGCGTTAGATCAGGGATGAGCAAGACGCGACCCACAAAATTTAAAATTTAGTAAAGATGTTGAATTTACAAGAAATCTTTTTCTCGAAATCCCCAAAAAAATTTTTCACAACAACAGAAAAGTGAACATTATCAGAACCATAAAACCATTTGTTCTAAAAGTCGTAGTTTATTAAAAAAGACAAATGACAAAATTTTAAAATAAATAAACCATTTTTGAAAAAGTCCAAAAAATAGGATTTTGAAAACAAAATGGGAATTTCGAAAAAGACAAATTTTGAGGAACAGGCGAATTTTAAGTAAAAGACTATTCTAGAAAAATTCGAAATTTTGAAAAAAAGACGAATTTATCAAAAAAAAAGAAAAAAATTATTGAAATATTAAAGATTTCCTGAAAAAGGCATATTTTAGGAAACCAGTCAGAATTTCTGAAAAAATCAGAATCTAAAAGATCGAAATTCTTAGTAAATGTTCAGAAAACTATCGGAATTTGAAAAAAAGTTCGAGAAAACTTTAAAATGGATAAAAAATTGTTCAAAGAAAGTCAAATTAAAAAAAGTCAAAAAAAATAGTCAAAACCTCGAGAAAAAGACGATAAGGTGAGAGAAATTTTGCAAAAAAGATCTAAATTTTGAGAAAAAGCATTTAATCTTGGTAAAACTTTGAATTTCAGAAAAAGATTAAATTTTAAGAGAAAAATCGAATATTTATTTTCACTGGACTCTCTGGACTAGTCAGAGGAAGACAGGCATCCTATCTTGCCTCAACAGGCGTCAAAAAATGTCAAATATTGTGATAACACATCGAAATTTTGACAAACAAGTTGAAACTACCAGAAATTTGGATTAAAAAAGGGTTGAAATTTACAAAGAAATTTTTGTCCTTTCACAAAAATTTTAAATTTCTAAAAAATATACCTTTTTGTCAAAAGATCGACCAGATTTCGAAGAAAAGGCAAATTTTAATAAACAAGCTGAAATTTTCAGAATCAGAAAAAGGCGAAATTTTCAGGAAAAGTCGAATTTCGAGCAATGACGAAATTTCAGAGAAAAAAACGAGGAACTTTTAAATTCAAAATTTTGACAGTCATGTTTGATAAAATAAGATAAATTTTATAAATTAATGCAAAATTTTAAAAGAAAAAATCAAATTTTGCAAAAAAAAATATACAAAATTTGAGAAAAAGTTAGAAATTTTGAAAAAATGTTTCAAGGAAATGATAAATTCTGAAGAATTGGAAAGTCCACCAATTGAATATATACAAATTTCTCAGTTTACTGCATGAACCAGGGGCTGCAAACGCCCCAGCATTCATATTTTTCTCACATGCGGCCCACGGAAAATGTTTAGCCTTGTTGCTCATCCCTGGAATAGTGTGAGTAGCTGATGAGATGTGAAGTACTTTTTACTCTAAAAAAAGCCTAGCTTGTGAAAGGCGGACTTGGTAATGGCGCGCGCACATGATCATCCCAAGAGAAGTTAGTGCTCGCTTTCACACCTAGGATAGACAGATTAAATCCTATCGGGAGGATTTTACCGTCCATTAGTATGTTTGTTGCATTATCCCTTGATGTTTTCTTAGAGAAAATCGCGGCTTGAATTTTTGAAGCATTTAAGTCGACCAGATTTTTGTTACCCCATTCCAGAATAATTTCGAGATCGCTATTAATCATCTGTATCTGCTTGTCTCTTGATCGATCTGAAGCAGTGACGGATAATGATTTGTCGAAGAAAAAAGATGACACCAGGCTACTATTATCTGCGTAGCTGTATACAGGATTGGAAGTTAAAGCTAGAAGATCGTTTATGTGTAACAGAAACAGAGTAGGAGACAGGACAGAGCCCTGAGGCACCCCTGCATTAATCGCAAATGTCGCGGATAAGACTATCATCTGCGTTGCTGTATATAGGATGGGAAGTTGAAGCTAAGAAATGGTTTATGTGTAACAGAAACAGAGTAGGAGACAGGACAGAGCCCTGAGGTACCCCTGCATTAATCGCAAATGTCTCGGATAAGTCTATCATTTGCGCAGTTGTATATAGGATTAGAAGTTGAAGCTAAGAGATCGTTTATGTGTAACTGAAACAAAGTAGGAAACAGGACAGAGTCCTGAGGGCACCCCTGCATTAATCGCAAACGTCTCGAATGAGATGCCATCGACGACGACCTGAATAAATCTGTCAGCGAGAAAATTGGATATCAAATGACAAGTCCAGGAGGAATAATAATAATAAATTTGAAATTCTTTTTTTCAAAATTTGTTTTGTGCCCAGTTTGTGCGTCTTCAATTGAATTTTTATCGAAAATAAAATAAGTTTGATAAATATTAGAAGTTTAAGAAGATTAAGATATTTCCAGAATCATTATTAAATAGTCAATTTTTAAATACATTATCCGACAATTCGATACTTATAATCGGATTTTGAATTATAAATTACGTTTAGTTTCTATCCCAAAATATGATTTTGTTAAGGAGCTGATTCCATAAACCAGTGATTCTATTAAGCGGCATCTACTGTAGTTTAACAGCCAAACAAATAGTTTTTGGTTATTCTTGCTACTATTATTAAAATTAGTTGATAAAAGACTTTTTAAAGGCAACATAAAACGTTTTATGCTTCACACGTTGATCGTAGAAATTAATTTCTTTGCTAATTTGTCACTACTCATTGTCAGTCTACTTAATATCCAATAATTAATATCCAGCCTAAGTTATATGAACTGCGACATGCGATGTCACAAATCACAAGATCCGACGTTTAGTTTTCCTGGGACGAGCGCTGTAGCAAACCAAGAATCTAAATTTAACAAGTTGGATCAAATAATAAATTCATGCAATTAAATCTGTTTAGTCGAAATGAGCAAAATCCACCCTTCCTTCCTTATTCATTATTCAAAAAGCTTACGAATCCAACTTCAAAGGTGATACATATACATATGTTTCTCGTGAACGCTTCCATGCAAAGGGAATCTAAAAATGTTTGTTTTTGGTTTTTAGGTTGCTCAATTACAATGCTCTGGAAGTTGTGGAAGAGGAAGCCTTTTGTGGATCGCAAATTGCTAATTTGTAAGTGGTTTAATTGGTTTTATCATTCTAAACAAGCTATTCGCTGTTGATTCCGAATTTTTTTTAATAAAGCGTAGGAGTGCGCTTTCAAATTAAATTCAAACACACACATCTTTGTGAAAGAAGTTTAATTTTCTGTTCCATCTCTTCATTGAAAGCAGAAATTGGCTTCAATGGAAATATAAATAACTAACTCATTGTAAATAATCTAAAAATTGTATGTTTTTTTTTTCAGTTGATGAAATTGTAGCTTCTCGTAAATCATAAATCATAACAGAAATAGAAATTTGAAAAGCTGAAATAAAAAGAGAATTTTTCATCAGATGTTAATGTTCAAAGCTTACGTAACCGACTCATCAGTGAAGATAAGGATGCTTGGCTATCTCTGTGAGTGTTGGGGTGGATCTGATCTGGAAGCAATTCCAAGGCTAACCATATTTTTAAATCTCAAATCTCGATATCCTAAAAAATATGACCCATATTTTTGACACTGTCGTATGCAAATAGAATGCAACCTAGACTACCAATTCATGTAGCCCTCCAGGCGTGTATAGTGAATCATAGGTAGCTGAGCTACCATTAGTTGAAACACTGTCACCTAGCGAAGAGGTTGCTCTCTAGGAAAAGGTTCCCGGAAGACAAGGATTCTAATGCACAGACCAATAGGTTTGAACATTTATTAGATTCGAAGTTTGGAAACCAAATATCGGTTTCGATCTTGTTAGGTCTCGTCAGTTTGGTATATCCAATTCGAACGCTAACAAATGTTCCGACAAGTAAGTACTAAAGAATCAACTGATGTCAAGCGTGTGACTCTTAGTACTATTGTCACCTATTGGTCCATAGAGGAACTATGGCCGTCGCCAACAATGTCGTATGCAAGTAAAATACAACCAAACTGCGAATCTAATAAATGTTCAAACCTATTGGTCTGTGCATTAGAATTCTTGTCTTCTGAGAAGTTTTTCCTAGGGAGCAACCGCTTCGCCAGGTGGCAGTGTTTCAACTGTTGGTAGTTCAGCTACCTATGATTCACTATAAACGCTTGGAAGGCTGCATGAATTTGCGCTCTAGGTTGCATTCTACTTGCATACGAAATTGTTAGCGATGGCCATAGTTTCTCTATAGACCAATAGGTCTATAGTCACACTCTTGGCGTCCGTGAATTCTTTAGTACTTACTTGTCGGAACATTTGTTAGCATTCGAGTTGAATATACGAAACTGACGAGATCTAACAAGATCGAAACCTGTATTTGGTTTCCAAACTTCGAATCTAATAAATGTTCAAACCTATTGGTCTGTGCATTAGGATAACAAACACTGTTTAGAAGAGATATTTGATGGGGCAGTATCCAGATGAGTGCGAAGGATACAGAAATTTTGGTGGTCCTTGGTTATCTTCAAAAATTTAAATACAAATCTTATTCCCCGAGAGTAACCCTCTGAAGATGATGGCTTGGGTATCGAAACGCATTAAAGCAACCTTTGTTGAGTTTTTTAATCTTTCTTGGCTTCAGGGGACAAGATTTGTATTTCAATTTTTGATACAGAAATTAGTAAGCACTTGGTTTCATATTTATCGTTTTCTGTATCCTTGACAGGCGACAGGCAATGTAATATGATTAGGGAATTCGATCCCGATTCTTATTTCCAATCCCGCGATTTCGAGTTTACATTTACTCAATCCCGGGATCTCGGGATTATTTCGGTATTGAAGGTTAGAAATAATAAATAATCAGCTTTCAACCAAAAACTCAAAACGGTCAACGTAATTAAAATTTAGGCAAAAATAGCGTATTTACGGTAAAAATGCAGATATAATTAATCAGATTTAAAAAGTAGACTAACCAGGCTTAAAATTACTGAATCGTTATGTTGAAGTTATTCTTTTTCAAGAATTAATAAGAGCGCTTTAAACTTAGGGGACATCCTTTCATTCATGATTTTTGAGGGCCACCTCGTCCATGCAGCAGGTGGTCAAATTTTTATGACCCTCTTCACTCCGACGTCATATATTTTACAATTAATTTTTTAATTTAAAAATTATCTTATCTGCCTGAGTTTGGTTTTCGTATATTATATATTTAAATTTGCTTTTTTATCTTATTTGTTTAATATTTCACCAACCTTAACTTGACAAAAAAAATTTATCATAATAAATTCAGGATTTTCATTTCCTTCTCGAAATTTTGATTTTAAAGTCCAAATTTTATAAAAATACTTTGTAAATTTTGATTCAAAATTTTAAGTTGCGGATTTCACCTCAAAATATTTTGAATGTGTTTCTTGAACTTTTGACTTTTATCTGAACATTTCGATTTAATTCTCAATATTTCGTTTTAAAGTCGAAATTTCAAAAAAATTGAAATTCCTATTTTAGGTTTGCATCAAATTAGAAGATTAAAATTGGTGAAAAAAACCTGAAATTTTTTAAAAAGTAGTCAATTTTTTTTGAAATTTTTTAATGTTCTTCTCAGATCTTTCGCTCCAATCTCTAAAATTAAAACCCAAACATTTCCAGATTTTGCAAAAAATGTAAATTTGTAAAATAGTGCAAGAAGCAGAATCGGAATTTTTTTTGAAAGTATCGAAACTCTTTTCCAATTTTCAGCTTTGAAAAAGAATCTGAATAAAAAAAACATCGTAAACTTGGAAATTAGAAATTTTCAAAAAAGTGGAATTTTTTTGAAAGGCTAAATATTCAAGAAAAACCAAAATTATAAAAAATTTTGAAGGCTTTTAAAAATGCTCTAAATTTTGAAAAGTTAAATTTTTTACAAATTAAAATATTCGAAAAAAAAACAAAATTTGGCAAATGCGAAATTTAAAAACCAAAATTATCAAAAAAAAAACAAGCACAATGTGAAAAAGGGTAGAAATTTTGAAAAAATCAAGATTTACCAAAAAAATGTTAAAAAATTGAAGATAAGGCGTCAGAATTTTTAAATATGTCAAAATTTTCGTAGAAGGTTAAAATTTCCAGAAAAAAGCTGACATTTTAAAAACATGGGTATTTTGAAAAGAAAATTCAAACATTGAAGAAATCGACAATTTTAAAAAGTCCAAAATTGGAAAAAGTGGCGAATTTTTCGAAAAAATTCGTAATTTTTAAAGAAGTTGCAATTTTGAATTTAAACTTTCAGTTTTCATATTACCGTTGACTTAAAAAAAATAATAAAACTTTTGAACTTGAACTGAAAAGTTTCAGAAGGAGAAATTTCGATAAACTTGAAATTTATTGAAACAATTCTCGAACTTTGTGGTTCAAAAATTTTATTTAAAAAATACAGTTTTTTTAAACACAAATTTTCACAAAAATAGAAAGTTTATTAGGATGATTCAAGTTTTAAAATAACATTCCCAAAAAATGTCTACACTTCAAATTTCATCTCGAAGCGAAAGATATTCCGATTTTGGACCAAACAAAATTTTTGAAAAAGTCTAAATTTTAGAAAATAAGACGAACTTTTTTAAAAAAAGTTGAAATTTAAAAAAACTAAAAGTCAAATCTATATTTTCAAATAAAAGGTTAAAATTTTGAAAACAATGAGAACTTTCAAAAAAAAGTTTAAATTTTCGAAAATGTCGTAATTTTGATTAATGTAAAAATTTTTATGGAAAATTAAAATTCCCAAGATTTTTAAGAAGTAATCGAAATTCTAAAAAAAAATGTCAACACTTTGAAGAAATTAACATTTTAAAAATGTGAACATTTAAAGACATTTTTTTAAAAATTTGTAATTTTCAAAAACTTTAAAATCTTGGAAATTAGTGGAATAAAATTTCAAAAATGTTCAAGATTTTGAAAAAAAATCGAGATTTTAAAAAATTGAAAACTGTTTGGTCAAATTTTCAAAGTAAAACGAATTGTTTAAAAGTCTTGATACCAAAGAAAATTACTAGAAAAGTTCAAAAAAATGGTTCAAATTTTGAAGTTAAAATTTTCGAAAAAATCAAAATATTGAATAGCTGAAATTTTGAAAAAATAGAACTTTTTTTTGAAAATCGAAAATTTTAATTGAAAAGTTAAGAAACATGGAAATTTTGAAACAGTTTTGAAATTTCCAAATGTAGTCAACACTTCAAATGAAATTGTCGACGTTTTCAAAAATTTTCTAAAATGAAATTTAAAAAAAATTCAAATGGTCGAAAATAAAAATTTTAATATTAAAAAAATTTTCCGATTAAAAAAAAACATTGAAATTCTCCAAAAAAAATGGAATTTTGAAGAAACTCCAACTTTTCAAGAAAATGTAGCGAAAAAACTCAAAATTTTGAAAACTAATAGCTGGAAACTAACAGTTTTAAGACTAACCAAAATTTTTTATAATTTAAAAAGTATAGAAATTTTCAAAATAAAATGGTTTAAATTTTGAAGTTAAAAGTTTCGAAAAATTCAAAATTTTGAAGAGCTGAACTTTTGAAAAAATAGAACATTTTTTTTGAAAATCTAAAATTTTATTTGAAAAGTTAAGAAAAATGGAAATTTTGAAACAGTTTTGAAATATCCAAAAAGAGTCAACACTTCAAATGAAATTGTCGACATTTTCAAAACTTTTCTAAAATGAAATTAAAAAAAAATTCAAATAGTCGAAAATAAAAATTTTGATATTAAAAATATTTCCCGATTAAAAAAATATTGAAATTCTCAAAAAAAAAAATAGAATTTTGAAGAAACTCCAAATTTTCAAGAAAATGTAGTGAAAAAACTCAAAATTTTGAAAACTAATAGCTGGAAACTAACAGTTTTAGGACTAACCAAAATTTTTTATAATTTAAAAAGTATAGAAATTTTTAAAATATTTTAAATCTAGAAAAAAAGTAGAATTTTGCAATAGTTTAAAACCTGTAAAAAGTACAAATTTTGGAAAAAGTCTAGCTTACCAAAAACTTGACTTTTTCGAATAAGATGAGCATTTTCAAACAGCAAAAGTTTTGAAAATATAACAAAATCTTTAAAAAATTCAATATTTTAAAAAAGGCCTAAATTTTCGAAAAATTAAAATTTTCAAAAAAAAAGTAAAATCTTAAAAATACTTTGTCGAAAATTTTTTCAAATAAATCAACATTTTTGGAAAAGTCTCGACCTTTTTCTTGAAATTTAAACTCTTTGTGAATATCGATTCTCTAATGTATTTACTTTTTTCTAAATTTTTAGAAAAGGATCGAAATTTTGAAAAAAGTAAATTTTTTCGAAAGAGTTTGTATTCACAAAAAGATAAAATTTCGAGAAAAAGATTAAAGCAGGAAAATGAAGAAATGTTCAAACAAAAGGTCGAAATTGTTAGAAAATGTCAAAAAGTTGAATTTGTAAAAAAAATATCGAAACTGAAATCTAAATTTTCAAAAAGTCTACATTTTCAAGAAAGACGACATTTAAGAAAATATTCGAAACTAAAAGTTCAAATATCGAAAAAAAAATATCGAAACTGTAATCTAAATTTTCAAAAAGTCTACATTTTCAAGAAAGACGACATTTTTGAAAAAATATCGACCTTTTTCTTGAAATTTAAACTCTTTGTGAATATCGATTCTCTAATATATTTACTTTTTTCAAAATTTTTAGAAAAGTATCGAAATTTTGAAAAAAGTAAATTTTTTCGAAAGAGTTTGTATTCACAAAAAGTTTAAATTTCGAGAAAAATATTAAAGCAGGAAAATGAAGAAATTTTCAAAAAAAAATGTCGAAATTGTTAGAAAATGTCAAATTTTTTAGTTGAATTTTTCAAAAAAAAATATCGAAACTGAAATCTAAATTTTCAAAAAGTCTACATTTTCAAGAAAGACGACATTTTAGAAAATATTCTAAACTAAAAGTTCAAATATCGAAAAAAAAATATCGAAACTGAAATCTAAATTTTCAAAAAGTCTACATTTTCAAGAAAGACGACATTTTTGAAAAAATATCGACCTTTTCTTGAAATTTAAAACTCTTTGTGAATATCGATTCTCTAATATATTTACTTTTTTCAAACTTTCAGAAAAGTATCGAAATTTTGAAAAAAGTAAATTTTTTCGAAAGAGTTTGTATTTCAAAAAAAGAAAAACAAATTTTAAAATTACATTTAAAACATTAAAAATATTACTAAAATTAAATTCAAAAAAAATCAAAAAACTTTCAAAAATTTTTCAAAAACACATTTTTGAAATTCGACCTTTTCTTGAAATTTAACTCTTTGGAATATCGATTCTCTAATTATTTCTTTTTTCAATTTAGAAAAGATCGAATTTTGAAAAAAGTAAATTTTTCGAAGAGTTTTATTCACAAAAATAAATTTCGAGAAAAATTAAAGCAGGAAAATGAAGAATTTCAAAAAAAAGTCGAAATTGTTAGAAAATGTCAAAATTGAATTTTTAAAAAAATACGAAACTGAAATCTAAATTTTCAAAAAGTCTACATTTTCAAGAAGACGACATTTAAACGAAAAGAAAATATTCGATTTTACCAAAAAAAATTTTTTGAAAAATCTAAATTTTTAAAAAAAGCGATTTTTTTTAAAAAAATTGAATTTAAAAAAAAATCAACTTTAAATTTTTTCAAAAAAAAAAAATTTTGAAACGAAACTTTTAAAAATTGAATTTTGAAAATGTCAATTTTAAATTAATTAAAAAAATTTTTTTTGGAAAATTAAAAAATTTTTAAAGATTTTTAAAAAAAAGTAATCAAATTTTAAAAAAAAATTTTGAAGAAATTAATTTTAAAAAAAATTTTTATTTGAAAAATTTTTTTTTAAAATTTTTAATTTTCAAAAACTAAAAACTTGGAAATTAGTGGAAAAAAATTTTTTAAAAAAGGTAGATTTTGAAAAAAAAATTTAGATTTTAAAAAAAAAGAAAAATGGGTTTTTAAATTTTCAAAAAAAATGAATTGTTTTAAAAGTCTTTTAAAAAAATTTTAAAATTCAAAAAAATGGTTTAAATTTTGAGTTTAAAATTTTTTGAAAAATCAAAAATTTTTTAGCTGAAATTTTGAAAAAAAAGAACATTTTTTTGAAAAACGAAAATTTTAATTGAAAAGTTAAGAAACATGGAAATTTTGAAACAGTTTTGAAAATTTTCCCAAAGGGGGCAAAACTTCAAATGAATTGTCGACTTTTCAAAATTTTCAAAATGAAAATTAAAAAAAAAAATTTAAAAGTCGAAATAAAAAATTTTTAAATTTTAAAAAATTTTTCCGATTAAAAAAAAAAAATTGAAATTCTCCAAAAAAAAATGGAATTTTGAAGAAAACCCCAAAATTTTTAAGAAAATTAGTGAAAAAACTCAAAAATTTTAAAACTAATAGCTGGAACTAAAGTTTTAAGACTAACCAAAATTTTTTTAAATTTTAAAAAAAATGAATTTTTAAAATAAAAAGGTTTAAAATTTTTAAGTTAAAATTTCGAAAAATTCAAAATTTTGAATACTGAAATTTTGAAAAAATAGAACATTTTTTTTGAAAATCTAAAATTTTATTTGAAAATTTTAAAAAAATGGAATTTTGAAACAGTTTTGAAAAAATTTTCCCAAAAGAGAACACTTTAAATAAAATTTCGAATTTTCAAAATTTCAAATATTAAAAAAAAATTCAAATATCGAAAATAAAATTCTTGATATTAAAATTTCCGAAAAAAATATTGAATTTCAAAAAAAAATAGAATTTGAAGAAACTCCATATTTCAGAAAATTAGTGAAAAAACTCAATTTTGAAAACTAATCTGGAACTAACAGTTTAGGACTAAAAAATTTTTTATAATAAAAAGTATAAATTTTTTTAAAATTTGTAAATCAAAAATAAATTTCGAAAAATTAAAAACTAAAAAAAGAAATTTTGAAAAAGTCTCGCTTGAAAAATGATCTTTTCGAATAGTTGAAATTTTCAAAAAAATATCGAAAAGAAACTAAATTTTCAAAAATTCAATATTTAAAAAAGGAGAAATTTTAGAAATATTTTAAAATTTCAAATAAAAAAAGTAAATATCTTAAAAATTCTTTTTCAAAAATTTTTCAAGAAAGAAACATTTTTGAAAAAATTCGACCTTTTTCTTGAATATTTAAACTCTTTGTGAATATCGAATTCTACTATTATTTACTTTTTTCATAAACTTTTTCCGAAACAGTATCGAAAATTTTGAAAAAAGTAAATTTTTTCGAAAGAGTTTGTATTCACAAAAAGTATAAAATTTCGAGAAAAAAGATTAAAGCAGGAAAATGAAGAAATTTTCAAAAAAAATGTCGAAATTGTTAGAAAATGTCAATTTTTTAAAGTTGAATTTTTCAAAAAAAAATATCGAACTGAAATCTAAATTTTCAAAAAGTCTACATTTTTCAAGAAAGACGTACATTTTAGAAAATATTCTAAACTAAAAGTTCAAATATCGAAAAAAAATATCGAAACTGAAATCTAAATTTCAAAAAGTCTACATTTTCCAAGAAAGACGACATTTTTGAAAAAATATCGACCTTTTTCTTGAAATTTAAACTCTTTGTGAATATCGATTCTCTAATATATTTACTTTTTTCAAAATTTTTAGAAAAGTATCGAAATTTTGAAAAAAGTAAATTTTTTCGAAAGAGTTTGTATTCACAAAAAGTTTAAATTTCGAGAAAAATATTAAAGCAGGAAAATGAAGAAATTTTCAAAAAAAAATGTCGAAATTGTTAGAAAATGTCAAATTTTTTAGTTGAATTTTTCAAAAAAAAATATCGAAACTGAAATCTAAATTTTCAAAAAGTCTACATTTTCAAGAAAGACGACATTTTAGAAAATATTCTAAACTAAAAGTTCAAATATCGAAAAAAAAATATCGAAACTGAAATCTAAATTTTCAAAAAGTCTACATTTTCAAGAAAGACGACATTTTTGAAAAAATATCGACCTTTTTCTTGAAATTTAAACTCTTTGTGAATATCGATTCTCTAATATATTTACTTTTTTCAAAACTTTCAGAAAAGTATCGAAATTTTGAAAAAAGTAAATTTTTTCGAAAGAGTTTGTATTCACAAAAAGTATAAATTTCGAGAAAAATATTAAAGCAGGAAAATGAAGAAATTTTCAAAAAAAAAATGTCGAAATTGTTAGAAAATGTCAAATTTTTTAAAATTGAATTTTTCAAAAAAAAATATCGAAACTGAAATCTAAATTTTCAAAAAGTCTACATTTTCAAGAAAGACGTCATTTTAGAAAATATTCTAAACTAAAAGTTCAAATATCGAAAAAAAATATCGAAACCGAAATCTAAATTTACAAAAAGTCTACATTTTCAAGAAAGACGACATTTTTGAAAAAATATCGACCTTTTTCTTGAAATTTAAACTCTTTGTGAATATCGATTCTCTAATATATTTACTTTTTTCAAAATTTTTAGAAAAGTATCGAAATTTTGAAAAAAGTAAATTTTTTCGAAAGAGTTTGAATTCACAAAAAGTATAAATTTCGAGAAAAATATTAAAGCAGGAAAATGAAGAAATTTTCAAAAAAAAAATGTCAAAATTGTTAGAAAATGTCAAATTTTTTTAAGTTGAATTTTTCAAAAAAAATATCGAAACTGAAATCTAAAGTTTCAAAAAGTCTACATTTTCAAGAAAGACGACATTTTAGAAAATATTCGAAACTAAAAGTTCAAATATCGAAAAAAAATATCGAAACTGAAATCTAAATTTTCAAAAAGTTTACATTTTCAAGAAAGACGACATTTTAGAAAATATTCGAAACTCTTAAAATGGCGAAATTCTTCAAAAGAAAAGTCGTAACTTTGTGACGCCACGAAGCATATGACTCGCCTCCCCCTTGACACACAATGTCACATTCTACTCCCCCTTAATCTGAGAAATAACAATGCGTCCGGTGTCTCATTATCAAATCTTTTTTTAAAAATGCAAGATTTTTACTTGAAACAACCATATCAATCCTAAAGCAGTGCCACATGTTTGGAATAAAACTTCTTCCATTTTATATTAAAATGATAGACAAGTATCATTGAAAACATTGACATTGAGCGTTTTGATAGATGCAGACTATTTCACATTCTTAAAATGATATCAATCTCGAAATTCCCGAGATCAAAAAAACTTAATCCCGAAAATTTCGGAATTAAAAAGCGGTCGGGATCCCGGGATCCCGAAATTCAGAATCAGGATCAAATCCTCTAAATATGACATGCTTTCCTGTGCAACATTTTCACCTACACAAAACCGAGTAAACATGTGATTGATCCAAATTCCTCAAACTGTTAGTTTATCCGCAACGTAAAAACGATATTCGACGCAATAAAAATTGACTTGTACATTGCACCAAAACGTTACAGCCAGAGACTAGTTGCAGCCATCTGCAAGCTTACAAGCTATGAAAGCTGAATTTCAATGTGAAAATACGCTCGCCCGGGTTTACGTTTAAAATGACGTATCTCTTGAGATGCCACTAAAATGAAATAAAAATATTACGCGCAAGAAATTCCAAATGTCGAGGATATTGCGTCCGTTTCATGAAAGAGCTAAGCTGTATACGTTTATCGAATGAAATACAATAGATTATTTTACGCTGGTTTGATTGTACAGTGTTTGTCCGATGGTTTTCTGCTTCGAGTATTGTAGGAAGGCGGTTTAGCGGAAAACCTTTTTCGTTTTCCAGCAAAGGGTTTATTTACGCAGATGCGAGCATGTATGAGATTAGTTTATTTTTTAATAGTCTGCTGAACTGTATGTATATTGAACTTTGACACGGTTTTTATTAGTTTTTGAATTGTTTACTTAGTGGTCTAGTGGCCTAGATTTTAATGTTACGAGTCACTGTTTTATTTTTAATTGTTTAGATTTTTTTTGGTGGAACGGACTGGTCCTTGGTTAGCTTCAAAATAATCTAAAAAATTGAAATATGAATCTTGTCCCCTGAAACCAAGAAAGATTAAAAAACACAAGAAAGATTCCCAACGCGTTTCGCTAGCCAAGCTATCATCTTCAGAGGGATACAGTATCTCTCTGAAGATGATAGCACGGCTGTCGAAACGCGTCAAAGCAACCTTTGTTGTGTTTTTTAATCTTTCTTGGTTTCAGGGGACAAGATTAGTATTTCAATTTTTTAGATTATGTTAGTAACGGAATTGAAAATTGCAGTTTGACTAGAAACATAGAAAATATATGTAGCGCACGCAGTCTATCGTTATACGCCTCAGACTGTAGAAATCAAGAAATACAAGTCAATCAAAGTTGACTTGCACTAGCAATGTTCTATCCCAAGGGTCGGCAAACCGCGGCTCGTGAGCCGCATGCGGCTCTTTAAAAGACAATGGCGGCTCTTTAAATTCCCACAAAAAAAATAAATAAAAGCTAGAGAGGACAGACACGCAGAAAATCTCATCAAACAAGTGACCTACTGAAGTCCAATTTTCCAAAAATACTTTTCCAGGAATTTTCACATTTTGCTTAAATTTTGATAAAAAAATTATGATTTCAAGAAGTATTTTTCCGAAATTTTTGATTGATCGTGTGTTTTGAAAAAAAAGAATTTTAAAATTTCTAGAAAAAGACCAATTAGGAAAGTCCAAATTTCTAAAAAATATTTTTCCCACGATTTTACTTCTTTATTTGTAAATTTTCTACAGCCTTGAAATTTCGTAAAAAAAAAAGTTGAATTACTTTTGTGAAAAAAAAATCTAAATTTACAGAAACAGCAAAAATCAAAGTTCGAAATAAAAGCTGCAATTTTAAGGAAAAGCTGAATTTTGAGAAAAAGGAAGAGATTTCGACAAAATTGAGTAAAAAAAGAGACTTCGAAAAACCTGAGAAAAAGTGATTTCCAAAAAATTGAGAAAAAGGAAAAAACTTCGAAAAAGATGAATTTATCAAAAGTTCTCAAAAAAAGGTAAAATTTTAGAAAAAAAAACGTCGGATTTTGACAATAGATTGAAACCCGGAACAAATAAAAAACCTGAAATCTTTAAACAAATTTGAATTTTTTCAAAAACTGCAAAATATCAAAAGGAGAAATTGTAAAAATAAACTGGAAGCATAAAAAAAATTGTCGAACTTTAAAAAAATCGAACAATTGAGAAACAGAAAGAAATTTTAAAAAAACTGAACTTATTAAAGGTTCCCAAAGAGTAAAATTTTAGAAAAAAAAACGTCGGATATTGACAATAGATTGAAACCCAAAACAAATTGACAAACTGAAATTTTTAGACAAATTTGATTTTTTTTTAAACTGTAAAATATCAAAAAGAGAAATTATAAAAATAAACTGGACGCTCAAAAAAATTTATCGAACTTTAAAAAAGTCGAAGTTTTTCAGAGAAGATGAACAAAGTCAAATTTTAGGAAAAATTCAAGGAAAAATTAAAAATTTTAAGTAAAGCTCGAAACTTTGACAAAAAATTTGTAATTTTCCAGAGAGTTTTAAATTTTGAGAAGAAATTTGAAATTTCGAGAAAAAGACGATTGAAAAAATCCAAATTTTCTGAGAAATTCGAATTTTAAGAAAATTGCTAAAATAATTTCGAAAGAAAAGAGAATGTGGATAAAACTTCCAGTCTTCAGAAAAGTATTCCATTTTAAAAAATGATCAAAATTTTCCAGAGAAAATCAAATTTGAAGAAAAAAAATCAAATTTTGAGATTCGAAAATAACTGACATTTCGAACATAGATGAATTTGGTTCGAAATGAAAGTTGAAATTTCCAGAAAAAACTTAATTTTGAAAAAAAGAGATTTCGAAAAAAAAATGAATTCGTCAAAAGTTCTCAAAACACGTAAAATTTTTGAAAATACTAATTTTGACAATAGATTGATATTGGCAGAACAAATTTAAAAGCCTGACATGTTTAGGCAAATTTAAATTTTGTGAAAAATTGTAAAATTTCGAAAAGAGAAATTGTAAAAAATTCAAAGTTTTAAAAAAATTGTCGAACTTTTTCAGAAGTCGAAGTTTTTCAGAGTAGAAGAAAATAAAAAATTTGCAATGTTCCAGAGAAAGTTAAATTTTGAGAATAAATTGAAATTTCTAGAACAAGACGAATTAAAAAAAAAACATCCAAATTTTCTGATAAATTCGAATTTTGAGAAAATTGGTAAAATAATTTCGAAAGAAAAGAGAATGTGGATAAAACTTCCAGTCTTCGAGAAAAGTATTGAATTTTAAAAAATGGTCAAAATTTTCCAGAGAAAATCAAATTTGAAGAAAAAAAATCAAATTTTGAGATTCGAAAATAACTGACATTTCGAACATAGATAAATTTAGTTCGAAATGAAAGTTGAAATTTCCAGAAAAAAATTAATTTTGAAAAAAAGAGATTTCGAAAAAAAATGAATTCGTCAAAAGTTCTCAGAACACGTAAAATTTTTAAAAAGACTAATTTTGACAATAGATTGATATTCGCAGAACAAATTTAAAAACCTGACATGTTCAGACCAATTTAAATTTTGTGAAAAATTGTAAAATTTCGAAAAGAGAAATTGTAATAAATTCAAAGTTTTAAAAAAATTGTCGAACTTTTTCAGAAGTCGAAGTTTTTCAGAGTGGAAGAAAATAAAAAATTTGCAATATTCCAGAGAAAGTTAAATTTTGAGAATAAACTGAAATTTCCAGAACAAAACGAATTAAAAAGAGAAGATTTCGAAAAAAATTAATTTGGCAAAAGTTCTTAAAAAAGATAAAATTTAAGGAAAAAACGTCCAATTTCGACAATGTATTGAAACCTAGAACAAATTTAAAACCTGAAAATTTTAGACAAATTTAAATTTTGTGAAAAATTGTAAAACTTTGAAAAGAGCAATTGTAAAAAATTGAAATATTACAAAAAATCGTCGAACTTTTAAAAAGCCGAAGTTTTTCAGAGCAGAAGAAAAATAATTTGCATTTTTCCAGAAAAAGTTTAATTTTGGGAATAAATTTGAAATTTCGAGAACAAGACAAATTAAAAAAAAAACTGCAAATCTTCAGGTAAATTCGAAATTTGATAGAATTGGTAAAATAATTTCAAAAGAAAAGACAATGTTGATACAACTTTTAATTTCGAGAAAAATGTTGAACTTTAATGAAAGGTCAAATTTTGAAAATTGACGAATTCGTCGAAAAAATCGCAACTGGCAGAAACAATAAAATGTCGAATTTTAAAAGTCGAAATATCAAAAAAAAACAAAATTTTGCGAACCAAGTCCAAATTTGTAAAAAATACATAAAAGTTTAAATGTTTTGTAAAAGTTAACATTTGGGCAAAATAACTAAATTTAAGAAAAGGACGAATTTTGAAAGGAATATAGAAATTTCGAAAAAAGCGTTGAAGGTCAAAATTTCCCAGAGAAAGTCAAATTTTGAGATTAAGTCAAATATTTTGAAAAAATGTAGATAAATTTCGTCAAAAAAATCGCAGCTTGCAAAAACAAAATATCGAATTTGAAAAGTCGAAATTTCGAAAAAAAAATCGAATTTTGCTTAAGAAGTCCAAATTTGTAGAAAATAAATGAAAGTTTTGATACTTAATAAAAGTCAAGTTTGGGGAAAATGTCGAAATTTGGTAAAAGGACGAATTTTAAAAAGTATGTCGAAAGTTCTAGAACAAAGTCGGATTTAGAACAAAGTCGAAAAAATTTAATTTTGGAAAAAATGAAATTTGAGAATAGATCTAAATTTCGAAAAAACTTTGAAAATAAGACCGAAATCTATAAAAACTTACTTAACATTTCCAATTACTTCAAATTTATACTTTTTTTTTTAATCTACAAAAGAGGAATACTTGAGAAATAAGTCTAATCTTCCAGGAAGGTGAATTAGAAAAAAGTGAACATTTTTACAAATTGTCAAGTTTTGAGAAAAAAGGAAGATTTGGGGTAAAAGTCTAATTTAAGGAACCAAATAGGTATTAAAAAAGAAGACTAATATAAAAGAGAGTTAAAAAAGTCGAAATTGCGAATAAAAGGCAAATTTTGAAGTAAAGGTCTAAATTTTGAACAATAAAAGGTCTTTTGGGCTGAATATATTTTCGTTTGACTACATGAGTTAGTCTCTGTGTCATATTTTGTCTGATTTATCTGATTAATTTTGAAATAAAATGTAAAAATCAGTAAATTTGTGGCTCTTTGAAATGCACGAAATCAATTTTTTTTTATTGCGGCTGGTTCTTTCGGTTTAAAAGTTTGCCAACCCTTGAACTAAACAACTGATATAACCTTAATTTATCACAAATTTGCACACGATATGGTTACCTGTTTTATATTCGTAATTGTCGGTCAGTAGAAGAATAATTTTCTAGACATTCGATATTTCTTAATAGCCCTAATTTCTTATAAACATTCGATAAACGTCTGGAACCCACAAATAACTTTTCCGGCCATGTACTCCCTAATAGTTTCTAATAATAAAAATCACACAGTCTGTGTGTTGATCAGACATTAAAGTTTTGTAAATATTTAATATTTTTAACTATATTAATAGTTGAAATACCAACTGGACTAATCTATAGTGATGTATTCGTCTATCTCTTGATATTGAATGAAAATAGAGCGTGGAGTTGTGGCTCAAGAAAATTGAAATTAAGATTGCTGTATAAAATTCGCTAATACAACGCGGAGTTATGAATTATAAAACGGGATATGATCACGGTTTAACAAGATTTTATGGTAAACGGGATAATATCTTGCTTATTGCATTCAAAGCACATTATTTAAAGAGCGATGAATAAGGGAGCGCCTGCAGAATTTAATTTGTGCCAGCACGTAACAAGTTCTTTTTAATTATATCTTTTTTTATATTCTTGGTCACTCGTAATTAAAAATAGACCAAACCAAAAACAGCTTTTGTGTTGTTGAGAAATAATGAAGTCTGGCTATTACATGCGTTGATTTTTAACACTTTTATTTAATGGCCGAATCTTATCGTATAAATATTGTCAAATATCTAACCTAGCGTCGACTTGTGTCTACTTATTATGTTAGGATAATTACGAGCAAGGGTATCAACAGTCACGATTTAAGACAAGAACTATTATTTAATTAACCGAAACAGGATTAATACATTCGAGGGTTTCAATACATTCAGTGTCTAAAACAGACTAACTTCTTATTCCCTATTTTAAGCAAGCGTAACCCTAATTCTTAAAATAATAAACACTCTTGAGGAATTTTTATGGCCGTCGCCGAGCGAGCAGCAGGTCGAGGGTGATGTCAACTTTCCTTCATATGTGTTGGCTACAGTTCGACCACGCTACCCTTCATCCACGTCCCTGGGGATGATGCCTTTTTTCCTGTGAACCTAACCTGTGAACATAAAAAAAGGCGATGTTTTCTTCTCAAACATCAGCACTTTGCTTAATTAGTTGTATTAGTTTGCATTCATCACCCTTCAACACCCCTCAATCATCCTTCATCGCAATCAACTTCAGTCACAACCTTTTGTTAGTATTATCCACATGTGGTATGTCGTGCAGTCTCAGACTCCTTTGGGTCATCTCTGCATCGCTTCATTTTTATGGTACCATACTCTTATCATTTTTGCGTGCACTCTTATAGTTACCTGCATCTTAGGTTACTCTGAACGTTTCCAAGGGTTCATCTACCCCACCTGCGAAACGTCACCCATGAACATTTGCCCAGGACTCGCTTTTCCTCGTAAGCAAATGTTACTCTTAGAGTTACCCGCATCTTAGGTTACTCTACTGCTATGAGCGTTTCCAAGGGTTCATCTACCTTACCTGCGAAACGTCACCCTTTAATTGATCACGAACACTTGCCCAGGACTCGCTTTTCCTCGTATGCAAATGCTACATGTCAATTCTCTAGTTCCACGGGCTAATCAGTTGCGAGGAGGGGCGCAGACGCTTTTGCTCTACATTCACACTCATCCATTTTTCTTGAAGAAAACACTCGATAATTCATACTTTCTCAAATGTTTCAATTCTCATACTACATGCACAAACACCCGTCCCTCCGCGAAACTAATCACACGCTGAACTTGAAGAGTCTTCCTCCTCACTCATACACTCCTTATAAGGTTTTAAATTATTCGCTGCGATAATTCCAGTGTATGGCTTGGCAGATCGACTCGCTCCTGGTAAATCCTTTATAACATATCGATCCGCAGGCAACACCTTTGTCACTACATACGGTCCATTATATTTCGGAAGAAGTTTTCTGCTTCTACCTTCGTTACCAGGCTTTCTTTTCTTAATAAGAACTTGTTGGCCAACTTCATATTTAATGGCCTGGCAGCGCTTTGCACCAAAGTCTCTTTTCTTGCTGCTCTACAATTTTGTGTTGAGCATCTTCTCTTATGTTTTGCTTGTCTCGCAAAGTCACTATGTCTAGTTCATTTGTAACCAGATATCCTCCTGGTCCTCTTGGAGTAAAGCCAAACAGCATTTCGTATGGCGTTTTTCCAGTTGACGCATTTACCGTATTGTTCAAGCCCCATCTAACTTGATTTATCAGTTCGTCCCATTTATCTTCCTGGTTTATTGATGAGCTTAAAGCTGCTAGAATGGTTCTATTAAACCGTTCTACTTGACCGTTCGCTCTCGGAGTAGCTGATGCGTTTAAAATCAGTTTAATATTGTGTTGTCTTCCGAAGTCTGTAAACTGTTTACTGGTAAAACAACTTCCTCTGTCACTTATTATTCTCCGAGGAACGCCAAAATTTTCAAAAATTTCTTTCAAAAATTTTAGCACGTGTGTCGCTGAAGTGTTCTTGACGGCTTTCATAAACACATATTTCATGAAAGCATGCACTACTACACATAAATAGCTGTTCTTTCTAGTTGATTGCACAAATGGTCCTAGATGATCTATGTGTAATGTGTTCATCGGTTCAGGTATCTTATCAATGGGGTGTAGATAACCTTGTTGTCTGCCGCCTGCTTGTTTGTTGAATTGACAGCTCAAACAACAATCAATATATTTCCTGATATATTTGCGCATCGATGGAAACCAGAACAATTGCTGAACTGATTCTAGTGTTTTGTCTACTGAAAAATGTCCAACCAAATCATGATAATAGAACACAATTTGATGTCTCGCTCTTTTGGGTACTACCCATCTATCACCCTTTTCTGTAATTCTATATAAACGACCATTCTTTAATCGGTAATCTTTCCTTTGTTGTTGTTCTTCTTTGGTCAGTTCCTTTTGTTCACTTCGTAGTACATCTACAATTTGTCGACATTTTTCGTCTCTCAATTGTGCGCTCACAAGCCAGTCATCCTGGTTTAAATTCAGCATTAGGACCTCCACTTCGGTAGGACTATTCTCCACTACCGGTTTTCTGCTAAGAGCATCGGCATGACTCATTTTAGTTCCTGGACGATATTCCACTGTGAAATCGTAGTCTTGGATAGCCAACCACCAGCGTCCAATTCTTGGTAAAAAATCACGCTTATTCAACGTAGTATGAATGGCATTGCAATCATTAATAACCCTGAATGGAATGCCCATCAAGTACAACTTAAATCGTTTTAGAGACTCCACAACTGCCAGAGTTTCCAACTCATATGAGTGATACTTTTCCTCTTCTTTAGTAATGTGTCGACTGAAATATACCACCGGTTTAATGTGTCCTGCTTGTTGCTTCTGTAATAAGATACCGGCAATTCCCAATTTCGATGCATCTGTATGCACTTCGGTCTCATAGCTATGATTATATATTGCCAACACTGGTCTTGAAATTAGTTTTGTCTTTAAAACCTCGAAAGCCTTTTGTTGTTTCCTCTCCCCATTTGAATTTTTCATTCTTTTTTGTTAACATTGTCAAGGGCCTCGCTATTATTGCAAAGTCTTTTAAATACTTGCGAAAATAACTAGCTAATCCCATAAATTGACGGACCTTATGTACATCCTTTGGAATCGGAAATTCTTTTGCAGCCTTTATCTTTGCTTTTCCAGGTTGTATACCTTTATCACTAATCTCGTGACCTAAATATTCTAATTTGTTTAAAAAGAACCGACATTTCGAAAGTTTAAGTGTAAGTTTAGCTGTTCGGTGCAACTGAAGTATTTTCTCCAAATTAATCAATCCAGTTTCGAAATCCTTTGATGGTAATAGAATGTCATCTATGTAGGGAAAAGCGATGTCGAATCTGGCGTTTCCTAGAACCTTATTAATTGTTCGCCGAAACACAGCAGGAGCATTTGCTAATCCAAAAGGCATGCGCAGATATTCGTAATGCCCATCATGTGTCACAAAGGCAGTTTTGTGGATTGATTCTGCTGACATGGCTATTTGATGGTAACCACTTGCTAGATCCAAACTCGTAAAGTATTTCGCACGTTCCAACCTGTCAAGAAAATCCTCTACGCAGGGTAACGGGTACTTATCTTTAATTGTTTTTGCGTTTAAGGCCCTATAGTCGACGACTAAACGTTGTTCACCTATCTTTTTACGAACCAACAAGATGGGACTCGCGTAATTTGATGAAGATTCTCTAATTACATCATTTCTTAATAAGTCATCAACTATACTTCTTACAACCTCTCTCTCTGCGCGTGCCAATCTATAAGGGCCGATAAACAATAGGTTTATCGTCTGTTAAATGTATTGTCATTTCGGTAACATTAGTTTTCCCTAACTCTGAGGTATTAGTAGCAAAACAGTCGACATAGTTATTCAGCAGAGCTAGCAATTTTTGACGCTCATTTAAAGAAAGAGAAGGATTGCACAACATTTCTATATCAGATAGAATTAACATTTTTTGAACATCAGTTTCAACAAAGTTGACACTCACCTCGTTTCGGTAGTCTGCCACGCATGGCTCGGCTCTCGTGATCACTTGATTCTCGTTGATAACCAAGGCACTCCTGGACACATTAGCAATGCTGACGAATCCATTACTGTCAGTGACGCACTCTTCTATGTAGCTTTCCTGGCCAGGTTCGCCTCTGAACCGATCCTCTACATAATATTCGCTACAGCAAGTTCCATTTGACTTGACCGCGACGAATGCTATGGTACCTGGAGCTATTACCGTTGCCTCTTTTGCCCAAAGAGTAACCTTTCTTTTAGGGATATTGTCCATATTTAGATTCACTTTTCTTTGATCAAGTATTCGGACTTCATCGCCTTTTACTACGAATAAAGTTCTATTTTTATTCAAAAATTCTTGTCCTATCATCACCGGTATCTTCTGAACACTCGTAGGTACTATCAAAGCCTTCGTCTACCCTTAATTCAAATATTGTTTCTGCTAACGCATCTATTGATCCGCCTGCATATCCGTTTATTGTGATCTTACACGGCTTCCATATGAGACCCATTGCCCTCGCAGCAGCCTTGTTGCTTGGCCGTTAATTTGGCAATCGAAGAAATAGTTTTCGTTGTGGTTTGGCTTGTCTACGTGTGCTAAATGAGCTACTTGTTTATTCGCACGACAGTTCTTAGCTATGTGACCAATTCGTTTGCATTGATCACATCGTATCAGTTGTTTGGGGCAGCTGCTCCAATTATGCCCACTTTCCTTGCAATTGAAACATTTTGCCATTACCCCTTTATCAGGCATGCGTTTGGCGTAGTAAACTTATTTGAAATAGTCTGAGCCACTTTCGATGGCATCCTTTCTTTGCTCAGGTGACCGGTGTAGATTTGCAGAGACGACAAATATTCAGCATATAGTGCTTCAGGTGTTTTGTATCTGCTGCCCTTGCACCAGTCTGAATATTCTGGTCGTTTATGCCGTCAATAACGCACGAAACTGCATCTCGTCCAGTAATTCGGCAGCCGTGGATTAAATCCATCTTTTTAAAGAAGTATTGTTCCCATGATTCATTAAAGTTTTTACTGTAACTCAACATTTTTCGTAAAGTACACGCGTAATCCTGATGCTCAGGAAAGGTATCAATCAAAAGACGTTTCCATTCGTTCCATGTATAATCGTACGATGTTAAATTGTCGTACCACTTTCGTGCTACTCCTGCTAATCTATTTTGCATTAGAAATACTTTCATGCAATCATCCCAATTTTGAAGCACTGCTAATTGTTCTATTTTGTGAACCCATTTAGTACTACTCAAAGCCAGATTACCTGGAGTAAGTTCTGGTAGACATTCCGGTTTAAAATAGGTGCCTAAGCTTGACGCCGGGCGTGGCCTTTTAGGTGTTTTGGATGACAATTTGTGCGGGTCTCTACTAATTTCTCCAGATGCTCGATTCGGGTTTCAGTCGACCTCGAAAAAACAGCTGGGCTTATTGAAACACTTGTGTGAGGTTCATATCTCGCCGTCGGAGGGGACGAATTCCGGGGTGGTGTATAACTCCTCTCTCTTGCGTAACGCCGACATCGTCTCGCTGGCGGATCACTTCGCATTTCTTCATCGGAGTCATCTGACAATGCGTGTCGTCTTGTGGTCATTTTGTGTGTCCAATATTCACTAGACACTCACTAAACTAATCAATATCCTATATAATACACTTTCAAGCGTCAATAGCACTGTACTAAACTAATATTTGCTTCAGTCAAAGATGAACTTTTCACAATAATTTACGCGTATATTCGCGTGAACAGCACGAGGACCAATCCCACCGCTGCAATTGTTAGGATAATTACGAGCAAGGGTATCAATAGTCACGATTTTAGACAAGAACTATTATTTAATTAACCGAAACAAGATTAATACATTCGAGGGTTTCAATACATTCAGTGTCTAAAACAGACTAACTTCTTATTCCCTATTTTAAACACTCTTGAGGAATTTTTATGGCCGTCGTCGAGCCAGCAGCAGGTCGAGGGTGATGTCAACCTTCTTTCATATGTGTTGGCTACAATTATAAATCAACTATGTCAAAACATATTCGTTTTCAAGAAAATTCGCGAAATAAAAAACCAATGTGATGCTTTTTATATAGGTTAGACAAGTACGAGTTTAAGAGTTCGTTTGAAAGAACAGAAAAAGTCAATTAATTCATACAATAATTCATTATGCCTGCAAAGCTAATTTTTCTTTTTTTAGATATGCTTGTTTATTAGGTTTTATTCCAATTGATTTGTACAGCAATTTCCTAGTTGTACTTTGTTTGGAAAAACAAAAAAAGTCAGTTGATTCATAAAGTAACTCATTATGTCTGCCAAGCTAATTTTTCTTTTTTCATATATGCTTGTTTATTAGGTTTTATCCCAAACGATTTGTCCATTAATTTCCTAATAACTTTCATATTTACAGGAGCTTAAAAGGCAACATCTACTTGAAAAATCTACATCGCAGAGCTTTTTATGGATTGCAGAGTTTACGTCACATGTGAGTATAAAAATATGATTGTTTACGATTTAGCAATAGGCGATATCTGCTTAAATTTTATTTAAAAGCATTTTTAATAAATTTACTGACAAATTAAGTACGAAATGTATTTTTTATATACACGCTGAACAAAAAGTAGGTTTTTTAATTTTTTTTAAATTTGGATTTATATCAAATTTAAAGCTTTCACGCGAATATTTGGAATTTGGATATTCTTTCTGAATTCCAGAAAATTAGATGTGTTTATAAGTTCAAGTTTCCTCTTAGCGTCCAACTCTTTTTACAAGTGGCTACAGCTTCAATTCCTACGTTTTTCATTTTAGGCAATCTTAAAATTTTAATGTTTTTTAGAATTATTGTTGCTACCTGAATTTGCAACGTCGAATTAATCCTTCCGAATTTCAAAAAGAAATGTTTGCTATAAAGTTCTTTATTGTGTTTTTTTTAAGTTTTGCCTTTAATCTTAAAATTTCGACCTATTTTGGAAATTTTCCATTTGAATTAGTTTTCTGTTAAATGCGAAGAATGTTGATACTTTTACTTTTTTTTAATTCAGAGTTTAAAATTTTGGTATTTACTTATAACCCACAAATATGTTTTTAAACTTTGATTCTGTCTGGAAACCTGGAAATTTCGCGAACATTTTTATGAAAAATGTCAGATATCGAAATTTTGAACTTAATCTTCGAGCTGTTTGAATTTAGAATTTTAATTCGAAATGTCTAGGAAAGTCTACATTAGAGTGGACAAAGTCGTTTTGGAGAAAGTTTAATTACGACTTGCTTAAAAATAACCAACTGAATTCATTAATAAACATTTCTGAAAATATTAACTTTTTTAGAAATTTTGATTTTCCGAACAAAAAGTGGAATATGTTAATTCTTAACAAATTCGAACACGAAGTTTTTAGTTTTTTAAATTCGAAATTTTACAAATAATTTAATATTTAGAATTACTGTTTAGAGAGAAAAATGAAACCATAATTTTTGAAAACAAGGTTTGAAGTCAGGATTTGTTTAAAAAATCTCTAATTTCCAAAAGATAAAATCTGTTAACAAAAACTAGTAACACTCAAGATTTTGTCTTGAAACAAAATTTAAAAAATAAACTTTGATATTTCCTGAAACTTTTAGTGTTTTCTCAAAATGGCAAGGGGATTTTTTTAATTACATATCTAGAAAGAAAGCCAAAATATTTTGAAAAAGTCTGAATTTTGAACCAATACTAATGTAAAAATCTTGATAAATAAACTAAAGTCATTAAGCTAATTTTTTTTTCAAAATTTCGACTTGAATCTTGGCATTATTAAACTCGTCGTAAAAATTTTATAAATCAATTTTTTCTGAAAATATGAATTTAAAGTTGAAATGTGATTAAAAGTAAAAAAAAATCTTATTTAAAGTTAACATTTGATAACAAAGATGGAAATTTCAATATTTTCATGGAAATTTTCACTTGAAAGTCGAATTTCGGAAAAAAGTCAAATTTTCGAAATCGTAATCGAAATATAAACAAATCAACTTCATAACAAAAAAATTCTACATTTTTTATTATGAAATTAAAAATATTAAAAATTTTGAATTAAACTGTCGGGTTAAATTTATTACAAAAATCCCAAATTTTCCAGTTTAAAAACATCCAAGTTTTGTGTAAAACTCGAAATTTATAAAAGAATCGACATTTTAGACATTTTTTTAAAGTTCAATCCACATTTTAGAAAAACTTTAGAAGAAATTCCTAAAACATAGTCATTAAAAAATGTCTTCTCATAATTACGGCTTATAAGAGATTTTGAAGTTTTAGTAAAGGGCCGAATATTCAAAATTTTATCCAAATACCGAATTTAAAATTAAAATTTTTAAATTCAAAAACTGTAAAAATATTATCACAAAATCTCAAAATTCTGTGTTAAATCTCGAAAGGTCGCTTGTATAAATTTTCAGTTTTTCTTAAAATTTGATTTTTTTTTAAATGGGAAGTTTAAGCTTGAAAAACCTGCAAAATTCGACATTTTTTTAATAAAATTTATTACGTAAGATTGAAATTTCAAATAAAAAAAAAGACATTTAAAGAATAGTTTTAATTTTTCTAGAAATGAAATCAGCGGCTCCCCAGCCCCCCCCCCACCCCTCTGGTTACGGGCCTGGATCTAGTTTATGATAACTTGGGAGCACTTAACGGGTTATATTCGTAACTCACGTTTACTACAATATTCGATATCGCACATTGTCTCCTTAACGGCCATCGCCAGTGCATTTAAAGAGTTAAATCAGGATCTGAAAACCAAATTGTGCTTTGACAATCCGTTTTCAAAGTACAAGCCTCTGAAGTTTCAAAATTTTCAAATTTTCGCCAAATTTCCTAGGGCCGAAATTCAAAAGTCATTATTTGGGATCATATAGATTTTGACTTATAGATTCCGAATCTGAAAACTAAATTGAGCTACGACTTTTGGTTTGGAAGATATGAGGGTTTGAAGTTACGAAAAAATTCAAAGGGTTCCCCCTTTTTCCGAAACGTGGAAAAATTTCCATTTTTCGAAAGTGAGTTAGTGGCATTTTTATAGTTTTCGGGACGTAGAATCAGAGTATGAGAACCAAATTGGTCTATAATTATCCGTTTACGAGAAACAAGAGTCATAAGTTTCGAAATTTTCAAATATTCACCAAATTTTCTAGGGCCGAAATTCAAAAGTCATTATTTAGAATTTGAAAGTACCTTATCATAAAAATTGTGACCCGCAGATTCCGAATCCAAAAACCAAGTTGAGCTGCGATTTTTGGTTTGGAACTTATGATAGTTTAAAGTTATAAACAAAGTTTCTAAAAAAGTCCAAAAGTTTTCCAAAACATGGAAAAATTTCCATTTTTCGAAAGTGAGTTTATGGCAAATTCATAGAGTTTTTGGGACGTAGAATTAGAGTCTGAAAATCAAATTGGGCTCTGACTACGAGATACAAACCTCTAAATTTTTGAATTTTTTTAATTTTTACCAAATTTCCTAGGGTCGAAATCCAAAAGTCATATTTTAAAGTTTAAAAGTACCCTATCATATAGATGTTGACCTGTAGATTCGGAATCTGAAAACCAAATTGAGCTACTTGCGGTTTGGAAGATATGAGGGTTTGAAGTTACGAAAAAATTCAAAGGGTCCCTCCTTCTTCCGAAACATGGAAAAATTTCCATTTTTCAAAAGTGAGTTAGTGGCATTTTCATAGTTGTCGTGACGTAGAATCAGAGTCTGAGAACCAAATTGGGCTATAATTATCCGTTTTCGAGAAACAAGCCACATAAGTTTCGAAATTTTCAAATATTCACCAAATTTTCTAGGGCGGCCGAAATTCAAAAGTCATTATTTAGAATTTGAAAGAACCTTATCAAAAAAATGTTGATCCGCAGATTCGGAATCCAAAAACCAAGTTGAGCTGCGATTTTTGGTTTGGAAGTTATGCTAGTTTGAAGTTATGAACAAAGTTCCAAAAAAAGTCCAAAAGTTCAAAAGTCTTCCAAAACATGGAAAAATTTCCATTTTTCGAAAGTGAGTTTATGGCAAATTCATAGAGGTCTTGGGACGTAGAATCAGAGTCTGAAAATCAAATTGGGCTCTGACTACGAAATACAAACCTCTAAATTTTTGAAATTTTTTAATCTTTACCAAATTTCCTAGGGTCGAAATCCAAAAGTCATTTTTTTTAAGTTTGAAAGTACCCTATCATATAGATGTTGACCTGTAGATTCAGAATCTAAAAACCAAATTGAGCTACGACTTTCGGTTTGGAAGATATGAGGGTATGAAGTTACGAAAAAATTCAAAGGGTCCCTCCTTCTTCCGAAACATGGAAAATTTCCATTTTTCGAAAGTGAGTTAGTGGCATTTTCATAGTTGTCGGGACGTAGAATTAGAGTCTGAGAACCAAATTGGGCTATAATTATGCGTTTACGAGAAACAAGCTTCATAAATTTCGAAATTTTCAAATATTCACCAAATTTTTATGGCCGAAATTCAAAAGTCATTATTTAGAATTTGAAAGTACCTTGTCATAAAAATTTTGACCCGCAGAACCAAGTCGAGCTGCGATTTTTGGTTTGGAAGTTATGATAGTTTGAAGTTATGAACAAAGTTTCAAAAAAAGTCCAAAAGTCTAAAAGTCTTCCAAAACATGGAAAAATTTCCATTTTTCGAAAGTGAGTTTATGGCAAATTCATAGAGTTTTTGGGACGTAGAATCAGAGTCTGAAAATCAAATTGAGCTCTGACTACGAAATACAAACCTCTAAATTTTTGAAATTTTCTAATTTTCACCAAATTTCCTAGGGTCGAAATCCAAAAGTCATTATTTAAAGTTTGAACCCTATCATATAGATTTTGACCTGTAGATTCCGAATCCGCAAACCAAATTGAGCTACGACCTTTGGTTTGGAAGATATGAGAGTTTGAAGTTCTGAAACTTGAAAATTTTTTTATTTTTTAAAAGTGAGTTCGTGGCTTTTTCATGGAGTTTTCTGGACATAGAATCAGAGTGTGAAATCCAAATTTGGCTATGACTATCCGTTTACGAGATACAAGCCTCTAAATTTCGAAATTTTCAAATTTTCACCAATTTCCTAGAGTCAAAAATTAAAAGTCATTATTTAGAATTTGAAAGTACCCTGTCACACCAATTTTGACGCGTAATTCCGAATCTGAAAAACAAATTGAGCTACGACTTTTGGTTTGGAAGATATGAGAGTTTGAAGTTACTAAAACAGTTCCAAGGGCCCCCGTTCTTCTGAAACTTGGAATTTTTTTTATTTTTTAAAAGTGAGTTCGTGGCTTTTTCATGGAGTTTTCTGGACATAGAATCAGAGTGTGAAAACCAAATTAAGCTATGACTATCCGTTTACGAGATACAAGCCTCTAAATTTCGAAATTTTCAAATTTTCACCAATTTCCTAGAGTCGAAAATCAAAAGTCATTATTTAGAATTTGAAAGTAACCTGTCACACAAATTTTGACGCGTAGATTCCGAATCTGAAAAACAAATTGAGCTACGACTTTTGGTTTGGAAGATATGAGAGTTTGAAGTTACTAAAAAAGTTCCAAGGGTTCCCCCTTCTTCCGGAACTTGGAATATTTTTTATTTTTAAAAAGTGAGTTTATGGTTTTTCATGGTGTTTTCTGGACATAGAATCAGAGTGTGAAAACCAAATTTGGCTATGACTATCTGTTTACGAAATACAAGCCTCTAAATTTCGAAATTTTCAAATTTTCACCAATTTCCTAGAGTCGAAAATCAAAAGTCATTATTTAGAATTTGAAAGTACCCTGTCACACAAATTTTGACGCGTAGATTGCGAATCTGAAAAACAAATTGAGCTACGACTTTGGTTTGGAAGATATGAGAGTTTGAAGTTACTAAAACAGTTCCAAGGGTTCCCCCTTCTTCCGGAACTTGGAATATTTTTTATTTTTAAAAAGTGAGTTCGTGGCTTTTTCATGGAGTTTTCTGGACATAGAATCAGAGTGTGAAAACCAAATTTGGCTATGACTATCCGTTTACGAATTACAAGCCTCTAAATTTCGAAATTTTCCAATTTTCACCAATTTCCTAGAGTCGAAAATCAAAAGTCATTATTTAGAATTTGAAAGTAACCTGCCACACAAATTTTGACGCGTAGATTCCGAATCTGAAAAACAAATTGAGCTACGACTTTTGGTTTGAAAGATATGAGAGTTTGAAGTTACTAAAAAAGTTCCAAGGGTTCCCCCTTTTTCCGGAACTTGGAATATTTTTTATTTTTAAAAAGTGGGTTCGTGGCTTTTTCATGGAGTTTTCTGGACATAGAATCAGAGTGTGAAAACCAAATTTGGCTATGACTATCCGTTTACGAGATACAAGCCTCTAAATTTCGAAATTTTCAAATTTTCACCAATTTCCTAGAGTCGAAAATCAAAAGTCATTATTAAGAATTTGAAAGTAACCTGTCACACAAATTTTGACGCGTAGATTCCGAATCTGAAAAACAAATTGAGCTACGACTTTTGGTTTGGAAGTTATGAGAGTTTGAAGTTACTAAAAAAGTTCCAAGGGTTCCCCCTTTTTTCGGAACTTGAAATATTTTTTATTTTTAAAAAGTGGGTTCGTGGCTTTTTCATGGAGTTTTCTGGACATAGAATCAGAGTGTGAAAACCAAATTTGGCTATGACTATCCGTTTACGAGATACAAGCCTCTAAATTTCGAAATTTTCAAATTTTCACCAATTTCCTAGAGTCGAAAATCAAAAGTCATTATTAAGAATTTGAAAGTAACCTGTCACATAAATTTTGACACGTAGATTCCGAATCTGAAAAACAAATTGAGCTACGACTTTTGGTTTGGAAGTTATGACAGTTTGAAGTTACTAAAAAAGTTCCAAGGGTTCCCCCTTTTTTCGGAACTTGAAATATTTTTTATTTTTAAAAAGTGAGTTCGTGGCTTTTTCATGGAGTTTTCTGGACATAGAATCAGGGTGTGAAAACCAAATTTGGCTATGACTATCCGTTTACGAGATACAAGCCTCTAAATTTCGAAATTTTCAAATTTTCACCAATTTCCTAGAGTCAAAAATCAAAAGTCATTATTTAGAATTTGAAAGTACCCTGTCACACAAATTTTGACGCGTAGATTCCGAATCTGAAAAACAAATTGAGCTACGACTTTGGTTTGGAAGAGTTTGAAGTTACGAAAAAAGTTCCAAGGGTCCCCCTTCTTCTGAAACTTGGAAATTTTTTTATTTTTTAAAAGTGAGTTCGTAGCTTTTTCATGAAGTTTCCTGGACATAGAATCAGAGTGTAAAAACCAAATTAGACTATGACTATCCGTTTACGAGTGACAAGCCTCTAAAGTTTCGAAATTTTCAAATTTTTGCAAAATTTCTTAGGGTCGAAATTCAAGTCATTATTTAGCACTTGAAAGTACCCTATCATATAGATTTTGATCCGTAGATTCCGAATTCGAAAACCAGATTGAGCTACGACTTTTGGTTTGAAAGATATGAGAGTTTTAATTTACGAGTAAAGTTCCAAAGGTCTCCCCTTCTTCCGAAAGATGAAAAATTTTCCATTGTTCGAAATTGAGTTTATAGTATTTTTGTAGCGTTTTCGGAACGCAGGATGAGAGTCTGAAAGCCAAATTGGGCTATGACAATCCGTTTACGAGTTACAAGCCTCTAAAGTTTCGAAATTTTCAAATTTTCACCAATTTCCTAGAGTCGAAAATCAAAAGTCATTATTTAGAATTGAAATTCCCTGTCACACAAATTTTGACGCGTAGACTCCGAATCTAAAAAACAAATTGAGCCACGACTTTGGTTTGGAAGATATGAGAGTTTGAAGTTACGAAAAAAGTTCCAAGGGTCCCCCTTCTTCTGAAACTTGGAAATTTTTTTATTTTTTAAAAGTGAGTTCGTGGCTTTTTCATAAAGTTTCCTGGACATAGAATCAGAGTGTGAAAACCAAATTAGACTATGACTATCCGTTTACGAGTGACAAGCCTCTAAAGTTTCGAAATTTTCAAATTTTTGCAAAATTTCTTAGGGTCGAAATTCAAGTCATTATTTAGCACTTGAAAGTACCCTAACATATAGATTTTGATCTGTAGATTCCGAATTCGAAAACCAGATTGAGCTACGCGTTTTGGTTTGAAAGATATGAGAGTTTTAATTTACGAGTAAAGTTCCAAAGGTCTCCCCTTCTTCCGAAACATGAAAAATTTTCCATTTTTCGAAATTGAGTTTATAGTATTTTCGTAGCGTTTTCAGAACGCAGGATGAGAGTCTGAAAGCCAAATTGGGCTATGACAATCCGTTTACGAGTTACAAGCCTCTAAAGTTTCGAAATTTTCAAATTTTCACCAAATTTCTTTGAGTTAAAATCCAAAAGTCATTATTTAGTATTTAAAAGTACCTTATCATATAAATATTCACTTGCAGATTTTGAATTCGAAAACCAAATTGAGCTGCGACTTTTGGTTTGGAAGATATGAGGGTTTGAAGTTACGAAAAAGGTTCCAAGGGTCCCCACTTCTTTCAAAACATGGAAAATTTTCCATATTTCAAAAGTGAATGTATGCCTTTTTCGTAGAGTTTTCGGGACGTATAATCATAGTCTGTAAACTAAATTGGGCTATCACTATCCGTTTACGAGATAGAAGCCTCTAAAGTTTCAAAATTTTCAAATTTTCACCAAATTTTCTAGGAACAAAATTCAAAAGTCATTATTTAGGATTTCAACGTACCCTATCATATAAATTTTGACACGTAGATTCTAAATCCGAAAACCAAACTGAGCTACGACTTGTGGTTTGGAAGATATGAGAGTTTGAAATTACCAAAAATATTCTCTTGTCAAAAAAGTTCTCTTTTGTTGTCAAAGTTTTACAAAACTTAAATGAGGCAAAGTTAAATTAATTAAACTCAAATTCATCTCGATAAGATTAAACTGTCTGTCTGTAATTTCTTCTTCTTCTAAAAATAGTTTGCAAGTGGAGAAATGACCTAGAGGTCATCAGTTTTTTAAACTTTAAACCTAGAGGTTATCGGTTATTTAAACTTTAAATATCCCTTTTATTATAGAGACTAGCGAGACAGTTATTGAGAAATGGTAGGTAGTAAAAGAATCGCATAAACATAAATAAGAAATTTTTCATTTGTCTTTTACAGCGTTATGATTTTTCATTGTTCCTAGTGGGAGTTCTCTGTTGACATGGCAGCTAATACAAATAAAGCTCTCACCGGCGCACATTGAGGTTGAATGGAAAGTAAATTACCTTATATTTCCTTTTAAGTTTACAAAATTTAATGTAGATTCATAAAGAAAATACGAAAACATTCATTGGAAAGTAAAATGGATAACCTAATGGTCCATTCGGGCGAAAATTTAAGAAGAAATAAATTAAAATCTTCTAATAGATCGGGAAACACAGAGAACATATTCAAAATAAATAGATGCATTCAAATCGAAATTAAAGATACACAAATTTTGAACGGTTTTTACCTACATAAACAAACGAAAATTTTGTTTGATTTAGTTAAAATCTTTTAAAAGCTGAAGGTATATGAAACAAGGGCATGTTGAATAATTTAAAACGTATTTAACTTTCATTTTCTTTTCAGGTATATTACTTATAATCTAATTTAATAACACAATGATTTGACATTTTCATTTAACTTTACTTTTATAATTAAACAAGTTCATGGTGGAAATTGGGAGTTCTGTTGTTGTAGGTAATCACAATGAAATGCCCTTTTTAATATTTCTTAGAAATAACAAACGAATTAAATTTGTCTCCTGTACATTGCAGCTGCTTTCAATATGGTCACATTTTCTTTTTTTTTCCAAAAAATATTTCATGAACATAGACAAGTCGTCAACCACTGGTGCTTCAGTGCACCTTAAAAAATTCCTGATTCAAATTCATTGATACGATCAGGTATTAAAAATATTTAGCTGCCTCGTAGCAAGTGTTTAGCTATTATTGAGTAGCAAAGTTGCCCCCTATCGCGTTAGATGACGCTGTCACACCATTATATGAAAACGATCCTGCATGCAAAATTGCGGCAGTAAAGTTATGCCCTGCCGTTAGATGACGCTGACGTCACTGACAGATTATTTATTTACATAGGAAATGGAGAGGTACTGTGATGAGCGACCAGTGTGATTTATTGTATATAGTTTTTCAAAATTGTCGCATTTTGCTCATATTTAAAAATTTTCGAAGAATAACTTACCTTCGATTTTCGGATTCAATTTGTCTACGTTGTGTTTAAAATTATTTTATTCCACTAAATTGCAACCCCAGTTCGTAGAGTCGACAGGGAAGTGTTATCTAATTCAAACAACAATTGACCTCAAATTTTTATTACGATAGGTTAAACCAGGCCCGTAACCAAGATTTTTTTTCGAGGGGAGCTGCAATCCTTCTGCTAAAACTACCTAGTCTTTGTTTGCGTTTAGGTTAGAGCTAAGAAGCCACGGTCCAATACTACTTTACTATTATTATTGTTTAGAAGTATACTAAAATATAAAAAAATCCACTAAAATCATTTCTAGAGTAACTCTTCTAACATTCTCACAAAGTAATTTAACAACAACCCTGTCGATTTATCTTAATATAATTTCTATATATAAATAGATTTATATTTGAACTGTCTTCCACAACCTGAAGTTGTGTATGAAAAATGCCTATGCCTACTTAAAGACATAATTTGAAGTCAGCTGGAAAAAAATCTTTTTTTTTTATTTTTTTTCAAATTTCGATTAAATTCATAATTTTAACTTTTATCTCAAATTTCAACTTTGCACCCGAACATTTAGAATATGGATATTCTTTCTAAATTCTGGAAGATTAGACGTTTTTTTTTAAGTTCAAGTTTCCTCTTAGTGTCCAACTCTTTTTCTAACTGGCAACAACTTCAATTCCTACGTTTTTTATTTTGGGCAATTTTGGGAATTATTGTTGCCATCTGAATTTGCAACGTCGAAATGCATTTGATTCTTCCGAATTTCGAAAAACAGTTTTTGCTGTAAAGTTATTTATCGTTTTTTTTGTTCTACGTTTTATCTCAAAATGTCAACCTTTTTTGGAAATTTTTAATTTGGATTAGATTTTTCCTTAAATGCGAAGTATGTTAATACTTTTATTTTTTTTTTCAAAATTCAAAGATTAAAATATTGGTATTTACTTCAAGCCGACAAATATTTTTTTAAACTTCGATTCTTTCTAGAAATCTCGAAATTTCGCCAAAATTTTTGTGAAAAATGTCAGATATCGAAATGCTGAACTTAATCTTGAGTTTTCTGAACTTGGATTTTTAATTCGGAATGTCTAGAAAAGTTTACATTACAAAAACTTTATTTATCGTTTTTTTGTAAGTTTGACCTTTAATCTCAAAATTTCGACCTTTTTTGGAAATTTTCAATTTAAATTAGATGTTATGCTAAATGCGAAATATTCTAATACTTTTACTTTTTTTTTCTCAAAATTCAAAGTTTGAAATCTTGGTATTTACTTCAAACCCACAAATATTTTTTTAAACTTCGATTCTTTCTAGAAACCTACAAATTTCGCCGAAATTTTAGTGAACAATGTCAGATATCGAAATTTTAAACCTTATCTTGAGTTTTTTGAATTTGGAATTTTAATTCGAAATGTCTAGAAAAGTCTACAGTTAGATTGGACAAACTCGTTCTAGAAAAAGTTTAATTACGACCATGTTTATACTTAAAAATAACCAAAATTCATTATTAAACATTTCTGAAAATATTAATTTTTTTTTTAATTTTGAATTTCCGAACAAAATTAGGATATATTAATTCTTAATGTGCCCTGTTCGAACTCGAAATTTTTAGTTTTTTAAATTCGAAATTTTAGAAATAAATTGACATTTAGAATTACTCTCTAAATGCAAAGAAAAAAGAAGCCATAATTTTGGAAAAAAAAGGGTTTGAAGTCAAAATTTTCTAAAAAAAATCTCTCAATTCCAAAAGATAAAATCTAATAACAAAAACTAATAACACTCAAGATTTTGTCTTGAAACAAAATTCAAAAAATAAACTTTGATATTTCCTGAAACTTTTAGTGTTTTATCAAAATGGCCAGGGGATTTTTTATAAATTAAATGTCTAGAAAGAAAGTCAAAATATTTTGAAGAAATCTGAATTTTGAACCAGTGCTAATGTTAAAATTTTAAAAAATATACTTAAGTTATTAAGCTCATTTTTTTTTCAAAATTTCAACTTTAATCTTAACATTTTTAAACCCGTCATAAAAGGTTGCAAACATTTTATAAATCAAGTTTTCTCAAAATTAAATTTAAAGTTGAAATGTCGTGATTAAAAGTAGAATAAATTCTTAATTAAAGTTGAAATTTGATAACTAAGATAGAAATTTCAATATTTTTTTGGAAGTTTTCATTTGGAATTCGAATTTTGGAGAAAAAAGTCGAATTTTCCAAAGCGTAATCGAAATATAAACAAATCAACTTCATAACAAAAAATTTCGAAATTTTTTATTATGCAGTTAAAACTTTTTGAAAAAATTAAAAATTTTGAATTAAGCTGAATGCAAGAAGAATGCAACCTAGACTACAAATTCATGCAGCCCTCCAGGCGTGTATAGTGAATCATAGGTAGCTGAACTATCAACAGTTGAAACACTGCCACCTAGCGAAGCGGTTGCTCTCTAGGAGCGTTCCCAGAAGACAAGGATTCCATAATGCACAGACCAATAGGTTTGAACATTTATTAGATTCGAAGTTTGGAAACCAAATACCGGTTTCGATCTTGTTAGATCTCGTCAGTTTGGTATATCCAACTCGAATGCTAATAAATGTTCCGACAAGTAAGTACTAAAACATTTCCAAAGAATCTAATAAATGTTCAAACCTATTGGTATGTGCATTATAATAAGCTGAATGGGTAAAGTTATTAAAAAAATCCTGAATTTTCCAACTTAAAAATGCTCAAGCTTTGTGTAAAACTCGAAATTTATAAAAGAATCGACATTTTAAACATTCAATCGCCATGTTAGAGAAATTATAGAAGAAATTCATAAAAATAACTTATTAAAAAATGTCTTCTCAAAATAATGGCTTATAAGATATTTGATTTTTTAGTAAAGGGTCTAATATTCAAAATTTTATTCAAAAACCGAATTTAAAATTTAAATTTTTAGATTCCAAAACTGTAAAACTATTATTACAAATATCAAGTTTTTCTCAAAATTTGGGGTTAAATCTCGAAAAATCGCTTGTATAAATTTCAAAATTTGAATTTTTTTTCAAAATGCGGAGTTAAAGCTTGAACAACTTGCAAATTCAACATTATTTTAATAAAATTCAAAACGTAAGATTGAAATTTCAAATGAAAAAAAGAAATTTCACGAAAAGTTTAAATTTTTCTAGAAACGAAATCTCAGATTTAAATGTCAACATTTTGGAAAAAATTCGAATGAGTTTAAGGTAAAAATTTTAAAATTTAGGGCGAAAATTCGAGAATGAACTCGAAGTTTTTAGAACTTCTTCTTTTAAAAATGTTATACTCCTTCTGAATATCCTGAGTATAACCTAAAATCTATTATTTTTTTTAATTTCGACTGATATATTAAAATGTTTTTTTTTTTGTTAATTGTGAGTTTTGGCCTGTTAATGCCTTTTTTCAAGATTATTTTACCTTTTTGGTGCCTTTTTTAGCTTTTCGTTTTTGCCTAATTCAACATTTTGCTCACCTTTTTACCTTGCTTGATTGTACTTAGAATCCAGTCTCTAATAAAAAGAAATGGCGCCAAATTTGAAAAATAAACATCCTTCCATTTCAGTACGAAAACAAAACGATCCATTAAAAGTAGTTTCTAAAAAGTTCGCACATCTAAAAAATTCAGTTCTATCTAGTGTGAGGCCAAAAAATTTCGGGGGGGGGGGCTGCAGCCTCCTAGGTTAACCCCCTGGTTACGGTCCTGGGTCAAACAATAAATCAACAAAATCTCAAGTTTGTGATTTTCAAGTGTTCTTAAACACTATACAACAAAATAAAAATGAACCTGTTTGTTTCAACTTGTTTAAATTTGCTGGATACAAATTTGAGAGAAATATTTCTTTAGAAAATTAAGAGAATTCATTAAGCACAAATAATCTGACATTCTTTGTTTAATTCTTTCGTTCGTATATGGTGCGTGGGTTATTAATTTCCCAAAGTTACTCTTAACCCTTATAATCGCAATGTTTTCCCCAGCTGAGCCATTTAGTTTGTACTCAAAGGTTTTCAAACCAAATGCAGCTAACTTTGTACCTGATTATCGGTGGATGTTCGCTGGTTAGTTGGTACACAGAGGTTCTCAAACTATTTTCAGGTGTCTGTTTTTATTCCCCAATTTTGTGCGTGTTTTGTCGTTTTCCTAATTCAAACATTCGTCACATAGCATACAGTTTACTGTTAAAGCTTTGAGCTAACAATATCCAAAGGATAATGCTACGAGAAAATGGAGCTCAAGCTTGGAAATGAAGTTGTGATTTATCGTAATAAATCAAATTTATAAATGTTAATTCAATCTTACAGATCTCTCGTTCTCTCACTCTTTCTTTCTTTCCTTTGTTAACTTGTTCCTTTATTTGTTTTTCTGTTTTTCTCATACCAAACTCAATCACTCGAACTTAAACCAGTGTCATAAAATAGACTAGAAATATTGTTCCGATTTCGTAGAAACCTTCTGAGCAGAATTTTTCCCTTCCAACACTACATCTACTTCTACGGCTACTAGTCTAATAGAAGCAGGGGCGGTCTTAGCCATTGCTAGGCTCCGGGCGGGTAGATCGTTAAGAGGCCCTCGTCTTTGTGGAATTAGTTTTAACATAGACGTAGTCAGAATAGGGCAGGGTCGGGCGCTTGCCCCCCCCCCCCCCCAGCTCGTGTGGTTAACGAAAATTTATATTGAACTGAGGAGACTTTCTCTACAAAATTTCTATTCGACAAAAGTCGTCCTTCTTTAAGCTATTGATATTTTCTCGAAATTTCGACTTATTTCGCGAAATTCGTCTTTTTTCATAAATTTCTTTGGAAATTTCAAATGTATTCCTAAAATTCGATTTATTTTACCAGAATCCAACTTAACTAAAAATTTCGAATTTTTATCTTAAAATTCATCGTTTTATTTTTCGAAATTCTATCATTTCTCAAAATTAGTTTTTTCCGGAAACTTCGACTTCCCTTTAAACTTTGATTTTCTGAAAATTTCGACTTTTTTTATCAAGATTTACCCTTTTGCTTAAAACTTGATCGATTGTTTGATAACAATATTTATCTGGAAATTTTTATAATGACTTTTTTAGAAATTTTGTAAAAAGACAAAAATTCCGAAAAAATTTCCCCTGGAATGGGAAAATACAACTTGTTTCTCAAAATTTCGACGATTATTTCAATATTGGACATTTTCTGACTCAGGATAGGGCAGAACAGGGTGCATGTCTGCCTCTGATTCAAGCGCTCAAGAGAAAAATCTAGAAATTACATTTTTCTCAAAATTTGTCCTTTTTCCAAAACTTCGCCAAATTCGACTCTCTCTGAAGAATTTCGAGTGTTTACTAAATTTTGACTTTTTTCGTAAAATTTCGATCTTTTTTTTTGTTTTTCAAGGGAAAAATCGAAATTTCCAAATTTAGAAAAATCAAAGCTTTGATATTTTTCTCAAAATGCCCCTTCTTTTGCAAATTTAAAATTATCCTGAAATCCCATCCTGTATGTTCCCGGAAAACTAAATATTTTTCCTGGAAATTCGTATCTTTCTTAAAATTTTGACTTTTTTTTCAAGACTCGTTTTTTCCACAAACGAACGGCTATTCTCAAAGTTGCACTTTTTCTTTAAGTTTGTATTTTTTCTGAAAAATTTCGATCGTTGATGCTTCATTTGGTAGTTTTTCTAGAAATGTCGACCGCTTTTCAGAGATTTCGTTTTTTTTAATTCCTTTATTTTTATTAACATCGGGTTTTTCTGAAGATTTTGATCATTTGGAATTTGATTTTTCAGAACTTTTAACAGGTTTCTTAAAATTTGCCTTTTTCCCGATATTTTTATATCAAAATTCGATATTCAACGTTGCTAAAAATTTTGAATTTCTCTTAAAATTAGTTTAATTTCGTCTTTTCAGAAATTTCAACTTTATTTTCAAAATTCCACTTTTTGGGCTCTTCTTTCGGAAATCATTTTTTCTATCAAAATTAGGCCACTTTTCTGAATATTTGTCTTTTCTTTAAATTTTGACTTTTTTAAATTTGACTAGATATTTCATCTTCATATTTCGCCTTATTTTCGAAATATTGACTTTAATTTCAAAATGCCATGTTTTAGTTTCTGGAACTTTCTCGACTTTTTCCTCGAAATTGGCTTTTCCTTTAAATTTCAGTTTTCTCGAAATACGTCTGTTTTCTCTAAATTAGGTCGGCATATTATCAAAAATTAAAAATGTCGCGAAAAATATTTTTGGGTAATTTCGAGAAAAAGATTTCTTGTACATTCAATTTCTTTATTGAAATTTAAATATTTTGTCAAAATTAGAATAAAAAAGTAAACATTTCGAGAAAAGCGTTTTTGGAAATTGCAAATTTTTTCACAATATTTGGTCTTTGGAAATATTTTGCCATATTTAGAAATTTCGAGTTCTTCTGAAAGGTTGGGTTTTTATTCAATTTCGGTTTTCTAAAAAATCCTTTCCCAAATCAGGGTTTTTTCAAAAAAATTGGTCGCTTTGGAAATTGCGACTTTATTCTACATTTTTCTCTCAAAATTGAACTTTCATTTTTTTAATATTCGTTTTTTTCTGATTTTTTTTCAAATTTAAGTTTTCGAAAATTTCATGTTTCTCAAAAGTTGTCTTATTCTGGAAATTTTGACTCGTACTAGAAATAGGGATGTTTTATGCTTCTGAAAATTTCCGTTTACAGTGAAAAATTTTTCTCAAAATTCCAACTTTTTTTGAAAATTACATCTTTTTTCCACAAAAGTCCACCTTTAAAAATATAATTTTTTCGAATTTTAAAAAATTTTTGAGATTTTTTAAAAGGTCAGAATTTTATTTTAAACACGAATTTCTAAACATTCCAACTTTTTCCCAAAATTCGTTTTTCCTCGTCTCTTTCAAAATTAAAATTTCTCTTGAAAATGTTCACTTTTCTTTAAGAGATTTCAATCCATTTCTCGACATTTCGACGGTATTTTTTAAAATCGTTATTTTTTTAAATCTTTGAAATTTGAATAGTTTTTAAAGTTTTCCGAAAGAATCGGTTTTTATTTTAGATTAAATTTTCTGACTGTTTTCGCAAAGTTCGACTCTATTTCCAAATTTCTAAGTTAATCTGAAAATTCGATTACTCAATTCATGTAGTTAAATGAAAATATACATATACTCGGAACAATTTCCGGTTTTCTTTTTTTAACAGTTTTTAAAAATGATTCTTGCCGCTCCCTGAACTAAATCCTGCCTACGCTTATGAAGCAATGATGATGCTTAACTAGAAATTCAAAGTCATAAATAAATATTAAAATTGTTTATTGGAAACTAAGAAAAATTAATAAACACAAAGATTTTTTTTGGTGGAACGGACCGGTCCTTGAGTATCTTCAAAAAAATTCTTCTTGGCTTCAGGGGACAAGTTTTGTCCTTCAATTTTTAAACACAAAGATAACAAACTATTAATCATGATAAATAAGGTGAATTAATGTCTTAAAAGGATCAGGGATTTAGAAATGATGACGACTGCTCTAATATAAAAGCATAATCCCACGACATTTGACAGCTGAAATAAAACACGAGAATTCCCCGAATCGTAACCACGAAGAAAATGGAGTACTATCAGATTTTGTTTAGCCCTTGCAGTTGGCAGCACTTGTGGCACTGGTACGAAAAGGAAAGGAACATTCATTGGAGCGAATGAGACAGATATAAGCGCGATAACTACCACGCAAGGGAGCAGCGAGTCCAGTTTTATAATGCGCGGTTAAGGCTCGAAATTCAAATGAACATTAGAATTCGTGCTATTGTGCGAACGCGCGAGGCCCCCTACAAGAGCGAGGCCCCGAGTGGTTGCCCTGCTTGCCACCCCAAAAGGCTGCCCCTGAATAGAAGGGGCATTTTCTGGCTTAGAAAGTGGCTAAGATTGACTTAGCACAAAACATTGAAATCAAAGTTAGAAACTGGCAACAAGTTCTCATTTCTTTCGTCAAAACATCTCCCTAACGAGAGCTGATGCTGATACTGTTCGTCCACCTACGTTAGTATTTCCCATTTGTCAACAGATCTATAAGGCTCTCTTTGGGCCAGGTTGTCTTGTCCTATATTTTTGGGATTCAAGCAACCTACGAAGGAGAATCTGCGAATGAGGTAGCACTAGCTGAATACACCAAAACAAGAACTAGGTAAGAGCTTATTGTGGCTTATGCTTCTAGGATGTTAAGGTGTACAATGCCCACGTTTCTAGAACTTGCACAACATCATCAGTAAAACCCAAATATATGTCTCTGCTGCTAGTTACCGGACCTTTGTTTTGATGGGCATAAATCATGTTGGAACCCCTGAAAACTCAGCTTCCAACAGCAGAACACTAAAATCAACCTTAAAGAGATGAAAATGTTTGTATGAAGCGAAGGCGCTTTATTTCCTTTTCTTTTTCTTGTCTTTCTATTCTTATTTTGGTTTTATTTTTGTTTCCTTTTTTTTGAAACTGAGACTGGTAGTTGCACCAATCAACTGTAGGGTTCTTAGCCCTATAATAATTTTCTAACTACGACTTTTCCCATCCATTCGTGTTTGTTGTGGAATTTTAAATTCCTTTCTCTTTTTTTTTTGTTTACGCCCTCCAACCCCATATTACTCAAAGTTAGGAACAATTATTTTCTCAAATTTTAAGAAAAAGTTTATTAAATCATATAAGAGCGAAAAACCATCAAATAAAATCATCAGACAATTTAAAATTTACTTGCCTATTTTTTTATTCCATAGCAAACATCTCACAAGTGACACAAGAACATCACGTTGAATAGAAATTGTTTTTTTTTTGTTCATTTACGTTAATTAGCACAAACAAAAGCAATTTTTAAAACTCTCGTATTTCGTACTCGTTTTCATAAATCTAGAAGTTGACCATAATTAATTTTTAAACTAGTTTCATCGAAGTTCAGTATTTTACTACTTTAAAGTTGGTCTTTGGTGTTTTATCTTCGCACCCCCCTACCCTTAATTTCTGGGGACCGAAAGATATCTTCTGCATCTCGCTAGAGGGCATGAAGATGCAGAATTTCTACTAATTTAAATTTTTCCAATCCAAATTAACCCTTAAATAAATTTTGAAAAGAATTCTTAAAGTGCAGACCAAACTGCAAACCACTTTTGAATGATGCCATCCTCTTCTCTTACAAGTTTTACTTCGATAATTGAAATTTAAATAACTTACAATTGTACGTGTTTATAAGGGCGTTTTTTGAACATCAAATTCCTCCAGTCTACTACCACATGGTCTTGCCGAGAGATTTGCTGCGGTCTCCGTTATTGACACTTACCCTAATGTATTACTCTACTTTTCAGCGGTCCTTCAAAACTAACATGTTCTTTTACTCACATATCCGTATTTATGTGTGCTTAAATCATTTTTTTAAAACAAACCAGGTCTAACAAATAACCTTTATCTAATTTGTGAACTGTTAAGAAGTTTGTTTCTCACGCACAACGTTATGTTACAAAGAATTTTTATAATACAGTATTTGTAGATTTAATATTTTCAAGAAAATATTGAATAAAATTCAATTAAATAAAACAAACGAGGAAATATAACAGTTTAGTAGAACTCGACTCACCACAGTACCTCTTCCTGAATATAATACTCCTTTAGGCAGTGGCGGCCTTTGGGGGTGGCAAGCAGGGCAACCGCCCGGGGCCTCGCTCTTGTAGGGGGCCTCGCGCACTCGCGCAATAGCACGAATTCTAATGTTCATTTGAATTTCGAGCTTTAACCGCGCATTATAAAACTGGACTCGCTGCTCCCTTGCGTGGTAATTATCGCGCTGATATCTGTCCCATTCGCTCCAATGAATGTCCCTTTCCTTTTCTTTCACATTGACGAAATTTCGTACCAGTGCCACAAGTGCTGCCAACTGCAAGGGCTAAACAAAATCTGATAGTACTCCATTTTCTTCGTGTTTACGATTCGGGGAATTCCCGTGTTTCATTTCAGCTGTCAACTGTCGTCGGATTATGCTTTTATATTAGAGCAGATCATTTCTACATCCCTGATCCTTTTAAGACATTAATGCACCTTATTTATCATGATTAATAGTCTGTTATCTTTGTGTTTAAAAATTGAAGGACAAAACTTGTCCCCTGAAGCCAAGTATTTTTTTGAAGATACCCTAAGACCGGTCCGTTCCACCAAAAAAAAAATCTTTGTGTTTATTAATTTTTCTTAGTTTCCAATAAACAATTTTAAAAGTCCAAATATATTTATTTATGACTTTGCATTTCTAGTCAAGCATCATCATTGAAATTCATAAGCGTAGGCAGGATTTAGTTCAGGGAGGGGCAAGAATCATTTTCAAAAACTGATAAAAAAAGAAAACTGGAAAACGTTCCGAGTATATGTATATTTTCATTTAACTACATGAACTGAGTAATCGAATTTTCAGATTAACTTGGAAATTTGGAAATAGAGTCGAACTTTGCGAACTCAGTCAGAAAATTGAATCTAAAATAAAAACCGATCCTTTCGGTAAACTTTAAAAACTATCCAAATTTCGAAAATTTCAAAAAATAACGATTTTAAAAAATACCGTCGAAATGTCGAGAAAAAGGTTGAAATCTCTTAAAGAAAAGTGAACATTTTCAAGAGACATTTTAATTTTGAAAGAGACGAGGAAATACAAATTTTGGGAAAATGTTGGAATGTTTAAAAATTCGTGTTTAAAATAAAATTCTAACCTTTCGAAAAATCTCAAAAATTGTTGAAAATTCAAAAAAATTATATTTTTAAAGGTGGAATTTTGTGAAAAAAAGATATAATTTTTAAAAAAAGTTGCAACTTTGAGAAAAATTTTTCACTGTAAACGGAAATTTTCAGAAGCATAAAACATCCCTAATTCTAGTACGAGTCAAAATTTCCAACTTTTGAGAAACATGAAATTTTCGGAAGCTTAAATTTGAAAAAAAAAATCAGAAAAAAAACGAATATTAAAAAAATGAAAGTTCAATTTTGAGAGAAAAATGTAGAATAAAGTCGTAATTTCCAAAGCGACCAATTTTTTTGAAAAAACCCTATTTTGGGAAAGGATTTTTTAGAAAACCGAAATTGAATAAAAACCGAACCTTTCAGAAGAATTCGAAATTTCTAAATCTGCCAAAATATTACCAAGGACCAAATGTTGTGAAAAAATTTGCAATTTCCAAAAACGTTTTTCTCGAAACGTTTACTTTTTTATTCTAATTTTGACATAATATTTAAATTTCAATAAAGAAATTGAATGTACAAAAAATCTTTTTCTCGAAATTACCCAAAAATATTTTTCGCAACATTTTTAATTTTTGATAATATGCCGACCTAATTTAGAGAAAACAGACGTATTTCGAAAAAACTGAAATTTAAAGGAAAAGCCAATTTCGAGGAAAAAGTTCAGAAAGTTCCAGAAACTAAAACATCGCATTTTGAAATAAAAGTCAATATTTCGAAAATAAGGCGAAATATGAAGATGAAATCTCTAGTCAAATTTGAAAAGGTCAAAATTTAAAGAAAAGACAAATATTCAGAAAAGTGGCCTTATTTTGATAGAAAAAATGATTTCCGAAAGAAGAGCCCAAAAAGTGGAATTTTGAGAATAAAGTCGAAATTTCTGAAAAGACGAAATTAAACTAATTTTAAGAGAAATTCAAAATTTTTAGCAAAGTTGAATATCGAATTTTGATATAAAAATATCGAGAAAAAGGCAAATTTTAAGAAACCTGTTAAAAGTTCTGAAAAATCAAATTCCAAATGATCAAAATCTTCAGAAAAACCCGATGTTAATAAAAATAAAGGAATTAAAAAAAAATGAAATCTCTGAAAAGCAGTCGACATTTCTAGAAAAACTACCAAATGAAGCATCAAAGATCGAAATTTTTCAGAAAAAATTCAGACTTAAAGAAAAAGTGCAGCTTTGAGAATAGCCGTCACTTTGTGGAAAAACGAGTCTTGAAAAAAAATCAAAATTTTAAGAAATATACTAATTTCCAGGAAAAATATTCAGTTTACCGGGAACATACAGGATGGGATTTCAGAATAATTTTAAATTTGCGAAAAAAGGCGGATTTTGAGAAAAATATCAAAGTTTCGATTTTTCTAAATTTGTTTTTTTTGAAAATTTTGATTTTTTCCCTTGAAAAACAAAAAAAAGATCGAAATTTTGAGAAAAAAGTCAAAATTTAGTAAACACTCGAAATTTTTTAAAGAGAGTCATATTTTGTCGAAATTTTGGAAAAAGGACAAATTTTGAGAAAAATGTAATTTCTAGATTTTTCACTTGAGCGCTAGAATCAGAGGCAGAAATGCGCCTTGTTCTGCCCTACCCTTAGTCAGAAAATGTCCAATATTGAATTAATCGTCGAAATTTTGAGAAACAAGTTGTATTTCCCCATTCCAGGGGAAATTTTCTCGGAATTTTTGTCTTTATACAAAATTTCTAAAAAAGTCATTATAAAAATTTCCAGATAAATATTGTTATCAAAAAATCGATCAAGTTTTAAGCAAAAGGGTAAATCTTGATAAAAAAAAGTCGAAATTTTCAGAAAACAAAGTTTAAAGAGAAGTTGAAGTTTCCGCAAAAATCTAATTTTGAGAAATGATAGAATTTCGAAAAATAAAACGATGAATTTTGAGATAAAAATTCGAAATTTTTAGTTAAGTTAGATTCTGATAAAATAAACCGAATTTTAGGAGTACATTTGAAATTTCCAAAAAAATTTATGAAAAAAGACGAATTTTGTGAAATAAGTCGAAATTTCGAGAAAATATCAATAGCTTAAAGAAGGACGACTTTTGTTGAATGAAAATTTTTTAGAGAAAGTCTCCTCAGTTCAATATAAATTTTTGTTAACCACACGAGTTGGGGGGGGGGGCAGCGCCCTACCCTGCCCTATTCTGACTACGTCTATGTTAAAACTAAATCCACAAAGACGAGGGCATCTTAAAGATCTACCCGCCCGGAGCCTCGCAATGGCTAAGGCCGCCCCTGCCTTTAGGAGTATTTGGAACAAGTTTATTCAAATCAAAATCGCTCCCGTAATTCAGCCATCGAAAGCGACTTTCGCATTTATGTGTTAGTTACCCGTACAGTACCTAAATCAGAAAGATATCGTAAAGATATCATTATAGCGATAATTTTAAGAGTCACAGAAATGTTAACAGTTAGATAACTTTTTTAGTCGTCAGATTACGAACTTCTAACAGATACCTATAAGATAATTTTAATAGATGTCTTTAGCATAAGAAATCTCTATGTTAACATGTCCGACAATACTTCCCGATGTCAGATTCTAAAAAATGTTGACTGTAAGAACTCTTTAAGAAAACTTATTGTTGAGCGGGTTAGGATGTAGCCCCAATTTATATGCTGAATTTTCTTAACATAACCATCCCTGTCTTCATCAAAAAGCGATTATAACAGTTTTATTGAATGTAAAGGAGGTCCTTGGAGACTTCAAAATCCAATTAGAGATAGAGGTTGGAATTTCTCAATGTATATAACCTATTGTTCCGCACTGGTATGCAATAACAAGGATGCTGTGCAATTGATGAACTAATAATTAGTAATGTCAATTTGGAGCTACCATTGAGTAATGAACCCATTTAGCTTTCAACTTGCTGCACATGTTCTGGAGTGCATTCGAGAGGTTAAACTTAGAACTATTGGAGACAAAGACGCTTAATGTTGATGGTGCTGAATTGGAGATGAAATACTTTACCTGTATTAGATCATTTAGTGAGGTTCATTGTGTACGTACGTCTTTTCAAAGAGACATAATATGAAGGAGAAAAGTCCGTATCTAATTATAATCAGATGCAAATGATGATTAATATACTAATCATCCTCAAGAGTTAACCATTTTGCAACACTTCATCACATTTCTTTTCGAAATATTCCGCACTCTTCACAATTTAAAATTAACCTTCTTCTGCAATTAGTGTCCGCAACGTATATATTTTGTACTTTCGAATACAAATTCGTGGTATACATTGTAAGTAGATATTATAAGTAAATTTTACCCCCTAAGGGGATGAATTGCCAAAAACGACGCAAGAGGGCTATTGAGGGCTATTTTGACCCCCTCTCCCCTATTGTAAGACATCATAAGATTTCAACTACTCCCCCCTGCCCCTTAATAAGAAATTTTCGTAAGAAATGTATGCATCAATAAAATACAACTCCGTTAGTTTTATAAATACCTTTTATTATCATCTTATTGTTATAAATATCATTAACTTACTTGAATAACATTAATCTTATCAACCTATCACAGTTTTGACCAGAATTAGTTTAGTAAAACCTAAGGTGTTGAAAAAACCAGACAATAAATCAAAACTCTAATTATTATTTATCCACGGACTGACTAACCATTCAGATATTGATTCAATTACCGGAATGACTGATTCCTTTTGTTTCTCTTGAGGCTCTTCAATTTTTTCAATATCAATATCTTCATTGTCGTACCATTCTATATCATGGGTATTATTATTGTATGATGTAAGACACAGGCTCTGTCCAGCACGACGACGCAATAATTTAATAGGATGAAAATTCTCAGTACAAGCAGGTAGGGGGTAGTCCCCTAGTGACGGACACTTAAGGTATTTAAACAATAAAAAAAACTGTTTCAACAAATTAAGCTTTAATAATGAAATTATTTTAATAACAAAATATAAAATCAAATTAAATTAACAAAACTTATAACTCTGCTTAAACATAAGAACAACCTTAAATCAAACTTTGACAGTAAAAAAATAAATCTCAGCAAATGGCACCTAGTACCGGACGGACTTTACTTCAAACCCTTAGTACCGGACATCTTCAACCCATCGTACATCGATCGCATATGTAGCATTCTGAACATTCAGGGATATCTGCACATGCTTCATGTGCCCATCCACGGCAGCTGGAGCACTGTATCCAGTCTTCATTGTGATCCTCTAAGCAAACTACGCAAATAGTTCTCGTGTCAGATGTTTCAGCCAACGATGTCTTTTTCTTTGCTTTATTTCCGCTATTCCCTTTGGCTTTTACTCCTTTGGTCTGTTTCCCTTTCTCTTTCATTGCTGTCCTAAATTTATTTCCCACTGCTTTATTTTTCTCGTTAACGTTTTTTTCATTTTCTTTCTCCTCTACAAGAATTTTGTACGGTGATGAAGTTAAAATTTTACTTTTTTCGCATTTTCTCTTTCGATGAAGCGATCGTTTTTTGCAGCATCAGATGGTGACAAAAATGGATAACGGATAATCGGACAAGTTAGTCAAGCTTGAGACTATGGATATTTTTACGCTCTACTGATTGTAAGAAGCTCTCCGGGGCTGTGTGTCATATTAATGGATGCATCTAAATCGCAAGTTGTCGACGAGTGGGACCAGCTCAGTTAATACTTGAGGAAACAGGATTTTGGTCAGTCCTGTGCGTGCAGGACTGTTCATGGGTTCTGACGAATGTTTATATAGTAATATCAGATCGTTTTGGCCAGCGATTGAAATTCTGCTAGCTCCATAAGATGTTCTAGATCGATGCTATGAGTGCGTGCAGATGATGATGAATGTTTTCCTGATCTGATTGTAACGTACGTGGGTCCACTGTATGTCACTGCTTCAGGTTTGCCCATCCCATCAGTATTAATTTCAATGCCAGCATATACTAAAGGTATTAATTTATATTTTTCTGCCACCAGTGATCTGGTAGTCGTACTCGATATTCCATATGCATCAGAAAGGGTGCTTGTTTTTCTACAGCAGTTTTACCAATTGGAATGGGCGCTTTGTCGTCCTGTGACAAGAAGAAAACCTGAGCAGGCCCAAGCATGGAGGCGAGAGACTCGATAGATCGGATAGAAGTAGTGCAAAATTTATCACCGGGATAGCTTTTATGTTCATCATTTGTTGCTCTCGCCAGTTTTACCGGAACTGTTACTACGTGTTTTTTTTTCTTGAATTGTAGTAGAACATCTAGGTAAAAGACGAAACACGTCGTGATAGATTGAAACCTAACGTCTCTAGTTCTTTGACCAAGTTATCTAGAGTTCTACAGCTTCTTACCATTTCAGTTCGGCGTTTCTCATCTGCACCACCTCCAAAGCTCGCAATTTCAGCTAAAACTTTCAACAGCTCAGGTTGAGCTTGCTCCAAACGAGGGCGACCCACTGTCTCGTTCACATTTAATTGTTGTTTTACAACTGGATTCTTAATAACATCTGTTATCAATGCCTGTCTTTTTTTTCTGAAACTTTTTTAATATTCAGCGTTTCGTTTTTTATTAGCAAGTTTTTTTTTAGCTTCATCGAGGTTTTTTTGCAATTTACTGGTTTCTTGATTGATCTTGAGTCCTCCAAGACCAGAATCCCGACGTAAAATACTTGTATTTAATTCACTCTCCACCAATGAAATTTTTTTTCAATTGCATCTTGTGTTGGAGTAGGATGACATGTTAATTGTGATTTATCAGGGATTGCCTCTTTTGGAATCAGTCTGTGCGCCATATCGACTTCTCTAGTGCATAATGCGACAGAGTTTTTGGTCCATCAAAGCAAGCGGTCCACCAGACATATTTTTCTGTAAGAAGTGATTTTGATTATAGCTTAGCATACACAGCAAAATATGCGTAACTTATAAATTTATTTAAATAGAATTTTACATATAACAATTACTTAAAAATAATATTAAAATATTGATAATAATATTTTGAACAAAAAAATTTAGAAATAAAGTGCTAACTAACCTGTTTAAAAAAAACGAGCACGTTGGTTTCTTTTCTTAGCAGCAAGCTGTTTTAAATCATTTATTTTTTGAGATACAAATTTTCCGAAAGCATTGTCATCATTTTTGAAAACTTCTTTGTTGGTTGTCCAGAATAAATTAGACTCTTGTTGACAAACCTTTGGTGTTTTATCTGGGAAACTTTCTACCCACGCTTTAAATAACAGTGGATGTAAGAATCCAGACATGTTAGATAAAATAAATATTCTAAAAGGAAATGAGGTATATTTTTGAGATTTCAAGTAACAGGGAAATCCCCGATCAACGAGAACAACAACGAAATAGTAGAAAGTCTAGAAGTACTGACAACATATGATTCTTGTAAGATTCAATACTGAGTAAGAGAGATAAAGCACAGATGGCGCTATCCAATAATGCCATTTCTTAGCGCGAAAGTGGTAAAATTTCTAATTCGAAATTTTACGTAATATCAAATTCATTATCCTCCCTCTCTATAGTAAGAAACTATAATATTTAATCAACACCCCCCTCCTTTATCGGTTCAGGTTGTGCGTTGTCTGTCAGTCAATGTTTATTAATTAGATTTAGCTGCGCTAAAACATATAGGATCTGATTTATCATCATCAAGACTTATTTGATTCAAGGTTTCACATCACAGTTAAATCAAAACAGATAATGTTTATCAGAGCGGAAACAGGCTACTTGTGCCGAAATTAAAAATAGAAATCAAAAACAAAAAGTTGCACGTTAATTTAATCTACCCTGTAAAGGCATCTCTTTGTCAATTTAATTTCGTTATTGCGACGAAATGTCGGATACTAAAAATAATAAAAGCCAGTATAAGGGTGATTTTCATTAGATAAAAATTTAATATGTTGTGTCCTTATTTTTCAGCGACTTATCAAGAACGGCAATAACGTCGCTTCCTTTAGAAGGACTACGCGAGATAGAAGTTTTAAAAGCTGAAAACGCCCAATCTCTCAAAGTTTTCCCATCAGTTTACAACTTTCAGGTATGTAGCCGACGAGATTTACTATTTTCGATATATTTCATAGCACACGCGAGCAAAGTACGTGTCTATGACGATTTTAAAGCTAAAGTTTACAAGTAGGGGAAAGAGGGGCAGAATCAACCAATTTTTATTCAATGTCCCATTTTAAAAGTTAGAAAAATCTGGTAACTATGGGCTGGGTACTATTCTACACGCCTTTATTTACAAGAGTGACTAACTTTTAGCGATTTAAAAGTAATTTTAATATCAATCAGAGTTTAAAAAAACTATAAAAATCGTTCAAACTGTCCCACTAGCGGAGTACATTCAACCAAATGATGGGGTAATTTCAACTATGAGATATAAATACATATTTTTTATACAGTCAAACAAAAGTGATTTTTCCAATTACATAAGTTTATTATGTATTGTTACGGGCTTATCGGTTCAAATAGATTACCACGTGTGAATTACACCACTTTATTACCAAATTAACTCGGCACACTTCAACTAAACAGTAACTCACTACTTATTTACTAATTGCTAACCCACTAACTACAATGACTTCTAGCTGACTGACTCGAGAGAAAGCTGACCGCCTTTTTATAGTTTTGGCCCCCGGCTTCCAGAATTTTCGGCAGATAAGACTTATCGAATGCCGAAATTTCTAGAACGCTTATCTGCCCTTTGTTTCGTTATCGCGGCCGCTTTCCCCTTATCAGAACCTTCTAGAAACTTTTTTTATTTACTAAATTCTACAATTCTATTCTAAATCCTATTTCATGTATTTTGCTGGCATCAGTGTCCAACACGAACTTCCCATTCTGCTGAGAATACGCCAAGAGAGGGCTTGTACACAAGGCGGACTTCAGTTTTCGGAAAGCGGTATCACAATCGGGAGTCCAGACGTACGGCGTTCTTCCTTCCATTAGTCGGTGCAACGGCGCAGCGATGATGGCGAAACCTTTCACAAATCTTTTGTTATAGGTGCATAACCCAAGGAACTTCCTCAACTCCTGTTTATCTTTGGGTCTTGGCCAGTCACGGATTGTTTGAGTATCGCGTGCGACAGTAACCTTGACTCCTGTGTCCACCGTTGCCTACACATTTCTTTCATTCCCGCTGGCTTCCACCACCAAACTCTCTTTGGTCCTTTTTATCTGTTTGATGGGAAGAATCCTGGGCTTTGGTTTCTTCACATTAGTTAGTGAGTTCTCTTTCTCGCCATGTTGTCTTCTTACTGTGGAGCTTCTCGACTTCTTGGGGGTTAACCTGCAATCCTTCTTGATGTGTCCCGGTTTGCCACAGCCGTAACAGGTTATGCTTCTGCTGGAACTGCCTTTAAGAGTTTCTACCAGTTCTTGGATACTCGCGTCAATTCTGTTGATGTTAGCACTCAGGTTCGCGTTCATTTCCTTCATATTAGTGTTTAGGTTTCCAAATTCGGGGTCATTCACGACCTCCTGGAGGTCGGCCTTTCTTACCCTCCGTGACGTCTCAGGTTCCGAAACCCTGTAAGCAGCTTCAACCTCCAAAGCTCTAATCAGTGCCTCCCTCGATGTACGGAAGTTTGACAAGCGCATCAATTTTTGGACTTCTGGGTCTCTTATTCCTTCTATAAAAATTCTAGCTGCGTAAAGTTCCAGAAATTCCGTTGGTGCTGTTGGATAGGCGGTATGAGCCAGTCTTTTTACGTCAGCCTCGAATTCTTGCAGCGTTTCATCACTTTTCTGCTTCCTTACTAGTAGTTGCGACTGGGCGACTTCTGGCAAATGATGGTCTCCAAATCTCAGCTCTAAAGCCCTAACTAAATCTTCATAGTTAGCTAGTTCGTGTTCAGGTAGAGCTCGAAGTACTTCCAGAGCTTTTCCGCGCAGGCATACCACCAATGAGGTCGCCTTTTCGCCTTCCGTCCACCGATTGGCCCTGGCAGCAGCTTCGAACTGTATTCTGTAGGCCTAAAAAGATGTTTTCCCATCATAGGTCGGAGGTTTTACCTTTTGGGAAGAACTAGCAGGTACACTTTCGGATTCGTGTTGTGTGACTTGTCCACTTAGCAACTTCTTCATGTTTTCTTCGATGCTGCTGATCTTTTTCTGTGTTGTATTTTCCAAATCAAGAAGCTTGCTGTTGAATTTTTCTTTTACTTCCCCAATTTCTTCCCTAACTTCGCCAATCTCTTCTTGCATTTCTTTTCTCATTCCGGTAATTTGTTTTTTCACTTCTTCTTTCATTTTTGCAACGTCTACTTCCATTTTTTCAGTTATATTTGCTAGTAGACTATGCAATTCTTGTTTTTCTGTATTCCTTTTCTGATCTTCTTCTTCTTTTTCATGTCGTCTTCGTTCTTCATCTTGTCGTCTTCGTTCTTCCTTCTGTTCTTTTTCTTGTCGTCTTCGTTCTTCATCTTTTCGTCTTCGTTCGTCCTCTTGTCGTTTTCGTTCTTCCTCCTGTTCTTTTTTCCGTTTTTTTCTTGGCGTCTTCGTTCTTTCTCCTGTTCTTTTTCCTGTTCTCTTTCTTGTTGTCTTCGTTCTTTCCCCTGATCTTTTTCTTCTTTATCTTTAAACATCGCTAACAACGCTTACAATTGTTGTTCCATTTTGGCCGATTTTAATCTCGTATCCATAAAGCGCTTTAAAATGTTCAAGATTTTACTTGACGCGCCTCGTATACACTGTTTTAACAGTTTAAAACGTCCGAGATAAAGTCAACTACAGCACCTGGCACGAATTTTTTTTTGAGTAATAAAGCACAATCCACGAATAATCCCGCTTCTGACACCAGATGTTACGGGCTTATCGGTTCAAATAGATTACCACGTGTGAATTACACCACTTTATTACCAAATTAACTCGGCACACTTCAACTAAACAGTAACTCACTACTTATTTACTAATTGCTAACCCACTAACTAGACTGACTTCTAACTGACTGACTCGAGGGAAAGCTGACCGTTTTTTTATAGTTTTGGCCCCCGGCTTCCAGAATTTTCGGCAGATAAGGCTTATCGAATGCCGAAATTTCTAGAACGCTTATCTGCCCTTTGTTTCGTTATCGCGGCCGCTTTCCCCTTATCAGAACCTTCTAGAAACTTTTTTTATTTACTAAATTCTCCAATTCTATTCTAAATCCTATTTCATCTATTTACATTGCGTTACAGTATTTTGCAAGTGAAATAAAAAATTGGCGAAACATGTTTGAAGCAAGATTCAAAACAATACTCAATGACAATAACGTTGGTGTTGGTTAACATTGTAATATGTGCCGTTAATCTTAAATAAAAATGAAATTTTCTGCAGAGTTTGGTCTTGAGAACTTTAAAACTTTGATCAGCTGACCAACGGATATATGTAACTTAGTGTTTTTTGGCACAAAAATTTAATTTGACATTTGAATTAATTTTGTTTAATTCTTTTCCTACACAGCATTTTATATGTTTTAACGGAAATGTCACCAGTTGGAAATCACATTCTATTATGGAGCAAAACATCTTTAATCGGATTTTTAAACGTACACTCATCAAAATCATTCAAAATCAATTTTTTCCATAATTTATAACCATTGTAAATAATATAATACTCCGGTAAAAGAAAAGGTACATCATGGGACAGAAACCCACGCTAAAATTGTCAGAACACACTAAGCCAGTAGTTGAAATTGTCCCATCCAACGCTGGTCGAATCAGACCCATGTAAAATTTTTAAAAAAAATATTTTTTTCCACTGTATAATTTTACGCTTGGGGTACTGTAAATATTAACAATCTACCATTTAACGTATATCGAATGCGGCCCGTTACAGATCAAATTTGGAAAATTCGTCTGAAAGAATTGAAAATCAAAAAATTAACTCAAAATCTGTTTTTTGCTCAATTTTATTTAAACACTAAAAAATGAATATGTAGAGTAATATAACTTCTCTGGTGAGTGTTCTGACGTATGAAAAGCTACATAGGAGCCTTACGAAGCTAAATTTAAATCAGGGTGCCCTTTAAAAAGGGTGATTGAATGTGCCCCAAGGTTGACTCCGCTCCCCTTTCCCCTAAGGATATATCTTAGATCAGGGATGAGTAACCTTTTTTTACAGCGGACCAATTACAAGGCTAATAATTTTGCGCGGGCCGCATGTGAGAAAAATATGAATGCTGGGGCGCTTGCACCCCCCTGGTTCATGCAGCAAACTGAAAATTTGTATGCATTCAATTGGAGGACTTTCCAATTCTTCAGAATTCATCCTTTTCTTAAAACATTTTTTCGAAATTTCTGCCTTTTTCTCAAATTTTGTATATTTTTTTTGCAAAATTTGACTTTTTCGTTTAAAATTTTGCATTTTTTCATAAAATTTGCCTTCTTTTATCAAACGTGACTGTCAAAATTTTCAGTTTAGAAGTGCCTTGTTTTTTTTCGGAAATTTCGTCATTACTCGATATTTGATTTTCGTGACAATTTCGCCTTTTTTTGATTGTGAAAATTTCAGGTCGTTTATTTAAATTTGCCTTTTTTTCGAAATCTGGTTGATCTTTTGACAAAAAGGTATATTGTTTAGAAATTTAAAATTTTTGTGAAAGGACAAAAATTTCTTTGTAAATTTCAACCCTATTTTAATCCAAATTTCTGGTAGTTTCAACTTGTTTGTCAAAATTTCGATGTGTTATCACAATATTTGACATTTTCTGACGCCTGTTGAGGCAAGGTAGGGAGCCTGTCTTCCTCTGACTCGTCCAGAGAGTCCAGAGAAAATAAATATTCGATTTTTCTCCTAAAATTTACTCTTTTTTTAAATTTCGAAGTTTCACTAAGATTAAATCCTTGTTCTCAAAATTTGGATCTTTTTTGCAAAACTTCTATTACAATATCGTCTTTTTCTCGGGGTTTTGACTATTTTTTTTGACTTTTTTTTTAAATTTGACTTTCTGTGGACAATTTTTTGTCCATTTCAAAGTTTTCTCGAATTTTATTTTCAAATTCCGATATTTTTCTGAACATTTACTAAAAATTTCGATCTTTTAGATTTTGATTTTTTTTTTTAGAAATTCTTACTGGTTTCCTAAAATTTGCCTTTTTCAGGAAATTTTGATTTTTATCTCAATATCCGATATCTAATATTTCAAAAAATTTTATCTTTTTTTTTTGGTAAATTCGTCTTTTTTTCAAAAGTTCGAACTTTTCTAAAATAGTCTTTTACCTAAAACTCGCCTGTTGTTGGTTTTTTCGAAATTCCCAATTTGTTTTCAAAATCCTACTTTTTGGACTTTTTCAAAAATGGTTTATTTATTTCAAATTTTTTTCATTTTCTTGAATATTTGTCTTTTTCAATAAGCTGCGACTTTTATGGTTTTATGGTTCTGAAAATGTTCACTTTTCTGTTGTTGCGAAAAATATTTTTTGGGATTTCGAGAAAAAGATTTCTTGTAAAATCAACATCTTTACTGAATTTTAAATATTTAAGAACAATGTTTTTGAATTTTGCGATTTTTCTTATTCAGAGTTGGACTTTTTTTTTTAAAAAAATGCGTCTTTTCTCAAAATAAGATCTTTGACAATTTTGATTTTTTTTTAAATTTTGCACATTTCTCGAGTTTTTGTGAAAGGTTAAGTTTTTATTTTCAATATGATTTATAGAAAATTTCAACTTTTTAAATTTTCCTCTTAAAATTGGACCTTCTTTTGGAAATTTGGGATGTTTCCTAGAAAGTTCAATATTTTGTTGTAATTTGTAGCGTAATTTTTAAAAATCCCCAATTTTTTTCGAAATCTTTGTTTTTTCGAAATTCCCATTTTGTTTTCAAAATTCTGCTTTTTGGACTTTTTCAAAAATGGTTTATTTATTTCAAATTTTTTTCATTTTTTTGAATATTTTTTTTTTTTTTCAATAAATTAAGACTTTTATGGTTTTATGGTTCTGAAAATGTCCACTTTTCTGTTGTTGCAAAAAATATTTTTTGGGATTTCGAGAAAAAGATTTCTTGTAAATCAACATCTTTACTAAATTTTAAATATTTAAGAACAATGTTTTTGAATTTTGCGATTTTTCTTATTCAGAGTTGGACTTTTTTTTAAAAAATGCGTCTTTTCACAAAATTAGATCTTTGACAATTTTGATTTTTTTTAAATTTTGCACATTTCTCGAGTTTTTGAGAAAGGTTAAGTTTTTATTTTCAATATGATTTATAGAAAATTTCAACTTTTTAAATTTTCCTCTTAAAATTGGACCTTCTTTTGGAAATTTGGAATGTTTCATAGAAAGTTCAATATTTTGTTGTAATTTGTAGCGTAATTTTCAAAAATCCCCAATTTTTTTCGAAATCTTTGTTTTTTCGAAATTCCCATTTTGTTTTCAAAATCCTGCTTTTTGATCTTTTTCAAAAATGGTTTATTTATTTCAATTTTTTTTTATTTTCTTGAATATTTTTTTTTTCAATAAATTAAGACTTTTATGGTTTTATGGTTCTGAAAATGTCCACTTTTCTGTTGTTGCAAAAAATATTTTTTGGGATTTCGAGAAAAAGATTTCTTGTAAATCAACATCTTTACTAAATTTTAAATATTTAAGAACAATGTTTGTGAATTTTGCGATTTTTCTTATTCAGAGTTGGACTTTTTTTTTAAAAATGCGTCTTTTCACAAAATTAGATTTTTGACAATTTTGATTTTTTTTTAAATTTTGCACATTTCTCGAGTTTTTAAGAAATGTTAAGTTTTTATTTTCAATATGATTTATTGAAAATTTCAACTTTTTAAATTTTCCTCTTAATTTTGGACCTTCTTTGGAATGTTTTCTAGAAAGTTCACTATGTTGTTGTAATTTGTAGCGTAATTTTCAAAAATCCCGAATTTTTTTCGAAATGATTGTTTTTTCTGATTTTTTTAAATTTTATTCCCGATAATTTCAACTTGTTCAAGGCCATGTTATTCTCCAAATTTTTACTTTTAATTCAAAATTCAATTTTATCTGTTTCTGGACATTTCCATTTAAACTGGAATTTTTTCAAAAGATTTAAACTTTTTTACAAAATTCGTTTATTTTTTTTTAATTGTATCGAAATTTTAATAGAAATCTAAACAATCTGAGAAGAATATTTTTAGGAAATCTTGAAAAAAAAGACTTCTTGAAAATTTTCAAAAATATGACAAAATTGAAATAAAATAAAAATTCTGAAATCATTATTTTTAAAAATTATTCCCGATTATTTTAACTTGTCCAACATTCATGTTATTCTCCAAATTTTGATTTTAACTCAAAATTCAATTCTATCTGCTTCTGGACATTTCCATTCAATTTTTTCCAAAGATTTAGACTTTTTCACAAAGTTCGTTTAATTCTTTTTACGTTGGATCGAAATTTTAATAGAAATCTAAACAATCTAAGAAGAATAGTTTTCCCATCCTGAAAAAAAGATTTCTTGAAGAATTTCAAAAATATGACAAAATTGAAATAAAATAAAAATTCTGAAATCCTTATTTTTAAAAGTTGCATTTTTTTACCTGAATTCGACTTGTTCTGGAAATTACAACTCTTTTTACAAACATTTCTTTTTGGAAATTTTGTCTGTTTTACATTTCCACTTTTTCGAAATTTCGACATTTCTTAAAGTTCTCCAAAAGGTTTTTTCTTAAGATTGGGCTTTTTCCAAAATTTTGACTTTAATTTGAAAATGCGATGTCCCCAATTTTGAAATTTTTAAGTAAGAATACACATTATTAAGCCGGAAGGTTTTCTTTTTTACCCATGAGTTTTTTAGAATGGTTGTTGTTGCCCCCCGCCCTCCTAAAGAAAATCTTGCCTACGCTCATGTCCAAGATATTTCATGAATCGTGGAAATTTATGTTCATTTTTTTTTCATCAAATTGTTTGATATTTTCTTTTCCAAAATTTTTACGTAAAACAGTAGAGCTTAGGCGGGCCGCAGAAAAATGTTAGATGTGGCCCGCGGGCCATGTCTTGCTCATCCCTGTCTTAGATAGATTTCAGAACTTTTAATTTTCAAGATTATTGGGAGTAGGAGATTGCATTTATTTATCAAAATGACTAATAATATTTGAACTATTCCAAAAGAAAAAAAAGACGAAACTTTCAATACAATTTTATTCTACAAAAAAAGTAAGTAGTCAAAGCTGTTTTCACCTTTTCTTGAATAAAACCATCACCACAGGCTCATGAGCAAACGCAGCAAACTGAAAAATCCAATTTATAGGAAGTTGCCTACGCTCATGTCCAAGATATTTCATGAATCGTGGAAATTTATGTTCATTTTTTTTTCATCAAATTGTTTGATATTTTCTTTTCCAAAATTTTTACGTAAAAAAGTAGAGCTTAGGCGGGCCGCAGAAAAATGTTAGATGTGGCCCGCGGGCCATGTCTTGCTCATCCCTGTCTTAGATAGATTTCAGAACTTTTAATTTTCAAGATTATTGGGAGTAGGAGATTGCATTTATTTATCAAAATGACTAATAATATTTGAACTATTCCAAAAGAAAAAAAGACGAAACTTTCAATACAATTTTATTCTACAAAAAAAGTAAGTAGTCAAAGCTGTTTTCACCTTTTCTTGAATAAAACCATCACCACAGGCTCATGAGCAAACGCAGCAAACTGAAAAATCCAATTTATAAGAAGTTTACGTCTTCTTCTTTTGAGTTTCAAGTTTGACAGGTTAGCCGTAAAATCCTCTGCATATGGAGTCAATTAAAAACAATGGACCTAATATTTGCTAAAGCGGCGCCGATGCAACCCTTCAATAAAACACCCCGTCGATATCAAATTTTGAGAGAACGCCTCCCTTGCGGCGTTACATGATCGTTTCATCAGGCCAATAAATTAATTTCCCAAAGGGGGTATGATTTTTTTTTCTGAAAGCTCAAATGTTATAAAACTATTTTCATTAATCTTGCTTTGTTTGTTGTAGTACATAAAAGAGGCCTGGTTGACGTATCCGTACCACTGCTGCGCTTTCAAATTCCCCCATACCCACAATCCGATAGAATTCGAGCAGCATCTACGCTTCGTAAAACAACTGAAGGATGCTTGCAGAGCGAAGAATTCCACGGCCTACTACTACGGGCAGGATTTCCATGCGGTTAGATCGTTACTCCATTGGATGTCAATCAACGCGAGCTTGAACGAAAATGATTGGGAACAGGACGGATGGGGTGGATATTTTCATAATAGCACGGATATCAAGAGCGTTTTCCCGGTCACCACTGCAATGTGTGGGGATATTTATCGCAACTATCACGAGGTTTGTTTAATTCTTGAATATACCACACTATATACCACACTAACTGTAACAAAGTTTGTTAAATTGGTTATTATTAATCGTAATGTGTGGACCCCTTTAAACGGCGTAATTCTCTAGAAATATTCCAGATATTCAAGGAACTTTGTTGGGAGCATTGGCAGCATAGACCAGGGTTTTTTTGGAGGTTTAGTTTTATTGTGAGTGATTCCTAAAAAACTTTCATTTTTGTTTTGTGCAGTTACAAACTTTATCTAAGCAATAACTATAAAGTTTTTTTGAACAGTGATAAGGAAATCACACACAGCCCAGGTTAGGGCCGTGTTGGACGAGCAACCGTCATATTAGTTGCGATGAACACCTAATTGCCAATCATCAGTCTAATTAGTAACAATTAGTAACTCAAATATACAATTAACTGCTCTTGACTACATGGGCAGCAATAACGAAGAAGAAATCCTCATAGGAAATAAAAATATGTCACAAGATAATAGCTGCAGCTCTCCAGTAACTGCTAAGAAATATTCGTACTTGTCAGTAGCCAAATCAGTTTTTAAACCTCATTTCCCGAAAAGGGTCCAAGCAATTATTTTCCACGCAGAAGATAACCGTAAATTGTTAATTTATGTAAAAGCTGTCGGAGACCTAACGGGAGCCAAAAACATCTCTTTTATCTCTCGAATATCGAATAATAGAATCTGCATATACCTGACTAGTTCTGAGCTTGTGGATCATCTGATCACAGCACATCCCACTATTGCCATAGGAAACATAAATTTAAATAACGCATACTTATGTTGCCTACTAAAAGAATAGTCCCTACAATACCGCACAATGTTATTGAAAACGCGCTGACCAGTCTCGGATTACATCCAACCTCCCGGATTTCCTTCCTAAAAGCAGGAATCTCTGATGAGGATTACAACTACATATTCAGTTTCCGAAGGCAGATTTATGTCTTCTCATCCACAAAAAATGTTGATGTACAATCTTCCCTAGTAAATCCATATGATGGAAATGAATATCGAATTTTCCTCTCTACAGATAAAATAGAATGCTTTATCTGTAAACAAACAGGGTACATTGCAAGCAATTGCACGAGACCTCCCTCAACGACCATATCATTACCTATGCATATACCAACACAATCCTCGACTGTTAGAGAATCGTCCCAAGCAGCCATAGAAAGCAGCCAAAATTATGATCTTCCCACAGCGTTAACTACTTTTCCAAAACGGAAATATTGACACCAAGTGAGCAGGGTAGTATTTCAAGTAACTTTTCTTCTACTATACCACCTGGCATATCCAAAATGTCTCCTCCTAATAGCAGCACTAACACTCGGAAGAATGTGAAACCTGCTAATAAGAGACGCAAAAGAGATACGTCCTCAGAACCTGCACTAACAGAATCTACAAAATTCTCCATTCAGGAACTATATCAAAAGAATCTGGAAATTTTACAATTCTTATTGATAATCTCTTTGCTTTTCTAGAAAACTTCCACGGCAGTTACAACCCTTGCATGGAAGCTTTAAAATTTACTACGGATATTAAATCCCTTCTGTCAAATATGCATAAAATATATCCTGCCCTTAAAGAAAGGCATATTAAAAACCTTTTTACTCGATTGACTACAGAAATCAAAGCATACCTCACATCGGAAGAACTTGAAATCCAAAGCACATCCAGCATATTAGCTCAACACTCTCTAGATTTAAGCGATGAAGACTTTAACTCTGATGACTCCAAGCAGTCAACAAAATCAACATTTTAAAATTACTTAGAAAATTCGCTCTCCTACAATGGAATTGCGACGGATTTTATCCTCGCCTTGAACTTATACAACATCTTGTCTCAAATACCCTACCTGATATCATCTGCTTCCAAGAAACAAATTTTAAGGAAACTCATAAGCCTTACCTCAAAAATTATAAGGGTTATCACTATTTGAGGACTGAATGTTCGGGAGCTAGTGGTGAAGCTTCTATATTTGCATCACACGATCTATTTGCTCAAAAATTTCCGATAACAACAACCCTAGAAGCAGTAGCCATCAATGTCTGGTGTCCGCAAAGGATTACAATATGTAACGTATATACAGATAAGGAAAATTTTTCATTGTCCATGTAAAACGCTAAGAATTGTCCCTTCCATAGTTTTCTACGGCCGCTGAAGGTATTCCCCTACTTTGACGCAGCATGCTCGTATCTTCCAGTTTAGATGTTAGAAAAAACTCGTCGAGAGTTTTACAACAGACTGGAATATTGTTTAGCACAGTCCGGCGACCTATTTAAACTCCTTATATTGTAATATTTAAAGAGGTATTATGTTATATTCTTCATTAGTGTTATTATTTATTTTGTTTAGGAAATCTGGCTTATGTATTTTGGTTATCAAAGAATATTAGTTTTATTTTGCGTCAGACGTTGATTAAATCAACGCACTAAAAAGACAAGCAGCATGTGGTATGCACATTTTAATAAAACTGTTGCCTGCCAGTAGTAATCCCGTAACGAAACACGTTATAAGCTATGATGTACTACTGAAATCTCCACCAGAACTGATCGCTGCGCTCTGCGTTGAATTTTTTACACCGGTGTAGGAGAATACAAGGCTCCGCCCATCTATCCCACTATTAGCTTTCAATGTTAAATCTCTTATAAAGATTCTCCCTATGGACAGTGTTTGACTTTCCTGATGTGTATATCACCAAACTATAATCTAACAGAAGCTCATATCAATGATCTTGTAGCCCAGTTACCAACCCCGTTCATCCTTGTCGGTGACTTCAATGCTCACAACGTGATCTGGGAATCCGAATACTCATTTGGACGAGGAAAAATGATCGAAAATACAATAAATAACACCAATTTAAGTCTTCTAAATACTGGATACAGCACACACTTCAATATACACACGGGAAAACTCGCATATATTGATCTTAGCTTTTGCGATCCAAGAACATTTCCATTAATAAGGTGGCGCACCTTAGACAGTCTATACGATAGTGATCACTACCCCATAATTATTTCAGTTAATGCATTTAAGCCTGCAGACTCTGTTACCAAATGGAGAATAAGGCAAGCAGATTGGAACGGTTTTAGTTCGTATATAGAGTCACAATCTGATATACTTCAATTTTCTGATGATATCGACCAAGCTACAAACCAGTTCATCAACTGTATCGTTTCATCAGCAAAAAAATATATTGGAAGCCATGAAATAAATGTCAGACAAAAAATAGTTCCACGATGGAATGACGCTTGTTCAGTCGCAACGCGAGAGTGCAAAAGAGCTTTAAATAAATACCGCAGAACCCAGTCTTAAGATGATCTTATTACTAACAAAAAATTAAAAGCAAAATCCAAGCGAATCTTAAAAGAAAGCAAAAGACGGTCATGGAATAAACACACGAGTGAAATAACAGGGAGACCCCCCCCCTAGCCAAGTATAGAAGAAAATAAAGCAAATGAAAGGTCATAATACGGTTTTGACAAAAGACCAATTAAATGTTCTGTAATTAAAGTTAAACGTGCTTAAAATTGAAAATATGTACAACCGCAACCATAGACTAGTTTCGGCCTTCCTTGGCCTCGTCAGCATGGTACGGTGGTTGTATATACTTCCAATTTAAAGCCGTTAGTCAGTCGTATAAGTATCCAAGAGAGCAAACCTCCATTGGGTGACTTGTAACTGACTTTAAACTGTTTATTACGCAAACATTTTCGCCACATACTAATTGAAGCATTACTCTCTGCTGAGATAATAAGCCTTGTATATACGAATATATACAAGTTTATTACGATGCAATTGAAATCTAATTTCATTAGAATCTAATGAAAATTAGACTGCAATTGCAAAGTTCACGTAGATGAGGCAAAGCTTGTATCAAGGGTTGCATCGCAACATCCATAGATACAAACGTCCTCGGCGTGACTTTACTTTCATCTAGTTTTGACAAATAGTAATACGGTTTATAAGGTACCTGCAGAGAATTTAATGGTCAACTCATCACGAATAGTCAAGATATTGTCAACACTCTCGCAGATCATTTTAAAGCAAAAACAAAAAATAAAGATATTCCACAACCACCACATATTGCAACACCATTAACATTTTAAGATTCTGCACCGCTAATTCACGTTTTCTCACTTCAAGAACTTAAGCACGCCCTTTTCTCCTGCAAAAAACTCTGCAGCGGCACCAGATAATATTCATTTCATTTTTCTTAAAAACCTTTCCAGCTTAAAAAACCTCCTGGAATTATTCAACCCGATTTGGCTAAGGCAAAAGTTTCCATCTCAGTGGCGGCAGTCCATAATATTACCTTTCAGAAAAAATGATACCACCTCGGTCGACCCTAAATGCTTTCGACCTATTGCGTTAACTTGCATGATGTGTAAATTATTATAGAAGATGATCAACAAGCGTCTCATGTGGTACCTTGAGAGACATAAGCTTCTTCGTCAAGAACAATCTGGATTTAGGCCACGTCGTAGTAACATAGATAACCTTGTAGCTCTTGAAACAGAGATTTCTGATGCTTTTTAGTGCCAAGCAAGACCTTGTAGCAGTGATTTTTGATATAGAAAGTGCTTTTGACATTACTCTAAGTTCGATCATTTACTACAAATTAAAGGAAGTTAATCTGACAGGAAACATATTAACTTTCCTAAAAAATGTTTTAACCGATAGAACATTTAAGGTGGTGGCTAATGGAAAAGTATCATATCCGTTCACGCTGGAAAACGGAGTGCCTCAAGGCACCGGATTAAGCACTACGTTATTTATTTTATCCATAAATGATATATGTTCCTCCGTAAAACATCCAGTCAAATACTCTCTATTTGCAGACGATCTGATCCTCTACTGTTCAGGAAAAGTTATCCCAACTACATGTAATTTGTTGCAAAATGCTGTAAATAATCTATCTAGCTGGTCTAAAATGTCAGGTTTTAACTTATCTGCTTCCAAGTGTAAAGTTATTAAATTTAGCCGAAGGAGAGGAACCCATGAGCAAAGTAAAATATTAAATAATCAATCTTTACAAGTGGTAGATCGACACAAATTTCTTGGAATAACTTTTGATAGTCGTCTTATTTAGAAACAACACATTCAAGAAGTTAAAGGACACCATTCGAAACGTCTAAACATCTTAAAAACCTTATCACACCACCACTGGGATACAGAAGAGGATACCCTCCTCAGGATAAATAGAGCCTTAATACGTTCCAAACTAGAGTATGGCTGTTTAGTCTATATGAGCACTAGCAAATCTAATCTAAAAGGCCTAAACACCGTTCAACTTCTTCCAAACGCCGGCACTGGGTCTTCCAAGAAGTTTACTTTCTGTCTGTCAGATATTAAAATCTTTACTAGGAGACATTAAGCTTTTTAAGACAACTGTAAATTCTACTTCGTCTGTACCCCCTTGGTTTTTAGCATTACCTTCCATCAACACGTCCTTTTGTAAATATAGAAAACGAGAAACTTCTAATGCCCTTCTCAGGCAAGCTTTCTTGGAATTAATTAATTCAGAACAACTTTCTGCAGCAAACAGCATCCTGCCTCAAAAAACGAAAATGGCGTTAGTTGTTCAGTTACTACATCCAACACTACCATAGCAAAGTATCAGCTTCCCACCCACTGCAGTGTTCATACTGGGGAATTATATGGTATTCTTATAGCACTCAAATCGATTACAGTAGCAAAGCAGAAAACAGTCGTTATATGCACAGACTCACTGGCCTCAATCCATTGCATTAAAAACGTCTATATCCAAAATCCTCTGCCCCAAAAAATTCAAAAAAATGCCCACTATTTATATTCCCAGGGCATTAGTACAAGTATTGTCTGCGTACCATCTCACGTTGTTATCAGTGGAAATGAAAATGCTGATCAAGCAGGCAAAGAACCTATAGACTCTGATTTGCCCACAGCACAGTTACATCTCCAACATGGTGTAAAGGATTTGCTAAAACAAACAATAGTACACAAGTGGCAAACGCACTGGAATCGATCAAATACTAAATTGACCTCAATTCAACCTAGAATTCAAAACCCCAAGATGCAGGAGCGGCCTTTGGGGGTGGCAAGCAGGGCAACCGCCCGGGGCCTCGCCCTTGAAGGGGGCCTTGCGCACTCGCGCAATAGCACGAATTCTAATGTTCATTTGAATTTCGAGCCTTAACCGCTCATTATAAAACTTGACTCGCTGCTCCCTTGCATGGTAGTTATCGCGCTGATATCTGTCTCATTCGCTCCAATGAATGTTCCTTTCCTTCTCTTTCACATTGACGAAATTTCGTACCAGTGCCACAAGTGTTGCCAATTGCAAGGGCTATAAAAATCTGATAGTACTCCATTTTCTTCTTGCTTACCATTCGGGGAATTCCCGTGTTTTATTTCAGCTGTCAACTGTCGTCGGATTATGCTTTTATATTAGAGCAGTCGTCATCATTCCTAAATCCCTGATCCTTTTAAGACATTAATGCACCTTATTTATCATGATTAATAGCTTGTTATCTTTCTGTTTAAAAATTGAAGGACAAAACTTGTCCCCTGAAGCCAAGAAAGTTTTTTTGAAGATACCCAAGGAACGGTCCGTTCCACCAAAAAAATCTTTGTATTTATTAATTTTTCTTACTTCCCAATAAACAATGTTTAGAGTCCAAATATATTTATTTATGACTTTGCATTTCCAGTCAAGCCTCATCATTGAAATTCATAAACGTAGGCAGGATTTAGTTCAGGGAAGGACAAGAATCATTTTGAAAAATTGATAAAAAAAGAAAACCGGAAAACGTTCCTAGTATATGTATATTTTCATTTAACTACATGAACTGAGTAATCGAATTTTCAGATTAATTTAGAAATTTGGTAATAGAGTCGAACTTTGCGAAAACAGTCAGAAAATTGAATCTAAAATAAAAACCGATTCTTTCGGAAAATTCTAAAAACTATCCAAATTTCGAAGATTTCAAAAAATAACGATTTTAAAAAATACCGTCGAAATGTCGAGAAAAAGGTTAAAATCTCTTAAAGAAAAGTGAACATTTTCAAGAGAAATTTTAATTTTGAAAGAGACGAGGAAAAACGAATTTTGGGAAAAAGTTGGAATGTTTACAAATTCGTGTTTAAAATAAAATTCTAACCTTTCGAAAAATCTCAAAAATTGTTGAAAATTCGAAAAAAGTATATTTTTAAAGGTGGAATTTTGTGAAAAAAAGTGTAATTTTAAAAAAGATTGGAACTTTAAGAAAAATTTTTCACTGCATACGGAATTTTTCAGAAGCATAAAACATCCCTATTTCTAGTACGAGTCCAAATTTCCAGCATAAGACAACTTTTAAGAAACATGAAATTTTCGGAAACTTAAATTTGAAAAAAAAATCAGAAAAAAAACGAATATTAAAAAAATGAAAGTTCAATTTTGAGAGAAAAATGTAGAATAAAGTCGTAATTTCCAAAGTGAGCAATTTTTTTGAAAACACCCTATTTTGGGAAAGGATTTTTTAGAAAACCGAAATTGAATAAAAACCCAACCTTTCAGAAGAACTCGAAATTTCTAAATATGCCAAAATATTTCCAAAGACCAAATGTTGTGAAAAAATTTGCAATTTCCAAAAACGCTTTTCTCGAAATGTTTACTTTTTTATTCTAATTTTGACATAATATTTAAATTTCAATAAAGAAATTGAATGTACAAGAAATCTTTTTCTCGAAATTACCCAAAAATATATTTCGCAACATTTTTAATTTTTGATAATATGCCGACCTAATTTAGAGAAAACAGACGTATTTCGAGAAAACTGAAATTCAGAGGAAAAGCCAATTTTGAGGAAAAAGTCCAGAAAGTTTCAGAAATTAAAACATGGCATTTTGAAATTAAAGTTAATATTTCGAAAATAAGGCGAAATGTGAAGATGAAATTTCTAGTCAAATTTAAAACGGTTAAAATTAAAAAAAAAAAGACAAATATTCAGAAAAGTGGCCTAATTTTGATAGAAAAAATGATTTCCGAAAGAAGAGCCCAAAAAGTGGAATTTTGAGAATAAAGTTGAAATTTCTGAAAAGGCGAAATTAAACTAATTTTAAGAGAAATTCAAAATATTTAGCAAAGTTGAATATCGAATTTTGATATAAAAATATCGGGAAAAAGGCAAATTTTAAGAAACCTGTTAAAAATTCTGAAAAATCAAATTCCAAATGATCAAAATCTTCAGTAAAACTCGATGTTAATAAAAATAAAGGAATTAAAAAAACGACATCTCTGAAAAGCATTCGACATTTCTAGAAAAACTACTAAATTAGCATCAAAGATCGAAATTTTCCAGAAAAAATTCAAACTTAAAGAAAAAGTGCAACTTTAAGAATAGCCGTCGGTTTGTGGAAAAAACGAGTCTTGAAAAAAAAGTCAAAATTTTAAGAAAGATACGAATTTCCAGGAAATATATTCAGTTTTCCGGGAACATACAGGATGGGATTTCAGGATAATTTTAAATTTCCGAAAAACAGGTGGATTTTGAGAAAAATATCAAAGTTTCGATTTTTCTAAATTTGTTTTTTTTTGGAAATTTCGATTTTTTCCCTTGAAAAACAAAAATAAGATAGAAATTTTGAGAAAAAAGTCAAAATTTAGTAAACACTCGAAATTCTTCAGAGAGAGTCAAATTTTGTCGAAATTTTGGAAAAGACAAATTTTGAGAAAAATGTAATTTCTAAAATTGAAACACAGAACTTGTCCCCTGAAACCAAGAAAAATTAAAAAACACAACAAAGGTTGTTTTTTTTTTGTTGTGTTTTTTAATTTTTCTTGGTTTCAGGGGACAAGTTCTGTGTTTCAATTTTTGAAGATAACCAAGGACCAGTCCGTTCCATCAAATGTAATTTCTAGATTTTTCTCTTGAGCGCTTGAATCAAAAGCAGACATGCGCCCTGTTCTGCCCTACCTTGAGTCAGAAAATGTCCAATATTGAAATAATCGTCGAAATTTTGAGAAACAAGTTGTATTTTCCCATTCCAGAGGAAATTTTCTCGGAATTTTTGTCTTTTACAAAATTTCTAAAAAAGCCGTTATAAAAATTTCCAGATAAATATTGTTATCAAAAAAACGATCAAGTTTCCAGCAAAAGGATAAATCTTGATAAAAAAAAGTCGAAATTTTCAGAAAATCAAAGTATAAAGAGAAGTCGAAGTTTTCGGAAAAACCCAATTTTGAGAAATGATAGAATTTTGAAAAATAAAACGATGAATTTTGATATGAAAATTCGAAATTTTTAGTTAAGTTGGATTCTGATAAAATAAATCGAATTTTAAGAACACATTTGAAATTTCCAAAGAAATTTATGAAAAAAGACGAATTTCGAGAAATAAGTCGAAATTTCGAGAAAATATCAATAGCTTAAAGAAGGACTTTTGTCGAATGGAAATTTTTTAGAGAAAGTCTCCTCAGTTCAATATAAATTTTCGTTAACCACACGAGCTGGGGGGGGGCAAGCGCCCTATTCTGACTACGTCTATGTTAAACTAATTCCACAAAGACGAGGGCCTCTTAAAGATCTACCCGCCCGGAGCCTCGCAATGGCTAAGGCCGCCCCTGCCAAGATGATACCAATAAAAGGAAAAGACAAAATTAGTTTCAGAAGATTAAGAATTGACCATACCAAAATTACACACAATTACTTAATGGAATCTGGTAATCGTCCTTATTGTGATTATTGTAACTGTGGCCTTACAGTTAGGCACATCCTGGCCGAATCTCCACAACATGCTGAGGCTCGACAACGCTTCAACCTAACCGGTGACCTCAAAGAACATCTCACCTTCAGTAATTTTAATAATATAATAGAATTCGTGTATTAAAATGTTTAATCGTATTTAAACCACTATCTATTTTTGTATACTAACTGAATTTGTGCCAATGACCATTAGCAGTCAAAGCACATTAATTTTAAATAAATAAATAAAAAATTTTATTTCTGATTTTTACATTATATTTCAAAATTGAATCAGATAAATCAGACAAAATATGGGACAGAAACTGATTCTTGTGAAAATCCATTCAGCCCAAAAGACCTTTTGTTCCTCAAAATTTGGACCTTTATTTCAAAATTTGCCTTTTTTTCGCAATTTCGACTTTTTTAACTCTTCTCTATATTAGTCTTCTTTTTTAATATCTATTTTGTTAGTAAAGTTAGACTTTTACCCCAATTATTCCTTTCTTCTCAAAACTCGACAATTTGTAAAAATATTTACTTTTTCTAATTCGACTTACTGGAAGATTCGACTTGTTTCTCAAAAATTCATCTTTTGTCAACTTTTTAATAAAAAAAGTAAAAATTTGAAGTAATTGTTAAGTAAAGTAATTTTTGAAGATTTCGACCTTTTTTTCGAAGTTTTCTTTTTTCGAAATTCGGATCTATTTTCAAATTTTTCCAAAATTTTATTTTTTCCACTTTGTTCTAAATTACGGCTTTTTTCTAGAACTTTCTACTTTCTTTTTAAAATTCTTTCTTTTACCAAATTTCACATTTTCCCCAAACTTGACTTTTATTAAACATTTAAACTTTTATTTATTTTCTACAAATTTGGACTTGTTACGCCAAATTCGGTTTTTTTTCGAAATGTTGACTTTTCAAATTCGATATTTTATTGTTTTTGCAAACTGCGATTTCTTTAACGAAATTTATCCACATATTTTCAAAATGTTTGACTTAATCTCAAAATTTGACTTTCTCTGGGAAATTTTAACCTGTAACACTTCAACACTTTTCTCGAAATTTCTATATTCTTTTCAAAATTCGTCCTTTTTCCAAGTTTAGCCATTTGGCCCAAATATTGAGTTTTACAAAACATTTAAATTTTTATGTATTTTCTACAAATTTGTTTTTATTTTTTTGAAATTTCAACTTTTAAAATTCGACTTTTTATTGTTTCTGCAAGCTATTGTTCGTGAATTTTCAAAATGTTTGACTGAATCTCAAAATTTGATTTTTTTTTCTTAAAATTTAACCTTTCTCTAAAGTTCAATATTTTTCTCGAAATTGAAAGTTGTATCAACATTGTCTTTTCTTTGAAAATTATTTTACCAATTCTATCAAATTTCGAATTTATCTGAACATTTGAAGTTTTTTTAATTCGTCTTGTTCTCGGCATTTCAAATTTAATCTCAAAATTTAACTTTCCCTGGAAAAATGCTCTTCTGCTCTAAAAAACTTCGGGTTTTTAAAAGTTCGACGATTTTTTCTAAGCTTTAAATTTTTTTACAATTGTTCTTTTTCAAATTTTACAATTTTTCACAAAATTTAAATTTGTCTAAAAATTTTAGGTTTTAAATTTGTTCTAGGTTTCAATCCATTGTCGAAATTCGACGTTTTTTTTTAATTTTATTTATTTTGAGAACTTTTGACAAATTTATTTTTTTCAAAATTCGATATTTTATGGAAATTTCAACTTTTATTTCGAACTAAATTTATCTATATTCAAATCTCAAAATTAATTTAGTTTCTTAAAATTTGACTTTCTCTGGGGAAGAGAGTATCTCTCTGAAGATGGTAGCTTAGCTATCGAAACGCGTTAGAGCAAACTCTGTTGTGTTTTTAATCTTTCTTGGTATCAGGGGACAAAATTTGTATTTCAATTTTTGGAGATAATCAAGAACCAGTCCGTTCCACCAAAATAAAAAATGGTAAAATTTCGAAAAATAAAATGAATTTTCAGATTAAAATTCGAAATTTTGACCAAAGTCAAATTTTGATGAAAGAAATCGAATTTTAGGAACAAATTTAAAATTTCGAAAGAAATTTATGAAAAAAGACGAATTTTGAGAAATAAGTCTAAATTTTGAGAAAATGTCAATGGCTTAAAGAAGGACGGATTTTGTCGAATGGAAACTTTTCAGAGAAAGTCTTCTTAGTTGAATATAAATTTCTGTTTAATAGCATGAGCTAGGGGGGGGGGGGGCTCTCCTGCCCTGCCCCATGCTAGCCTATGGATACTGACAATATTTTCAGCTTCGGTAGATTCACACTAAATACCTCAGGTTGGATTTTGACCAGTTTCGGGGCCCGATGAATGTATCTGGAAGATAAAGCAAATATGTTTTTTCCAAGAAATAGAAGATTTAATAGCCTAGAGTTATGTGGCTTATTGAATGCCCCCTTACACGTACATGCTATATATATATTTGGAATTTGTTTAGGATATGGCCAGCAAGTTAATGGTAAGTCGTAAAAGAGCTAGTTCTAAGAAAGATTAAAGATTTTGCTCGAGCTTTTCCAATAAAATCTCAATGGATATTGAGTGAATTCCTTTCGTGCTGCGCTGGTGATTTTCTTTTACATTCGTGTGTGCTATAGCAACATTTTGCGGGCATTGCAGACCTGCAACACTTCAATACTTTTCTCAAAATTTCTATATTCTTTTCAAAATTCGTCCTTTTCCCAAATTTAGCCACTTTGCCCAAATATTGACTTTTACAAAACATTTAAACTTTTATGTATTTTCTACAAATTTGGATTTGGATCGCAAATTTCTGTTTTTTTTTTTTTGGAATTTCAACTTTTAAAATTCGACTTTTTATTGTTTCTGCAGGCTGCAGTTTTTTAGACGAATTCGTGAATTTTCAAAATGTTTCATTGAATCTCAAAATTTGATTTTTAGTTTCTTAAAATTTGATCTTTCTCCAAAATTCAACATTTTTCTCGAAACTGAAAGTTGTATCAACATTGTCTTTTTTTTCGAAAGTATTTTACCAATTCTATCAAATTTCGAATTTATCTGAACATTTGGGATTTTTTTGATTCGTCTTGTTCACGAAATTTCAAATTTATTCTCAAAATTTAACTTTCTCTTGAAAAATGATAAATTTTTCTTCTGCTCCGAAAGACTTCGGCTTTTAAAAGTTCGACGATTTTTTCTAATTTTTTAATTTTTTACAACTGCTCTTTTCGAAATTTTACAATTTTTCACAAAATTTAAATTTGTCTAAAAATTTCAGGTTTTTAATTTGTTCTAAGTTTCTATCTATCCTCGAATTTCGACGATTTTTTTAAATTTTACCCTTTTTTAAGAACTTTTGACCAATTCATTTTTTTTTAAATCTCTTTTTTTCCAAATTCCGTTTTTTTGGAAATTTCAACTTTTATTTCGAACTAAATTCGTCTATTTTCAAATCTCAAAATTAATTTTATTTCTTAAAATTTGACTTTCTCTGGGAAATATTGACTCTTTTAATATTTAATACTATTCTCGAAGCTGGAAGTTTTATCGATATTTTCTTTTCTTTTGAAGTTATTTTACCAATTTTCTCAAAATTCGATTTATCTGAAAATTTTTCGTTTTTTTTAATTCGTCTTGTTCTCGAAATTTCAATATATTCTCAAAATTTGACTTTCTCTAAAAGATTGCAATTTTTTTATGTTCTTCTAGTCTGAAAAACTTTGACTTGTGAAAAAATCTGACAATTTTTTTAAAACTTTTAATTTATTACAATTTCTCTTTTCGAAATTTTGCAATTTTTTACAAAATTTAAATTTGTTCAAACATATCAGGTTTTTAAATTTGTTCTGCAAATTTCAATCTATTGTCAAAATTAGTCTTTTAAAAAATGTTGCGTTTTTTGAGAATTGTTGACAAATTCATTATTTTCGAAATCTCTTTTGTTCAAAACTAAGCTTTCTTTGGAAATGTCAACTTTCATTTCGAACGAAATTCATCTATTTTCAAATCTCAAAATTTGATTTTTTTCTTAAAATTTGCCTTTCTCTGGGAAATTTTGACCTTCTTTTAAAATTCAATACTTTTCTCGAAACTGGAAGTTTTGTCGACATTGTCTTTTTTTTTCCAAATTATTTCACCAATTCTATCAAATTTCGAATTTATCTGAACATTTGGAGTTTTTTTGATTCGTCTTGTTCTCGAAATTTCAAATTTATTCTCTTGAAAAATGATAAATTTTTCTTCTGCTCTGAAAGACTTCGGCTTTTGAAAATTCGACGATTTTTTCTAATTTTTCAATTTTTTACATCTGCTCTTTTCGAAATTTTACAATTTTTCACAAAATTTAAATTTGTCTCAAAATTTCAGGTTTTAAATTTGTTGTAAGTTTCTATCTATCGCCGAATTTCGACGATTTTTTTAAATTTTCCTTTTTTTTGAGAACTTTTGACAAATTCATTTTTTTTAAATCTCTTTTTTTCCAAATTCGGTTTTTCTGGAAATTTCAACTTTTATTTCGAACTAAATTTGTCTATTTTCAAATCTCAAAATTAATTTTGTTTCTTAAAATTTGACTTTCTCTGAAAAATTTTGACTTAATATTTAATACTATTCTCGTAACTGGAAGTTTTATCGATATTTTCTTTTTTTTCGAAGTTATTTTACCAATTTTCTCAAAATTCGATTTACCTGAAAATTTGGCGTTTTTTTTTAATTCGTCTTGTTCTTGAAATTTCAATTTATTCTCAAAATTTGACTTTGTCTAAAAGATTGCAAATTTTGTATGTTCTTCTACTCTGAAAAACTTTGACTTGTAAAAAAATCTGACAATTTTTCTAAAACTTTTAATTTATTACAATTTCTCTTTTCAAAATTTTACAATTTTTTACAAAATTTAAATTTGTCTGAACATGTCAGGTTTTTAAATTTGTTCTGCGAATATCAATCTATTGTCAAAATTAGTCTTTTCAAAAATTTTAACGTGTTTTGAGAACTTTTAACGAATTCATTTTTTTCAAAATATCTTTTTTTTAAAGTAAGTTTTTTCTGGAAATTTCAACTTTCATTTCGAACCAAATTCATCTATTTTCAAATCTCAAAATTTGATTTTTTACTTCAAATTTGGTTTTCTCTGGAAAATTTTGACCTATTTTTAAAATTCAATACTTTTTAAATTTATCTAAACATATCAGCTTTTTAAATTTGTTCTGCGAATTCCAATTTATTGTCAAAATTAGTCTTTTCAAAAATTTTACGTGTTTTGAGAACTTTTGACGAATTCATTTTTTTCGAAATCTCTTTTGTTCAAAACTAAGCTTTCTCTGGAAATGTCAACTTTCATTTCGAACGAAATTCATCTATTTTCAAATCTCAAAATTTGATTTTTTTCTTCAAATTTGATTTTCTCTGGAAAATTTTGATCATTTTTTAAAATTCAATATTTTTCTCAAGACTGGAAATTTTATCCACATTCTCTTTTCTTTCGAAATTATTTTGGCAATTTTCCCAAAATTCGAATTTATCAGAAAATTTGGATTTTTTTAAATCGTCTTGTTCTCGAAATTTCAAATTTCTTCTCAGCATTTAAATCTCTCTGAAAAATTACAAATTTTTTGTCGAAGTTTCGAGCTTTTCTTAAAATTTTGACTTTTTCCTAAACTTTGACTTTGTTCTTCTTTATTGAAAAACTTCGACTTTTTTAAAGTTCGACAAATTTTTTTAAGCTTCCAGTTTATTTTTACCTTTTCTCTTTTTGATATTCAACAATTTTTGAAAAAATTCAAATTTGTCTAAAAATTTCAGGTTTTCAGTTTGTTTTGGGTTTCAATTTATTGTCACAATCTGACGTTTTTTTCAAAAATTTTACCTTTTTTTGAGAACTTTTGATAAATTCACTTCTTTCGAAATTTCTTCCTTTTTCTCACTTTTTTTCGAACTCACTTGCTTTTTCTCAATTTTGTCGAAGTCTCTCTTTTTCTCAATTTTTTCGAAATCTCTTCCTTTTTCTCAAAATTCAGCTTTTTCTTGAAATTTCAGCTTTGATTTCGAACTTTGATATTTGCTGCTTTTGTAAATTTAAATTTTTTCTCACAACAGTAATTTAACTGTTTTTAGGAAATTTCAAGGCTGTAGAAAATTTACAAATAAAAAAGTGAAACCATGGGAAAAATATTTTTTAGAAATTTCGAATTTCCAAATTAGTCTTTTTCTAGAAATTTTAAAATTCATCTGTTTTTTCAAAATACATGATCAATCAAAAATTTCGGAAAAATACTCCTGGAAATCATAATTTTTTTGTCAAAATTTAAGGAAATGTGAAATTTCCTAGAAAAGTATTTTTAGAAATTTCGACTTCTGTAGGTCATTTGTTTAATGAATACTCATTTTGTGCGTGTCTGTTCACTCTAGCTTTTATTTATTTATTTTTTTAGAGCCGCATGCGGCTCGTGAGCCGGTTTGCCGACCCCTGGTCCAGATATATTGATTCTGAAATTATAAGTTAAATAAGTAGCAAAACCGGTACACCCACACACTAGATTATACATCCTTTGGGAATTTCATATTTTATATCAGTTTCGGATTTAGAATCTGTTTGTTACCTAATATGACCTAATTAACGAAGTAATTTTATAGGCATGACATGCAATACGGTAACATGACCCCAATGGAAATAAACCCGGGTTAACTTTTCCCTAATAATAACTAATTACACAGGCCCACAAAAAAAAAAGTGGTGTGTGCTGGGTGTCGGACCCACATAGTCCGGCGTATTTTTTTCCGCTGAACACGAATCTGTAGTTTAAATTGGGGGTCAAACTGCTAAAAGTGGAGAAAAACCAAAAAAACCGATAAAAATCACGATCTCGTATTTTTTTCTGTATGATATTATCATCTTGCAGTTTCTACTTGTTTCTCTCTGTAATATCCAACCGTAATGTGCAAATACGTTAATTCACTACTTATTGTGTCTTATTTAAGTGTCACATAGATGATATTTTGTTTTTGACAAAAAATAAGGAAATGGTTAACTAAATCGGTACATTTACCGGCAGAAACCTGCTACTCCGGAATGATTGGACTACGATGACAACTGCCCTTTATCGGGATGTGTAGAATGATTCGCTAGTCAACATTTCGGCGTATCGAAGCCAGCGAAGGCGCGCTGTTTTGCAGGGAAGCGCTGGAATATGAGAATGATGCCGTAGTGTGTCCGACGACGAGTTGACATTGTCCTTGTCAAAGTCGGAAAGCCCTCATACTTAGGCCTAGGTATTCTAGCGTGCGGGGTTTATTTATTTTCATGGATTCTTCTACTGAAAATTTTGCGCTGGAACTTCTAGTACTCGTGGCAATCACAAATGTACTGGAAATCCCAATGCTTTTTGCTACGTTTGTGCAAAGTACATAGGGATAAAAAATACAAAGAAACTAACAGGTCGTTTCGTGACTTTGTATGAAAAGTGCTTCAATATGAAAGTTTCCCTCGATCTCAAAAATTGGATACCCAATTTTGTTTGTGGCTCATGTTATAATATGATCAATAGATTTGAAAAGCACCAGGTCAAGGCGAATCTTAAATTTAAAACTCCAGCGATATGGAAAAAGCCACTTGATGCAAGTAATTGTTACTTTTGCACAACAAATGTCAACACTGTGGGCCGAATGCATAAGGATAAAATTTCTTATCCTTCTGTGTCAAGTGTTCAACAACCAGTTGCAAACTTCATAGAAGGTTTAGAAGATGACACGTCACAAGACAGTCTGACTAGTGGATTAGACACAATGGAAGTCGACGTCGATCCTGAAAATTCAGCTTTTATTGATAAAGAGTTTGATACTAGTAGTGAAAACATTTCTAGCGAATCTGAGGAAGAAGAGTTTTCGAGCAATGAAGAATACAGACCTATTGGTGAAGATCGGAAGCCGGAAAAATACGATCAAAAACATCTGAATGATCTATTCAGAGAGGCTAAACTCTCAAAAGAAGCGGCTGAAATATTGGTTTCGAATATGAAAAAGAGAAATCTATTGACAAAAGGTACTAAAGTTTCGTTTTATCGGAATCGAGAAGAAGCCTTCCGTAAATATTTTGAAAAAAATGAAGATTTACTCTATTGCACTGATGTAAAAGGACTTATCGATGAATTTAAGCCAAATTTATATGAGCCAGAAAATTGGCGGTTATTCATTGATTCGTCTCAACAGAGTCTTAAGGCAGTCCTTCTCCACAACACCAACAAATTCGCTCCTCTACCTTTAGCCCACTCCACTGTACTTAAAGAAGAGTATTCAAACCTCGAAGTTGTCCTAAAGAAAATAAAGTACGAAGAACATAAGTGGCAAGTATGTGGTGATTTAAAAATTTTGTCCATGATCCTTGGACAGCAATCTGGATTCACAAAATATCCATGCTATTTGTGTATGTTTGACAGTAGGGATCGAAAAAATCACTACGTAAAAAAAGAATGGCCTTTACGATCTTCATTTAAGGTTGGATCACATAATATAATAAAGAAACCGCTTGTTGATCCAGCCAAAATTCTCATTCCTCCTCTTCATATAAAACTTGGCTTAATTAAACAGTATGTCAAAGCTCTTGATAAAGATGGTGAATGTTTTACGTACCTGCGTACTGTGTTTAAAAAAAAATCTGATGCTAAACTAAGGGAAGGCATCTTCGATGGACCGGAAATCCGAAAGTTATTCAAAGATGAAGGGTTTGTTGCAGTCATGGATGACCAAGAAAAGGCATCGTGGTTAAGTTTCAAGGAAGTGTGTACCAAATTTTTAGGCAATACCAAGGATGCTGATTACAAAAGCATTGTGGCAAATATGATAAGAAATTTTCAGCATTCAGGTTGCCTAATGAATTTGAAAATGCACTTCCTTGATTCGCATCTTGACCAATTCCCGGAGAATAACGGAGACTTCAGTGAAGAGCAAGGAGAAAGATTTCACCAAGATCTCAAAGAGTTTGAACGGCGGTTTCAGGGACAGTGGGGAATAAATATGTTTGCAGATTACTGTTGGATGCTACACAGAGAAACTCAAGAAAAAGGAACAAAACGTAGCAGAAATCCACTTCACAGGTCATTTGAAGAAAAAAGGGTCAGGAAAAGACGAAAATTATAAGAATGATAATATCAAACAGAAAAAAATACGAGATCGTGATTTTTATCGGTTTTTTTGGTTTTTCTCTACTTTTAGCAGTTTGACCCCCAATTTAGACTACAGATTCGTGTTCAGCGGGAAAAAATACGCCGGACTATGTGGGTCCGACACCCAGCACACACCTCTTTTTTTTTTGTGGGCCTGTGTTATTATACAACACAACATAAGGGTTTCGACAACAATCGTCTTGAACAAAAAAATTTGCATTTTATTCGAAAATTTTAATAAACCTTACCGAATGAGCACTTTACATCGTACATATCCGATAAAAAGAATTTTTTATTTCCACATTCACATAGTTAAAGCCGGATTACAAAGCAAAAAGGATTTTATGTGCGGGGCACAGTTCCCCGGTAAAAGAAATAATACACATTTTGCAAATTTAACGACATCGGCGGTGAATATGTGAAGCTATGAAAAATTTTACTACCATAATAACTTACAATCTTATTCCGCTGATGGCGAAGACGGGCATAAATTTGAATATGTGTTTTCACTGAATTTTGTATGCAGAATATACTTCCTCTGACGCATAAAAAGCCTTCTGGAGAATTCCACACGTTGAGACTATTTGGCAAGCAAATACTTCTAATAATTAGTTGTCATTTATTACTTCCAAAAAAAAGAGACAAACAATAAACGCTAAATAAAGTTGAGTAATGTTAGCTTATTGTTGCAGTCCGTCTAGACGTAGACTTTTAGTTTTTTCTTCAGTATTTGTTGTCTCATATTTATTTTACGACAGCATTTGGCACATTTAGAGAGTTATTCGTTTTCATTGATTCACCAAATATGTCCAGACTTCATAGGCGTAGCTAGAATAGGGCTCATGGCTCGTGCAGCTAGATCAGGGATGAGCGGGCCAATTACAAGGCTAAAAATTTTGCGCGGGCCGCATGTGAGAAAAATATGAATGCTGGGGCGCTTGCACCACCTGGTTCATGCAGCAAACTGAAAATGTGTATGTATTCAATTGGAGGAATTTCCAATTGTTCAGAATTCATCCTTTCCTTGAAACATTTTTTCGAAATTTCTACCTTTTTTAAATTTTGTATATTTTTTTACAAAATTTAACTTTGTCTTTTAAAATTTTGCATTTATTCATAAAATGTGCCTTCTTTTATCAAACATGACTGCCAAAATTTTGAATTTAAAAGTTCCTAGTTTTTTCTCTGAAATTTCGTCATTTCTCGAAATTCGACTTTTCCTGAAAATTTCGCCTTTTTTTGATTCTGAAAATTTCAGCTTGTTTATTAAAATTTGCCTTTTTTCAAAATCTGGTCAATCTTTTGACAAAAAGTATATTTTTTAGATATTTAAAATTTTTTTGAAAGAACAAAAATTTCTTTGTAAATTTCAATCCTAATTTAATCCCAATTTCTGGTAGTTTCAACTTGTTTGTCAAAATTTCGATGTGTTATCACAATATTTGACATTTTCTGACGCCTGTTGAGGCAAGGTAGGCAGCCCGTCTTCCTCTGACTCGTCCAAAGAGTCCAGAGAAAATAAATATTCAATTTTTCTTTTAAATATACTCTTTTTCTGAATTTCGAAGTTTCACTAAGATTAAATACTTTTTCTCAAAATTTAGATCTTTTTTGCAAAATTTCTCTTACAATATCGTAGAAATACTGGGGTTTTCACCATTTTTTTGACTTTTTTTTAATTTGACTTTCTTTGGACACATTTTTGTCCATTTCAAAGTTTTCTCGAATTTTTTTTTCAAATTCCGATATTTTTCTGAACATTTACTAAAAATTTCGATCTTTTAGATTCTGATTTTTTTAGAAATTCTGACTGGTTTCCTAAAATGTGCCTTTTTCAGGAAATCTTGATTTTTATCTCAATATTCGATGTTTAATATTTCAATAAATGTTTTCCTTCTTTTGATAAATTCGTCTTTTTTTTTTAAATTTCGAATTTTCTTAAATTAGTCTTTTACCTAAAATTCGCCTGTTCCTTAAATCCTACTTTTTGAACTTTTTCAAAAATGGTTTATTTATTTCAAAATGTTGTCATTTTCTTGAATATTTGTCTTTTTCAATAACCTACGTCTTTTTTTCAAAAGTTCGAATTTTTCTAAAATAGTCTTTTACCTAAAACTCGCCTGTTGTTGGTTTTTTCGAAATTCCCATTTTGTTTTCAAAATCCTACTTTTTGGACTTTTTCAAAAATGGTTTATTTATTTCAAATTTTTTTCATTTTCTTGAATATTTGTCTTTTTCAATAAGTTACGACTTTTATGGTTTTATGGTTCTGAAAATGTTCACTTTTCTGTTGTTGCGAAAAATATTTTTTGGGATTTCGAGAAAAAGATTTCTTGTAAAATCGACATTTTTACTGAATTTTAAATATTTGAGAACAATGTTTTTAAATCTTGCGATTTTTCTTTCTCAGAGTTGGACTTTTTTTGAAAGTTGCGTCTTTTCACAAAATTAGATCTTTGAAAAGTTTGATTTTTTTTTAATTTTGCACAATTCTCGAGTTTTTTTTATTTTCAATATGATTTATTGAAAATTTCAACTTTTTAAATTTTCCTCTTAAAATTGAACCTTCTTTTGAAAATTTGGAATGTTTTCTAGAAACTTCAATATTTTTTTGTAATTTTTAACGTAATTTTCAAAAATTTTGAATTTTTTTCGAAGTCTTCGTTTTTTCTGATTTTTTTAAATTTTATTCTCGATAATTTTAACTTGTCCAAAATTCATGTTATTCTTCAAATTTTGACTTTTAACTCAAAATTCAATTTTATCTGCTTCTGGACATTTCCAATTAAAATGGATTTTTTTCCAAAGATTTAGACTTTTTCACAAAATTCTTTATTTTTTTTTAATTGGATTGAAATTTCAATATAGATCTAAACAATCTGAGAAGAATATTTTTAAAAAATCTTGAAAAAAAGATTTCTTAAACATTTTCAAAAATATGACAAAATTGAAATAAAATAAAAATTCTGAAACCATTATTTTTAAAAGTTACATTTTTTTACCTGAATTCGACTTGTTCTGGAAATTACAACTCTTTTTACAAAAAATTCTTTTTGGAAATTTCGTCTCTTTTATATTTCCACTTTTTCGAAATTTCGACATATCTTAAAGTTCTCCAAAAGGTTTTTTCTAAAGATTGGGCTTTTTCCAAAATTTTGACTTTAATTTGAAAATGCGATGTCCCCAATTCTGTAGTTTTTAAGTAAAAATACACATTACTAAGCCAGAAGGTTTTCTTTTTTTACCCATGAGTTTTTAGAATGGTTGTTGTTGCCCCCCCCCCTTGAAAAAAAATCTTGTCTCATGTCCAAGATATTTCATGAATCGTGGAAATTTATGTCCTTTTTTTTCATCAAATTGTTTGACATTTTATTTTCCAAAATTTTTACGTAAAACAGCTTAGGCGGGTCGCAGAAAAGTGTTACGTTAGGCGAGCCACATGTGGCCCGCGGGCCAGGTCTTGCTCATCCCTAAGCTAGATGAAAATTTATATTCAGCTAAGGAGACTTTTTCTCAAAAATGTCCCCTCGTCAAAATTCGTCCTTTTTTGAAATATCGACATTTTCTCGAAATTTCGACTTATTTCAAAAATTCCCGATGTGGATTAAAATAACGAAATTTCGAAAAAAAAATGAAATCTCCGAAAAAAAAAATGAAAAATCCGAAAAAAACAGTCGCAATTTCTAGACAAACTACCAAACGGAGCAAAAGATCGAAATTTTCCGGAGGAAGTCAAATTTTAAGAAAAATGTACAATTTTGAAATCAAAATTTTTTAAAACAATCGAAATTTTTAAAAAATGCTAAGATTTTCATAGAAAGTTAAAATTTGTAAAAAAAAGTTAAGAATTTCCAAATAGTCAAAAAATTACGAAATTTTCAACAGAAATCTAAATTTTTAAAAAAGCTAATATTTTGGGAAATAATCTCAAATTTCAAAGTTAAAATTTTAAAAAAATGTCGAGATTTAAAAAAAAATTGAAGACTTTTCAATCAACTTTTGAAAAAACCTAAATTTTTAAAAGGTTACTTTACTTAAGAAAAGACAAAATTATCAGGAAAATCGAACTGTTTTAAAAATCGCAATTTGAAAAAAAAACAAAATTTAAAAAAAGTCGAAATTCGAAAAAAATGTCCGTAAAATCGAAATTTATATAAAACCAAAATTATCGAATTCTGAATATTAAAGAAAGGTCAAAATTATCAGAATACTCAAAATTTTTAAAAGGAGACCAAATTTTGAGTAGTTAATATTTGGAAAAAGGCGAGGTTTTGAATATTTAAATTTTGAAATAAAAGTCAAACATTTTCCAATAAACTCAAAAGTTTCGAAAAATTAAAGTTTTGAAAAATGATAGACATTATTTAAAAGGTTAAAACTTTTAAAAAATTCACAATTGGAGAAAGGTCGATAAAAAAATGGAAAAATTCAGAATTTGGCAAAACAATCGAAAATTATTCAATAATTGGGCTTTTAAAAAAATATGACGCTTTAAAAGAATGGAAATTCTCAAATAAAATTTCAAATCAAAAAAAAGCGAAAATAGAAAAAACAAAAAATTGCAAAAAGTCGAAATTTTGAAAAATAATTCAAATTTAAAAAATAGTCGACATTTTAAAACATTAAAATATTCAAAAGGAAACAATTTTTTAAAAAATTCAAATTTGGAAAAAAAAAATTTTGAAAAAGTTGACAATTTAAAAAATTGACATTTTGAAAACAGTTTAGGTTTCAAAAATTTTACACTCTTAAAAAATTACGAATTTTCAAGAAATATAAATTTTTAGAAAACGTCAATATTTTCAAAAAGAGCCAAGCTTTTAAAAAGGCTAAATTTTAGAAAAAATTGAAACCTTAAAAAATCGAAATTTTCAAGAAAGTAGTAATTTTTGGAAAAGTTGGTCAAAACGTAAATAAAAGTCGAAAATTAAAAAAAAAAGGAAAAATGTCGAAGTTTTTAAAAACATTCTAAATTTTCGAAAAAATCTAAACCTTGAAAAGTCAAAATTTTCAAAAAAAACGATATTTTAGAAAAGTACAAAATTTCAAAAAATCTGAACTTAAAAAAGTCTAAATTTAAAAAAGAAATGAAGAATCAGAAAAAAGTCAAAAATAAAAAAGAGTCAAAATTTTGACAAAAGTCGAATGGTGTGAAAAAAATAGAAATTTTGATATAACATCTATATTTTGAAATAGAAAATAAATAAAATTACCAGAAAAATCGAAATTTTCCAACTCTCTATAAAAATTTATACTCTTTTTGTAATTTCGATTTTTCCAAATATTGCGACACTTTTCGAAAATGTCGGATTAACAGTTGGAAAAATGTCGATATTTTTGATAAAGTGGAAATTTTGAAACGTCAAACGTTTTTAAATAACCTAAGATAATTTAAAAAGTCAAAACTTTAATAAAAAAGTCGTAATTTTGAAAAAACGTTATTTTGAGAAAAAATTAACCATTCGAATAATTCGGCATCATTTTTAAAAAAGGTCGAAATGTTTAAAAAATCGAAATTTTGAAAAAAAATACGAGATTTTTCAACAAGTCGAAATCCAAGATTCGAAAGTAGATGTTTTCAAAGAAAGTCGTAATTTTGATAAATGTTATTTTGAGAAAAAATCAACCATTCGAAAAATTCGACATCATTTTTATAAAAGGTCGAAATGTTTAAAAAATTGAAATTTTGAAAAAAAATACGAGATTTTTCAACAAGTCGAAATCCAAGATTCGAAAGTAGATGTTTTCAAAGAAAGTCGTAATTTTGACAAATGTTATTTTGAGAAAAAATCAACCATTCGAAAAATTTGACATCATTTTTATAAAAGGTCGAAATGTTTAAAAAATTGAAATTTTGAAAAAAAATACGAGATTTTTCAACAAGTCGAAATCCAAGATTCGAAAGTAGATGTTTTCAAAGAAAGTCGTAATTTTGACAAATGTTATTTTGAGAAAAAATCAACCATTCGAAAAATTCGACATCATTTTTATAAAAGGTCGAAATGTTTAAAAAATTGAAATTTTGAAAAAAAATACGAGATTTTTCAACAAGTCGAAATCCAAGATTCGAAAGTAGATGTTTTCAAAGAAAGTCGCAATTTTGACAAATGTTATTTTGAGAAAAAATCAACCATTCGAAAAATTCGACATCATTTTTATAAAAGGTCGAAATGTTTAAAAAATTGAAATTTTGAAAAAAAATACGAGATTTTTCAACAAGTCGAAATCCAAGATTCGAAAGTAGATGTTTTCAAAGAAAGTCGCAATTTTGACAAATGTTATTTTGAGAAAAAATCAACCATTCGAAAAATTCGACATCATTTTTATAAAAGGTCGAAATGTTTAAAAAATTGAAATTTTGAAAAAAATACGAGATTTTTCAACAAGTCGAAATCCAAGATTCGAAAGTAGATGTTTTCAAAGAAAGTCGTAATTTTGACAAATGTTATTTTGAGAAAAAATCAACCATTCGAAAAATTTGACATCATTTTCATAAACGGTCGAAATGTTTAAAAAATTCAAATTTTGAAAAAAAACGGGATTTTTCAACAAGTCGAAATCGAAGATTCGAAAGTAGATGTTTTCAAAATAATTTTAGAAAATTTTGAAAAACAAAGCTAAACCAAATTTTGAACAAAAAAAATTTTCAAAAATTTCGAAATTAAAAATATTCATTTATAGAAGCCGTTAATGAAGGAAGTGGTTGTGGTAATAGTGAGTGGGATTGGATGAAATATTAACTAGTAAAACTATTGAAATACAGAACTTGTCCCCAAGAAAAGTATCTCTCCGAAGATGATAGCTTGGCTATCGAAACGCGTTAGAGCAACCTTTGTTGTGTTTTTTTAATCTTTCTTGGTTTCAGGGAACAAGATTTGTATTTCAATTTTCTTAGATTGGCATATTATCAAATATTAAAAATGTTGAGTAATTTCGAGAAAATGATATCTTGTAAATTTAATTTTTTATTGAAGTTTAAATATTATGGCAAAATCAGAATAAAGAAATAAAAATGTCGATAAAAACATTTTTGAAAATTGAGAATTTTTTCACAAAATTTGGTAATATTTTGGCATTTTTAAGATTTTTGACGTTTTTCGAATTTCTTCGAAAGGAGAAAATTTGGTTTTCTAAAAAATCGACTTTCCCAAAATTGGGTTCTTTTTCCGAAATTCGTCACTTTCGAAATCAAGACTTAATTCTTTAAAATCCTACTTTTTCTTCTGAAAATTGAACTTTCTCTTAAAGAATTCCGACATTCTAAAAATTCTGACCTTTTTTTTGACATTTCGACACTATTTTTTAAAAATCATCTTTTTTTTGGAAGTTCACTTTTTTAATATTTGTTTTTTCTGATTTTTTTTAATTTCAATTTCCGAACATTTCATATTTCTCAAAATTTGTCTTATTCTTGAAATTTTGACTTGTATTTTTTTTGACATTTCGGCGGTATTTTTCGAAAATCATTATTTTATTTCGAAATCCATTTTCTTAATACTTAGTTTCTTCTGATTTTTTTTCTTTTCAAGTTCAATTTTCGAACATTTCATGTTTCTCAAAATATGTCTTATTCTTGAAATGTTGACTCGTAGTTCAAAAGATGATATTTTCTGTTTTTGAAAATATCCACTTACAGTGAAAAAAATTCTCAACATTTTTTGAAAACTACGTCCTTTTTACGCAAGTTTCGCTTTTAAAAATATAGTTTTTTCGAATTTTTATCATTTTTTTGAAAATCTTCGAAAGGTTAGGTTTTTATTTTAAATATGATTTTCCAAACATTCCAACTTTGCTCAAAATTGGTTTTTTTCTTAAAATTCGAGATAATTTTTACACATTCTACTTTTATTTTTTTGGTGGAACGGACTAGTCCTTGGTTATTTTCAAAAATTGAAATACAAATCTTGTCCCCTGAAACGAGAGAGATGCTCTGAAGATGATAGCTTGGCTATCGAAACGCGTTAGAGCAGCATCTGTTTATTTTCTTTAATCTTTCTTGGTTTCAGGGAACAAGATTTGTATTTTAATTCTTCTTTTGTCGTCAAAATTAAACTCCCTCTTAGAAGTTTTGATTATTCTTTAAAAAGGTTCAACTTTTTTTTCGACTTTTCGACGGTATTTTACACGGTTATTTTTTTGAAATTCATTTTTGTAATGTCCGGATTATTCTCAAAATTTCTTTTTTTTTAATTTGACTTTTCGAAATCTTAATGTTTCCCAACATTTGTCTTAATCTCGAATTTTAACAAACATGTTTTTGAAACGTTCCACTTACAATGGGACATTTACTCAAAATTTCGACTTTTTTTCAGAATTCTTTATTTTTCCGAAATTGGATTGACATTTTAGTAAAAATCTAGATATTCTGAGTACAACATTTTTAGAAAACGTCGAAAAACAGTTTTTTGTGAATTTCAAGATTGAAATAAACTAAAAATTGTGAGAAAAATATTTTCGTGGACCGAATTTTTTTTCTCTACATTTTATTTACAATTAGTGTGACAACTGAAACATTTTTTACTAAATTCGACTTTTGAAAATTTCGACTTTTTTTGCTTCGAAATTTCGACAGGTTTCGAAAGCCGTACTTCTATAGTGAAGTTGCCCTCACCGGGAACCTATACCGTGATTTATGTCGTTACATACAGAATGTCATTAGAAAATAATATAGGTGGATTTCTCCCCTCCATCTTTGGTTACCATGAAGATAATTCAAGAAAACCTTCCTCAAGCACTTTTTTTTAAGCAATCTATCTGCTAAACTATTAAAGGTAGCGAAGGAAAACAAACTGTTTGTGATAGTACATTGCAGGATCCATTTTATAATTTTTTTCAGGGGGGCTAGCCCTCCTAGAAATATCAATAAAACACAAATAAAAATTTTAATTATTAATTTCTATAATATCTGCTGGAGTGACCACTTTACAAAAAATGCAGAAAATGTATTTATATGTCACCTAACAGCATACCAAGTTTCATTAAAATCCAGTTGATACAACATGTCAAAAAAAAATTTAATATGTCTGCATATGATATTTAAGCCTGCTGATATGAAGTAAATGTAATTATTATTATCCTACCTTCAATACATTTCCATATTGAATAATATACCTTTGTGGATTACTTAAGGATTAAAAGTTCATATGAACCTGAGTTCTAATCTTTTTTATTTCCAAGTTACAGGCTGTTTCATTATACAGGAAAATAAAATTATTTTTATTTATATTTCTAAAACCCTTTGACTTAGCGTCATAAAATTTGATACATAGTATCAGTATATTAAAGGAAATCTTTTGCATTTATTTACTTTTTTTTTCAAACGCCAGGGGCGTACGTTAGAATATTAATATTAAATTTTCATATGAGAAAAATGCCAAGTCACTATATGTTAAAGTCTTAAAAAGATGAAAGATTAAGAATTGTTATGTAGTACCAAAAAATGTATAACTGAAATCAGGAAAACCTTTGCAAAGTTATAGCAATTTATATACGAGGTAAAGCAACACAAACTTAACAGAGCCAATAAATTCTAGGATTTTTTTTTATTATTGAAAAAAATGCAAAAATAAATTGATTTTGTTTGAATCAAGACAATTTTAGTCGTTTTAACTACAACTTTCTAAACAGGACTTCTATCTCTTTCAACAATTTTAATGGAAAAGGACCCATGTCGGAGATCATTGGAAAACCAATTTGATACTCTATCTATTTGTAATTTGATTATTTTTTTAAGATATAAGGTAGTATGCTTGTCATTTAGATTCAGTAAAATATTAACCTTTTATTCTGGTTTATTTATTTATTTTGTTCTATATAGGAATAAAAAAGATTCTGATGATAGACCATGTAGTACCTCTACGGTTGTGACAAGAAAGTGAATTTACTCTGTTATCTCTAATTAAAATGATTTATTCCATTGCGAGAAGGGTACCTGTGATAAAATTGTTTTATAAAAATAACTAATAAATATTTCATCTTTTCGACAAATAACACTCCAATAAGAATTCTTCTGAAATTAGTAGCAAAATTCTGAGAGACGAGATTTGTGGTTAATAAAAAATGAATTACTGAATATCTCATTCAAAATTACGATGTAGAAACAGGTAACTGTTTGATGACATGTTGCTATAAAGGGTAGATCATATTACCTTTAGTTCCGTATTTTATTAGTCGCAGCCCCTATATCGTTTATATCTAAATTTTGTTACTAATTTCAGAACAATTTTGTCACCTATCGTCATCATTATTTATTTATCGGTCAATTACACATACGAAGCTCTTATCGAAAAACATACATTATTTTTATAAAATTATTTTAACAAAGTACTTCTACAATTCAACAGATTTTCTATTTAAATACAATACTTGCAAGTGAAATAATTTCTTTTATAATAGACTACCTTAGGAGAATTGTTTTCCATATGTCTAAATAACTGCTTTGTTTTAAAGAAAATGATAATGAAAATTTGCGTGCTACAGGGTATACTTCCTAATAGTGTTGGAATAATCGAAGGATTTTCAGACTCGAATACATTGAATTCGAATACTTTTGAGAATCGAATAGGTATTCGAATACAAAGAATCGAATTATGGGATAATAAAATACCTACTAGAAAAATTGTCTCGGCGGCCTATTCGAGGTATGTGGTGACGAGATATGACTTTCGATTTCACTACTTCCGTACCTATGCCTGTAATTGGTATTCCCCTAATTGAATATATATAAATTTCTTAATATAAATAAATCTTGAAGCTTTAGAATTCACATACGTATCTTTAACTTTGATTGGATTCGCATATTGGCACTGTATTTCCAGATATTGCTAAATTTCATTATTAAAATTGAGAGCCAGATTTTAAAAAGTACTTAAGCATTTCGTTATTTAATAATTTTATGAGAAGGATGAAGCAATAAATTAAAAATTAGATACATATTCGAATGCAGGAGTGTGCGAGCATAATGCCTAACCAACCATTCCGAATAAAAATGATCTCGAATCAGTGGCGGCTAGTAGCTAAAACTGGAGGGGTTGCTGCGACGGCGTTTGTGTGTTAAAATTGTGTAAAAGCAAATAAGTTCAGAAAATTAATAACAAATCAGCTCTGTTGCTTCTCAATGAACCTCCAATAGAAACCTCAACTTTAGGAAAAAAGGCAAAATTCGGGGAAAAATTGGAATTTTGTGATTAAATAATAAATTTTATCTGTTTTTTAGAAACTTTCCTGAGCTTGAAATATATATTTTTTTAAAATGGATATTTTTTTTTCTTTTTAAACATAAACTTTTTGAAAAAAATGACGAATTAAAACTCAACATTAAGAAATAGTATCTATTTTTAAAATTGTTCGAAGTTTTGAGACAAATTTCGAATAATCATTTGGAGTTCAATTACAAATACATTCCCAAAATGTGAATTTTAATCACAATCGACTTCACGCTGAAATATTTGATCTTTGAAGTTTCTCTGGGAACTTTAAAATTACTAGAAAAAATTTAAATTAGAACATTAAATTGTCAATTAATTTAATATTTTGACTATTTTTAATTTCGAAATTTCGACTTTTCTAGAAATGTTGACTCATTTTTGAAAATTTCAATAAGTCCTACTTGAAAAGTCGAAATTTTGAGAATATTTTTGACAATTAATTTTTTCCTTATTATTTATTATTTTTTTCAAAAATTTTATAAACCAATAAAAAATTTCTAGAAATGTTGTCTGCTTTTTCTCCAAATTTTGAGCCTAATCTTTAAATTTCAATATATTTTTTATCGAAATTTGAAGGACTTGGCAATTTCAAGAATAAATTTAACAAATAAAAATAACAGTTCTAGAAAAATTGGAAATTTCTATTCAGAATTTTCTTCGGTTCTACAATAGTGGTAAGTTTTTTTTAGTGAAATATCAAATCGCAAAAAAGTTGAAATTTAGAAGGTTCATTTTTTCTTGAAATTCAACATTTATGTCAAAATTGAACTTTTTTTTAATTTCTTCGTTTTTTTCCCAAAATGTTGACATTCTTAGAGAAATTTCAGGGTTTTTTTTAAACATTTTTTGTCAAAATTTGTATATAAAGAATAGATAAAAGCAATCACTAAACACGTACTTAATCGATTTTAAAAATGTGAACCCCAAGCGGGGTGAAAAACGATATTTAACTGAACATTCAAATTTAAAATTTTCTTTTACAAGCCAAAAATTGGGTTTTGGAAAACAATTTTGCTCGAACAAGGCAACTTTGAAAAGGTCGAAATTGTCGAAAAACTTTTAAAAACAGAATTTTCAAAACAAGACGCAAGGGGCAATTGCAAAATATCATCACTTTCTTTTATAAGCCTAAAATTAGGTTTGCAATTTTGGCTCAACAAGACAAAATTTTGAAATGTTGAAAGTTTCGACAAAAATTGAAAATTTCGTTAATTAACATTTTGAAAAACTGTTTTAAAAAAGTCGAAATTCTTAGAAAGGGTCGAATGAAATCAAGACAAAATATTAAAAAAGGTCCAGATTTTCAAAAAATTCGAAATTTTCAAAAAATATTTCCAAGTAGAAGTCGAAATTCAAAAGAAAAGCCAAAATTTCTAAAATAATTCGTAACTTTCAAAAGAAAAGTCAAAACTTCGAGAAAAGATCGAAAATTTAAAAAATAATTGGAATTTTAAATAAAAATAAAAATCATCGAAAATCAAAATATTTCAAATTTTGAAAAATCGAAATTTTCCAAATTTTGAAAAATCGAAATTTACCAAGTTTTGGAAAATCGAAATTTTCTAAATTTTGGAAAAAAACCACATCAGAATAGTCGATATTAACAAGAAAAAAATATTAAAATTCGTGAACAAATTTGAAATAAAAATCGAATTTTCAAGAAGGGTAGAATTTTGAAAGATTCAACGTTTAAAAAAATGTTAAATTTCCACAAAAGTAAATATTTTCCTAAAACCTTAAGTTTTTAAAACAGTACGATTTTTTAAAAATTTCAAATTTTTCAAAAAAAGTTAAAATTGAGAAAACGATCAAATTGTTTAAAACCAGTCAAATTTTAAAAAAAAGTTTGTAAATGTGGACATTTTTGAGGTTGAGATTTTGCAATTAAATCAAAAATGTCAGAAGAAGCGAAATTCTCAAAAAAAGTCAAAATTTCTAGGAACATACGAACGAAATTCTTAACAAAAGTAGAAATTTTCAAATAAAGTCAAAATCTTGAAAAAGGTCAAAATTTTAAAAGATTCTAATTTTCGTTGAAAGAAAATCGAAATCTCGAGACAAAATCTGAAAAATCTGTACAAAAAAAACGAAATTTTAGGAAAATAATCCATCGGCTATTACTTTCATTTAAAATAAAGCAAAATGCGGAAGCAATGGAAAATTTTCTTAACACTTTTTCGTTTCTTTCCAAAACCTTGACATTTTTATAGAAATGTGAAGATTATTTTCTAAAAGTTGTTAGTGAAAATTATAAAATGAACTCTAAAATGTCAAAATCCCGTGAAAAAACCTAACATTTTTAAAGCAAATTAAAGGAACCTAAAAAATCAGGAGAAGTTGAAATTTCCAGAAAAAATTTTAAGAACAAAATTTGCTGGAAAAGTAGAAATTTCGAGAAAATTTGTTTATATAATATATTTAGAAATATATAAATTTTTTCAACAAAAAAAAGTAAAAATATTAGAAAAACCTAAGAATTTTTCCACAATACAGTAGAAATTGCGAAATCTGGTAAAAACTCGAAGATTTGGTATTGTTCTTTTTTTTTTCAGGAAAATCAAAATGCGAAAAGAGTTGGATACAGATTGTTTCTTGAAATTTTCATTATCTTCTCAAAATTTTGACCCTTTTAGAAAAACTTAACCTTTTTTTTTCAAAATTCAATTTTTTCTTGAAATACTGATTTCTATTTCAAAAGTTTTACAAAAGTGGCGAGCCGCCACTGTCTCGAATAAAATACGCATTCAAAATGCATGTCTAAGATCTCGAATACAAGAATCGGGTACAGTATTCAACATCGGAGAAGTTAAGAATCGGATATGTAGCGTAGTTAGGAGACCGATTCTATTCACTACTCAGCATTCCAATATTTTGTTCTATCAGACTACCACAATCTCAAATACATATATTGTATTCGAATACATATTTTGTATTCGAATGCAAGCAAGTACCCGAAAACTTATGAATCATGCGACGATGAGATGTTGCTTGCGCGAGGCGAGAACCGATTCTATTCATATTCTCACGGAGTCTGGAAGTATTCGAATACTTCAGTTGAGAATCGGATGTATTCAAGATCTTGGCAGAATCGAATACATCTCACAACTTGTATTCAAATAGCCCAACACTACTTCCTAATATATCTTCAAATGAAATTAACGAAATTCAAAAAGTAATTATGGTTGCAAAGGCAATAAAAAAACAATTCTGATGTGCAACTTGAATCCTAGAAGGGGGGTGGCATCTAAAACTATAAAAAGTACTGCAAAATATGGTTCCCTGCCAAAAATAATCTAACTTTTTTCTCATTTTGTCGCAAAACAAAATCACAAACATTATTGGATTGTGTTTTTGTTAAGTCACCCCGTGTATGAATTGTTATAAGTTTGCAAAAATCATCACCTGCGCTTAGTTATACATTCTTTGGTATTTGGTGACCATTTTTAAACTTTCATTTTTTCAAAACCTTAAAAAACAGCGGCGTACCACTTTTCTCATATAAATGTTTAATGTTAATACCCTAACGTATGCCCCTGGCGTTAAAAAAAGCTAAATAAATGCAGAAGTTAGCCTTTAAAGTACTGATCATGTGTACCAAATTTCATGAAGCAAAGTCAAAGAGTTTTCGAAATATAAATAAAACCAATTTTATTTTCCTCTATAATGAAACAGCCTGTAACTTGGAAATAAAACATATTAGTACCTAAATTAAGATGAACTTTCATTCCTCAAACAATCTGAAAAAGTATTTCATTCAATATGGAAACGTTTTTAAAGTAGGATAAAAATTATATTTATTTCAAATATAGGAGGGTGTTGGCGCAGAGGTTATGGTCAGACATATTTAATTTTTTTGAGATGTTGGACCACTTGGATTTTAACTAAACTTGGTACGCTGTTAGATGACATATGGACATATTTTTCCTACTTTTTGTAGAGTGGTCACTTAAAGAGACCCTACAAAAATTAATACTTAAAATTGTTATTGCTATTTTATTAATATTTGTAGAAGGGCTAGCTCCTCCAAAAATATTTATAAAATAGACCCTCCAATGTACCATCACCATCAGTTTGTTTTGCTTTGCTACCTTCAATAGTTTAATAAATATGTCGCTTAGAAAAAAAGGTGCCTGAGGAAGGTTTTTTTTTAATTATCTCCTTAGTAACCGAAGATGGAGGGGGGAAATTGGCATATAGTAATTACTAATGTGACCCCATAAGTTATGAGATAGACCACGATATAGGTTCCCGGTGGGGGCAATTTCACTAAGAAAGTACGGCTAAACCCTTTTCCGAAAGGTCTGTTTTTATTTTTAGATTCAATTTTCTGACTGATTTTGCAAAGTTCACAAGTTTCCAAATTAAAAATTTAATCTGAACATTCAATCCTCCAGTTCATGTAGTTAAGTATTAGTAGTTGAGTGAAAATATACATATACTCAGCCGGTTCTCTTTTATTTTATCAATTTTTCAACATGATTTTGGCCCCTCCCTGAACGAAATACTGCCTACGGCCATGCCAGACTTCAAGATATAATTAATATCTGTAAATATTTGTGCACAATAAAAATTAATCCACCAAACAGGCTGTATCAGTTACGATCAATTTTAAGAGACAGGAGAAAAAAAATCTAATGAGAAATTGTTAAAATATGACCTAATTGTACCTTGCCCAAAGAGCCAAGGGTAGTAATTAGATAATATTATCATCACGATATCTATCTATTAAGGCTTTGAATAGTTGGTTGTGTCGCAAAGGAATTGAAAATTTTAATTTTCAAACTTAAAATGATCTAATTATTTCAAGCACTGTACCGTTAAAGTAAAAGCGTTCAATTGACTTTTAATTACTTAGGAGAACTTTAATTCTGCAATTTATCACGCATCTGTGGCGGAATTAGCATTTGCCTAGGCGGCCATCGATTTTACTTAATACTTTAATTTATTTTTCAGGTAAAATGCCACCCTGCACCGGACGCGTTCAACCCCTGCGAAGATTTGATGGGTAATTGGATGCTCCGAATACCCGTATGGTTTATATCATCATCGGCTGTAATTGGAAACTCGTTCGTCCTGATCGTGATATCTACGTCCCATTTTAGGATGACTGTGTCCAAATTTCTGATGTGTAATTTGGCCTTTGCCGATTTATGTATCGGTATTCATTTGCTTTTGATCGCTATAGAGGATGGCCGCTCGATGGGGGCTTATTTCAATCACGCCATCGACTGGCAAGAAGGTAAATACTTGGGGAATTATGTCGTGTTTACGTGACGAAATAAAATAAACCGGAATATAAAAAAGCGGTTGATTGAATCGAACCCCACTTAATAGAAATTCGCATTCACGAATTTGAAATTAGAATCGCCAAAAAGATTTGTAATTTTCATCTACTCTCCTTCTGATGCATACAATTCGTTTTTAATGTTTTAATTTTAAATACGTCAAATTTTGAATAATATAGAGAAATAACGTTGAAAAATCAAATTAAACCGATTAGTCGCCCTGAAGCTACATACCATATAAATCGCTCTCGCAGTGACAGAAGTCATGTTACCTATTTGGATTAAATTGTTGGTGACATTTCATCAGCGCTGCGTTATCCTAGTGAAAGGAAATTTTCCATCTCATCCTAACCAACATATAAATGCGAAAGTGGGTCCGTCTTTTCACGACTTAATTACTGAAGTGAGTTTGTCAATAATTGGTATAAACGTATTTTCAAGGCGAGATCGCTAATGGGATACATTTTATCCCGTAAAACTCTCCCAGAGTCTACCAAACTAGTATTCTCTCCAGAAAAAGTAAATAACCTTTCTCCATCTTCCATGTAAATACATGGCCTGACAGTAACGATTGCGCGATTTAAGGAAGAGATGCTATTGTAACTTTGTGCGTAGAATTCTTTTTATATAAAGGTCTGACAGCGCCATCTAATGAGATAGGACGCAACTTTGCGGCCCAATCTACAAATGGAGTATTGCTAGGCTAAATACATAACAGTCCATTCAAAAGCTCCATAGGATGACACATAGATGGCGTTAATAGAATTTTTTCCATATGATTTTTATTTAGTACTAACCTTCAAACGATATGTGTATAAATTTGACAGCAATTTGACTATTGATTCGTGAGTTATAGCATTTTGTGTGAAGCAACTTTTGTTACTGAAAAAAAAATGAAAAAGAGTGATTTCGAGTTTTGATAAAGCACTGCTTTTTGGTGAAAAAAAAATACGGTGGAAACCAAACAATGGCTTGATAAACATTATCCGAACTCTGCTCCATCGAGACAAATGGTACAGAAGTGGATTGCTGAATTTAAACGTGGTCGTACCAGCACAAATGATGCAGAGCGCAGTGGACGCTCAAATAAGGCTGTTATTCCAGAAAATATTTTAAAAAATCCACAAATTGGTTATGAACGATCGCAAATTGATGATGCACGAGCTAGCTAACATTGTAAAAATATCAGTTGGGAGTGTTATTACCATTTAACACGAACATTTGTGTATGCGAAAGCTCTGTGCAAAGTGCGTACCGCATGAGCTCACAGACCACCAAACAACGAATCGATGCTTCAGAGAAGTGTTTGGCGGTGTTAAACCGCAATAAAATGGAATTCTATCGTCGATATGTGGCAATGGATGAGACATGGTGTCACTATTACACACCAGAATCCAAAAGACAGTCAGCCGAGTGGACAGCAGTCGACGAACCGAATCCAAAGCGAGCAAAGACGCAACAGTCGGCCGGTAAGGTGATGGCTTCTGTGTTTTGGGATGCGAACGGATTAATATTCATCGACTATTTTCAAAAAGGAACCACCATCAACAGCGACTATTACTGTGCACTTTTGGATCGATTGAAGGCTGAAATCGCAAAGAAACGGCCACATTTGCAAAAAAAGTGTTGTTTCACCAAGACAATGCACCGTGTCATGAATCGATGAAAACGATGGCAAAATTGAATGAATTGGGCTTCCAATTGCTTACCCACCCACCGTATTCCCCAGATTTAGCCCCAGAGATTTTTTCCTGTTTTCAAATCTCAAGAGAATGCTTGTTGGAGAGAAACTTAAGTCCAGTGATGAAGTAATCGTTGAAACTGAGGCCTATTTTGACGAGAAAGAGAAATCGTACTATAAAAGTGGTATCGAAAAGTTGGAAAATCGCTATACTCATTGTAGCGCCCTCGAAAGCAACTATGTTGAATAATAAAATCGAATTTTGTCAATTTTTTTTTCTTATCCTACGGACTTATTGAATGACCTGGTATATGCACACATGTTCAAATCAACGAATTTGAACAAAACATCATTCTGAAATCTGCACTAATGCTTTAAAGCTATGTAAAGCTGCTGAAATTAGTTTTATTACGTTTAGCCAAACTAATTACAGATATGAGATAGGTTTGATCGACAGCGCTTTCCGCAGCTATCTTAAGCAATATTCTGTATTTGATTCTTAGTTAAAACCAGAGACAAATTAAAATATTAAAACGAAACAAATTGATCTACCAATTTAACAAATATAAAAGCTTTTTAATTTTCAACAGTTTTTCAGGTAAGCTGTAAACGAAGTAGTGGATTATAAATTTTCGTTCGAAGGCAACATTAAAGAATAATAAAAAAAATCTCCGAAATAAAATATTTAAACATCAACTGTTTAGTATAAAATTAAGGTTTCCTCTCCTGTTATTGCCAGAAAAATCGGAACCAAAAGCAAACAAATTACAGATACAATCGCTTTGGGCCATATGTTCTCAAAACATCTTTGTTAAGAAACTCTAACATCGAAAAGATGGGTAAATATCTCATGATCGATATTAATAATAAAACGTCAGTCTTCCAGGTTAGCAAAAATATACTGTTTTTTCATTTGATATTTTGTAAATGTTTCTTTTAAGTTAACGGCAGTTTTCGTATGCATCGCAGCTTTTGCCAAATAATCGGTTTTGCAAATATTGCAAAAGAAAGATTAGCTCTGAATTTAAAAATGAATTCGTAAATAGCTTCAACTATAATTGTTGATTAAATAAAATATTACAAGTTTAATTTAAAAACCAGTCAAATTCTCCGATGACAGTGCCGGATTAACCACGTAGCAAGGGTTAGCAAATGCTACCGGCCAGCGCCTTGAGGGACCCCAGGACAAAGATACTTCACGCATGTGTGTAAAAAAAATTGTCAAGTAAGATTAGCTGCCCCTCGACCGCTCCTACCTTGTCACGGCGAGGTGGCTTGAGCTGTTACGAGTGCACCCTGAGAGAAGATGTATTCGTGACGGGGACTAAAAGGGACCCCCCATCCAAGGTGTGAGAGCCGTGCCGAGGGATGCTTGACGTAGGGGAAGCTATGTCACGAAAGGAGCGCCTCAGATACCGGGCGATCTCTGAGGTTTGTTAGCCAAGCCCCCCGGACGTGTATAGTGAATCATAGGTAGCTGAACTACCAACAGTTGAAACACTGCCACCTAGCGAAGCGGTTGCTCTCTAGGAAAGTTCCCAGGAGACAAAGATTAATCCTTGTCTTCTGGGAACTTTCCCAGATAGCAACCTCTTCGCTAGGCTGCAGTGTTTCAACTGTTGATAGTTCAGCTATCAATGATTCACTACACACGCCTGGAGGACTGCATGAATTTGCAGTCTAGATTGTATTCTACTTGCATACGACATTGTTGGCGATGACCATAGTTTTCTCTATGGACCAATAGGTGGCGGTAGTCTGAGAGTCACACGCTTGACGTTCGTTGATTCTTTAATACTTACTTGTCGGTGCATTTGTTAGCATTCGAGTTGGATATACCAAACTGACGAGATCTAACGAGATCGAAACCGACCTTTGGTTTCCAAACTTCGAATCTAATAAATGTTCTATTGGTTTTATTGATTCTATTGATTCTATTGGTCTGTGCATTAGAAGCCAAGCCTCGTCAACTCGGCTCTGAATAGGCGAGATCGCTTTTATGCAACACTGTTGGGACCTAAATGGACCGAGAATTAACAAAACTAAATATAGAAGAAACTGCGGGGTCTGGGGATCCTAAGGAGCACCAGGGCCAGCAAAAAAACCAATAAACTTAGAATTGCTATAAATCTGATCGAAAAATCCTACAAGGAAGAGAAAAAAACTGCACTTCTTGGGCAAGGGTCACCTTGACTAAGTCTCTGCGAATAGCACAGATTAACCTGCATCTCTATAAGCGGCTTCGTCAATTTTGAGGAGGCAGGCCTCAGTGATGCAAACAAGTTTATCAATAATTAAAATAAGATTTGGTGGAACGGACTGGTCCTTGGTTATCTTCAAAAATTGAAATACAGAGCTTGTCCCCTGAAACCAAGAAAGAATCAAAAGCACAACGTTTGTTGTGTTTTTTAATCTTTCTTGGTTTTAGGGGACAAGTTCTGTATTTTAATGATTCAAGAGCCGAAATAAAAGGTTTGAGAAAGTATTTTATACCATGCCAACACAAACCAAAAAGTGAGGACCTGGATTACCTAGCCAAAGGGCTGAATGCAGTCTTTATGGCCCAACTCAGTAGTGAAGATCTATGTGTCAAACAACTGGGTCCAAAACTGAAAAACAATCATTTGGAAGTACTAGTGGCGTCAGCACATATGCCCTACGAAACCAAGGAACCAGCTTCAGCCAACATTAAAAGGCTGATTAAATACTCAGAGAATAGAAGGTTTAATCTTCTCTTGGGATGCGATGCGAAAGCGCGCCACGTAGCATGGGGCAGTTCTGAAATCAACCGGAGAGTGGAAAGTCTTCTTCGGTTGTTTTGGATGGTATATTTTTGCAAGTCTTCACCAATTCCTCTTAGCTACATAACTCTTTATATTCAATCGAGGTAATGAGCCTACATCCCTGGATTATGGACTGTAGACTGTAGAAGACAGGAACCCTTACGACAGGAAAAATTACTGATGCGTTTTGATAGTATATTTTTGTAAGTCTTCACCAGTGTATCTCAGATGCAAAACTCTTTACACTCAATCGAGGTAATGACCCTACATTCCTGGACTGAGGACTGTAGACTGTAGAAGGCAGGAACCCTTACGACAGGGAAAATTGCTGTTGCGGTCCAGAGTTAGAGGGTCTCAGATGAGCCTTCTGGATCGGACTACAGACAGATTCAAATCTTACTCTGTCACAAAAGGATTACAGAACAAAGTCGAAATCCTCGACTTACCTGGAATGGGTAAAGGGCTTCCCTAGAGTATAGGTCGCAACGCACCCTTCCCAGTTTACGTACAAAGAAAGAAGCGACTAGAACAACCGTTATAATAATCCAGGAAATTCTTAAGGTAGCCTTTGAAGAAAACCGCGTCAGAAAGACAGATCGGAAGTCATAGGTTAGTTAGTGGAGTAAAAAACTAGCAGAACTCAGAACTCAGGTAAGGAAGCCTTCAACAAGGCAAGAAACAACAGGATGGAAAATGAATGGGTCACCTGCAGAAAGAATATAGCAAGGCTATAAACTCCGCTAAAAATAAATGCTGGAAAGAGTACTGCCAGGGAACTGGGGCTTCTAGACTGGCCAGGATCCTATCAACCAACAAACCAGCGCAATCAAGCTGTTTAAAAAACCCCACAGGGTACAATATATTAAAACGATGGAGGATACATTGCAGCTTTTACTGGGAACACACCTCCCTGGGCGTTAGGAGGCGCCTCCATCAGATCACACCGAGGAGGCCACCCCTAAGGAAAAATATCTACGTAGCTAGCCTCGGAAATTGTCACTCCCATAGGGTTTGGATAGTCAAAAAGACCTTTGAACCCTACAAAGCACCAGGACCAGATAGAATTTTCCCCGTTCTAATACAAAAGGTACTAGATATTATACTAGGCCTTCTTACCCAAGATCTTAGGTCTAGCATTGCTCAAGGGCACATACGAGGGCGGTACTTAGCCTCGCCGCCCGATGGCGCCACTATCGCAAGAGAAATTTACTATTGTGTAGTACATTATCGTAGACAGCTACTGTCGAAATTTCAGCCAAATCGAATTCGCAGTTTTGTTTTCACCGCGTGTGGAAACGGGCGTGTCCACGGATTTTAGAAAAAAACGGTCGGGGATTCGATTCTATTTTTTGGAAGGGAAATCGCGCAGCGAAATCAAAGAGCGCTTGGATGCTGTATACGGTAACTCTTCTCCTTCGAAGGCGACCGTCAAAAATTGGTTTGACGAGTTTTAGCGTGGTCGCCCGTCGGTTTTTGATGGGCCACGCCCAGGTGCCCCGAAAACGGACACTACGGAGGATAACGTGACAAAAATCCACGATCTCGTATTGGCAGACCGCCGATTGAAGGTATGCGAGATAGCTGAGACAGTAGGCATCTCAAAAGACCGGGTGGGTCATATCCTGCATGAAATTTTGGGCATAAGAAAGCTGTCGGCGCGATGGGTGCCGCGTTTGGTCATTCCGGACAACAACCGCAACCGTGAAACCACTTCAGAGCAGTGTTTGACACTGTTTAAGCGCAATCCGAAGGAGTTTCTGCATCGTTTCGTGACCGTTGATGAAACATGGATCTACTGGTACACGCCAGAGACCAAGGAACAGTCGAGACAGTGGATTTCGCCCGGTGAACGTGCTCCGAAGAAGGAGAAGACTGTCCTATCGGCCGGGAAGGTGATGGCCACCGTTTTCTGGGATTCACAGGGTGTGATCTACATCGACAACCTGGAGAAGGGCAAAACGATCACAGGGCTGACTATGCCGAATTATTGAGCCGATTCGTCGCCGAATTGCAGAAAAAACGGCCGCATTTGGCGAAGAAAAAAATGCTCTTCCACCATGACAACGCGCCGGCTTACACCTCCGCCCTCGCTACGGCCAAATTGGTCGAATTGGGTTACGAACTGCTGCCCCATCCACCGTATTCTTCAGATTTGGCCTCGTGCGACTTTATTTCCAAACTTAAAACAGTCACTCGCCGGGCAGAAATTTGTGTCGAACGATCGTCGCCACGGAGGCCTACTTTGCAGATCTCGAGAAAACGTATTTTTCAGACGGATTAAAGAAGTTGGAGCATCGCTGGGTCAAGTGTATTGAGTTAAAAGAAGACTACGTTGAGAAATAAATCGCCCTTTTTCCAAAATTTTCGTTTTTTTTAGGCTAAATACTTATTGGACCACCCTCGTACCATATGCTTGGAATAAGACTGAAGTATTCCAAATCCTGCAAGAAACCAACATAATTAGGCCAAAGACTTCCGTCCAATTAGCCTAACGTCCTTTATATTAAAGGTACTAGAAAGGCTAATAGACAGATATACAAAAACCTACAACTACAGCTGCGCCCATTGTCGACCTCCTAATACGCCTACCAAGTGGGGAAATTCACAAAAACGCCCTTACACTGGTAAGCGGCGTGGATAAGCACTTATTGGTAAAAAACTATGCAATAGGGATCTTTTTGGACATCGCAGGGGCTTTCGATAGCACCGCGTATGAAGCCATTAAGCGAACAATAACTATTCGAGGGATACCACCAGCCCTGATAAGATGGACACAAAACATGCTAACATTGGGAGATATCTCAGTTAGGCATGGGAATAAAATCATTAAAGGTCGCCCTGCTAGGGGATGCTCACAGGGTGGGGTTATTTCCGCTCTGCTGCGGAACCTAGTGGTAGTCGATCTTTTGGTCACATTGAAAGAAGCAGGCTTCCGAGTCTACGACTACGCCGATGATGTGGCAATAGTAATCGGAGGGAAATTCTTAAACACACTCAGAGATCCAAGTAACAATTCACTGAGAATTGTTGAATCCTGATGTAAGGAAACGGGACTGACGGTAAACACGTCAAAGACTGCAGCCCTAATATTAACTGGGAGATGTACTTATTTTCTTTCACATGGAGCTCCCACATTATATTGCTTCATGGCCCCTTTGGTTCTTGTACGGGGACCCTTGGATGCAGCACAGGTGACACATTTTCGACACCACCGTTCGACGCCCTCCCTGCAGTTAACCCAGTAGAACCGTTTCCGAATCTCCCCCAGGGTCTTGTTCATCCCTAAATGTCCACCAGAGCTCCCATTAAAAGCCTCCCACAAGACTTGTGGAATCTTCTCCTGAGGCACCACCAACTGCAAGTTGACGCGCTTTCCATCCGCGCTTTGCCATGTCCTCTTCAGCACCCCGTCCTCTATCTGGAGAGATTTCCATTGGGCCCATAAATTCTTAAGAGCTGGACTTCTGTCGGAAACTTCTTGCCATTCAGGTCTATCTCCAGCTTCTTTCCATTCCAATATAGGTCCGATATCAGCGTCGCTCTTCTGTAGCTCTCGAAGACCTTCAACAGTCCATTCGTCTTCTGGCTGGACAGATGTGACCCTTATATCCACCATGCCCTCATGGTCCTCAACTCGTCTGCAGTATTTGCAATCCCCACAAGGTCTACTGGACAAAGCATCAGCTCCCATAGATCCTATATCTATGGGGGCAGGAGTTAACTTACTCCACCTCAGTAAAGTATCTTCGAGTTTACCTAAATACTAAACTGAAATGGAATTTACACCTGGAAACCCAAAGAAATGAACTTCACGCCACTAGGTGGGCGTGTAAGAAAACCACGGGGAAACCTGTGACTTAAAACCAGGCGTAGCACTATTACTCCACAAAACGTCGTTTTTACCGTGTTTAAGCTATGCTGTTGTGATATAGTGGAGCAGGATAGAGACAGAACAGACAAAGAACCTGTTTAAGAGCATAATAAGGCACCTACCCAAGGGCTGCTACAAGGAAAATCTGCACCACTCCAGCAGAAGCTTTAGAGGTAGCGCTAAATATGCCTCCTCCAGATCAATTCATCACAGACTGCCTACAGACTTAAACGTTTAGGGAACTGGAGGGAGACAAAGGTAGGTCATACTACACTTGGAGACCTCCAACAATAAACCTTTTACCTTAAGACAAGATCGCACTCCCACGAAACTCTGGTTAGAATGGAATTATAAGATTCTGATATCGAGCAGAAAAGATTGGGAAAAACCGTGGAAGGCCAAGGAAATGACGTCTGGTTCACAGACGGATCCGGCCTCGGCGGAAGATACGGAGCTGGGATCTATAAACCAAGCAATAATTACAGGATAATTACAGGTCATTCAATAAGTCCGCAGGATAAGTAAGAAAAAAACAAAATTTTACCAAAACTCGATTTTATTATGCAATATAGTTGCCTTCGAGGGCGATACAACGAGTATAAAAATTTTCCAACTTTTCGATACCACTTTTATAGTACGATTTCTCTTGCTCGTCAAAATAGGGCTCAGTTTCAGCCATTACTTCATCATTGGTCTTAAATTTCTTTCCAACAAACATTCTCTTGAGATCTGAAAACAGGAAAAAGTCGCGGGGGCCTAAATTTGGGGAATACGGTGGGTGGGTAAGCAATTCGAAGGCCAATTCATTCAATTTTGTAATCGTTTTCATCGATTTGTGACACGGTGCATTGTCTTGGTGAAACAACACTTTTTGCTTTTGCAAATGTGGCCGTTTCTTTCCAATTTCAGCCTTCAATCGATCCAAAAGTGTATAGTAATAATCGCTGTTGATGGTGATTCCTTTTTGGAGATAGTCGATGAATATTATTCCGTTCGCATCCCAAAATACAGAAGCCATCACCTTACCGGCCGACTGTTGCGTCTTTGTTCGCTTTGGATTCGGTTCGTCGAGTGCTGTCCACTCAGCTGACTGTCTTTTGGATTCTGGTGTGTAATAGTGAAGCCATGTCTCATCCATTGTCACATATCGACAATAGAATTCCATTTTACTGCGGTTTAACAGCGTCAAACACTCCTCTGAAGCATGGATTCGTTGTTGTTTTTGGTCGACTGTGAGCTCACGCGACACCCACTTTGTACAGAGCTTTCGCATACCCAAATGTTCGTGTAAAATGGTAAAAACACTACCATCTGATATCTTTACAATGTCAGCTAGCTCGTGCATCTTCAATTTGCGATCGTTCATAACCAATTTGTAGATTTTTTGATGTTTTTTGGAATAACAGCCTCATTTGGGCGTCCACTGTGCTCTGCATCATTTGTGCTGGTACGACCACGTTTATATTCAGCAATCCACTTCTCTACCATTTGTCTCGATGGAGCAGAGTTTGGATAATGTTTATCAAGTCATTGTTTGGTTTCCACTGTATTTTTTTCATCAAAAAGCAATGCTTTAACAAAACTCGAAATTCACTTTTTTCCATTTTTTTTTCAATAACAAAAGTTGCTTCACACAAAATGCTATAACTCACGAATCAATAGTCAGATTGCTGTCAAATTTATACACGTATCGTTTGAAGATTAGTACTAAATAAAAATCATATGGAAAAAATTCTAGTAACGTCATCTATGTGTCATCCTATGGACTTTTTGAATGGGCTGTTATATTTGATGGACGCGAATGTGTTCTAGTCCCGGTCATATCCTCATCCGTTTTCCATCGTTTTAAATGAACGAGTCCCCTCATGTGGTTTGTAGTTAAAGTTAAAACGTAGATCTATGAGTTACACCCTTCCCAACTTGATGCAGCGTTTTTGTTGTGATCCCGCAGCTCTTACCCAAGGGTTGTAAGCACCTTTTCCTTGTGGATGCATTGCTTTAATGATTTTCAACACCGTTGCAAAAACCCTTCAGTGTGTCACTCCTTCAGTCAACAGACGAATGAACGAAGGACGCGTTTAACATGTCATTTTTTTGCAAACACTAGTAAAAAGAGCGTATGCTGTAATATTCAGCTTTTAAAACAAATATCCCTCAATGACGTATGGATTATCTGTCTTAAGATTATAAATTTCGAGCTTAATTTTAGACGTTCTTGCAAGACGCTTTTAGCTTGTCATAAAGCTTTCAATGAATTTGCCTGTCCAATAACCGCTTATTGAATTCGGAAGCTGACGGTCCAGGATTTATTGCTAACATTTTTAAAAGGTTGGTTTTGTTTTTGTCGTACACATTAACTGCATTTTTCTTGAGTGCGGTACGGATATTTTTCGGTGGCACTGACACTGACAGAATACTTTGTTAATATTCCCCTGCGAAATATCCTTAAAGCAGTGGAAGGATATTTATGAATAACACACGCGACTCTTGACAAATCGATCATTGATTTCCTGCGTTTTTTGAAAACGCAATTCGAAGGTAAATTTCTGCCACAATATTGCCCTGCTCTAAAGAGAAAGAGAATGTAAAGTTTTCTGTATTGAAGGCAATTAGATTTCAGATATAAGGAACCGATGAGGGGATCTTTAAATATTTTGTTCGTGTTCGTTTTAAACGAACAAGAAATACCTACTTTTTTATGGAGCTTTGGACCATAATTTTGTTCGTTATAAACAGTAGTGTGTTATATGCGGAGTTCGTTATATCCGAATTGATTGCAGGTATTTCCACGTGGACAAAGTCGTGCAGATTATACGTATACCGTGTACGGCAACTGTATACATATTAAGCTTGATCCTCAGGAATAAAAATGTGTGTTGTGTGTGAATTTGACATAAATAGTTAAATAGTTTTATTAATGAAAATCGAAACTGGCTCGCAGAAATGTTAAATAAAATTAATAAATAAATGGGTTATATCCGGGATTTTTGGCTTATATTCAAAGAAAAATTTACACTGTATTTGAAAAGTTTACGACGCACTCAAACCGATTCGACGGTATAACCACAAAGTAAATATTTACGTCACAAAGTAATTGTCATTGCGTGAAAAATATTTTTTTTAATTTCATAATACAACCCACGACACATATATTGGTGTAGAACTAGCTTCAAAGACATCAGAATAAAGTTCGTCAGAATGAGATTTGGGTGCAACCCCAATTCATAGCGATGCCAGCGTAAAGATAAATTTATTCAAAACGGCCCAATTACATCATTACATAATTACTTCATTTGTAGACAAACTTATTTTAACGGATTTTGCCAGACAATGCCTAAAAAGGGCTTTTTAGCGACGAACGTTAGATAACTTTCTTCAACTACAAATTGCTCATAAACTTAATGGCAGCTTAAGATCACCTGTGTGCGACGAAGCAGTCTTAACAATTTTATTATACCAAAGCAGTAAAATAAATGGAGACTCGTTGGCCTCTGTACCCCGATGCATTAACCCAAAGGTTTTGAAACCGCTACTGCCATTTATAATGCAGCTTTCAAGAACAAACTGCAATTACAATGGTTATAAACGAGTTCGGTTTTGTATGGCCTCATCGGGAAAACTTCGAATACTGATACGTCAAATTGAAAAGTTCGGAATAAACTTGTTAATTTAGCATGATCGTAAAATACTGTTACGTGTTATCGGTTCGATATTAATACATCATGGATTTTTAAGAATTATTTAATAAATATATCGTCGAATTTAGGGGCGACTCTCGGTTATTTATATAGATTGCTTGCTTCAGATTCTACTGTTAGACATAAATGTTCCTCGTAAAATACAATCGAATAGAGTCACTCGAAGGAATTCACGTCTTTTGAGTATTTATGTGGCTATAAGTTGGGAATGTTTACAGAGACTGTCCTGTACTGTGTTGCTTACCCTGCACCATACTGATGAGGTCAAGGAAGACCGAAACTGATCTATGGTTTTGAAAAATTTCTAAAAATATCTCGAACGTTCTGAATTTTTCTTAAATTTTTTCTGAGAATGATTGAATGTAGGAAAATTTGACTTTAATCTCGAAATGTTAACTTTAGTTACTTTAAGCTGCAAATATCTAAAACAACTTTTTTAATATTCCAAAATTTGTCTCCAACATTTTTTCTATAATTTAGACTTGAATCCCAAATTCTCGATGTTTGAGTGGCAATTTTAGGAGCATGATTACAAATTCTAGTTTCAACTTGAAATTATGAGAGGAATGTCAAAATTTGTAAAGAAAATGTCATAAATCCAACTAATTTTGAATCTTTTCTAGAAATTTTTATTCATTGAAATCTTTAAGTTTAAGTTGTTTCAAGTTTTTTTAAAATTTCCCTTTTTCTTGTAGATAAAAATGTTGACATTCTTGTCGTAACTTCGAAATTAATTTCTAAATTTTAAACTAGAAATGTCGAACTTTTTTTTAATATTTTGAATTCAATATTGAATGGAAATTAACTTCAATATTTTATGCTTGTTTCTTGAAGATTCGAGTTTAGATCACGAAATTTGAATTTTGAAGTTAAAAAATTTCAAGTTCCAAGACATTTCTGATATCTGACATCTGAAGAAACGGAAATAATAAGAAATTAAACTAATTGTCTCATGAACCTCCGGTATGCGGACATATTTTGATAGTCCCGAAGGTGTCCACTTAAAAGAGATTTCACTATATTTAAACATATCTCCACTGCTGCGGTCCATCGTGGTTGATGACCTCCTAAATGTATTGCATTACTCGAGCTTTGAAGCAATAGGTTGTACAGATGATATTACTTTTATTATCAGGGGCAAAAGCGATAAAATCCTATCGGATTTATTGCAAAAAGCCTTAAACACCATTGACAATTGGTGTTCAAACAAGGGTTAAGTGTAAACCCAAATAAAACAATAATAATTCCTTTCACGAAGAAAAAGAAGCTAAACCTAACAGTCCCGTAACAGGCCCGTAACCAGGATTTTTTTTCGAGGGGGGGCTGCGATCCTTCTGCTAAAACTAGCTAGTCTTTGTTTGCGTTTAGGTTAGAGCTAAGAAGCCACGGTCCAATACTACTTTACTATTAATATTATTATTGTCTAACTCTTCTAGCATTCTGACAAAGTAATTCAACAACGTTGCTTAATTTAATTTCTAAATAAAAAACGATGTGTGGGTAAGATGATAAAATTACTCGAAAGATATTCCTTTTCTAAAATTTATCTTTGAACTGTCTTCTATAACCTGCAGTTGTGTATAAAAAATGCCTATAGAAAGTGCTCTATTTAAAGGCGTAGTTGAAGTCAGCTGGGGAAAAATCTTTTTTTTAAATTTTTTCAAGTTTCGATTAAATTAATGATTTTAACTTTTATCACAAATTTAAAATTTGCACCCGAACATTTAGAATTTGGATATTCTTTCTAGATTCTAGAAGATTAGATGTTTTTTTAAGTTCAAGTTTCCTCTTAGCGTCCAACTGTTTTTCTAACTAGCAACAACTTCAATTTCTACGTTTTTTTTTTGGGCAATTTTGGGAATTGTTGTTGCTATCTGAATTTTCAATATCGAAATGCATTTGATTCTTCCAAATTTCGAAAAAAAGTTTTTGCTATAAAGTTCATTATCGTTTTTTTGTAAGTTTTACCTTTAATCTTAAAATTTTGACCTTTTTTGGAAATTTTCAATTTGAATTAGATTTTTTGCTAGATGCGAAGTATGTTAATACTGTTACTTTTTTTTCTCTAAATTCAAAGTTTAAAATCTTGGTATTTACTTCAAACCCACAAATATTTTTTTTTAACTTCGATTCATTCTAGAAACCTGAAAATTTCGGCAAAATTTTTGTGAAAAATGGCAGATATCGAAATTCTGAACTTAATCTCGAGTTTTTTGAATTTGGAATTTTAATTCAAAATGTCCAGAAAAGTCTACATTTAGAGTGGACAAACTCGTTCTAGAAAAAGTTTAATTACGACCCTGTTTATACTTAAAAATAACCAAAATTCATTATTAAACATTTCTGATTAACTTTTTTAAAAATTTTGAATTTCCGAACAAAATTAGGATATGTTAATTCCTAATGTGACCTGTTCGAACTCGAAATTTTTAGTCTTTTAAATTCGAAATTTTAGAAATAAGTTGACATTTAGAATTACTCTCTAAATCCAAAGAAAAAAGAAGCCATAATTTTTGAAAAAAAAGGATTTGAAGTCAAAATTTTCTATAAAAATCTCTCAATTCCAAAAGATAAAATCTATTAACAAAAACTAATAACACTCAACATTTTGTCTTGAAACAAAATTCAAAAAATAAACTTTGATATTTCCTGAAACTTTTAGTGTTTTCTCAAAATGGCCAGAAGATTTTTTATAAATTAAATGTCTAGAAAGAAAGTCAAAATATTTTGAAAAAGTCTGAATTTTGAATCAGTGCTAATGTAAAAATTTTGAAAAATAAACTTAAGTCATTAAGCTTATTTTTTTTTTTCAAATTTGCGAGTTTAATCTTGACATTTTTAAACTCGTCGTAAAAACATGGCCAAAAATAACGAAAAAGACAGCGCAACACCAACTAAACATAGTTCAAAGCTACGCATGGGTATAACAGGCGCAATGAACAGGTGCCCAGCAGCAATGGAGGTAATGCTAGGTCTAACTCCTCTCCACCTTTTTGTGAAGAGGGAGGCAATCAAAGGAGCTTCAAGATTACTGCAATTAAAACAATTTAAAGAAGGAGACTTCGTCGCTCACATGGGAATCCTCAAGGCCCTGTGATTTTAGCAAGATCTGTTGATTAGATGCAACCCAGGTACGAATTTGATCATTCCTTTGAAGTAGACTTAAATAGCCACACTGACGTTCAATCAGTACCTGAAGAAAAACACAAGTTATCAATCTGGTTTACCGATGGATCGAAGGCAGCACGTGGGACTAAAATGGGAATTTATGGCCCTAACTATAGGTTCTCTAAAGCCTTCGGAAAAGGCTCAACTGCCTTTTAAACTGAAATGCATGCAATAGAACTTTGCGCCTACGAGTGTCTTCGAAGAAAACTGAAAGGAACAAAGATCTACATCATCTGACAATCAAGCGGCAATAAAAGCTCTCAGCAGCTGCATTGTCAAATCCAAACTAGTTTGGGACTGTCAACAAACTCTAAAGCAACTGGCTAAACACAACTGTCGCAAATAGTCGCAAATCCACTTATTTAAATTTGAGTTGTCATCTGCTGGCAACACTGCAGATGGAGCCTAGAGAAAGTCTTTGCATCTGAGGTAGAGTGACAGTATGCTACGGGGAATACCCGGAGCAAATAGAAGAAGAAGAAGAAGTCCCTGGAAAACAAAGAAAGAATATAAATATAGTACGCAAGTCTTAGACGTGAATGTGTTGCATGAAAGGTGTGGTCTCTTTCGATAGTGACCTGATTCAGAAGCTTTGTTAGTAAGTTGTAAGATGTAGTTGTAACTAGTAAATAGTAAGCTTGCAATTATCAGAGAGTGTAAGGGTTGATGCAATATAGTAAAATAAAGATAATGAGATGAGAATAGCTGTGGGGTCAGGGGTGGCTGTAAGAAGAGGATGGAGGCCACTAATAAGGGTGTGTACCCAATTTTAAAGGTAGAAGTTGTTTGTGTAGAGATATAGAGAAAGGAAGTGCTTTAGATGTAATTGTGAGAGGCTGTTTACCCTTAAATTAGCTCCAGGAGGTGTTTACCTAAGAATCAGCTTTAAAGGCTGTTAACCCTATAAGTAGTATCAGAGAATACTGTGGTATGATCAGCTTTAGGGGGTGTTTGCCCTATAAGTAGTATTAGAGAATACTGTAGTATAATCAGCTTTAGAGTAGCAGCAGAGGATGCTTGCTATGTAATTAGCTTTAGAAGGTGTTGACCCTATAATCAGCTTTAGAGGGTGTTGACCCTCTAATCAGCTTTAGAGGGCGTGGACCCTATAATCAGTATCAGAGGATACTTATGACATGATCAACTTTAGAGGGTATTTCCCTTATGACCATAGTGTTAACCCTATAATTAGTATCAAATGAGATTTATGGCATGCTCAACTTTAGAGGGAGTTTCCCTTATGACCATCATCAGAAAGTGTTTATATTAGATCAACTTTTACCCATGATAGAAGAGAGTTTTTACTTTATTTTCTGTTACGAACTTATTTGTAAAATATATGTACAGTTTCAGTTTGTTAGTACTTAGGTAAATCCAAGGCAATCCATTTCGCATATTGTATTTATAACCTACAATATTCGCGACAACAACAGGATCAACCTTAAGTGGGTTCCTGGGCACAAAGGAATACAAGGGAATGAAGCTGCGGACCAACTCGCTAAAGAAGGATCTCCATCCTCATTTCTTGGACCTGAACCGGCTTTTGGTTATTTCTAAAAGTCAAATCAACAGTGAGGTCAAAAAATGAGAGGCAAAGTCCAGAATTTCCCACCAAAGATCATATCCAGGACTACGACATGCGAAAAGACTCATTTCTGGAACGCTTGAAAACACAAAGATCTACTTAGAACTCAGCAAATCCGAACGAGGGAATCCAAAATCGACGGAAAATTTTAATGTACTACTGGCCAAGTTTCTTTCAAACAATTCATTCAAAATTCAATTCTGTAACTTTCGGGGTCTAAATTCAAATCTAAACTCGGTTCATCAACACCTTCAAAATGAAAGACCACATGTGCTGTCTCTGACAGAAACCCAAGTCTCCCCATCCATTAATACAGTCCATTTGCTTTGCCTTAACTACGACTTGCACACAAAATTTCGACACAAGAGGAGGAATTTGTGCTTTTACACGAAGCGACCTGTTCTGCCAACGAGAAGAAGCACTGGAATCTGCTGATCATGATGTGATTTGGCTGAAAATCGGCTCCAAAAACGAATTAATATTTATTTGTTCACTTTATTTGTCTCCAAAAGACCCCTCATACAGACAGCTCTTCTCTTATTTCTCCGTAACCTTTGATCGCCTACAGACAAATTATTCAAAAGTTGAGATTGTCTTTCTCGGTGACTTCAACGTACACAACATCCCCTGGTTAAGGTTTTCTTCCCGAACTGATGACGGGAAGGGTGGGAGAGACTTTCGCCATCATTTGTGGACTATCGCAATTAGTTGAGGAACCCACAAGAATTCCTGATGTAGATACCCATCAACCTAATCTACTCGACCTTTTCCTTACAAATTCACCAAATTCATATAAAATCTGTTACATCACCGCTTGGAAATTCGGATCACAAGCTTGTAGCTGCCTCTCGCTCGCTTCACGTACCACCTCCTTCCCAGACGCAGTCCCGTAGGGTTTGGCGCTTTAACTCTGCAAACTGGGAAAGAATTAAGAGACTTCTTTGCATCTTTTCCATGGCAGGAAGTCTGTTTTCACTCAAACAACCCTTCCTTAGTCGTCGAATCCATCACGGAAACTATCCTAATTGGTATGGAATCCTCAATTCCCCACTCCCAAAAGAAGTTTGCCTCCAGTAAATCTTGGTTCAGTAAAAAATGTGCTCGGGCTGTCTCCCGCAAAAATCGCGCATATCGTCGTTGGCGAAATAATCCCTCAGTCGAGACTCGGACCATATTTGTAGATGCACGAAATTCTTGTAAACAGATTATTGACGAGGCAAAAGGTGATTTTGATCGTAAAATGTGCCAGAGGTTTATCAACTGTCCGAACGGTTTTAGGTCCTTTTGGGGATTTGCAAAGTCGATTGGAAAGAATTTTACATCTTCAAATTTTCCACCTTTACTCGATGAAAATAGCAATATTGCTACTACCTCCAAGGAAAAGGTTGACATGTTAGCCTTAATGTTTGCTGAAAATCCCAATTTTGATTCTAGAAACGCAGAACCTCCTATTCATCCTAAGGTTGGCACTTCGATGCCTGAAGTTGTTTTCAGACAACGCACAATCAGGAAGATTCTCTTTGAGCTGGCGACACCTCGAAAGCTTCTAGCCTTGATGGTATTCCCGCTATTGTTCTTAAGAAGTGCGCCCCAGAATTGACTCCTGTCCTAAGCAAATTGTTTACACTCTCTCACAGCAAAGGTGTATTCTGGAAATCTGGAAATTGCTAGAGTGCAGCCTGTCCCTAAAAAGGGAAAAAGGAATCTGGCTAACAACTATCGCCCTATATCTTTGTTACTCGTTATATCTAAAGTGATGAAAAAAGTTACCAACATCGAAATTCTCAAATATCTGGAGGAAAATAGAATCTTCTCCGACAGGCAATACGGTTTTAGACAACAACATTCCACTGACGATCTACTGGCATATATTACTTATATCTGCAACTCAGCTATGGAAAAACATGGTGAGGCTAGGATTGTGGCATTGGATATCTCAAAGGCTTTCGACAGAATCTAGCACCGATCTCTTCTCGCCAAATGAACATCTTATGGTCTTCCTCCTGGACTCTGTCATTTGATATCCAATTTTCTCGCTGACAGATCTCTTCAGGTCGTCGTCGATGGCATCTCATCCGAGACATTTTCGATTAACCCAGGAGTGCCTCAGGGGTCTGTTCTGTCTCCTACTCTATTTCTGTCACACATTAACGATCTCTTAGCTTCAACTTCCAATCCTATATACAACTACGCAGATGATAGTAACCTTGTGTCATCTTTTTTCTCCGACAAACCATTATCTATCGCTGCTTCAGATCGACTAAGGGAACAGCATTTACAGACGATTAATCGGGATCTCGAGATTATTCCGGAATGGGGTAAGAACAACTTGGTCGACTTCAGCGCTTTCAAAACTCAGGCCGCAGTTTATTTAAGAAAACATTAAGGGATGATGCAACAAACATACTAATGGACGGTAAAATCCTTCCGATGGGATCTAATCTATCTATCCTAGGAGTGAATGCGAGCACTAACTTCTCTTGGGACGATCATGTGCGCGCCATTGCCAAATCCGCCTCTCAGAAGCTAGGCTTTCTTTTTAGAGCTAAAAAGTACTTTACATCTCATCAGCTACTCATACTATACAAAGCTCAAGTTAGGGCAACACTAGCCAATACTGTTCTCATGTTTGGAGTTCAGTCCCAAAACACACTCTAACTCTCTTGGATTCAATTCAAACGAGAGCGATTCGTCTAATTGATGACGAGAGTCTGACCGATTCTCTCGAAACACTAGAGCACAGGCGTATGGTTGGTGACTTGTTTTTTTTCTACAAGTACTATCATGGAAGATGCTCGCAGGAACTAATAGGAATAATCCCCCCAAGGGCAAGATTCTTGAGGCGTACTAGACAGTCGGAAACAGCAAATTCCTGTGCGGTCCAGCTTGACACAGTAAGGACTTCTGTTTACGGAGACTCTTTTGTCTATAGAACTTCCAAGCAGTGGCGGCTCGCGTATAGGCACTGTGGAACTGCAGCACTCCCAATTTTGCTTACGAGTTTTTTCTCAACATTTTCCTAAGACTTTTTCTTAAACAATTTTTTGTAGAGATTTTAAATTTTCTCTGATTTCTTTTTATAGAAATGTTAAGTTTCTTTTCGAAGTTACGGGATTTTAAAATGTATTTTAATTGTTTTTCTAATTTTTGTAAAAATTTTGAGAAAATAATTAAAATTTCAAAATAAAATCTAAATCCAACTCTTTTTTCATTTTAACATTTCTCTAAAAAAAAATTAATAGCGAATATTCGAGTTTTTACCTGAAATCTTAATTTCAATTCTTTTGTATAAAAATTTTGAGTTTCTTCTAGATACTTCAATTTATTTAAGACAATTTTTATTTTTTCTGTAAAGTTTCCATTTTTCCTCAATATTGTATAAAAAGAAAATGTTTATAAATTCCTATTTTTTCTGAAAATTTTGTTCATAAAATTTCTTCTGGAAATTTCAATCTCTCCAGATTCTTTTCTGTTTCTCTAATTTGCTTTAAAACTGTCAAGTTTTTTCACTAGGCTTTGATATTTCATAGTTCATTTTATTTTCTAATTTTGATAAAAATGTTTAGCAAAAACACCCTAAAATTTCTGTAAAAATGTCTACATTTTAGAAAAAACGAAGACATTTAAAAATAAATTAATTTTCAACTTCTTTCGCATTTCGATATTTTTTTAAAATGAAATAACCGAGTTTTGGATTGTTTTCGTAAAATTTGAATGTCAACCTTTTTGTAAAGATATTTCAAATTTTTTCTCAAATTTCGATTTTCTCTAAGAAATTTTGATTTTTTTTCCCATGCAATTTGAGTTTTTCTTTAAAGATTTTATACAAAGGAATTTTTTTTAGAATTTCGTCTTTTGCTAGAGATTTTGTCTTTAAAATATTTTCCTTGTAAAAATTTTGATTTCTCTAATTTGTAGAAATGTTAAAATTGTTCAGAAATGTTAATGTTCTAAAGTTCCTTTTATTTTGTAATTTTTATAAGAAACTCTGAAAATTATTAAGTACTAGCTGACCCTGACGAACTTCGTACCACTTCAAAATTAATAAATATTGTGTTAACTCATTAGCCTAATTAAATTTTACATTAAAATATTTAATACGCTCACTCGTTTCCAGGTGAATCTTACGCGAAAAATTGCTAAAAACGGACCATAATCAAGATACAGTGCCATCTGTTGGAAACTGATTACAACACATTTACGGTTAGTGTAGGTTATGTTCTGTTATGTTCCTGTTATGAATTAGAGATGGCACTGTACACGGATTCCTTATAAAACGTGAATTTTTTCAATATTTTAGTCTTTATTCTGCTAAAGAACATAAAAATCTGTTTAGCCATTCTGGACTTATAAATGGTGTAATAACACGACTTTGTTTTATGTATCTAGATAAATTTAGAGAAAATAAACTCCAAATTTGCAAAAAATAAGAAAACTTTGAGAAAAATATTGAAATTTCAAGAAAAAATGAACCTTGTAAATTTCGACATTTTTTGAAATTTGATTTTCTCTCAAAACAATTACTACTACTGTAGGACCAAAGAAAATTCTGAATCGAAATTAATTTTTCTAAAAATGTTAAATTTATTCTTAAAATTCTCAAGTTCGAATTTCTGTAAGAGCAAATGTTGAAGAAAAAGCAGATCATATTTCAAGGAAAAGTTGAAATTTCTTATTTGTGTACAAAATTTTTGAAATAAAGAACAATTTAGGAATCAAAGAAAAAAAAACAATTTTTAAAAATAAATTAATTGTCAAAAATATTCCTAAAATTTCGACTTTTAAAGTGAGAATTATTGAAATTTTCGCGAAAAAGAATCAACATTTGAAGAAAACTCTCAAAATTTAGAAAATAAAAACAATCGAAATGTTGCAAAAAAAATTAATCAACAATTTAATGCTTGAAGTCAATATTTTGAAATGAAAATTTAAATTTTGACCATTTATTTGTAAATAAACTGCAAGTTTTTTTTCAAAATTTGTTCAGTTTCTCTCTGAAGAAGACAGCTTGGCTGTCAAAACGCGTTGGAGCAACTTTTGTTGTGTTTTTTAATATTTATTGGTTTCAGGGGACAAGTTCTGTACTTCAATTTTTAAATATAACCAAGGGCCAGTCCGTTCCACCAAACCAAAATTTGTTTTAAAGCTTCGCACAATTTTAAAATTCGAAATTTTTGTTACTAGGAGTAATATTTATTTTAATATAGTAATAAATAAATAATAAATATAATAGTAATACCAAAAAGTTTAAATTTAAAAAGAAAAAAATTAACCACTTACAAAAAATAAAGCCAAAATTTGGAAAAATGTGGATTTTTTAAAAACTTCCAAATTTTCCTAAGAAAGTAAAATTTCCAAAGAAAAATAAGGATTTTGAGAAAAGTTAATATTTTAAAAAAATAATTTTTAAAATAGTCGACATTTTAAATAATTTTGCGTATGGAAAAGGCCAAAATTTTGGAAAAATATCGACATTTAAAAAAAATTGCAGAATTTTTAATTAAATTTTCAAAGAAGATGAATTTTTAAATATTGGAGAAAACTGAAAATAATCAAAAAATTCGTAATTATCAAAAAGGTTGAAATGTTGAAAAGGTAAGATTATGGAAAAAGTCGAAATTTTGAGTAGTTCAAATTTAAAATTGAAAAAAAATTAAAATAAAAACTCATTTTTTTAAAGCTGAAAATTTAATTGAAAATATTCGAAAAAAATTATAAATAATACTTTGAAAAAAGTTCAAACCTTTTCAAAAAAAGTCAAGTTTTCATAAAGAATCGAAATTTTGAAAAAAAAAGTCGACGTTTTGAAATGGAGTCGAAATTTTTAGATAAATTCAAAATTTTACGAATAAATTTTTAGATAAATTCAAAATTTTACGAATTGGGCGAAAAGTTCAAAATGAGTTTTTAAGAAATGTCTCACTTAAAAGAAAAATCAAAATTTTTAAATAAAGGATCGACAGTTTGCAAAGAATGTTTAAATTTTGAAAATAGTTGAAATTAAAAAATTAGTCGAAATTTTTAAGTGTTTCAAAAATTTTTAATTTTGAAAAATGGCTAAAATTTTGAAAAATTCGAACATTTGAAAAAACCGAAAAAGTGCAGATTTAAAAAAAGCTTAAAATTTTCAAAAAAAATCCTTCCGATGGGATCTAATCTATCTATCCTAGGAGTGAATGCGAGCACTAACTTCTCTTGGGACGATCATGTGCGCGCCATTGCCAAATCCGCCTCTCAGAAGCTAGGCTTTCTTTTTAGAGCTAAAAAGTACTTTACATCTCATCAGCTACTCATACTATACAAAGCTCAAGTTAGGGCAACACTAGCCAATACTGTTCTCATGTTTGGAGTTCAGTCCCAAAACACACTCTAACTCTCTTGGATTCAATTCAAAGAAGAGCGATTCGTCTAATTGATGACGAGAGTCTGACCGATTCTCTCGAAACACTAGAGCACAGGCGTATGGTTGGTGACTTGTCTCTTTTCTACAAGTACTATCATGGAAGATGCTTGCAGGAACTAATAGGATTAATCCCCCCAAGGGCAAGATTCTTGAGGCGTACTAGACAGTCGGAGACAGCAAATTCCTGTGCGGTCCAGCTTGGCACAGTAAGGACTTCTGTCTACGGAGACTCTTTTTTTTAATAGAACTTCCAAGCAGTGGCGGCTCGCCTATAGGCACTGTGGAACTGCAGCACCCCCAATTTTGCTTACGAGTTTTTTCTCAAAATTTTCCGAAGACTTTTCCTTAAACAATTTTTTGTAGAGATTTTAAATTTTCTCTGATTTCTTTTTATAGAAATGTTAAGTTTCTTTTCGAAGTTACGGGATTTTAAAATCTATTTTAATTGTTTTTCTAATTTTTGTAAAAATTTTGAGAAAATAATTAAAATTTCAAAATAAAATCTAAATCCAATTCTTTTTGCATTTTAATATTTCTCTAAAAAAAAAATTAATAGCGAATATTCGAGTTTTTACCTGAAATCTCAATTTCAACTCTTTTGTATAAAAATTACCAATTATAAAAAATAAAGCCAAAGTTATCAGAAAAGCCAAAATTTGGAAAAATGTGGAATTTTTAAAAACTTCGAAATTTTCCTAGGAAAGTAAAATTTCCAAAGAAAAATAAGGATTTTGAGAAAAGTTAATATTTAAAAAAAATAATTTTTAAAATAGTCGACATTTTAAATAATTTTGCGCATGGAAAAGGCCAAAATTTTGGAAAAATATCGACATTTAAAAAAAATTGCAGAATTTTTAATTAAATTTTCAAAGAAGATGAATTTTTGAATATTGGAGTAAACTGAAAATAATCAAAAAATTCGTAATTATCAAAGAGGTTGAAATTTTGAAAAGGTAAGATTATGGAAAAAGTCGAAATTTTGAGTAGTTCAAATTTAAAATTGAAAATTATTTAAAATAAAAACTCATTTTTTTAGAGCTGAAAATTTAATTGAAAATGTTCGAAAAAAATTATAAATAATACTTTGAAAAAAGTTCGAACCTTTACAAAAAAAGTCAAGTTTTCATAAAGAATCGAAATTTTGAAAAAAAAGTCGACGTTTTGAAATGGAGTCGAAATTTTTAGATAAATTCAAAATTTTACCAATTGGGCGAAAAGTTCAAAATGAGTTTTTAAAAAATGTCTCACTTTAGAGAAAAATCAAAATTTTTAAATAAAGGATCGACAGTTTGCAAAGAATGTTTAAATTTTGAAAATAGTTGAAATTAAAAAATTAGTCGAAATTTTTAAGTGTTTCAAAAATTTTTAATTTTGAAAAATGGCTAAAATTTTGAAAAATTCGAACATTTGAAAAAACCGAAAAAGTGCAGATTTAAGAAAAGCTTAAAATTTTCAAAAAAATGTTGAAATTTTTTGGCACTTTGAACTTTCTAAATTTTGAGAAATATGTAAAATGTATAAAAATTTAAGGACAATCCAAAAATTTTTCAAAAACTTTCAAATTTCCAAAAGAAGTCAAAATTTTGAAAATGAAGAAACTTTCAAACAAATAGGATAAAATTGTATAGTCCAAATTAAAAAAATATCAAAACCTTGAAAAAGTAGACACATTCAATGGATCTGAGAATTATTATCAAGTTTTTAAAATAATTCGAAATTTTAAAAAAGTTTAAATTTTGAATAATTGGGAACTTTCACTCAATAAAACCCAAAATTTTCGAAACCGGAATATTGAAAACAAGTCAAAAATTATCAAATAGATCGAGGTTTTTAAAAGTCGAAATACTAAGAAGTTAAAATTTTAAAAAAGTTTAAATTTTTGGTACTTAAAATTTTGATGCTTTTTTCAATTTATTTAACATTTCTTCGGCCCAGTTTGGAAATATTTAAATTTTTATGGTTTGTTGACAATTTTCTAACCATGAAGAATTAAAATTTTGAACCAAGGTTGAAGATTTTTTAAAAAAGATTAAAATTTTATGAAATGTCTCCATTTTCAAAAAATCAAAACTTTGCAAAAACAGTCGAAATTTTGAAAAATGGTCGACATTTAAAAAACAGTCAGAATTATTAGGAATCGAAATTTTTAATAAAAATGTTATAATTTAAAAAAAAATGATAACACTTTGAAAAAGGTCGAAAATTTAAAAAGTCAAAAGACCAGTTCAAGAAAAGTCAAAAGTCATAAATGCAAATTTTCAGAAAAAGTAAAAATTTTCAAAGAGGGAAAATTAAAAAAAAATGTACTCAATTTTCAGAAAAAAATTTAAAAAAGGGAAAACACCGAAAAGTTTAAATATTTTCGAAAATGGAGATATTTTTAAAAGTGTATATACAAATTTTCAGAAAAGTCAATACTTAAAAATAAAATAAAGTTGAAATTGCAAGAAAAGTATAAATTTTGGAATACAATCGAAATTTGGAAAAAATCCAGTCTTTCAAAAAACGCGAAATTATTCAAAAATTTTCCTTGTCAAGTTTTCTAAAAAATGTAAAATTTTCGATAAGTTACATTTTGAAAATGTCGAAATTTTTATTCGAAATTTTGAAAAGTTCAAAATTTGAAGAAATTGACATTTTGGATCAAATGTAAAACACTTGTCGCAGCACCCTCATTAGTTTTGGCTACGAGCCGCCACTACTTCCAAGTTATGGAACTTGTTACCGAAAGGAATTTTTCCCAAAAATTACAACCTATCCTTGTTTAAGAAGGCGGTTCATCGCCATCTATCCTTGTTTCCGCATCCTACTCGCAGTGCTTTGAAAACATAATGGGGTTACCCTTTCCGAGTGGATTAAACTTAAAAAAAAAAAATTGAGGATACTAACCGGCCTTTTAACTGGTCATTGCCCTATCAGGTAGCACCTCAAGAAAATGGGTCAAGCTGAAACAGACCTATGTCGCTTTTGCAGAGAAGCTAAGGAGAATGCAGAACGTGCTCTGCAAGTGCGATGCGCTTGTACGCAAAAGGCACGTCCAACTCAATCCCAGGAAAAACTCAATCAGGAGTTTGAACCTGGGAACTACACAGATCAGGGTATGCACAAAAGATCTCCTTAGGTCTAGGTGCGGGGTGGACGAAAAGAAACACAGAACGACCCATATATAATCTAATCTAATATTCAAACATCTTGAAATGTTCATATTTAATTGTTATATTTATTGTTGAATACAGTTGATGATATTTAACACCCAATTTAACCTAGATATATAAACCCTAAGCAGAACATGTTAAATTATTTATTACTATTACGTTTACTTGGTGCTTAGTGCAAAGCACAGTATGTGAATCCGCTTAATTTCTAAATTTACCTGTCGCTCTCGCACTTTGCCGCGTTAAGGGCTTTTAGAGAATTGTGCTATGCAGATAGATTCAAATTTGCTTTCTCTCTGAATTAATGTAAAGTTAATTGCATAATTTAATAACTATGAGCAGCTGATATTGCATTCACATCATAATTTAATATCACCATATTATGTAGGACTAAATTATGAAAATACGATTAGCCATGAAACAGTAACCCAAAGCTTAAAATTCTTATCTTCAAAAAAAAATCTTTACTCAAAGCCCCTTAGAATTCCCCCCCCCTAACTAATTAATTTAACAAAGCAATTGTCTTTAAGCTTTCAGCGAAAATGTTACTGGCGGAATAAGACTAGTTTAAGTACTTCATAAAGTTTATTCATCCAATTAATTTTTATTGTAGGGCATGGCTGTAAAATAGCGGGATTTCTAACGATTTTCGGAAACGTTCTCTCCGTGTACACCTTGGCTGTCATCACGACCGAACGTTGGTACACAATCACCTGGGCCATCCACCTAAACAAACGCCTCAAGCTGGGAACGGCCAAGAGAGTCATGATAGCCGGCTGGATATGCGCCCTCATCATGGCAACTTTGCCCTTGGTCGGCGTCAGCAGCTACCCTCGAACGAGCATTTGCTTACCCTTGGAAAACAAAGGAAAAGGCGACGCCATCTATTTATCGACGCTTCTAGCTTTTAACGCGTTCGCTTTCGCGTTAATCTGCGTCTGTTATGGAAGCATGTACAAATCCATAAGAGAAGGCGGAAGAACTGGATTCACCACTTCGGTTAGATCGGATTTAACAGTGGCTAAGCGAATGGCGCTGTTAGTTTTCACGGATTTCGCGTGTTGGGCGCCCGTCGCGTTTTTCGGACTAACCGCCCTTCTGGGACATCCTCTAATAACAGTCACGCAAACCAAAATACTTTTAGTGTTTTTCTACCCGCTTAACTCTTGCGCTAATCCCTGTTTATACGCGCTGTTAACTCAGCAATATCGACGGGATTTTTTCATTTTAATGGGTAGGTATGGGATTTGTAAAGACAGAGCCGAAAGGCATAAAGGGGCGATCGGTGGTACACCTTTACCGTATGGTGCGGGCGCTCAATATAGAAGAACTGTTAGTGAGAATTTGAAAGTGAACAATAGTGTAGGCAGCAATAATCATAGAAGTTCCATGATGACTACCGTAGTGTCGGTTGAGGTGCCTATTTGCCGGACTAATTCGCGAAATGGTACCCATAGAACTCAACAGGATGTGTTAACGCCTTTACCGGAATTTTCTTTCAAATCCATGAGTCATTACGATATGTTAAACGACTGTCACAAGTTGACCACTTCTGGAAATTTGTAAACATTTCATAAAGTGCTCTGTGAAGACAATTACGGTCGCGGACATACTGATTACTCCACTCAATTTAACAAGATACTTTTTTCATTGATGTTGAGTGGCATTTTCTTCGCCTGGAAGACGCAACTGGCGAAGAAAATGCCACCCAACCGGAATAAAATTAACGAAACTGCGCAAAGAAGGTACGGAGAATACCAGATACTTTTTGATATGAAACATCGTAGGGTTGTCCATGCAAAGGATAACTGCAATCCCGTCGTTCCCAAAGAGACAATTGATGGGCAAAAAAGAAAACCAGAAAACCTTTCGACTGACTGCAAGAAAGTCAAATTTAAAGTAAAAACCAAACTTTTAGAAAAACTTTGAAAAAAAAATCGAAATTTTTGAAAAAAAAGTCGACATTTTCAAGTCACAATTTCCAAATGAATAGAATTTTAAAAAAATGGCAATTCTCAAAAATATTTCACTCAGAATTTTAACTTTATTAAAATTCTGACAATTTTGAAATGTACAAGAAATTTTCTTTTGGAAATTTCCTAAAAATTTTATCTTCGGAATCTTTTTTGTTAAAATTTCGAGCCAATTTTGGAAAAAGTCGAAATGTTATATGTTAAGTTTTTAAAACTCACCAAGCGCTTCAAATTGACAAATCCCAAGAAGTTTTTACCTCGTACCAGTGAACTCTATAGTTCACTGGTTTACTGGTTCACTGAGTACTCTGCCTCCTACACGAGACCAAAATTAAAAACTTTGAGTTCTCGAGTATTCTGAAGTCTCAAGAAAATTACTCTAGATCTTGACATACTTAAAAGATATTTTAATCCTCGAGGAAACTATTAATCCTCTTTTTTTTTGGAAAAATGCGTACCAGTTAAATTAAAATGAATGGAGTAGTCAGTGTATCTGTGGTTTGTGTTTATTTTAAAAGGACTCGATTAGGGTATCCTGGGACAATCTACTCGTAGAAAAAATCTTCAATGTTTTTTCATTATTGAGATAATGTTTTATGTATTGGCCACAATTTTGAGGCCAATATTGTAGTAAAAGTTACAAATCTTAATGCCACATTTAGAACAATTTTAAATTGTTTGTCTTTTTTTTTCAAAGAACTAAGGTCCAAAAAGATTTACTACATCAGTAATTTACGATAATTAGCGTGATGCGCATTTCAACAGCATAACTGTCAGTATCAAACATTCTTAATCAGTAGATTAGTAAAAGAAACATCGAGTTCATTTAATCGATGCTGGGTAAAGGTTTAAAACCTTGTTTACACTTTATTAAAAGCCCCAGTGTTTAGTTCAGTGCTTTTGGGCTTAAAATATTCAAATAATTTTAATTACTCAATTAAATTATGACCAGGCTTGCAACTGAACATTCTGACTGACAGACAAAACCGGTGGATCTAGCAGCATAAAATTTCATACATACGTTCGCCGTAATACATAGGTGAGCAGTAAGAGAGGATTTTTCAAAATGCAGCCTTTCTAAGGTGGTAAAAATGGGGATTAAATACCAGGTATATGCTGTATTGCACGCGATTGCAACTCACCTGTACGCGATAAGAGCTAAAGTCGTGTCTCCGTACGAATTTATCCAAATTTTTACAGGTAATTAACGTATATTTTGTTTATTCATGAGTTCTTTTTTTTTAATAAAGTTCTAACCTTTTAGGTTTCAAACTTGAAATTTTAGCTTCAATATGCCACTTCCGATGTTTAAAATGAAATGTTCAGGAACAGTTTTTCTTAGATATTTTGAAGTTTCTTCTCGAAATTTCGACATATTTTCAAATGGTGGAGCGGAGTGGTCCTTGGTTATCTCCAAAAATTGAAATACAAATCTTGCCCCCTGAAACCAAGAAAGATTAAAAAACACAACAAAGGTTGCTCTAACGCGTTTCGATAGCTAAGCTATCATCTTCAGAGAGATACTCTCCAAATTTTGCCTTTGAGGTAAAATTTTCGAAAAACAGTTTTATAGAAATTCAATTTTTTAAATTAAAGCCAATTTTCCTTTGTGCTCTCTTTCGAATTTCCTTTTCAGATTTTAAACTCGAAAGTATTTCTAAATTTCGAATTTTTTGAAACTTCAAACTTGAAAAATACTCCTTTTTTAAATTGCCGGATTTAAAATCGAGATTTTAGTCTCGAATTCGAAATTTAGAGTCAGATTGTTCAAAAAAAAATTAAAATTTTCAGAGCAGGCAAATTTTTCAAAAATTTTAAGTTTCGAGAAAAAAGTCAACATTTTCTTAAAAAAAAATAAAAATTTGGAACAAATTTAATTTTTCAAAAATTATTTGAAAATAAATTAATATTTTAAAGAGAGGCGAAATTGCGAAAGAGTAAAAATTTACAAAATAAGTTAAAATTTGAAATTTTTAAAATATAAAATTTAAATATGTTCAAGAAAGTCAAAATTTTCAATAAAAATCTAAAGGTCATATTTTTTTAAAAAATCGTCTTTGATATTAGAATATCAGAAGAACAAGAGGCTTGAAGACCAGAACAGGTTGAGATACCTACCTCAGCGAAACCAACCTCAGAAAATAAAGACGAAGAAAAAGAAAAAAAATTTAAGGAAAAACCGAAATTTAAAAAAAAACAAATTCAAATTTTCAAAAAGAATTGAAAAGTTTTTAAAAATTTCGTATTTAAAAAACAATCGGATATGCAAAAAATTTGAAATGTCGAGTCAAAATTTTGAAAAAAGTATTCATATACATTATACATTTTCAATAACAAGATGGGCATTTTGAAAAAGGTCAAAAATTTCAAAAATAAAGACAAAAATGTTAAAAAATTCAAAACTTCGAGATAAAGAACATTAAAGGGGAAATTTTTAAAAAATTTGAAATTTCCAACAACTGTTAATAAAGACAGAAAATATCAAAGAAAAGTTTTCCAAAATATAGACAAAAAACATGATTTTGAAGAAGTTGGAATTTTCAAAAAGTCAAATCTTCAGTAAAAGACGAAATTTTTAAAATTAAGTCAAAATTTCGTGAATAGGTTGAAATTTTGGGACTCGAACGAGAAAAGTCGACATGAATATTTTAGAATATCAAAATTACTCGAAATTTTCAATAAAAATCGAATTCTTCAAAAAATTTTGAATTTTAAAGGTGGCCCAAGAATCTATTCTCTACTTTCAAACAGACGAAACCGCAGATATCAGCTAATATCAGATAAATTTTAGAAAAAAATCAGGTTGACTAGTAATAACGATTATAATTTATCGTTTTAACTACACGAATAGCATTAGCGAAAATTCTGAACCCAAAATTTTTTGTGCTATTCATACACTTGAGTTTTCTTTAAACAAGTATCCCCAAACTGTGCTTCTAGTCTACGAAAAATTTCGCCGCGGGCTTTACACCTTCAACGAGAAATTTAATAATAATGCGCTGCGCAACGTGCGGATGAACCTCTTGCTCACTAATTGTATTTACAATTGACGAATGGCGAGAACCATATATGTAATACTTCCATATGGCCAGTTCCCCGTTTCTTATGGGAAAGACTTCTTTTTCTCGCTGACCTTCACACGAATTAATGAGTCGCAATGCGCAAGTGTTACATATCAGCTGTGCATAGCCAAACATAAACACCCGTTTAATTCGCGCGTAGCGATTGGTTCATTTCGTTCATTCATGCGCAATACTCGCCATTTATCCATGTTCCATCCTTATCGGATTTGGTCGGAACAAACTCGCGAAGAGAATAGGGAGCTGGCCATATAGAAGTATTACATATATGGCGAGAACCGAAGTCGCTTGAGCGCAGGAAGTCACGTGATATCCCCACCTAAGATTTCTAAGAGTATGCGCACACTCCCGATGACTTATGGCGACAATTCCGGTTCATATTTGATTTATCCTCGTACAATAAAGCGAAGAGTAAAATAATAATAACGTACAAAGCTTGGAAAGCAGTACAAATGAGTTACTGTAAAAATAAGGTAACATTCATCCTTACTATAACCATTAAACTACGTCAGACTGTAGCCTGTTGTAATAATTTTCAGACAATAAAGCTTTTCTCTTCGTTTCCATCCTAAAGCTTAGAAGAGTAAATCTACAAGAACAACTGAACAAATTCTGGAGACATAAATCACAGTAACTAACTTGGAAGTAGTAAATCAAAAATAATTATTGTTTTATATTACGTTTATAATTAGTTTTTAAGTTGTGCAGTCACGTAGTTTTGTTTTAAACTTATTTATCAGTGTGAACAGGGACGGCGCCAAGCTCTCATAATTGGAAGGGCACCATGAGGTACCAGATTTTCCAAGTGGGCACAATTGTTTCGAAAAAAAAGTACCCATACAATTTTTGTTATTTTGAAAGAAATAAAATATAAATCTTGTCCCCTGATACCAAGAAAGATTAAAAAAACACAACAAAGGTTGCTCTATAATGCGTTTCGATAGCCAAGCTATCATCTTCAGAGAGATACTGTTGTGTTTTTTAATCTTTCTTGGTTTCAGGGGACAAGATTTATATTTCAATTTTTGAAGATAACCAAAGCAGTCCATTCCACCAAAAAAAAATTTTTGAAAGGAGAACAAGATGCGTTTATAATTAATTTATCCTAAAATTGTTACCCTTTTCAGACTCTTCTTAAAATTTTGACCTAAAGAAAGCTTTCGCTTTTTCAGAATTTTGAATTTTTATCGAAATTTTGACATTTTTCTAAATATTGCCATAAAATTGAAAACTTTGAATTTCCCGCTTTTGTAAATATATCGCTTCCTGAAATTGTCCCTTTTTTTGAAAACTGCCTCTTTTTGTAAAATTCCACTTTTCTGAAAATTTGGACAAAATTTTGATTTTGAAAGTTTCGATTTGTTTTAAGTTTCTTTTTACCCAAAATTTTGAGTTTTTGAAAATTTGGACTTATTATTTCAGAGAGTCGTTTTTGTAATTTTTTTTATTTGAGAAAAAAAATCATTTTTTTAATCAGCAGTTTTCTAAAAAAAATTATTTTTGAAAATTTCAACTATATTTTTAAAATTATTATTCTTTGAAAATGTCTATCCAATTTTTTTTCAAAATTTCCACTTTGTGAAAATCGAGCTATTTTTAAAGTTTTAGCTTTTTAACAAAGATTTGATTTTTTCTAAAAATTGTAATTTTTTTTCTTAAAAAATTCGGCTTCTTATTTGTCTGTTCGTTTTGAAAATGTGAACATTTTTCGAAATTTCAGTTTGTTTTATTTCAACTTTTCGGTGGAAGTTTTTTCAAACTGTCGACTTTTCTTAATGTTTTGGCCTCTTCTGAACATTTTTTTGAACAAATTCAACGTTTTTTTGAAAGTATTGATTTCAGAAATTTTCAAATTTTTTTATGGAAAAATTTCTACTCTCAAAATTTTGACATTTTCAAATTTTTCCTTTGAAATTTTCCTTGTTATTTTTCAAAACGTTTTACTTTTCCATAAATTTTTTAAAGCTTTGTTCTTCAAAATTTTGGCTTTTGTCAAAAGTTATCATTTTTCGTCGACTTTTGTACTTTTTTAGAAAACTTAGAATTACCAAAATTTAATCTTTTCAAAATTTTGAACTTTTCAAAATTTTGGTTTTTTTTTGGAAAATTTCCAAATTAAATTTAAACTTTTCACCTTTTCACCTTGAAAACAAAAATGAAAATTTAGTTCAAAATCTAAGCCTAAGGATTTCAATCGTAGTTTCAAAGAAATATCAACATTTTAATAATATTTTGGAAATTTTTCAATTTTTGTTAGAAATATCAAATTTAAAGTAGCAATTATTAATTGTTGAAAAATTTGTCTATATTTATCTATGTTTTTTTGGTGAAACGGACTAGTCTTTGGTTACCTTCAAAAATTGAAATACAAATCTTGTCTCCTGAAACCAACAAAGATTAAAAAACACGACAGGGGTTGCTCTAACGAATTTCGCTAGCCAAACTATCATCTTCAGATAGATACTGAGTATTAAGATTTGTATTTCAAAGTCTATATAATAAAACAGAAATTTCTTCTACATTTTAAAATTACGAAGTCGAAACTTCGAGAAAAAATCAAAGTTATAAGTTAAATTCGAAATACTGTGATAATTTCAATCTTAAAGCCAAAATTTCGACAACAAAAACTGAAACAAGTTTGAAATTGAACTATTTTTTTATTAAATTGTTGAATTTAAAGCCAAAAATTCGAATTTAATGTCGTACTGTATGAATTTCCGAATTTTTAGGAAAATTCTTTTCGAAATTTTGTGTTTAATGTTGAAATTTGGAAGATAATTAGAAAACTTTTAAGCTAGATGATTCTCCAAATTTCGGTATAATAATCGTAATTTCTCTTCAATCTCATTATTTCTTTAAAAATTTTGACATCTTTTATCCGAATTTTCGGTTTTACTCTTAGAATTTACAAAACGAATATTTGAATTTCTAATTTAAACAATTCCAGGATGAAACTGTATTCAAATAAAGATTTAAATTTCGAAAAAATTCAAAATTTTTAAGAAAGAAATTTGAGTTTTAAATACCAGAAAAAAATCAAATTTTCGATAAAACGTTGACATTTATAAAATATTCTTAAACAGTGGGGTATCTACCTGAAGTGACAGCCTAGATATCGAAACGAGTTAGAGCAACCTTTGTTGTGTTTTTTAATCTTTAGTGATTTCAGGGGACAAGATTTGTATTTCAATTTTTGAAGGTAACCAAAAAACAGTGGAGTTTAAAAATTTTGTTTAAACTGGAAAATGTGTTAATATATTATTCGCCGTTTTTCCACGTATAAGTACATATCTATATATAAAATTTGGTTGGGCATTTGAGTGGGCACTGCACCAAAAAGGGGGGCACGTGCTCATCCTGGCCTCCCTTTGGCGCCGTTACTGAGTATGAAACAAAACACTTTGGCTGAAATAAGCACAATCTTTTACATTTATTGGCTCAGATCGTGGTATTTATTGTAGTTATGATGATTTGTAAATTATATGTATTTTATTTTTAATAAAAAAATATTACCTAATATATTGTCATTTCATATAATTACATTTTTTTAGGTGACCCTTGGTGTAAAGAATTGGCAGGCATCTTAAATATGTGGGAAATTTTTCACGCTAAAAAATATGTTTTCTCTTCCTCTTATTATATTATGATATTCGAATATAATCTTAGACCTTTCGAATAAATTTCCATCATCGTCAGCGGATTATATCATGTATGGCCGTTATTTTGCCAACTAATGTCATGAAGCGCAAACTACTATAGGAATACTCCATTTAATCTGAACTCATTCAAAAATATTGGGTTTTTGAAACAATCAAACGTGCTACAGTTGGAAATATTTACAACCAACAACCATAGACCGATTATAGCCTTCCTTATCCTCATGTTGGTTGCAAATATTTTCAGCTTTAGCGTATCCAACAGTTTCATAAAGGCACTCGTAGACAAAATCGCGTGACTCTATAAACAAATCGGAGATTTTGTCTCTAGGCAATCCCGAACAAATTTCAAAATGGTTTAGGAACTTTTGTCAGGCGTCTACACGTGCGCAATTCAGCTAAACTAATTTAGAAATTAGTTAGTGTCTTAGAAGGCACCATGACCAGGGAGCCAGCGACCTGTAGAATTGCTGCTTTCACACAGGGAACTGCAGAAGCGATTTGTTTCCCATTCATCTAAAGACAATCGCAGAACTTGGTCCATAGAACACAAGTTCTGCGATTTTGTTGCCAGTGGCTACACGAATAACCATACTACGTATGGAACGGAGAGGGCGCTTATATTTAATAGATATTGGTCTGAATTTCATAATACCAGAAAGTTACCTCAGTACTAATAACCTTTGTGATTTTAATTACATCGTATATAACCTGATTGTAACACATCTTATCTACTTTGTTCGCGTTTGTTTTATGTTGTGTAGCTATTTCTATTCGTTTTATTGGCTTTTTCTTCACCAGTTACTTCTTTTACAATTCTACATTTTCAGTAACCTTCGGTTAAGGGGTAACACCACTGTAAATTTTTCAAAAAATCGATTATTTTTTTTTAGGCTTAAAAAATACTTTGAACCTTTTAAAATATGGGGAAAAATATTTCATACCTCAAAGTATTTTTTTTTCTTGTAATTTCGAGCTCTTCCCCAAGCGCGTCGGACTGCTCTGAAACGACACCTGCGCCAGATGAATACCTGCTGGGAAGGTACAGCCTAATGTCCTACCCTTTGATTTCTATATTCTTAAATACACTAACAGATATCATTATAAAGCATTTATATTCAGGTAGAAGCATTTCTTATCAATAGTATGTTAGTGTAGAGTCAACACGTGTACAAAAAGGACATAATTTCGTCGCATGAAATCACGATTTTTGTGTGTAGTGCTGATTTTTAACAGTTTATTTGTAATCTAAGAGTGCTTGTAAGTTAGTAATGCAAAAGTATAACAGGGCAAGAAAGGTACGAAAAAATCGTATCCAACGCGGCGTCGGAGCAACGCGTCATCGAGACGACCGTTGAATAGATATGAGACTGAGAGTGATTCGAAAGGAGTCAGTGCTTCTGCGCAAAAATTAGAAGTTAGTGATGAAGATTTTGATATTAATTATGAATTAAGCTATAGAATTATAAATTTTGTTGCCGTTTTCTCTGTCATTTCACAACACGTGAAGTGTAAAACGTGTGATTCAGACATCACGTTTCATGAAAGTCCTCGGGGCTTAGGCTTCAAAATAGTTATCGTTTGTCCGAAATGTCCAGATGCTGTTATTCCAAGTAGTAAATTCATACGAAATGCATATGAAAGTAACCGTCGAATCGTGTTAGCAATACGACTACTAGGAATAGGACTAAATGGAATAATAAAGTTTTGTGCTTTTATGGAATTGCCACGACCGATATTTCAATCTGTTTACGACAAATTAGTGGATATGATTTCGATCGCAATAGCAACCGTACGAGAGGCTAGTATAAAGAAAGCAGCGCTAGAAGAGAAAAAGAAAAGTGAAGAAGATGGACAACTTGAAAGAATAACTGTTTCCGGTGATGGCTCGTGGAGGAAACGCGAATTTTCTTCGCTTTTTGGAATCACCTCATTGATTGGATGGTTTACAGGCAAAATCGTCGATGTGAAGTCAAAGTACTGTAAGTCTTGCGAGCACTGGAAGAATAAATTGGAAACAAGTGAGTATGAAGAATGGTACGAAAAACACGTCGATGAATGTCAAGCGAACCATGAAGGCTCAGCTGGTAAGATGGAGGTAGACTCTGTCGTCGAGATGTTCCAACGATCCTAAACTTTGCACGGTATCAAATACGCAAACTACATCGGTGATGGTGACAGCAAAACCTTCAAAGGAATAATGGATAAAAATCCGTACTAAAATTTTTAAGTACAAAAGAAAGAGTGCAATGATCATGTACAAAAGAGAATGGGCACTCGATTGGGAAATCTGAAAAAAAAAAGTTAAAGGCCTCGGAGGAAAAGGTAAATTAACTGCAAAATTAATTGATCCATTAACAATTTATTATGGCCTGGCTATATGTCGGAATCCGGATTCCTTGGAAAATATGAAAAATGAAATCTGGACAACCTTATTTCATGAGTTATCAACCGACGAAAATCCGCAGCACGAGAAGTGCTCAGAGTCTTGGTGTAACTGGAAGAAGGGCAGCTGTATGGTCCTGGGATAGCAGATTAATAGTAAAAAAAATTAAACTGTCAAATTTTACATTTTTTCATGTCTATAATGCATTTCAAAACTTTAAATGCGTTTTTCTCGAAACACGATTTTTCAAAACAGCACGCACCATAACTCCAACAATTTTCATTATTTTCATTCGAATTTGTTAAAATATCTTTAAAATAAGATTTTGAAGAGAAATACGTAGGGGATTTTCGATAAGTTAATTTAATCATTATTTATTAACAAATGATTATCTTTTTTTTTTGTTGAAAATTTAACGATTTAATTCAAATACTCGCCAATCACACAAAAATCAATATTTTTAAAATCCCCTACGTATTTCTCTAGCTATAAGCATGTACAATAAGTGTTATTTTTTTTTTTCTAAATCCAAATTTGCAGCAGCTACACTGCGTGCCGCAAATTCTACGTGCCTCGCGAAAATGGCCGTGGTGCCGCCATTTTTGAATATTTTTTATAATTATTTTCTATTTTGTTACTTAAATATACGCTAAATAACTTCCTCCAATATTATAATTTTATTACCTTTCCTTCCATCCAAAAAAAATGACAAAAAAACACGTTTTTTTGGGCTGTTACAGTGGTGTTACCCCTTAAGGGTTGGCAATCTGTTCTACATTGCCTCAAGCAGCGATTACGTTGGATCTTTGCTGTCAGAATGATTTCTGACAGCATACACAAAATTGTAGGAGGAAATTTGGATTGATTTTCTAATGACAGGCAGAAAATAACACTGTCCAAAACGTTAAAACTTTAAAATAATCTTATTTAGTTTTTACATCGTTTAAACTATAAGTTAGTTTTAAGTGTTTTTTCAGCATTGTCACAATTAGCGATTGATAAACAAAGATCCAACGCAATCGCTGCTTAGGGCAATCTATAACAGATTGCCAATCCTTAACACAAGGTTACTAAAAATTTATTGTGAAAGGAGTAACTGGCGAAGAAAAAGCCAATAAAACATGAATAAAAATACTAATACTTCACAACGAAGATACAGAGAATATATAATAAATGTGTTGCGAAATTTGATATTTCTTGATGTTTTTTTCTGAAGACAGCAAGATGAAAATTGCATGTTTGCCCTACCTGATAAGGATGACACTCAGATCAATTCAAAGCCCCAAGCAAACAAACAACTTAGAAAGGCACATATTTAGGTGAAATTAAAGGAAACAACATTAAAATCCATCTCCTAACATAACTTACATAAAAAATGAATATAAAATATATATTTAAATATATTAGAAAAAATTATAATTCAGTATTAATTATTAGTCTTGGTGAAATTTCATGAGCATTTTCCTTCGAATTAGCTATCCTGGAACCAAACTGGAGCGCCCTCTTCTTTAATATGGACGCCTTTTCCAGTCCCAAGTAATAAGCTAATGTTCTCAGCAATAGTTTTTCCCCCACTCCTTGCGGTATATTATCAACTGGATAAGTCCTACAAGATAATTTTCAGAATAAAATTTCAAAAAGTTAATGGATACAACTACTTTTCCCAAGCTTGCAACGATCTGACCCAGCTGACAACATCCTCGTCTAAATACGGTGTTCTCAATTGGCGTCCGTGATCAGAGGCAACTCTGTCATCTCTACCCAAGTTTCTGTAGGGAAGATTTTGCCAATCTTCTTCTAGTACGTCGTGAACGCCTTTCCAACCGTTGTTTTTATACGCAGCTCTGTGTCTGGTGTATCCCCCAAACAATTCGTCTGCCCCCATACCAACAAGTAAAACCTAAAAACTCAGTGAAGTAGGAATCTGTAAGTAAATAAGTGAAACTACAAAAGAAATGGATGTCAATTAACTTATCAGATCTGATTTTACTATTTTGTGACTCCAAGATCGATAATTTTTACGAGTCCACCATAAAGAATTTTGACTTTTAATTAAAATTTAGACCATTTCGAAATTTCGATATTGCTAACATTTATCTTAAATGTTTATTAATTTTACATAATATTTCTGCAACCCAATTTGGAAATATTGAAGAATAATTTATCTTAAAATTTCCATTTTTTCGTAATGTAAGCAATGATTATTTTTATGCGTTTCTCAAAATTTGGAATTAACACTTTTAATCCTAATTTTAGGCCCCAGAAGTTCGTCTAGGAAAAGGGCACAAAGATGTTTTGTTTGCGATATTCCAGCTTTAAAACCAATATTTCACGTGTAAAGATCAGAATTCTAAAAAAATGTGTTTTCACATTTTGAGGGTAAAGACAAAATATTCGAAACATCGATAAAAAATTAGAATGTTTTGAAAACTCAATTTAAAAATCCAATTTAAACTCGATCTTGAAACTTTTTTTTCTGAAAACCTCGAACATACTTTAAGTTTAAATTCAAACCATAGAAAACCACAGACATAATACTTACTCTGCAAGGGGAGCTATAAGTTTCATTTCTGCCCCTAGCGGCGAACCACAAAGCGCATCCCAAACTGTCATCAAGTATTGAATTGAGCGGATAAATCAAGTGCTTTATGTGATGCTTTCTTTCGTGATCCAACTCTGCCTGTGTTACGTTAATCTCAACTAGATTCCATTTTCTATCAGGACACAATCTCCTCAATTCTTCCAAAGTTTGTAAACTCGTAGACCTATCTGGTGTTTCAAAGTTGTCGGCTTTGCCAAAAGCCACATTTAGTAAATCTATAGGCCTATTTCCATCCACGTAGTTACTGGCCAGTAGCGCCAGCACAGCGCAGTCTATACCACCAGAAAATAGAACACCGACTTGAGCGTGAGTACAGATCGAAAGGGTTTTAATGCAATTTTGGCAGAACTCTGGTTGAGCATACAATCTCTTACTTATTGAACCTAATAACAACGTTTCTAAATATTTGATTCTCGCAAGCCACTTTGAATCAGAACAGAGTGTTTGTAGAATTTCCTTAACGTTGGATGCTTTGTTGTCGATGAGATATTTCACAGCTGATTGAGTTAAATCTGGCTCGTTAAAACTCAAATGATAAATATGTTCAACCTCCTGACAAACCGATACTTCAACGTTTAAAAATTCTGACATTTCTGTTAATTTCTGTGCAAAATTCTTATTCCTGTAGCCCCAAGGTGCCAAAGACAAGGTTTTTGTTTTCAAATTTAAAGAAAATATACCTACTGCAGGTACTTCAATGAAGTGATACCCCGTATCAGCTTTGGCAACGCTGCTTAGTATTATCGAGTCTTCTTTTTTTCCAATTAATAAACTACGTCTACCATATACATCTCTTCCGAAATAGAGAATCGAACTTTGGCGATTTAGATAAATAAAGGCAAAAGGTCCATGTAGTGTTGACAAAGCTTTGGAAATTGAAGTCGATTGTTCCAGTTGTTTAAAAATGAGTTTGGTGTCTCCATGGTTTTTCCTTTCAGTTTCCAGAACCCCGGAATAGATGTCCCCATTGTAAACAAATATGGAATCTGCGTTTGTAACAGGCTGCTTTGTGATGGAGGAACCTTGTAGCCAAAGGACACTTGCGGCAAAAAGAAATATGTTGTCGTCTGTGTTACAGATTTCGGTTTTGGTGCAATCAGGTCCACGTCTTGCAATGTAGTGGCTGAAGGCTTGATACTGAAAACGAAATTACAATTCAATGTTTCCAACAATTTTGATTGTTTGTTATACGTTTACGTTCTGGACAATCAATGAAAAGAATACAGAACTTAATGCTGCTGGATTTGATCTATAATCTATAATATGTCGAATGTTTTACACATTTTACAATGACAAATTCACTGTTCTTACTTTTTAAAAAGATTTTTAAAAATTTCGGCACTAATGAAATTTACTTTCAATATTTGAAACACAATACTTGTCCCCTGAAACGAAGAAAGATTAAAAAACACAAAAAGGTTGCTCTAACGCGTTTCGACAGCCAAGCTATCATCTTCAGCTTGGCTGTAGAAACGCGTTAGAGCAACCTTTGTTGTGTTTTTTAATCTTTCTTGGTTTCAGGGGACAAATTCTGTGCTTCAATTTTTGAAGATAACCAAGGACCCCGTTCCATCAAACTTTCAATATTTGTTTAATTTTCATCATAAATTCATTTTTTTCGCATTCTGCTAATCTTTAAACTTGAAACTTTTCGTGAAATTAAGGTCAGAATTTCCACAATATGGGAAAATTTGAAATTTTTGAAAACAATGCCAGAAATTTTGGATTTACACACAAAATTAAGAAAAAAAGTTAAAATTCCTCTTTTTTGGAACATGTGCACTTTCTACAAAAAATTTGGATTTTAGGAAAATATTAAATTTGAAGTTTTTTCCATTTCCAGGAAAAAGTTTTCAAAAAAGCCAACATTTTCAGTAAAAACTGAGATTTTGAAATAAAAATGAGAACCCAAAACTTTGTTGATTTTTATTTTCTGAAATTTCGACTTTTTCTAGAAATATGGATTTTTTCAAAATTTATTTTGAATCTTCGATTATTTTTAAAATGAGATTTAAAACTTGATATTTTTAATAAATACAAGAAACAAAGAAAACCGGAATGCTTGGGTTCATAGTGGTGCTATTGAACAAACTGCCACTCTTCAACTTTGCATCAGGAAAGGAGCGAAATCTGTTAATACCAATAGAATCCAAAGAATGATAGACTGTCTTAGGAGGTAACAGTTGTTCCATTTCTGAAGATTTATTGCTAAGAAACTTCTGAATATAGAATTACAAATGAGATAAGTATAGTATAACTCAGATCACCAGAAAACCGACAACAAATCTGTGTTTCCACTTTTCTAACTTCGTGAAAATCCACCAATTTTTGACTGGAGTGACCCTGAATAGAGACCAAAAGTCTACATGTGAATAAAAAATTAATTTACGTTTTACCTACCGTAACCGACAATTCTTCCGAAATACAATAACGACTCGGTGCAAATACACAAAATATGCCACACATTCTGACAACTTAATAAATTAAACTGTTATCATCGAATTTGAAGAAATCAAAACACCAGGACACACAATTTGAAAAAATCAAAATAAAAACATAACCAAAGACAAGACAACATAACCTCGAAACTTACACATTTGACAAATGACTTTTATTAAACATTACAGACCATGGACGTATATCAGCTTTGAGAATCTGTGACTTTTAGTAATCATAGATAAGAACTTAGGGCCAGTTTACACGCCAATATTGTATATGTTTTGTAACAATAATAGCATTGCGTACGCATTTTGCTTTGTTTTTCGTGTTCAGACCAATTCTCGGGAACTCGTGTTAATGGTGACAATAGCGCAAATGCTCAATACCACAAATTACCATTAATTAACATCTTGATTATATCCCTGAAAGCAGATGTCAGCACTGCAGCTAAAATTTTGTAGCAAACCAGAGTAGCAAACTAACGCAGCTCATTTTTTGTTTTATATATGTTCTATGATCTACGGCTTAACCTAAAAATTGTGACATTCGAAAATATTTTTATTTTTATAAATATGAAAATTTAGGATTTATATTTCACTAGTGTTACTAGTGCGCTCATTAAGTGTATTAAAAATTCATAAAAAGAGCACCTAATTAAATGGCTATGAGTTCTGTTAGTGAGTTATCCCAATGTCAGGAATATCTTAGTTTTAGAAGTAGTGTCCCTTTACGAAAGATAGCTGTTGACGTTGATCACACAAAGGTAAAAAAAGTATTTCTTTTACAAAATGATCAATTAAATCTTCTGTTATCAAGCAGTTTAACATGCCAAAAGTTGAAAATATTTACAACCACAACCATAGACTATTTTCGGCCTTCCTTGGCCTCATCAGTATGGTACGGTGGTTGTAAACACTTCCAACTTAAAATCGCAAGTCTTCTTTCATCGTGCAACCAAGTTTGACAATTTCAGGTGTGGAAAATTTATGACTGTGGTCCCAAAAAAGTTCGTTGTCCGCTAATATGTTTACCCCCTGTATCTGGTACAGCTGATATCTTTTTTAAACAAGCTCTTGCCCTATCCGCTAAAGGCGTAAGAGTATTATCTGCTGAAGCACCTGTATATTGGAATGTTAGGGAATGGTGTGAAGGTTTTAAAAAGTTATTAGATTATTTAGACGTTGATAGAGTTCACATTTTTGGGGCTTCGTTAGGTAAAATCAAATCATAGAAGCCCAATTAATTAACTAATTAATTAATTAACTAATTAATTAATTAACATTTTAAAATTCTAGGAGGATATTTAGCTCAAAAGTTTGCAGAATATACCACAAATTGTCCAAGGGTAGCATCTCTGATTTTATGTAATACATTTAACGACACTTCCATTTTTAAAAGTTCCGATTCATCCGCTATTTACTGGATTCTACCAGGACTAGTTCTGAAAAGGATGCTTATGTCGAATTTCGGGTCAGGGAAAGTTGATCCCGAAATGGTGGAAGCAATAGATTTTATGTTGGAAAAGGTATGTGAACGTTTATCTTTCTCCATAAGCTGTATATTAGAGAATAATTAGTTTGCGTTGCTAACATTTCTTTCCAAGCTTACTTGAAATACAAAATTTTTATTGTCGTCAAAGTTCGAGAATAAAATTCGAATTTTAGCATTTTCTCGAAATTTTGAATTTCACTGCTGACGTTTGTTAGCATTTTATCAACTGTAAATTTTTTCCTTTGAATTTCGACTTGAAACCCAATCTTTAGACACGAGTCTTGTTGGAAAAAAAATCGAAATTGGCAGAAACTCCATTTGGGGTAAAAATCCGAATTTAGCTTTCAACTAAAAGTCAAAATATTGAATGTAAAGAAGAACGGCAGTATTTCAAGTTGAATTTGTACGAACTCGTCAAAATTTCAGCTTTTCTGTTGTTCTAAAGGTAAATTTCGAGAAAGAGTCAAATCCTTAAGAAGAAAATAAAATTCTTTAGGCAAAAGTCAAAATTTTGAAGAAAAAGTTATAAATTTTAAAGAAAAAGATGGTCAAACATTTAAACGTTATGTTTAGTTTTAAAACCTTGACCATATTCCCAAGATTTTGTCTTCAGATTTCATAGTTTCGAAAACAATTCAAATTTTAAATTTTTGTTCAAGGTTCCCACTATATCCACAACTTAAAGTACAAATGATAGACTTTGAGAGAAAAGCCAAAATTTTGACTCTCTTTGTGAAATTTGAACTTTTTCTAGACTTAAAATCAAAATTCCTGGAAAAAAAGTCAACATTTCAAGAAAATCCTTTTGGGGAAAGTTATAATTTCAAGAATAAAAATTTTCAAGTAAAGCTCGAACTATTGGATTTAAAATCAAGATTTTAGGAAAATCGGTTTGAGTTTCATTTATTTTGAAAAAAACTTCAGTTTCTGAGATAATTTTTGTTTAAATTGATAGTCGCTTTACAAACATCGATTTAGGAATTTAATAGTTATGTTGTGCAATAATAGGTCTGCAATAATGATTCGTTTCAGTCGTATTAAGTGAAGCTATGTTTCAGTTGGAAAGTCTTCCTCAACCTGAACTTGCCAGTAGACTGACTTTAAATTGTCTTAGAGGTTACGTAGAAGCTCATAAGCTTGCCACTATTCCTATTACCATAATTGATGTGTTCGATGAATGCGCACTTTCTTCAAACGTCAGAGAAGAATTGTATAAATGTTATCCTCATGCCAAATTAGCTCACTTAAAATCTGGAGGAAATTTTCCTTATTTGAGTCGCTGTGCTGAAGTAAATCTACATTTACAGGTACGTAATGCCATATGATTTTAATTTGTAGTAAATTTTCCTTCTTAATGTTTTATATGTTAATTTATAGATACATCTACGCCAATTTGATGGAAATAAGTATTCAGCCTCTGAAAGACCTCTAGTCCAAAGAGAATGAAAGTAATAGAGAGCTAACAAATGAAACATATTTTTGGGCCGTACTCTATTTAAGCAGATTTTAGTACTTGCACAATGATATAAATATTTTTCAATTGTGTAAAAAAATACTTTATCCTTACGTATCTCCAAGACTGCTCAGATTGAAAAAGTTGAATAGAAACTTATCTTCGGATTAGCTCACATTAAATTTAGAATGAAGTATGATTTATAAAAAACTAATAATTTGAAAAATTAGCATAAGTTTCAATTACTTAAAGTAACTGTTGAGACTTCTTAAATATTGATGTTTAGTGTTTCATTTTGTTAATTACCAATTTATTTTTAAGGTAGTTCACTGGTTAATTGCCATTTTATAGATTTTTGTTAAATTTCCGCCAGATGTTGATGAATATTTGTAGTTGTATCGACGATTATGGTCTATGTTAACAATAGTGGCCATCTGGCTCTTAGGTCTTGCTATATGCAGTAGACGTCTAACATTCTTGCAGCAATTACTGCCAGTGAACCACCTTAAGCGTTAATCTTTCAACTTAATTTTTTATTTGTGAATGAATTCACTTTAAAAACGAATTTCACCTACGTATGGCATTAAATTTTGTGTTGTGATTTATACAGTAACGTATATTTCCAATGTGCAATTCAAAAGACTGATAAATTGTTACATTGCTGCTGCAACCTTCCCGTGAATGTTGATGAGGACCAAAATAAATGATTACTTATCATTTATAAGTTATAAATAAGAATGCAATTTACCAAAGCAATACATAATATATTGAATTCCTATGTGTATAAAATACATTGTGTAAACTAACTTAATATAGGTTTATAATATTATTATTATTTTATTATTCTCAAGAGACATATTTATACCGTTACAAATACTATTCTTTAGAATCCTATTTTTCCAATTAATTGTAAAAATATATGTGCAACAATAAAAATATTTTGTAACTAAAATAGTTTGCCAATAAATATTTGTATACATGTCTTTTCATGATTTCTTCCTCCAGGTTGGTATTTGTCTGCAATAGTAAGATTTAAAATAGACAAAATGATAGAATATATTTTCAAACTGGGTCCTAGATATGTTAAATAAAATTAATAAACATATTCACTTTGATTGTTGCAAAATACCAAAATAGACTTATATTGTTAATATCAGGGCTTCGAACCGAAACTGAACCAAAAACCGAAAAAAACCGTTATTTTCGCCGGAACGAAACCGAAAAAAAATATCGGTCTATTTGGGTTCGTCGAATTTACATATATACTTAAATATTTTTTATTTTATACTTAAGATTGGAATTTTTTTTGAAATCTCAATTTTTATTTCAAAATTGTACACAATTCCATGCAACTTCCATCTCTCATTTCTGATTAGATTGGATTAGAAACAATTTTCACATTTTCAACCCAAATAAAAATTTTAAGTTTTAACTTGAATCTTTTATCAAGATTTTCAACTTTTTCTTGAAATTTGGACTTTTATCTGGAAATTACTCGAAACATTTCTTTTCTTCTTCTAAAATTTCGAGTTTAAAATGAAAAAAATTTCTTCTGTTGTATCTTTGGAATAAAGTAGCAGCACCTTTTTCATTGAAGCTAGAGTTTTCCTTACAATTTTTTTGCAAATTCGAGTTTTTCTACACATTTTTCTGGAATCTTTTTTAAAAAATTCTTTCTTTGACTTCCAATTTTCTTTTCTTAATTTGATACCTCTATTTTTTGAAGTTATTAATCACATTTTCGATTTTTCGTAAATATTTTTTCTTCAAATTCCACTTTGATTTTAGTATTTCAATTTTTTTCGAAATCCCAAATTTAAATTCCTGCTGCCGACTTCCTAAATCTTCCAAAATATGATTTTTTTCTCAAAATTTTCGCTAAAATCTCGCAATTTCAATTTTAACCTAAAAATTTTAAAATTTCAAGTCAAAATTTTAGCAAAAAATCCAACGTGATATTCCAATTTAAAGTCGGGATCTTGGCATTGGGGTCGAAATTTTTACAGTAAACTTGAAATGGTGACATGTTAGTAAATGTGTAACTTAAAGTTGCGACAATTTTGTTTACGTTAAAATAGTAATTTTTATTCTGAAAGCTTTGATTTTTTCCTCAAGTCTCAAAACTGTGATTTGTTTAGAATTTAAAAGTCAAAATTGCGTTCTCTTAAATATTATGTAATTGCTTTCGTTAAACCTCTGGTATAAATTCGAAAATTTGGTCCTTTGCAAGTTCTTTGCTACTTGAACTTTTGTGTCAAAAATCTATTCTAAAAATGTTAATTTTTTTCACAAATTTCACAAAATTTCGTCTTTAAAATTGAAAATTTCTTGTTGACCTTAAAATTTTAATTTTTTCATAGAAAATTGAACTTTAGAAATAATTCGAATTACACTTTTTATGGAATTTTTTACTTTTATTCTTAAAATTTACGTTTTCATTAAAAATTTTATTTTTGCTCAAAATGTTAGCAGAAGATAGATATTAAACGCAAAAGTGCTAACTTGAATTTAAAAAATTTATGTTAATTTTTATTTTGAATATTTATATTCAGACTCTCGAAAGAGTATTCAAATTTGAAGAAAATAGAAAACATTTTTGAAAAAGTCTAAATTTTAAGGAAAAACAAACTTAATTTTTGACAAATGATTTTTCAAAATTAATCCCAAAATTTCGAGTCCTGAAAATTCCCCTCTTTTCAAATTTGACCTTTTTTTCAAGATTTTAGTTTTTTTTTAAAAGATTTCGTTTTTTTTTTGAAGAATTTGACTCTTTTAAACTACCTATTTTCAAAATTCGACTTTTTCCTAATTTCGAAAACTTCCTTTTGAAAATTTTAATTTTTTTTAGAAAATTTGTCACCTTTTTGAAAAATTCAGCTTTTCTTCGAAAATTTTGACTTTTTTGGAAAATTGCTGATTTTTTTGAAAATTTCGTTTTTCATGACAATTTTAGCTTCAAAATTTCGGCTCTTTTGAAATTTCCATCTATTCAAGATTTCGATTTTCTTGAAGTTTTGTTTTTTTTGAAAATTTCGACGTTCGTTAAAAATATCGACGTCGTTGAAAAATTATGAATTTATTTTAAAAATTTAAAACATTTCAAAATTTCGATTTTTTGAAAATGTTTTTTTCAAAACGGCGACTTTAGAAATGTTGAATATCTGAAGATCTCTATATTTTTTTGGAAATTTGACTCTTTTGATATTTCGACCTTTTGAACGTTTAGTTTTTTGAAAATATAGCTTTGAACAATTCTTTATATAAGAATTTGGACCTTTATTGAAAATCTAATTTTTTAAAATCCCCGACTTTTTTCAAAATTTCTCCATTTTCTAAAAATTACGACCTTTCCATAATTTCGACTTTCATTAACAATTTTAATCGTTTAAGTTTTAAATTTCGAAATGCTGGCTCTGGACCTTTTTAGAATCTAAAAATTAAAACCTTTTTAAAAATGTCGGCTTTGACTTTTAAATTTGGAATTTTTTTTGATTTGTTTTGTAAATCTGAACCTATTTTAGAAATTAAAAATTTGCATTTTTGTGAAAATTAAGTTTTTGGAAATTTGGCACTTTTTGGAAATTTGGCACTTTTTGGAAATTTGGCACTTTTTGGAAATTTGGCACTTTTTGGAAATTTGGCACTTTTTGGAAATTTGGCACTTTTTGGAAATTTGGCACTTTTTGGAAATTTGGCACTTTTTGGAAATTTGGCACTTTTTGGAAATTTGGCACTTTTTGGAAATTTGGCACTTTTTGGAAATTTGGCACTTTTTGGAAATTTGGCACTTTTTGGAAATTTGGCACTTTTTGGAAATTTGGCACTTTTTGGAAATTTGGCACTTTTTGGAAATTTGGCACTTTTTGGAAATTTGGCACTTTTTGGAAATTTGGCACTTTTTGGAAATTTGGCACTTTTTGGAAATTTGGCACTTTTTGGAAATTTGGCACTTTTTGGAAATTTGGCACTTTTTGGAAATTTGGCACTTTTTGGAAATTTGGCACTTTTTGGAAATTTGGCACTTTTTGGAAATTTGGCACTTTTTGGAAATTTGGCACTTTTTGGAAATTTGGCACTTTTTGGAAATTTGGCACTTTTTGGAAATTTGGCACTTTTTGGAAATTTGGCACTTTTTGGAAATTTGGCACTTTTTGGAAATTTGGCACTTTTTGGAAATTTGGCACTTTTTGGAAATTTGGCACTTTTTGGAAATTTGGCACTTTTTGGAAATTTGGCACTTTTTGGAAATTTGGCACTTTTTGGAAATTTGGCACTTTTTGGAAATTTGGCACTTTTTGGAAATTTGGCACTTTTTGGAAATTTGGCACTTTTTGGAAATTTGGCACTTTTTGGAAATTTGGCACTTTTTGGAAATTTGGCACTTTTTGGAAATTTGGCACTTTTTGGAAATTTGGCACTTTTTGGAAATTTGGCACTTTTTGGAAATTTGGCACTTTTTGGAAATTTGGCACTTTTTGGAAATTTGGCACTTTTTGGAAATTTGGCACTTTTTGGAAATTTGGCACTTTTTGGAAATTTGGCACTTTTTGGAAATTTGGCACTTTTTGGAAATTTGGCACTTTTTGGAAATTTGGCACTTTTTGGAAATTTGGCACTTTTTGGAAATTTGGCACTTTTTGGAAATTTGGCACTTTTTGGAAATTTGGCACTTTTTGGAAATTTGGCACTTTTTGGAAATTTGGCACTTTTTGGAAATTTGGCACTTTTTGGAAATTTGGCACTTTTTGGAAATTTGGCACTTTTTGGAAATTTGGCACTTTTTGGAAATTTGGCACTTTTTGGAAATTTGGCACTTTTTGGAAATTTGGCACTTTTTGGAAATTTGGCACTTTTTGGAAATTTGGCACTTTTTGGAAATTTGGCACTTTTTGGAAATTTGGCACTTTTTGGAAATTTGGCACTTTTTGGAAATTTGGCACTTTTTGGAAATTTGGCACTTTTTGGAAATTTGGCACTTTTTGGAAATTTGGCACTTTTTGGAAATTTGGCACTTTTTGGAAATTTGGCACTTTTTGGAAATTTGGCACTTTTTGGAAATTTGGCACTTTTTGGAAATTTGGCACTTTTTGGAAATTTGGCACTTTTTGGAAATTTGGCACTTTTTGGAAATTTGGCACTTTTTGGAAATTTGGCACTTTTTGGAAATTTGGCACTTTTTGGAAATTTGGCACTTTTTGGAAATTTGGCACTTTTTGGAAATTTGGCACTTTTTGGAAATTTGGCACTTTTTGGAAATTTGGCACTTTTTGGAAATTTGGCACTTTTTGGAAATTTGGCACTTTTTGGAAATTTGGCACTTTTTGGAAATTTGGCACTTTTTGGAAATTTGGCACTTTTTGGAAATTTGGCACTTTTTGGAAATTTGGCACTTTTTGGAAATTTGGCACTTTTTGGAAATTTGGCACTTTTTGGAAATTTGGCACTTTTTGGAAATTTGGCACTTTTTGGAAATTTGGCACTTTTTGGAAATTTGGCACTTTTTGGAAATTTGGCACTTTTTGGAAATTTGGCACTTTTTGGAAATTTGGCACTTTTTGGAAATTTGGCACTTTTTGGAAATTTGGCACTTTTTGGAAATTTGGCACTTTTTTGAAAAATTTCGATTTTTACGACAATTTCAACATCTTTCAAAATTTCAGCTTTTTTGAAAATTCCATGTATTTAAAATTGTGATTTTCTTGAAATTCTGATTTTTTGAAAGTTTAGACTTTCGTAAAAAATCCCGACTTTATTGAAAAATTACGAATTCAAATCGGCTCTTTTTCAGAAATTTTGAATTTTTTCGAAAATTGTTGAGTTTTTTTTAAAAAAAACTTTATTTCTATGACAATTTCAGCTTCCTTCAAAATTTCAGTTATTTTGAAAATTCCATCCATTCAAAATTCTGATTTTTTTGAAAGTTTAGACTTTCGTAAAAAATCCCGACTTTATTGAAAAATTACGAATTCATTTTAAAATTGTTGACTTTCAAATTTTCGATTTTTTTGAAAATATGGACTTTTCTTTCGAAACGACGATTTTTAAAATATGAATGAATATTTGAAAATTTCTATATTTTTTCAAAATTTTACTCTTTCTTGATATTTTAACTTCGTGAACAGTTTGTCTTTTCAAAAACTAGTTTTAAAATATTCTTTATTTGAAAATTTGGATCTTTGTCGAAAATCATAACTTTTTTTAAATCTCAAACTTTTTCAAAATTTCTTCATTTTCTGAAAATTAGGACCATTGATAATTTCAAAAAAAATCGGCTCTTTTTCAGAAATTTTGAATTTTTTCGAAAATTGTTGAGTTTTTTTTAAAAAAAACTTTATTTCTATGACAATTTCAGCTTCCTTCAAAATTTCAGTTATTTTGAAAATTCCATCCATTCAAAATTCTGATTTTTTGAAAACTTCGACTAAAAATCTCGACTTTATTGAAACATTACGAATTAATTTTAAAATATTTGACTTCAATCTCGAAGCTTCGATTTTTTTGAAAATATGGATTTTTTTTTTAAAAACGGCGCCTTTCGGAAAGTAGAATATTTGAAAAGTTTTACATTTGTTCAAACTTCGACTCTCTCTTTATATTTCGATTTGTTAAAAATTTTGTCTTTTAAAAATATAGGTTTAAAAATTTTTCTATTTAAACATCTGAACCTTTGTTGGACCTTTTTCTAAAATCTCAGTTTTTTTTAATCTCTTGAAAATTTCGATTTTCATGACAATTTCAACTTCCTTCAAAATCTGGGCTTTTTTGAAAATCGTTTTCAAATTATCAACCTTCGTTAAAAATATCTATTTTTTTTTTTGGTGGAACGGACTGGTCCTTGGTTGTCTTGAAAAATTGAAATACAAATCTTGTCCGCGAAACCAAGAAAGATTAAAAACCTATTCCAAATTTAAATTTATATTTGTCAATTTCTTATAGTTCAAATCTCAACTCATAATTTCGAGAAATATATCTAAAATTAAAGAATAAAAGTGAACATGTCGATAAAAAGGGTTAAGAGGTTCCTAGAGAAAGAGAGAGAGAAAGAATAAATTTTGTTTAAAGTCGAAATTTTAGAAAAATTAATAATGAAAAGTACCTAGAAGTTTAAATTTAAAACTTCAAAAGAAAAAAGTTAAAATATCGAAAAAGGCTAAATACATTAAACAAAACCTTCGAAAAATTTTACTTTTTCTAGAAATGTTGAAGTTTTCAGCAACATTTCCAGGAACAAAATCGAATATTTGGGTTTAAAGTCAAGACTGAATTAGGATAGCAAATTTGAAAACTCTTTTTTGAAATAAATTTGAAGTCCTTTTTTTGAAATTGTGGCTGGTCTTTTTTATTTTCGTTTATTTTTTTAATTTGATCTTTTTAATCGACAGTTCTAGAAAACACAGTCAAAACAGTAAAAATCAATTTTATTAGAAAACGCGAATCAAAGTCAAAACTTAAGATAGAAAACCAAATTTATTACAGAAAAAGTTCTCTCAAATTTTCGATTTTAATCGCCAAAGTTCGTATATTCTAGAAGTTTTCAACTCTAGGGTATATAATTTAGGATTTTTATGAAAATTCCGAGTTTAAATTTGAAATATCTAAACCTGAAATTCCGATTTAGTTTTTTATAACCTTTAGAATTTTCTTAAAATTTGAACTCAAATTGAACAAAAAATTCAGAATTTCACCATGAAAATTTTAAACTTGAAAAATATAAAATATTTTCCTTCAATTTTAGGCAAGATTGCAATATTAAAGTAAAAAAGACATCACATTATCTAAATTATGTCCAAGAATCAATTTTTAAAGACTTTTAAAAATAAAAAAATGAGTCACCTGAAACTGAACCGAAAACCAGAAAAAAACCGGTATTTTTGTCAGAACGAAAACCGAAACTGAACCGATGTAATTTTTTTGCCGAAACGAAAAACATAGCGGTTCGAAGGCCTGGTTAATATCCTACTTCCACAATCCATTTGAAATGATGCTCATGAAACACTGCAGACAAATTCTTTTCAATTAACCAAAGCGCCATCTATTTGGCCCTGTGGATAAGACTGGACTGACTTTGAGAGATACATATTGCCGCACCGTATTATGGGCACCACTTATCTTCTGCTGTCAGGAATGTAAAAAGATCCCATACAACCAAAAAAAAAGAAAACTTCTCCAAAATTACTTTACCCACCTTCGTTGTATTTCATTTATTGTAAGAATTGGCTTTTGATCCACTGTAGGCCCTTTAGCAATTCTGCATTCCCATTGCTTGGTAGGTTTAAGCAATCGGGTGGGATCTCTTTCAACTGAAAAGGTAGGCGCGCTGCAACCTCTTAACATGTCATTTTGACAACTTTTTTTCTGCAACGAGGACACCATCTTTGCGATGTGTAGGTCATCCTGGGCTTGAAAGATTTTTATCTGCCGATTCGCTTGAGCCGATCTAAATAAAGATTATTACTAGAGTTACGAAACATATGCAAGGTGTCAAAAAAATGCACCACAAACTTTAAGGGGGAGGGAATACCGTGAAGTAAAATATGCGATGGAGCAGGGGTGGCCAACTTCATTGACATATGTGATCAACTATTTTTTTAAATGTGTCAGTATCTACTTAGTAAAGTTTTAATATACAGAGACTAAGAATTGTCCCTTCCATAGTTTTCTACGGCCGCTGAAGGTATTCCCCTACTTTGACGCAGCATGCTCGTATCTTCCAGTTTAGATGTTAGAAAAAACTCGTCGAGAGTTTTACAACAGACTGGAATATTGTTTAGAAGTCTGGCGGCCTATTTGAACTCCTTACATTATAATGTTTGAAGAGTTATTTTGTTATATTCTTCTTTAGAATTATTATTTATTTTGTTTAAGAAATCTTGTTTATTATTTTGGTTATCAAAGAATATCAGTCTCATTTTGCCTCAGACGTTGATTAAATCAACAGACTAAAAAAACAAACACATGTGGTACGCAAATTTTAATAAAATTGTTGCCTGCCAGTAGGAATCCCGTAACAAAACACGTTAGAAGCTATGATGTACTACTGAAATCTCCAACAGCACTGATCGCTGCGCTCTGCGTTGAATTGTTTACACCTGTGTAGGAGAATACAAGGCGCCGCCCATCTATCCCACTATTAGCTCTCAATCTTAAATCTCTCATTATCATTCTCCCTATGGACAGCGTTTGACTTTCCTGATGTGTATTTAACTCAATACAAGCTGGTCGGTTTATAACTGCTTTTTCGAAAATTTCAATTTGATACTCGACTTTTTCGAGAACTTCACACTTTTTTAAAATAATATAACGTCGAAATGTTGTGCTTTTCAAATTTCCGAGTTTATACTTTCCATTTCTAGTTTTTTATTTCTTAACTACTTGAAAATCCAAAATTGGCTTTTTACAAATTTTAATTTTTCTTTGTAGAATTTATTTATTTTTTTATAACTATTAAGTATAAATGTTGTATTGAATCTAAACGTTGTATTGAGTCTAAATGCCCTTTTTTCAAAACTTCGACTTTTCCTAGAAATATTCACATATTTTTTGAAATGCAAAGCTTTTTTGTCGGATTCTGACTTTTTTTCTTCCTAAAATACATTTTAACTTTTTCAGAGATCCTGATAATTTTCAAAAGTTCATTTTTCTCGAAACAACAAACAAAGCTGTGCTTTTTCATTTATTTTTGGAAGCTCCATTTTTATTAAAAGTTTTAATCTTCATTTTTTTAATTTACATTTTGTAAAAAATTATCGAAATTTCAAATAAATCGAAATATTCAAAGAAAGTCGAATTTTTTAATAAATATACATAAAAGTTAAAACTTTGAGGAAAAAAAGTGTAAAGTTTTTTAAAATTAGATCAAAACTTTAATAAAAAAAGTCAAATTTTTAACCAAGTATTGATTTTCAAAAATAAATGGAAATTTTAAATAAAGATAGAAATTTGCAAAAAAAGTTTTAAAATCGAATTTGCAAAAAAGCTGCAATTTAATGTCAAAATTTTCGAAAATTTCGAGATTACCAAAAAAGTTCAAATCAATAAAGATAATATTTATAAAAGCAGAATGTTTCAAAAAGTTTAGATTAACACATAAATCAAAACTTCCAGAAAAAACGAAATTCTGAAAAAAAATTAAAAAGCAAATTAAATCCAAAATTTTGAAGAATGAAATTACGAAGCCGAGATTTTTAAAAACATCCAAGTCAAAATTTGGAAAAAGCGGAAATTTAAAAAAAAATGCAATATTCCAAAGTTTAAAAGTGAAAATTTCGAGAAAAATCTTGAAGTAAAGTCAAAATTTAAAAATAATAAAAAATTTCAAGGAAGTCAATGTTTTCAGAACTGAACATTTTTTAAAAAATCAGATTTTCGAAACTAACTAAAATTTTCAAAAAAAAAACTAAATTTAAAAAAGTTATCTTTACAAAAAATTCGAAATTTCGTGTATTCAAATTTTGAAAAATGATATAAATTTTCAATAAGGATGGACATTTGGGAATAACGTCACAATAGTTAATAATAAATAAAAAAAATAATAAATAAAAAATTTGAAAAAAGTCGAAATTTTCCAAAAAATTCAATCGAAATGAAGTTAAAAGATTTTCAAGAAAATTTGAAATTTCTAACATGGAACGAATTTTTCAAAAAAGTTGACAATTCCAATAAAGAAAATTTGTAATAAAGACAAAATATATGCAAAAAAGCAAAGCTTTAACAAAAAGTACAGAATTTTTAGGAAAGGCAAAACTCGAAAAAAATCGAGCCATTTTCAAAACTAAATCAAAATTTCGATAAAAAAGTGGACATTTTTGGAGTCGAAATTTTTAAAGTCGAGTGAAAATCTCCAGAAAAGGTCAAAATTTTGAAATAAGTAGAAGTTTAAGCGTTTGACAGATTCTTTTAATTGTTGCATATCCCCTCCCCCTTTTCAAAACTTGTAAATTTGTGATACATCTCCTTTAATGTTCTGTATAGTCTGTACCTCCTCTTTCTTTCCCATTCCTTTTGTAAAGCCATCGCCTGTTCTCTTTCTTCTTCCTCTTCTTTCTTTTTCTTCTTCCATTCTTCTACTTGACATTTAATGTCAGCATTTCTTCGCCTGCGAGCTTCAGCCAATTTGGCACTCTCTGCCTTTTGCCACTTCTTGTTATTTTCATTAAACATTTTTCTTTCTTCTTTTTTTCTCTAAAATTAAACATAGCATCTTATTATATTTAAAAAATAATAATTATAACAAAAATTATTCCTACAAGTTACTGCTCTATTTAATGTAACACCAAAGAAACAGAAAATTTTACCTTTTTTCAAAAATTTTACTAGTTTTTTAATTTCCGAATTTTTTTGCAAACATCAAATTTTTATTAAATTGTTTAAATTTTTTCCAAAATTTCAACTTTTTTCAAAATTATTTACTTATCTGCAAATTTCAATGTTTTTTTAAAAATTTCGACTGTTTTAGAAAATTACGCCTTTCTTGGAAATTTTGCCTTTGAACATTTCAACTTTAGTGAAAAAATTCCACTTCTTGACAACTCCTACGTTTTTTTTAACTGTCGCAAAATACACAACTTGTCCCCTGAAACCAAGAAAGATTAAAAAACACAACAAAGGTTGTTCTAACGGCTTTCGACAGCCAAGCTGTCATCTTCAGAGAGGGTTTTATTTAATCTGGACTTTTCAGACTTTCTGCTTTTTTTCGAAATTTTAGATTTTTTTCAACATTTCTCGTTTTGTTCCAAAATTCGAGTTTTTTCGAAACGATGTTTTTTGAAAATGTTGGCTATTCAAAATTTCGACTTTTTTAAAAGTTTTTATTTTTTTTAATTCCAATCATTTTTATAGACTATTTTTCAAAATGTTGAGTTTTATTTGAAATTTTCGACTTTTCTTCATAATTTTTTTTTTCTTTCTAAAATTCGACTTCTTTGGAAATTTAATCTTTTTTGAAAATGCCGGCTATCCTTCAAAGTTTCTATTGTTTCCAAATTATCAATATTTTTTTTTTAAAATTTCGATTTTTCGTCGCCTATTTATGAAAATTTTGAGTTTTTTCAAAAATTTCGCTATTTTTTCAAACAATCGAGTTTTTTTTTAAATCTTAACATTTTCTCAAGATTTTAACTGGTTTTTTAATATCCAACTCAAAATTTCGATTGTTTCAGAAAATATTCCACATTTTTTTTTCCAAATTTCAAATATCCAAAATTTCACATTTTTTTAAAATTTTGAATAATCAGACCCTTTCTAAATATTTCGTCGTTTCTGATAATTTTAGCAATTTCTTTAAAACTTAGACTTTTTAAAAATTTTCACATTTTCGGTTACTTTTCAAAATTTTAACTTTTTAAAAAAGTTCTAACTATTTTGAGAATCTCGCCTTTTTGCAATTCCTCCTAATTTTTAAAACGACTTTTCCAAAATTTTCCCGTTTTTTTATTTCGACTCTTTTCAAAATTTTCCCTTTCTTGAAATTTTCGTTTTTTTTTTTAAATTCTCGATTTTTTTATTTTTGGTGGAACGGTATCTCTCTGAAAATGATAGCTTGGCTATCGAAACGCGTTAGAGCAACCTCTTTTGTGTTTTTTAATCTTTCTTGGTTTCAGGAAACAAGATTTGTTTTTCAATTCTTGAATTTTTTGAAATTGCGACCATCAAATTATCAAAATTTTTGAAATTTTAACTTTGTCAAAATATCGAATTTTTTTGAAATTAAAAGAAGCCCTCAATATTTGCAATATCAGTTAAGTTTTCAAACAAAACCACGATCAAATTACCTGCCACTCTTCAACGGCGCTTTTCTGGTACCTGTTCGTTTGTGGACGTCTTGGTATCAAAGCAATCCTATCCATCTCCGAGTCTATCTCCTTCCTCTCCAACTCTTTTTGTTGTTTATTGAATTTCCAATGTTTTATTGATTCTAGATACTTATTTTTTAGCTCGGTGTATTTAACGCACCACGCGTCATGAGCCAAAACCTCTTCTTTTGTCTTTTCTGAAAGATTTGATTAACACGATGGCGAAACATTCATGACAACAAACCTGGAAAAACCATCTGAAATTCTGATAGAAATTCTTCGATGTTTTTGCTTTTTTTGCGCAATTTCATAAAAGCGTTGTGATCGCAAGGATCCCAGCCATTTTCATGACCTCCACTCTTTGCTACAAATTCTATAAATTGCTTCACTTCCTACAAAAATGCAGATTGAGTTAAACAACTAATGTTGAGTGAAAAAACTAATGTTGAGCTAAAAAACTAATGTTGAACTAAAAAACTAATGTTGACCTAAAAAACTAATATGTTATGATTGAGTTAAAATCCTAATCTCATGAAACAAACAAACCTTATTAATATGAAAATCAGGAGTAACAGTAGTTCGAACTACAATATCTTTTGCTGAAATTTTCAGTGGTTTCTCCCATTCTGTCATTTTGTCCTCGTACATACCAATTTCTTCTTCAAGCTGATCTTGTTCATCCTTTAGATATCGTAATGTCATTCTAGTTTTCAGTTTCAAACCATCAATCACATCCTGAATGTGGATCAATTCAGTTTTGAAACAGTTGAGTTCTAAACAACTTCAATACTTTAATTTTCTACCAAATTTCAAAACTGTCTTACCTCTATCTTCATATTTATTTTGATGTATTGCATTTTTAACCGTTTGCAGGGTTCGATATGCAAATTTGATTTCATTTTTGAAGTGTGCTTCCTCTGAAGATCTAAAATTGGTGATGTCTCTAATCAGACAGAGCTTTCAGCTGACATAGGATAGGGAATTAAAATGGACATAAAAGTTATCCGAAATAATTATTTACAAACAATTTTGCGTAAACGGGCGTAAAAAAGCTCAAACTTTTTTTTTTAATTTAAGCTTTTCAATATTGTGACTAAAATTGCAATATTTTTCTGAAAAAGTTGACCTTTTTTAAAAATTTCATTTCTTGAAATTTGGAGTTTTTGAAAATTTTAACCTTATTTTAAAACTGCAACTTTTTCTAGAAATTTAGACTTTTTAAAAATTTTGACCGTTTTCAACTTGTTGACGGTTTTCTCAGAATTCTAAAATTAATTTTGGAATTTTTATTTGCTTTTAATTTAGTTTTACTTTCAAATTTTGAGAAAAGATCCGAATTTGTAGCGAAAAAATTGAAATAGTCAAATTCCCAGTTAATCAAGTTAGGCAAAAACCATAGACCATAATCGTATGGCAGCTCTGTGACATTTATTAATAGTATAGTAATACTGGCCCGAAGAAATGTTAAATCAATTAAAAAAAACTAAATATCATTAAATATTTTGATTTGTGGACGGTTATTTTAAGAGTGATTCATTTATATTTTATGTCAATTTCAGCTGAAAATTATTAAATTGTTAATAATGATAATGAAAATAATATGGAAAACATTTTGACCGATTATTTCTGCCAAACAAGCCCTTAAATATAGGCAACACTTTAATCACCAAAATGTTTACGCGTGAAGCCAGCTTTAGTTCTGGTTTTGGTGGAACGGCTGGTCCTTGGTTATCTTCAAAAATTGAAATTAAAGCAACGTTTGTTGTGTTTTTTAATCTTTCTTGGTTTCAGGGGACAAGATTTGTATTTCAATTTAGTTCTGGTGATATTTCTAGTTAACTTTTGAGTTAACGTTTGATTTAATACTTCACTGTTATGCACATTTATTTGAAATGGACTATAAATGATCTTCATCTTAACCATAGAATCTCAGGGAGTAAAAGTATTTAACAACCGACTACCGCACATAATTTTGTTTCCTCAGCAGTTAATAGTAGCACGTGCAAACCGAATAATCGATTTTATTATCCATTACATTTAGTTATTTTTCCGTAAGTAACATAAATAAAAACCAAAAAATGATTACATACCTTGTACTTTCCAGTACTTCAATGTTATCACATCTAATGTCTTCTCCATATTTTAAAAGCCGTTCAAAAATAATGTGTTGGGATTTTTCCAGATTTTTACCGATATTTTTATACCGGATTGCTTCTTGTATCAGTGCATGACCCATTTGGAATATTTGTAGTGAATCGAAATTGTTTGTACGGTTCTTGTTTGTGAAGGAATTTGAATTCTGTCAAACGAGTTAACAACATAGAATTCTCCAAGCGTGGTTAGTCTGTTCTTATACCATAGAACATTGTTACAAGCGGTGATGCCAGATTTGCTGAATTCTCTTCAATATAAGTTTTGCCTTCACTAAGAACTAATGAAGAAAAGGATATTTTTAGTAGTGTTTATTTTTCAGTTTTCAATATAGTTACGTAAAATTCAACATAATTGATTTTTTTTCCAAAGTTCTGAATTTTTTCTATAAATTTCAAGTTTGAACTCACAAATTTTCAGAAAAATTGTATTTGTTTTCGAGATTTTGAGTTTCTTACAAATTTTCGAATTTAAATTTGCAGGTTTTTTTATGTTCAATCCACTCGCAAAGAATAACCCTATTATGCCTTCAAAGCACCATGAGTACGATGCGAAAGCAAGGATAGATGGCGATGAACATGTTGCCCCCAAAACTTCGGTTTAACCGCTAAATAATGCACTTTTTCTTATTTTCCCCGTTGACAGTCAACATTTTCCCTCATTGCAGAATTATGAAGAATTTTTTATGCACAGTGAAGAAGTTTCATGATGTTATTAATACTATGTTTAATGTAATGAGATTAAAATATAGATCAAAACTAATAATTCACTAAAAAAATTTTGAAATCCGAGTAATAAATTATTAAAGTTTACATATTTAGCCAGAACGTCTGTGAGTGTGACGTCATTTGATCGGGTCCGAGATCGTCCCATCACAAATCACTGAGCAAGAAGAGAAACTCGTGGATTTTTTTAACTTTTTTATAGTTTTAGAAGACCAAAATCTTAGAGACACGTATTTTGTTATCGACTGATAAACGATTTGAAGGGTAGTTCTACTCTTGTGGATTAGATCGAATGACATCACACGCGTATTCTCACAAAGGTCCATAACTTTTTCATTTCTAGAGATATTTTAATGATTTTTTCAGATATTTGTATCATTTTACAATTAATCATAATTAATCAGTAAGAAAAAAATGGATTCTTCTCCATTGGAGAAATTTTCAGAAGGAAATCTGGTAACGCTAGCAACAAACACCAAAGCACATCTAATGCCGGCTCTTCACCCTCGCCGAAACAGTACAAGGACAAGGAGCACGAGCGCGAGGTTTGGAAGTTTGTTTTGACTCGCGTTGCCTCCGTTTGTCTCGGAAATGCTCCGTGTCGAGTCGGTTTTTGGAGCCGAGTCAAAGGAAACCAGCACGAGAACCGTGAATGCGAATGAGAGGGTCGCATTTGCCCTGTTAAATGTCTCGCTAGAACGTTCGGCTAGAGTGTAGAATTGGCCTAAGTTTTCTCTATGAACCATCATATGTCATCGATGATCGATGTCAATGTCAAATATTTAAGGTTATGTATGCGTGACATATTCAAAACGTTTTCCGGCTACATTATTTCTGTTGTAAAAAATAACTATGTTTTCCAGAACTTTTTTTAACACTTCTAGGCATTTATGGAAGGTAGTTAAACGTAGATTTATTATAAACACCCTCTAATAGGTGTACTTTTTGTAGCAGCAACCGTTAAAACCTCTAACAAATGTATCTGTAGTAACTGTAAGGCAGCGTTCATATACCCCAATAAATACCGTGATCATGTTTGTACCCCAACAAGAGGCGTGGATTGTTGAGCGAATGGGCAAATTTTTTAGAATACTTGAACCCGGGTTAAATATATTGATTCCAATAGTAGATAGAGTTAAATACGTACAAAGCCTCAAAGAAATCGCCGTTGATATCCCTAAGCAAAGTGCTATAACATCAGATAACGTAACGTTAAATATAGATGGAGTGTTATATTTGAGAATAGTCGATCCCTATTTGGCAAGTTACGGAGTTGAGGATCCTGAATTTGCAATTACACAACTCGCACAAACAACTATGAGGTCTGAATTAGGCAAAATTTCCCTAGATAAGGTATTCAGAGAAAGAGAAAACTTAAATGTTTCTATTGTCGCTTCCATAAACAAAGCCAGTGCAGCGTGGGGAATGACATGCTTGCGATATGAAATCAGTAAGTATTTAAAGTAAATATGACAATAGGATAGTCTGGAATCAGAGTGGTTCTTCTAGGGGATATCAAGTTGCCGCAGAGGGTGCAAGAAGCGATGCAAATGCAAGTTGAAGCCGAGCGGAAGAAAAGAGCGGCAATTTTGGAATCTGAAGGTGTGAGGGAAGCAGATATAAATGTAGCTGAAGGTAAAAGGCAAGCGCGCATTCTGGCTTCGGAAGCTGAAAGGCAGGAACAAATCAATAAAGCTGCTGGAGAAGCTGCTGCTATATTGGCTGTAGCTGAGGCCAGATCTGGCGGTTTAAAATTGATTGCGGACGCCCTTCAAACAGATCTTGGTCCTAATGCAGCTTCTCTTAGCATTGCTGAGCAATATGTTAATGCGTTTGATAATTTAGCAAAAACAACAAACACGTTAATATTACCATCAAATGCTGGGGATGTTAGTAATCTCGTCACACAGGTAATTGATGTTTATATTGGTGTAACTTGTAAAATTGGTTTTTTGCAGGCAATGTCAATATATTCAACGATTAATAAAACACAGCAGAAAGTGTCCAGAAAGTCTATAGTTAAGAAGTGTCCATCACCACATGATCCTTTAGCGGAATTTTTCAGCGATGATGAAGATCGGAAGCAGCGTAAAGAAATCCAAATAGAAAAAACTTTGGATCCACCAAAAAAAAATTCTTAATATAATTTTTGTTACAATTCAGCAAAATAAATACAAATTTATGAATTGTTACTAAATTGTTCAGTTGTTCATTTAATTTAAATTAGAAAATATAACAAGAATCATACTTTTGTTCTTTACTTTGTGGACTTTGTTAAGATGGTCTTTTTCCTAAAGCTAGACTTGACTCTTTTAGTAAAGTTCAAAATTTTTTCAATATCTCGATTTTATTAATCGATATTTTGTTAAATCGAATTACAATCGCCCATCTCTAATTCTTTGACAAAAGTTCTATGATCGGGAAATGTTTTTTCGGTCAGGATTTTGAGTTGAATTCTGTGGTCAGGATGTAAAGACGTAAACACGAAATCGAGCAAGAATGATATGGACCACAAAAAATATATATTAAGAAGGACAGGTTACATTTAAAGCGAGAGCAACGAAGTGACAGAAGTGGATGGCAATACGCGCTATTTTCAAATTCAAATTTTGAGTAAAATTTATGCATTTTCCATTGTAACTAAAAAAATTTGACGTTTTATTTTTGCACAATGTAAATGTCTCATCGTATTGTTTAATTACAAATAAAAATGCAAAAATAAGACGTACATTTTTTTAGCTAAGCTCAAAAATTCATTAATAATTAATGTACTTAATGGTTTATATGCTAAACGGAAAATGAATAATACAAAATATATAATAGACAGATGTTTTATTGGTTCAAGATAAAAAACATTGTAAGAAACTTAGCGATATGTATTAAAATACAACTTACATAATAAACGGATTATTAAAATATGAATTACAACATGCTACGCACAGCAAGTATGTAATAAATGTAACAAAGCTTTTCATAAACTTATGACAACTAGAACTAATTCTTGCTTGTGTGCCGTAAAAGTCCCAGGAGCATATCATGAAAAATAAATAAATAATAAAGGGAATAAAACGCAATTAGAAATTTCGATACAAGAAAATTAACACTTATTGGGCATCTTAAATAAATGCTTTGTTTTACTTAAACTTTTTTATAAACCAAGTTACAAACAAGTTTAAGGTTTTTATTAATAAATTTGGTTAAACATAAATTAGAATCATAGCAAAAGGGAATAACTACAAAACTCACCGTTAGACTTTTTAAAGTTATCTATCAAACTGTATTTATTGAAAAACTAATAGGACATACATGAATTTCATCTGAATAAGTAGGGGAAGCAATTTGTTAATTATGAAGAGGATTACTTACCGCAAAATTGTTGTTTACATCAATAACCCACGCCATAACCGTATATGATCATAATTTCCTTCGTTAAATCGTTCAACTGACAGACGACGGAAAGCAGATCTTAGACGACAGACTTCCAATCTAATCTATATGTATCTCACTTGCACATTAATGAATTTATAATAACTTTTCTCATTTTGACACCGCGTAGCTACAATTTTATAATCAAAAACTGCGGGCAGGCAATTTGACATAAGTGGATGGCATGACAATTCGGCTTGTTTCGCCCCCACTCCTATTACTTTCACCCCCATGATATGGACTATGAAATTAAATTCAAGCTAGAACAAATCTATCTGTACTATTCATTTTTATTTCAATTAGAAAATATCGTCCGTCACAAATGTGCATCTCAATATAAAAACTGAACTTCTAATTTTGTAGTGGTAACAGCAAATATATAAATTAGTAGTATATTCACCATGAAGAAGTATTAGTAGTGTCGTGGTTAACAAAACAGTTTGGTGGCATAGTGCGAACTATCTTTCCTTTCTCTAATTTTTTCTCTCGAAATATCGGCTATTTCTCATAATTTGCAATTTGCCTCGAAATTTCTTCTTTTTCTCAAAAATTTAGGGCTAGTATTCGCTTTTCTTTGTAAAGTTTGAGTTTTTCTCAACATTTCGATCAATACCAAATCGAATCGCCCATCTCGAATTCCTTGACCATTATTTCTATGATCAGAATGTTTTGTGATCCGGTGGGATTCTATGCTCAGGATTTAAAGTTGTGGACGCGGGATTTAGCGGGAATCGAAAATTTGCATTCAATTAAGGCAAGGCTAGTTTAGGAACGATTTATTTACACCATGGGTATTTTGGGACTTTCAAAGCTTTTACACGATTTAGTGCCGTTTGCAGTCAAAGAAAATGAAGTGAAAAACTATTTCGGTGAATATAACCTCCAATGTTTATATTTATTTAACAATTAATTATTTAGGAAGGAAAATAGCCGTTGATGCTTCTATGTGCCTCTATCAGTTTTTAATAGCCGTTAGAAGCGAAGGGGCTCAATTAACATCAGTTGACGGGGAAACAACGTCACATCTAATGGGGTTCTTCTATAGATCGATCAGATTGTTGGAGAATGGTATAAAACCAGTTTATGTTTTTGATGGTAAACCACCCGAAATGAAATCTGGCGAATTAAACAAAAGAACTGAAAGGAGAGAGGAAGCGCAGAAAGCTTTAGAAAAAGCCACCGAAGCTGGCGATGCAGCTGAAATCGATAAATTTAACAGACGTTTGGTTAAAGTTACAAAGCAGCATGTTACAGAAGCTAAAGAGTTATTGTCTTTGATGGGAGTTCCGTATGTTGAAGCACCGTGTGAAGCAGAAGCCCAATGTGCTGAAATGGTGTGTATCAGGCACAACATAATGTCTAATTTTAGATATAATAAATATATCTAGCATTAGAAATTATGTTGCCAGATTTCCCGTATTTCGGCTAGAAAAATGTTGTGCCTTTTAAACCCGTATTAGTAACAAATCTCCTGTATTTTGAAAGAAGAGGTGATGACTATTTATAATAGGAAATGTTTACAGTTTTTGAACAGATAGGGTACTTTTTTATGCGAGCTTGTTTGTTAGTTGTTTACCTTGAGAATGACAACACACTCTTTCATGTAAAATGTATGAAGTGCTTCTTTGATGAACGATATTTGTTAAATGACAAAATTCTAGTTTTAATGGAACTCCAATTGCACAAACTTTTTTTTTGTATATTGGTGTCTCGTAAATCTAAGCGTGACAGATTGAATTTATAACTTAAATATTTAGGTCAAATGTGGAAAGGTATTTGCGGTTGCAACAGAAGATATGGATGCTCTAACGTTTGGATCAAAAGTTTTGCTAAGACACATGACATACAGCGAAGCCAGAAAAATGCCAATTCATGAATTCCATTTGGATAAAGTACTCGAAGGATTGGAATTTACCCAAAACCAGGTAACACATTTCAATATTTTGTTGTTTATTGATTCATATATTTTTTTAATGTGTCTGCAGTTTATCGATTTGTGTATACTGCTTGGCTGCGACTACACGGACAGTATAAGAGGAATAGGGCCCAAAAAGGCGATCGATTTAATAAAAAAGCACAAAAGCATTGAAGAAATATTGAAAAACATTGATACCAAAAAATATCCACCACCGGAAAATTGGAGTTATGATCAGGCAAGAAAACTTTTCATTGAACCTGAAGTAGAAAGTGGTGATAAAATCGAGGTAAATACTACTTCCAAATTAAACTTCGATTAAATTAAACAGTTAGTTTGTAGCTGAAATGGAGTGAACCAGATGAAGAAGGTCTGGTTAAATATTTGTGCAACGATAAACAGTTTAGTGAGGAACGTGTCAGAAATGGCGTTAAAAAAATTTTAAAATGCAGAAGCAGTTCAACTCAGGGTAGATTAGATGGATTCTTTACAGTCCTATCTACAACCCCTGCTAAGCGTAAGGTTGAAGATAAGAAAAATACCCCAAACAAAAAAGGGAAGGTAGGGGCTGGAAAAGGAAGAGGAAAAAAACCGAAATAATCGTCTTATGTCTTACTTTATTATTAATACATATTTTTTACAATCTCATTTACTTAGACTTGCATGTAAGAGTAAATAAAGCTGGTTAATACGTTTTTTTTTAGTACAAATGTGTTTTTTTGTTTTTTTCTGCTTAATATAAATGGTTTTGTATCCATAAACTGGGAATGAATTATTTAATGATTAAGCTGAAAGCTGTTCCACCAACTGTTGCATATAAACATCTCCAATTGTGTTGCTGTATCTCCGAAAATAATCTCTGATGCGAGCCTAAAACAAAAATTCTCTTTTTTTTTAACAGAACTTGAAATTATTCTGGTTTAAATTTTAAAATGATTTACTTTCCTCTGTTTGAGTTAATTCGAAACTCTAATTTCGATAAAACTTCACTGAAAATGATTTTGTAAGATATAATTTAAGCTACATTTTGACTGAAATACACTGTCACAATCTTCTTTTTATCAGTTCATTTTTATTACAAATCAACTGAAAATAATTGCTTAGGTGTGTACTGTTAATTTTTTTTTCTTGTTTTTTACTAGAGTATTGACATTCATGACGATGGTCCAAAATGTGAAACTGAAAAAGGTAACTTGTGACTTGAAAATTAAGTGCTGAAAATTGATTTTATTTTTACACATTTGTTTCATGAATATTTGTTATTCCTTCTATGTGTTATTTTATTTTTTAAGATGTCACAAATTCTTATAATTCATATTTTTAACCCTAAGTGGAATTCTTTAATATTCACAACTCGTAAAACATATTAACTAACATATATTAACGATAAATATAAGGATTCCCAAAATGTTTCATTTTATCTGTGCAGTTTTCGTTTTTCAGCATTTGCTAATGATGAAGAAGAAAGAAACGTGGTCTGATTTCTTGAAATTATCGCAGAATTTTAATATTTATTGTTAATAAATACATTTTATGAATTAAATATAAATTCTTATGACTGGTACCAAAAAATCGGACAAAGTCAAGTTTGATTACTAATTATGGATAAAATTTCTTCACAATTTTACTTGGTCTTGCTTTGTTAATATGAACTACTGCAAAATTTTATTTAAAAGGTTTTTTTTTAACTAAGTTGAAATAAACTAAAAATTCTAAAAGAAAACAGGTTACTTTCCTTACCATTAATTTTGAATCAGCATAACCATGTCTTAAGCTCAGTTGCCACAAATTATTTGCTAAAAGTGCTAATGGTTTGTGACTAAGGTCCCCCCTCAGCATAATCCTCATAAATAAGTCAGTCGCTAGAATGGACTGTTTTCTGCAGGAGCCTAATTCTTTCAAATGTGATAACACTTCACCCACTATAATTGAACACATTTTGTTAATTTCAGAAATAAATTTTGGATCCCCTCCATATAATGTGCAGTTGTTTTCCACTAAAACAAAGACATTCAGAATTTTAATTCCGATTTATCAGTAAAATGGGACAAATAAATATAAATACACTGACAAACATTGCTATACAAATCTTGTACCCTGAAACCAAGAGACTAAAAACTACAACACTTGCTTGGTTTCAGGGGACAAGATTTGTATATCAATTTTTGAAGATAATCAAGAACCAGTATCACCAAATAAAAAAATCCTGTCAAAAGACGTTTCATTTAGGTTTAACTATAAAACATATAATGCAAGTCTAAAATAAAGCTTGATCTTTTTCAAATCTACAATTAATTAATATTAAATGTTGAACGAGTTTGTCAATTAAAATGATAATTACGGGGAAAACCAAAACTTTATAATCTAGAAGCTTTGAAAATTCGCATTTCATACCTTTGCTGATGCTATAGATTAATTCATCTTGTGCCATAGCAGACAGCATATCAATGACCGACATGTAAATAAATGTAAGTGACGCATTCTGTTTATCCCATGTATAAGTTTGCAGAAGATTTAAAAGCATTCGTGTTATTGATAAAACCCCTTGATCTGGATTATCAGGGACAATCAACAAAACGGAAAGAAAGTGTTTTATATAAGCCACAAGAAAAGCTTCATTTCTTAAAGTGGCATCTTCTTGTACTTCTGGTAAAATACCGATTATGGCTTTAAAGCAGGCATCAGCTAAAAAAGTTGACATTAACTTTGAGGTAAACTCAAATTCGATATTACCTTGTCCTAAGCATTGGTTGCTTAGAGCTACTTGCCCTGATAACAAGTATAATTCTAATCTAGTTTTCACCGAGGAAATCGAAGGAATGGTGATGAAACAGTAAGCTGCACAGCCTCTGACAAAATCGCTTGTTTTTCTACTATGTTGCCCCATAACCATCTCTCTGGTTTTCATAGCAAGAGAATTAACACCCTAAAACACAGTTAACGTCCACATAAAATATTTTCTACACATTATTTACCACGTAATGTGCCCATTTCGTTTGGTTTTCCCATTTTTTTGTTGTTGAGATTCTCAGTATTAAAAAATGGCAAAAATATGATCAAAAAATGCTGCGAGTAAGAAATGGTAATGAATGCAGATGCCGATGAACTAAAATTTTAAACGCGCATTCTTTGGGCAACAAATTCTAGAGTTGGGAAATTCTTTAGAAAATCAGTCTCCGATTTTGGTGGGAAACGTAGAAAAGCCAGACGAAGCCACTGTGTGGTTCAAAATTATATACCTGGACCAAGAAAGCGAGTACAGAGTCAATATTGGAAAATGAACCTCTAGCTTCAACATAAAAAGCTAATTGTTGTTCAAGGTCTCTACCATAGTCAATTTTCCTGATAATATTGCACAAGATATCCCCAATTTGTCGTTGTTCGTCGTCAGGTGTCAGTGCATTCACAGAATCATGAAGAATTACGCATAAGTACATCATGGCATTAGTGATGACAGGATCACTTGTTGTTTGCTCGTTATTGCAGCATTTTAAAATATATTTGGCCAAATACACCCTAACGGATTCTTCATGAAACATATCCAATAATGGTACAAAATTATCCTACAATTACAAACAGTTTCTAGCATCTGGCATTGTTTCTAAATATAAATCTAATACCATCACTAATAACGTCTCCAGATCATTCACATGGGACACTATATTTTCAACAATCAACTTCAACTGATTTGTAAAGCGTTCATAGGTTCTTTTTGGAATCATATGGTTGATAATATCCCCCAATACGGTATTTATTTCTCGAAACTGAAACAACATGGTCCATCGACTGTTCGAAAGAGATGTAAAAATTAAAAACTTACCGAAAAATACTTGACAACATAAGGCACCCAAGCTTCGGCACAACTAATATACTGCTCCGGTTCTCCAAATCCCCCAATATACTGCCATACGGTGCTGAGAATTTTTTTTCGGTGTTCCACCGAAGGTGGACTAACACTGAGGCACAAACCTAAGGTCCTTAAGAGGACGTGCAACGGAATTCCATCGTCGTTCGGTTGAAGTATAATTTCAAGGAAAGTTAAAGCTCTATCAGCAACATACATTGGCTTTAACGCTGACATCGTGCTGTTCAGTATTAACGAGCAATTCCCTTGCTTGGTGCATTTGTCAAGGAGTTCATTTAAGACGTTTTCTGAAGCATTGCACGTTAGGGTTTCCAAAATAAAATCGAGGGCTGGAGTGTATAGACTCATGTAGGTTGCCATTGGTACGTTTTGCAATGAAAGACTCGATTTCACCGTTCGAGTAAAAATCTGTTAGGAAAACACATTACTGATTTAACGCGGCAAAATAATAATTTTACTTACGTGCTGATACGTATTTAAAAAGCCTATAAAATTGGCAGTGTTATAATCATGGTTATTGTCTATTGGTGTGCAGGTCGCTACACCCACCCTACATAAATAACACCTCGCATAAACCGCCACTAAAGGGTTTCCAACCCCTTGAATCATTTGGGAAATGCGCATTAAAGCATCCGGCGCGTGTCTGCAAGGAAAAACAATTTATTACTTCCCACAATAAATTTTCAAATCCGATATATGCGACATCAAGAATTCTAATCCCGCTCAATCCCGTTGTCAGGATTCGACTGATTTATCTACCTCCTATTTCAACTTTGAATTTAGACAACAAAAACAGTTAAAGATAAAAAGTAGATTTTTACGGAGAAGATAAAATTTTGAAAAAGCTAAACTTACAAAAATAAATATAAGAATAATAATAAAATTAAAAGATACGTTTCGAATACATAACAAAACGGGATTTCAATTTTAAATTCGGAATTTTCAATTTAACATTACGAATTTAAAAAAATATATACTTTTTTAAAATTTTTATGCTTTTTAGAGTTTCGGACTTTTTATAAATTTTCCCTTTTTTTTTATCGTAATTCAGAAAAATTCTGAAATTGGACTTTTTTTATTAAGATTTTGAGTCCAAATTTCAAGAGATTTTTAAATAAATTTCGAAATTATGGGCCAACTTTTCCAACTTCAATTCAAATAAACTGATCTCTAAATTTGGAGTGTAGCTGTCGCTTTTTTCTTGTATTTTTACTAGTTTTCAATTTGAATTCGAAATTTCGATTAGGAATTTGGATATTTTTTTAAACTTGATTGTTTTAACAAGTTATGCAACTAAACTAAAAGTTCCTTTGTCAATTTTTCTATCATTTCAATTATAAACTGAAAATTTTCACTTTTTCTAGATATTTTGCCTTTCTTGTCAAAATTTTGACATTAATTTCGAGAATTGAGTTTTTTTGTCAAAATTTCGAGTGAGAATAAAAAACTTGGTAGTTTTAATAGATTTGAAACTTAAACGTGTAGCTTCAATGTTCCTAGTAATGCCAATACTTACCAATAACGAAGTGACATTTTTGATGAACCAAGTAAATAAATTTATAAGTTTCTTGTACTTACTTGGCTGATAAAAAGTTATAAGATCTCAACAAGGCCATTTCTACGTAAATCCTTGGTATTAGTTCTCGAATTGAAGCAATTTTATAAAACCAGTTTAAGCAAGTTTCCTTAGCTTGTTCTGGAACCATATCAGCGGTGAAATTCTCTGGCAAACTCATCGCTTTTGATCCAGATCTGAAATAAACCAAATTTTATTCTTCTTCTCAAAACTTTTCTCCAGACAACAATTATAAAAAAATATAAAACAACCCACTACACACTGATATTTTTGTTTTATCTCAAAAGGGATACTCTCCTAGAGGAGACAGCCACATTCCCATGTGATGAGGCGAATCCACCATCCCGAATTTGCATCATCAATTCACTATTTGTCTCAAAGTTTGAAAAAATATCAAAACTAATCTGAAGAAGTGTTCGTTGCTCCATAAATATGCATCCCAACGAAAAATTGTTTCTCTATCATATAAAACAAAATAATATTAACCCCAAGAAAATTTTTACTTACTTCGGAGAGCTTATTTTGCTTCTCAATCGGTCGTAAACCAGTTGCCCAAAAATGTCCAAAATATCCGTAATCAAAACAAATTTACTGGGATAAAAAAATAATACATCAGTGTCAGCCAACAATTTGGCGCATTGGATCGCAATTTTTAAAGCTTTTACTCTTTGTTCAGAATTCCAGGCTTTGACTAATTCTTTGTTAAGTTGTTCGATCCTGTTGATGTATTCCGACTGAGACAATTCGAGTTTTCGTTGTGAACCTTCCTCAAAATAATCCAACTGCTCCAAGCGATCTTGAACTTTATCAACCACGGTACTTTGAGCTCTTACTACAACTTCAATAAAATCGTTAGCGTACCTGAAGGGAATATTCACCTAGTTTACCTTTTTCTCCTTCTGAGAGGAAACTAGTTACAATGGAGATTTTCTCTGATGTCGTAAACTTATTTAAAATTTGAGCTTTTCTGACATTCCATGCCTGAACGAAGGAACTATTTTTCTGATCAGTCTTGTTATCAGCCTTTTCTTTAAGTGGGGTATTTTCCTAAAGTTATGAAAGTCTCACTTTTACCGTTCTTTATATATTAATTATTTATTTACAGTTACAGTAAGAGAATTACCATACTATCCTAACTGTAAAGCGATATTTGATTCGACTCGCGCTAACTTCAAGGTCTAGGTAATGAAATTCTTACCAATATGATTTCAAATAGTGCCACATTTCCAATAATTTAAATAGATCTAAAGATAACATTTTCCTGTCGGACTATTCATTATTAAATAAATGTTTAATTGAATGTTACTTACTTTGAAACCTTTTATAAAGAATGGATGAATTGTATTAAATTTGGCTTATTTTTTTCTGAATATTTTTGTAAAAAAGGTTGGTATACTGTTATATTTGGTCCAATGTAGTAGATTCCTTCTTTAATTAAATTGTATTATTTAACTACAGTAACGTTCACTTATAACAAACCTCAGGAGAGTTATAATCAACAACAGAATAAAGAAATCAGTTTGTTATAAGCAGAGTTCGTATGAAAGGGTAAATGCAATATATTAATATAGTACTTTAATTCATACCCTACAAATTGGTTGATTATAAGCGAAAGTTCCTAATAAGAGGGTTCGTTACAATCTAATCCTACTTAATTTAATTTTCACAGTATAAAGTACATGAACACTTACCATTTCTGCTGCAATTCTTGACAAAGGATCCATTTCTTGTATAGCGAATTCCGTAAGAGGATCCAGCCCTTCTAAAGCTTGACTTAAAGGTTCTATAATGGAAGCTGGCAAGGAAACTGGGGTTGTCCTTCCAGTGCTTGGTTGAGAACCCAGTATTCTTCGAGGAATTCTTTCTGTAACCTAAACATTAAAATGTAATAACCTAGATGCTGTCAGAAGCAAGACTTACTGTTAGTGATTTTAAGGGGTGGTCTTTCGCTAATTGCCTTTGTAATTGTTTTTTTACAATTTCATCTGATCTTAACCTAACTCTCCTAAAAGTAAAATTTGAAATCACCATAAAATAACTATTTTTTTAAGCATTACCATTCTGTGAAAGAGGACATTTTTTCAAATCTTGTTCAAAATATTGACAGTATTTTTCAAAATAAAAACAAACACTTTTGACAATTATCACAATTTTAGGTTATTTCAAAGACAAGTTCAAGATACGATGACCACAGAAAACTAACTTTAGTGTTATGATGTGATCGTGAACGTGGCTTTTTCTGAGATAGAGATGGGCACGTCAGAAAAAAAAGATTAATCGAATATTTTAGCTTCTCCATTGATAACTTATGCGACAGTTTTAGGTTAGTATTTTGATTGCCAATTCGTATATTTGTATCCAAATTTTCGTTCATTTCATTTTTGATCTCGAAAATTAAATTCTTCGGTTCTCTAAAATTTTGGATAATAAAGTTGAAAATTTCAATTTAAAATCGAAATTTGGAGTACGAAAGTCTAGAAAGGACATCAATAAAAGAACAAATTTCAAGTTTAACGTCAAAATTTCAACTTTAATCGCTATATTCTGACTTTTTTCTTGAAATTTCGAGATTAAAGTCGATATTTCAACTTTAATCTTAAAATTTCAATTAAATCATCGATTCAAAAAATTATTTTTAGAAATTTGGACTTAATTCGACTTTTTTTTTGAAATTTCGACTTTAATCTTAGATTCTCGACTTTATACTCAAAATTTCGACTTAAAAACTCCAAATTTCGACTCTTTTTCTCGAAATTTTGGCAATTAAAAATAGAAATTACTGAACGCATCCTACTGCTAGCTGTCAATATTTTAGGGAAAGGGCAATCGAGGAACACAACTGTTGTCTGCCTAACTTAACCACAGAGAAAAGAAATTTCGACTTTAATGTCAAAATTTCGACTTTAATGGCAAAATTTCGAGAAAAAAGTCGAGATTTCGACTTTAATCTCGGAATTTTAAGAAAAAAGTCAAAATTTCGCAGAAAAGGTCAAAATTTCGCAAAAAAAGTCGAAATTTCGGTATGAAAGCCGAAGTTTCGAGATGAAAGTCGAAATTTTGAGAAAAAAGTCGAATTTCGAGAGAAAATCGAAATTTTGAGTTTAAAGTCGAAATTTCGTCAAAAAGTCGGAATTTTGATATTAAAGTCTAAAGTTCGACTTTAAACTCGAAATTTCTGTTTTTTTAATTGAGGTATTTTCTGCGCCATCATAAAATTTAAAAATTAAAATTGAAAATGTCGAAATTTCGAGAAAAAAGTCGAAGTTGCGAGATTGTAGTCGAAATCTCAAGCTCAAATTCAAAATTTCTAAAAAGTTTTTTTTTTATTTGATGTCCTTTCTAGGCCTTAATATGAGTGAGAAATTTTAGGATTAAAAAAGAAAATGTCAAGATCTATTTCGAAATTTCAAGTTGAAATCTGTAATTTATCTGATAATTTTAAATATGAAGATTCATATCAAACTTTTATGGTTCAAATTGCAAAGTTTAAGTCAAAAATTTAGTAAAAATGAATACGTCAAGATTTAATTTAAAAATGGCAAACTGCGAGATAGAATTGCTAGAAGTGTTAAAGCCTGTTAAGTTTTGTATCGTTAGATTAAGATAGATTTAAGAAGTGTTTTTTTTTTATATTGAGTCAAAACAGCGATTGACAAACTAAGATCTAAATCTGGATCTGAAGAAAAATCAGCTGGCGAAGAAAAGCTAATAAGAAATGAAGAATATTTACATATTATAATTTATTATACTTTCCACTCATGAAATTTTTCTATAAGATTGCATTTTGTGTAAATTTAAATGGTACTTTTATGTGAATCGTTGTGATATTTTGTAAAAATTTAATCAACAGCCGTAATTAATAATGTAGTTCTCTAATCAACCGGGCTTAGCGCTAATGATGTTATTTATGGCTTGTTTTGGTGTTTCGTATCTATTGTGTTGACCTATTCTATGGCAGCGGATACGTTTTGTCTGTGATCTACCACGTAGGTTATATTAATTGTCAAATTTCGTCTTTAAAAAAATAATAACAATAATAGTTATTGTCTAATTAAACTGTTTTTTAAATAATTTATTACATATAAGATGATTTATCTCTTTCAGAGACCAAACTCTTGCGCTACGTATGGTTTATAGCCAGTTTGATTGTACCTTTGTTCAGAGTTAAGTGTAAGGCCTGTTGAAAATAAAAAATTTCCAATATTATATCCGCGTTTTAAAAATGAACGAAAGTAAAGGAACACCTGAAAGCGATTTTAGCATAGAATGTTTCCAAAATTACACGGCGCCTGAAGTATTTATACAAGGATTAGCCGGAATAATAGATCAACAAGATGTCGAATCAATGATAGTGGCTCAAAAACAAATGTACTGTCGCATCAAGCGGACTAAAAACAGCAACTATATCTAGTTTTTTCTCATAGGTTGCAGCGTTTTGAAAAAACAAACGAAATGCTCACCAACTGCAATGCACTTTGTGCTTCGAGGCTCAAAACGGTTGCGCCAGAATTCAAGAAACACACCCAGCTTCTGATTGAAATGAAAAAGGATTTGGATTACGTTTTCAAGAAGATACGCGCTATTAAAGCTAAATTGGCTGCCCATCATCCAGAAGCGTTTACAGACGCTGTCAGAAAATCAGAAAGTAATGTTTCGACACCAGAGAAAGAAAACACAACTGAAAGCGATATCAATAACACTTGAGCATTGTAGAATTTAAAATTGCTTCGAAATATGTTTTCAGTTAAAACTATTCACTGATAGTTGGCGCAGATTTAAGATTATTGTTCAGTAAGCAGTTTTATCATTATGTAGTCATTAAATTTATGGGAATAAACATTTTTTAAATATCTTTTGATTTTTATTGAATCCAGAACAATTTCTTGATTACATCTTGTAACAAAACCACTTATTATGTACTTATAACAAGTCAGTAAGGTACTGACTAGAGCACTATTATTATGTTAATTAGCAATTATTGTTTAATGTAAACTTTGCATGTAATGAACTGATTTCTTTAGACCTTGAGGTTTGCCCCAGTGGATGTACTGTATTGGGGCCACTGCAACTGAGATAAGTATTCTTTTGAATACACTTATATGTTAACTTCAAAAAATTAAACAAAAATTTATGTGATGCAAATAATTTTATTTAAACTATAAAGCTTTGACAAATTAGATGTGACGCGATTTTGTAGTTTTTATTATTTATAAAAAAATATGTATTTAGTCTTAGTTCCTAAGCTTTTAACTTAAAATATCTTCGAGGTGCATTATCACATATAAATTTTTTTTTACGTAGCATATTTTTCTGTATACATTTTAGCCGTCTCTTTAAACAACGGCAAATTATTTTTAAATTCCGATGCAATATCTGGCATTAACGGCTCATCAGGAAATGGAGTTTCAAGCAACATTCTAACAGCTATCAAAAGCCCCTCTAAACCAACTGTTGGCTTCCATCTTCCTGCCGGAGGCATCTTAATTAGATCTAGGCAAATTCTACCGTGATCGTCGATATTAGGATGATAAACTTTCGTCAAAAATTTCATAGACGGAGGTGTAAACGGATAACTATCTGGAATCGACATTTCAAGCTTGAATATACCATTTTCGTAAGGAGTATCCGGCGGGCCAATTATTTGAGCTTCCATTATCTTCAGATTATCATTCTTTGGCGAGATATGTATCCCAGTTGGGGGGAAATTTTGAATCTTTTGTACTTCCTTTAAGATGCGTTGACGTTGCATTATTTTTAAATAAAAATTAAAACTATAATCAACAAACCAGAATATTTTTCATAAGTTTATAAAATTTAAAATTGACAGTTAACCTTAGTTTGATAGTCTGTGACTGTTGATTGTAGTTTAAAATCAGGGGTCTATGGTCACAAAACATAACAGTAACAATCCACTAAAAATCTATTGGTACGTACAACGATCAGGGCGTCCTCTGAACTACTAAAGAATACAATAGCTACTTGCTTGAAAATACCTCCCTAATAAGAAGCTAATTGCGGCTCTTAATTTGTGAAAAAAGTAGCCGGTAACGAACATAAAGCAAATATTTTCTTTATGGTAACGAAAGAGCTACGTAAATTGAGCGAAATATTAAAGAATCGTTTGTTATCAACATTGCCTAAAGCCCTAAAGCGCGCTGCGTACCAATTAATAAACAAAAAACGAAATTAAGTTGCATGGTCAATTAATGTTCGACTTTTTTCTCGAAATTTCAAGAAAAAAGTGGAAATTTCTATACTCCATGGTTAAGTTAGGCAGATGATAGTTGCGTCCCACCTCTCTCTTTTGCCAGCAATTTGACAGTTGGCAGTAGGGTGCCTTCAGTATTTTCTATTTTGAATTTCTAAATTCTCGACTTTTTTTCTCGAAATTTCGAGATTAAAGTTGAAATTTCGATTTAAATCTCTGAATTTCAAATTTGAAGTCGATATTTCGAGATTATAAAGCCGAAATTACGAAAGAAAAATGGAAATTTCTAAAAAAAAAAATTTTATTGAATTTTCTTTCTACGCCTCCGTGGGAAACAAATTGGGACAAAGTTTTACCAGGGACGGAACAGAGGTAGCTGTAGCTGTATGTGATAAGGGGATTTTCATATTCAACCAATAGAAATAACTTATTCAAAATTCAAATATCCCGCTTTGTTTATGGGAGTTGTTTAACTAAATCTTTTGGGTGAACAGAGTGTAGATCTAAAGCTGGCTTCACGCATAAACATTTTAATGATTTATGTGTTGCCTATATTTCAGGGGTTGTTTGGTAGAAATAATCGGAATAAATGTTTATTAATTTTATTTAACATATCAGAATACATGTTTTCCATATTATTTTTATAACTATTACTCGCAATTTAATAATTTTCAACAGAAATTGACATCAAATATAAAAAAATCATTCTTAAAACGATAACAACAAATCGAAATATTTAATGTCATTTAGGTTAGGATTTTAAAAACACAGAACACCATTAAAACGTATCACAGCACTGCCACATGACCATGTCTAAATATTACTAGTTCTTGTTGTTGCCACTCCAAAAGTCCACGGCTTACTCTTATGTGGATTTATCTAAAATGGACTATAAAAGAACTGTAAATTTATACTTCAGAGCACTGAAATAAATATTGTAGCTGTATTATATGTTTTGTGCTGTAGTTTATGATTAAGTCCCTTTACCACCTCGGCAATTAACGCGATACATATTTTTCCATCGTACTAATCTTAATTGATTAGCAAAATGCATCATCTGCATCCGCATTGAAATTCAAATCGATACAGTTCTGCTGACGCAATGCATATCGCGTAATTACTTGTTTCGATGTGGAAAGAGGTAATAAAAACCTTCTATGGATGTAAGTCTATAGTTAAAGCCATAGCGTTGGCGACAATGATGGTCATAGAAGTTTTGTACAAAACATCTACAATACCAAACGTTTGAACTACTTGTCAACCAGGTTATGTTTGTTCAGTTTTTGTTATAACTTCGAAAAAGTGGTTTGTTGCATTGTTACCGAAAAAACAAGACAGAATTAGATTTAATACAGTCCATAATGCAGCAAAGGGAAGAAAAGCAGTTGGAATCTTCACTGGATTCAATTATTCAACGGGTTAATGATCTGAAAGCCTCCATAGCTTCCTTAATTTATAAAGTAGAAAATGAATACGAAATATTAAATTGGCCAACGTTTCTAGACAATTACGCTTTAATATCCGGACAGGTACTATCCATATTTAATGGCAGCATGTAATTTTGGAATTAATCGAGTCCTAAATGAATACTTTTAGTTGACGTCATTATCGAAGGTATTAAGTCACGATAAATGTCCAGTACTTCGGAATCTCACAGTGCTTCCTCTCATGTTATCACCTGAACGAGATGAGCAGTTGGCTCAAATGACTGAGCACAGGGTAACAACTTTCGCCCACGATTTAGTTCCTGATTATCTAAGGACCAAATTGGAACCCATGGCAGAAAGTAAAATGATTCAGTTAGAACATAAGGCTTGCACTTTAACTTTTGAGAACGCTCAGGTAAGATGACCAGATTCCGAGTTATATATATCCCTGTTGCGCTGGTAAGAGGGGTTAGGTCAAACTTTCATGAAAATGAGATCGTCGTTTTCGAATATAATTTTGAAGTTACTCTCATTGTGTAAAGGAAGCTAAGTCATTTGGAATATAACTATCTGTCTATTTAATTGCAATTGTTGTGTTAAGTTAAAAATCTAAGTCTGAGGTCAGGTGCAGACTGTGTTATGTTGTTTTCTCCAATTTTTGACATAACCCCTTTTAACGGCACCGATATATAAAGAATGAATTGAAAAGTGATGGTTTTAGAAACAAATAACAGCGTATCAGAAAGTTGTTTCACATGTGTGGGATATCGTTAGCAAAGCAAGAGAGGAGTGGGAAGTGGAATCTTCAGCAAAGGGGAATACTCAGCAGAATTCGAGTGTTGCCGATACACATTTATTGGTTGCTGCCGTGGGGATGGGAAAAGGACTTAAGGTACTATTAATATGAAACCAATTCAACTTTCTTAAATTACTTTACAAATTTCTATTTTCAAATTTGCATTGAAAGTTTTTGCATATATTTAGAATTTGCTTGTTCTTAATTTCGCTTTTGGTTTCAATTTGAAATCGAAATATTTCCGTTTTACTGCCATTTTAAATTAAAACTCAAACTTTTGAGAAAACAATTTTATGAATTCGAAGTTCGACTCAAATTTAACCCAAAATTGTGGCTTTTTATTTTTTTGTAAATTTTAATGTTATTAATCAAAAATTTTCTGTTTCTTTTTTGAAATTTCGATTTTTCTTGTTCGAAATTTCGCTTTTTGTCTCAATTTGAAATTGAACTGTTTCCTTTTTTATTCTGCCATTTCAACTTAAAACTCTAAATTTTGAGAACATGATTTAATGAATTCGAAATTTCGACTCGCAAATTTAGTTTAAAATTGTGGCTTTTTGTTTTTTATAAATTTTAATATTAGTCATGAAATTTCTGTTCCTTTTTTGAAAATTTGAAATTTTCTTGAATTCTTAAATTTTTTTTCTCAGTATTTCAAATAAAACTCAAAATTTTTATTTCAGTTGCAGAAAATTCGACTTAAAATTCATCTTCTCTTTTAGTTTTTTCTCTTCAAACTTCGCCTTTTTCAAGACTTTCAAGAGTAAGCTTTAACTTGAAAATTCAAGTGTAAATTTTGAAACCCAAAAGAGGTTTCTTCAAACAAAAAAATCAAGATTTTTGTAAAATACTCAAATTACGAGTTTAAGGTCGAAATTTCGTCCTTCTCGATATTTATAGTTTAAACTTTAGAGAAAAAACAAATTTCGAAAAATTAAAATTTCTACAATCATTTGAAAAGTTGAATTTAAATTCTTAATTCTTTTGATGTAAAACAATAGTTTATTTTGATTTTATTAACTATTATGATGTTGCGTTCTGCAGTAAATTATTTCAATGAGAGAGGTATTATTTTTTTAAAAAAATATTACTTTTTGGAAATATAGCTTTTTTAATAAGTTATACTTTCTCTAAAAATTTATATTTTTTTTAATCTTGAAAGAATTCCTAATCAAAGGAGATTTTAACAAACAGTAAAAGAGCCTCACAGTTCGTCCCTATATTTCTTCCAACATTTCTAGAAAATCTCGACATTCTGGTAATAAATTTGAAATCTTTTCGAAATTCCACCATTTTTCTCAAAATTCCTAATTGAAACACAAGTTTTTGTGGAATTTCAGCTTCAAACTCGAAATTTAAATTCTATTTCCATCGAGTGGCATTTTTTTTCGCCAGTGGCTTCTTCCACGAGTCTAGATTTTCAGCCACTCGATAGGACTGGAATTAACCAAACTTCGCAAAGAAGATACAGAGAATATCGAAATTTAAAGTTGTAAAAATTACAACTTCTTGGAATCTAATTAGCGAAATATTTTATTTTCAGATGGGTACTGCTCCAAATGGTCAAGTTAATCAAACTTCAGGTGGAATGATGGTGGCACCCCCTGGCCGACCTTCCGGTAGCGGAGGAAATCAAGGACAGTTAGCTCCAAACGCACAATCGATTGCCATGAATAAGGCACCTTCGGCCATCAAAACAAACATAAAAAGCGCCGCTCAGATCCACCCTTATGGTCGATAGAAATACGAAATGAGATACTATCCATATTTATATAGCAATTAGCTTAGTGTTTAATAACACCTGCGGCCTGTAGACATCTTGCTGCGGATTTTATTTATTTTTCATTTCGACATTAAATGTCACATGAGGTAACAAAGTATTCAAGTCTGAATTTTATTGTATTAGGTTGATGTAATTAAGACTGTAGAGCTAGGTTCTAAAGTATTTTGTAAAGATAAACTTTTAACAATCTAAATGTGGTATGATGTGGATATTTCTTATCTATTTATTTCATGTTGCTACGAGCTTAAATATTGAAGTAATTCCGCAAAGATAAAGTTGCTAGACATTTGAATTTCAGCGCGACTGTTTAGTAATTAATCTGATTGTTCATGTCTAGAATGAAATATTATTTTTAAAAACATTAAGGAACTTCGCTCGGTGATCGAATGCAACCATACGCATGTAATCTGGCAATCCTACACCAAGAAGGGTTCAAAATATCAATTTAAATACCAGTAATGATCTTAAAATTTTATTATATTAGGTACAATAAAATTACAAAAAGAGTAAATATATAACAGATTGGAACAAAATAATATGAACTTATTAAACAATAACAATATTATTGCATTATAAAAAAGATGTAGCAAATAAAAAAATACTCAAAATCAGCACGAATTATTTATTGAAAACAAGACAATGATTTGTAATATAAATCAAATTCTGTCGTCATTGCACAACTCTGTAACAAAAATATTTGAACATGTAAAACAACTGCAGATTTTAAAACATTTTCAAGAGAATACAATATCCGAGTGGAAAATGTACCATTCATATTTACTTTAATAACCGTTTAGATTAATTAGGTAACTGTTACATCTCGAAAAAAGTTCATATTTAAAACATAAACGAATTTGTTAAAACCAATTTAAGTACAAAAATAAAAATTAAAATTTTCAAAAAAAATATATTTTTAAAAAATATATTCAATAAAATCTAAAATTTACAACATTCAGTTATAATAGTTACGTATATGTTTCTAAAACATAACAAACAAATAAAATACTTTTGTGCTCGATATTGCGATCTATGCTAAGTTTATATGGCAAGAATTTATAATTTTGATCCCTATCTTACAATCCGCTATTTCATTATCAAAGAAAAAATACTGACTAACATGAGCTATGTACAAAAAAAATTCAACTCAATGTAACTTCTGGAGTCAATATATTGCACGTTTTTCCATAATGGCGTATTTTCAACAAAGCGTGTGCATCGAATTAACAATGAGACGTTCCTGAAAGGCACATCAGTTGCGTAAAACGAAAAAATCTACTATTCAGAACGATTTGTCAGTCAGTACTTTAACGCAATTAGAAAAACGAAAAAAGTACAGAGTATTATTTTGGTAGATTGTCTCGCCTCCCGATCTGAACCTAATCCGGCGGCAAATAGCTGAAGAGCTTGAACTTGTTCCGAATGTGAGGTCGGACGTCTTCTTTCTGAAAAGAAATGATTTGTTGAAAATATAATGTACAATAAATGTTCAGTTTGACTTACAATTGAAGAGTACAGGTAAAGAAAGCGATAAGTCAAATTAATGAAAAAAAAAAACGGATTTTGAGATGTAAATTCTCTATTATTTCTTTATTACAGGAAAATGAAAATGTATTATAAATCCTAATTTGTTGTTTCTTTAAGATGTGGTTCTAGACCAAATGGAATTTTACATTATTAGCTCGCAGATGATGCAGCAAAGACTGACTTATCGCCTTCTTTGTTTGTACCCTTCAATTACAAATTATAATTGTAACTGATGTCTGATCTAAAGTTCTACAAATTTCGAAAACTTTATTTTCAAGAAAAATCTAAATATCTTTTGAATGAATTGACATTTAGGAGAAAAAAAGTTAAAATTTCTAGTAACATGGACATTTTGCTAAGAAAACTAGAAAATTTAAATAATAACTGAAAAGACATGATGGTCTCGACCTAATTCTTGAAATGTCGATTGACAGTCAAACTTCTAACTTCAAAATATTGATTTGAGATCTTACCATTTCAACAAGGTTTTCCAAAAATGGTATCAACTTCAATAATTCTGAATCGGTCTGATCGACGAACCAGCTTTCAATAGGAATACCGTTGTTAAGCTGAAAAACGAGTAAATTAGTTTCATCTATTTAATCGCTCGGTCGTACTTACGTGATAACCAAATGCCTGGGGTGAGTTATCAATTATAATGGTTTTAGACAAATCTCTTCCCAAAATAGATAAATCTTTAATGTAGTTGCCATTGATACAAACGCAGTGTTCCCGGAAGAGCCTATACTTGATCCATTTGCGATCAGGATCCAGTAAATTTAACAATTTATCTGCATAGACGCGCTTAGAAGCAGTAAATAGAATCACTTCAAACAACTGGGAGACTTTTTCCATGAATTCTTTAAAAAATGGTCTTGTGCGAACATAGACCGTATAGGAACAATCTTGAAAAAGAACTGGGAAATTAAAGCTGGCATCAGAGAGTTCCTGTAAGCTGCAGTGGACCAAGGTTTCATCCAAATCCAACACCTGAAAATTCGTTATTGGGCGAATTTGAAATTTTTACAGTAATTTCGGGTTTGGCCCCTAATTTGAGACTTTTTGTTCGAAATGGAATTGGCAAAATTATTTAAAATAACAACTAAATTATCCAAATATATATCGGTTCCAGTTATGGATTTGGATATCTGATAGTTTCAGTTACAGAGCTCCATAACATCCCTAAATTTAGTTAAAAAGCTTACCAAACTGAATTCTGGACTGGATCTAGTTTTAAGAGGAAGGGCTGGACATTTAGACCTCATTTCAAACGTAAGTGGTGGTAAATGCTTGATGAATAAATAAGGATCGAATGCTTCCCAAGTGTCTTCGACTTCAACGTGCTCCGGTTGCCTATCCAGTCTTTCCTCACATTCTGGGGGTGGTGCGCTCGCTATCATACTCATATTAGCTGAATACAAAGTAGTGTAATCGTAAACAACGTTACTCATATTATTCGCAGCCATTTCCTCATCCAAAATATTATTAAATTCCTGCGTGTTAACATTTTTCAAGTCATTTATATCCAAATGTATATCCTGATAATCGTTCTTTAACGAACCGTAATCATAATAAATGCTTTCGCACATTTTTTCTGAAAAAATCCCATAATTATACTTCTCCGTCATCTTCTTCTCTTCAAATTGTATTTCGGCTGCCTCCAGCGTTTCCTCACAAACCACGTTCAAATTGGACGATATATTGATGCTGGTATATTCGATTTCTTTGGGAAGATCAGAATTCACGACTAATTCTGGTGTTTTTTCGTAAGAATCATTGTTGTAGAAGTTGTAAGCGCTGCCGACGGTATCGCTATTTTTTAGTGGCGCCAATTCTTCGATGGCGTTCCGTGCTGGTGAATTCTCTTGGTACAATTCGGGTACTATTTGGGCTTGATAGTTTTCTTTGCATTCTTCGGATGGGCCATTTTGTACACCGCCAACGAGTTCGGTTTCGCTGAAACGCTTCTTACTGGTTTTGGACGATTTCTGGCCCCAACCATTTTTCTTTATGCTCTTTCTGGCTTTTCGTATTTTGCTCATACATATTGAAAATGTGTGAAAATTTTTATTGCGCTTTTCACTCCTTAACCACATCGTGATTCCCCATTTATCTGCAATTAAAAAATTCCTTTTAATTTAAAAAACGTAAAATTTATAAAACGAATTCGAGATACAGCTTAAATTTCGATTTTAAAATCAAAAACTTAAAACTTTCCAGGAAAAAATCGAAATGTAGAAAAATGAATCGAAATTTATAATAAAAATTTTCTGAATTTTCGAATTTAAAATTGCAACATGTAATTTTGAGAAACAGTAAACAAGACAAAAATGTCAAAAAATTGTAACTTCTTTTTTGAATTTCTAAGAAATTTCAAATTTATTCTTGAAATTTCGAATTTTTGTTTCTCTTTAAAAGTTTTTTTTTATAGATATTTTGGGTTTTGGTTTGTTAACATGAAATTTCAAATTTCGAAATTCTCTACATTTTGATTTTATCCAAACAATTTTTTTTTGCAGAAAATTCGAATTATTTGTCGAAATTCTTATTCTCTCTAGAAATTTCAGATGTTTCTTATAAATTTATGAAAGATTTTTCCTTATCTTAACGGATTTTAACATTTTTCTTAAACGACTTTTTTCCAAAAACATCAAAATCTTATGTTGCTACGAAACTTGAATCATATACAGATACTTTGTTCTTGAAGACTTTTTTAGAATTTTAAAAAATTCAAGTTTTTTCTCGAAATTTCAAATTATTTGTCAACTTTTTTATTTTCCTCATAAAATTTTGACTGTTTTTTGAATTCCATGTTTTGCCTAAAACTGTATGAAAAAATTGTCTAGTTTTTTAAAAGAATTCAACATCTTTCTTAAAATTTCGACTTTTAAAAACAAAATCCTGGAAATTTCGTATTATTTGCTGAAATTTTACTCTCTTTTCAAAATTTTAACTTTTCTCCTAAATATACATACGGAAAACTTGTGTGTTTTCGTGAAATTTCGAATCATTTACCGAATTTTTTATATTCTTTTCCGAAAACTTTGATTTTTTGTTGACAAAGTTCAATTCCTCAACAGAAAGTATTAAAAAACAGAAATTTCGAATTTCCTTAAAGGATTTCGACATTTTTCTAAAAATTGCGAGTTTTTTTTTACAAAAAATTCGACTTTTTTCTCGAAATGTCGAATCATTTTTTGAAATTTTTTATTCTTTTAAATTGTAGCGAAGTTTGTTTAAAAGAAATTTGGAATTTTCTTTATTTGGAAATTTCTCCCGACGACTTTTCTCTAAAAAAAACTCTCGTCTATTCTAGAAATTTTAAATTATTTGTCGGAATGATTTTCCAGAACTTTTTCTTTTAAATTTTCTTAACATTACTTCAATGGTTTTCCAGGAATTTAATTTCATTCAAAAAATTTTGACTTTTTTCTCGAAATTTCGAGTTCTCTACGTTTTTACAGATACTTTGCTTGTTCTCGAAACTTTGGCCTATTTCAAATTTTGAAAAATTAAAAGTTTTTTCTCGAATTTCAAGTTTTTTTTTCGAAATTCGGAATTGTTTATCAAAATTTTTATATTAGTCCCAAAATTTTGCCTTTTTTTTAAATATCACGTTTTGCCTAAAATTGTAGAAGGAAACTTCGAATTTTCCTAAGAAATTCGACATCTTTCTTGAAATTTTGTCCTTTCATTTCGAGTTTAACTAGGGAATTCGACATCTTTCTTGAAATGTTGTCCTTTCAACAACAAAAAGTTTTACTAAGGAAGCCGACATCTTTCTTGAAATTTTGTCTTTTCAACAACAAAAAAATCCTAGAAATTTGAATTTGATGAAATTTTGATTTTCTCCTCAAAATTGTGCCTTTTTCTCTTGAATTTTTTCTACAAAATGTTTTATAAACAAATTGTTAGTTCTCGAAATTTTCTTTTTTTTGAATTTCGAGAAAATTCAACTTTATTTCTCGAAATTTCGATTCTTTTTTTCCAATTTGATGTTTCTAAAATTGTATCAAAAAAATTTGGTCTCTTTTTAGTAAACATTTTTCTAAAAATTTGGAATTATTTGTCGAAATGTTGATTTTTCAAAACTTTTGTTTTTCATTTTTTTAACGATTCTTCAATGATTTTTCAGAAAATTTGGATTCTTTCGCAAAGTTTTGACCTTTTTCTCAAAATTTCAACTTCTCTACATTTTTACAGATACTTTGTTCCCAAAACTTTGCATTATTTCAAATTTTAAAAAATGTCAAGCTTTTTTTTTTCGAAATTTCGAATTATTGTCGAAATTTTTATTTTCGTCTCAAAATTTTCACATTTTTTTTTAAATGTCATGTTTTACCTAAAATTGTATGAAGAAAACTTCGAGCTTTCCTAAGGAATTCGACATCTTTCTTGAAATTTCGTCATTTCAGCAACAACAAAAAAAATCCTGGACATTTTATATTTGACGATATTTTAATTTTCTTTTCAAAATTTTGACTTTTTCTCTCGAAGTTTTACTACAAAATGTTCGTCTTCAAAATTTTTATTTTTTTCGAATTTTGAGAAAATTCAACTTTATTTCTCGAAATTTCCATTTTCGTCTCAAAATTGTTATTTTTTTTTCCAATTTCATGTTTCTAAAAATTGTATTAACGAGATTTAGAGTCCCTTTCTAGAAAACATTTTTCTAAAAATGTTGAATTATTTGTTGAAATATTGATTTTCCCCAACTTTGCTTTCAATTTTTTTTTAACTAATGTTCAATAATTTTTCAGGAAATTTTGATTCCTTCGCAAAATTTCAAATTTTTTTTCGAAATTTCAACTTCTTCACAAAATATTTTTACAGATGCTGCCTTTGTTCTCGAAGACTTTTTCGAATTTTAAACAATTTTAATTTTTTTCTCGAAATTTCAAATTATTTGTCAACAATTTGATTTTCTTCACAAAATTTTAACTTTTTTTAAGAACTTCATGTTTTGGCTAAAACTGTATGAAAGAAATTTCTAGTTTTCTTAAGGAATTAAACATCTTTCTCAACACTTCGACGTTTCAACAAAAAAAAAAAAAAAAATCCTGGAAACTTCGTAACAAGTATTTGATGAAAGTTTTATTCTCTTTTCAAGATTTTGCCATTTTTGCAAAAAAAAACCTACGAAAAATGTGTGTGTTGTCGCGAAATTTCAAATTATTTGTCCAAATTTTTATTTTGTTCTTAAAACTTGATTTTTCATTGAAAGTTTAATTTCTCAAAAAATATTTAAAAAAGGGAAAATTTGAGTTTTCTTAAAGAATTGAAGACATTTTTCTTAAAATTTCAGTTTATCTGTATTTTTTTACAGAAATTTCGACTTTTTCTCGAAATGTTTTAATTATTTTTCGATTTTTTTTTTCGAGTTGTTTTTCTCGAAATTTTTTATTTGTTAAAATTTTCGTTTCAAAATTTTTACTTTTCTTTAAATTCCAAGTTTTACCTAAAATTGTATGAAAAAAATTTCGAGTTTTCTTCAGAATTCGACATCTTTCCTGAAATGAAGTAAGTCTTTTACAAAAAAAAAACTGAAAATTTCGAATTATTTCGAATTTCTATAAGAGGCACTTCTTCGTTTGTTCTCGAGATTTTGATTTTTTTTTTCGAATTTTCGATTATCGTATCAAAATTATTATTTGGTTTCTTTTTCCGAAATTTCATGTTACTAAAACTGCATCAAAGAACTCTCGAGTCAACAATTTTCGAAATTTTTCTTAAAATTTCTACTTCCACAAAAAAATATTTCTCTAAATTCCGAACAAGTTGTCGAAATTTTGCTTTTTTTCACAAAATGTCGACTTTTTTCCGAAAGTTTCAATTCTTCTTCAAAACTTCTCAAAAATATTTCAATGATTTTTCGCAAAATTTCAATTTTTTTCTCAAAATTTAAATTTTTTTCTGGAAGTTGTGCTTTTAATTCAAAATTATTTCAAGATATTTCAATGATTTTTAGCGAAATTTGGATCTTCTCAGAATTTCATCTTTTTCTGAAAGTTTCGATTTTTCTTCAAAACTTTTTCAAAATATTTCAATGATTTTCAGCGAAATTTCGATTTTTTCTCCAAATTTTGACTTTGTTCGAAATTTGAATTTCTCTAAAAAAAGTTTTCATACTCTTCGTTTCTTCTTGAAAACTTCTTTTTTATAGTTTGAAAAAATTCCAGTTTTGTCGAGAATTATTTTTCCAAAGTAGAGAATTATTTGTCAAAATTAGAAATTGATAGCCTACTCTAATGCACATTGATGTGAAATGTACTATAGTTAAAAAAAATAGGCAACCTTGGAGACTGCCAACAGAAGTGAAAACTTAAAAAAAAATTATGTTAAATTGACCTACCTTTTTATATTTGTCGTTTGGTAGCTTGTACTGTGTGGAAATGAATCTAATATTTACTGACAATAAAATACACTTTAATATGATCTAATGTTAACAGTAGAGTATACTTTTAATATTAGGGCATGTTGGTAACAGCGTGTCGGTGACGCGTGATGGTCACACGAAACATGTTTACTCCTAACCAAAATCGCTCAAAGAGGATTTCACTTAAAAAAAAGAACTAAAAGCGAAGCAAAAAGTAAAATTTTTAAGCAGTTTTGATAAAAAATTTCGGGAGCTGGAAACTCGAGCAGAATTTTCAGTTTTGACGTTTAATGTAAGATTTGTTCAAAAATATAATTTTTCACATATCAAAACATCAGCTAACGTCCAAAAAATTACCAAGTAAACAAAAATTCGGATGAAACATTTTAAAAATCAGCGCATTAAATTTAAATTACGTTGTATCAATACGCACTCACTTGAATTATTTCCACAGATTGCTTCAAGCAAAGCATTCTGTTTTACTGAAAGGAATTTCGTCTAGATAACGATCATTTAAAATTTTTATAACGTTATTCAAAATATAAGTTCCTCAACTAGACTAGTATCAGAAACCGAAAACAACTAAATTAGCGCTAAAGATGCCTAACCGGGCACTCACTAACCTGGTATAAAATATTTTACAAAACCGAAGCCGAAGCGAAGTAAATGAAGTTATTTAAATGTAACAAAGTAAAAAATGGTCAATCTAACATCATCATGTATGCACATAAACCACTTTTCGATAAGAATAACATTAAAATACCGTGTAAACATCATTTATTTTTGTTTACTATTTATCAAAACAAAGAAAACGATACCGCTTTCTATCAAACGTCTAAATGAATATTTTGCCGCTCTTAATTATTATTTTTTAGTGTTGACCCGCCGCCGAGTAATCCCCTGATTTGTAAATCAAGTTATGATAATAGACAGGTAGCCTACCTTTTGTATGTGTCGGAAAACGCACCACTGGTTAATTATATTTCTTTTAAAATCTTCATTTGATAAGTTTGTAGTTGACGCTTCACAACACAAAGCAGTTTATCAAGATGGCGTCCCACGCGATTTACATAAATCTCCAACCGATGCGCAAACGCATGTACACACAGGTTAATAAAGGTGCGATTTGCAGGTACGGTGGTACATTCAACTTAATCAGGTGTTTGAATTAAATTGGAAATGATGCAATTTTTGCACCTCGTCGCGGCGTGCTCAATGCAGATAACATATGTTAAATGTACGGGTTAGGATATGTCGAGTTACGTTCTTTTTGACCAAAATAAAAATACGCTCCAAGTTGCTGTATTGAATTATTAGAATTGTGCTGCAATTTGAGTGTACGTTTCTGTCAAGGGAGGTACGGATTATTATGCCAATAATTTATACCGCGCGGAAAAATATTTATTGTGGTCGTTTATTTAAAGGTTATGAGGTATAAAAAATTAGATATGATGCAACAACATACCTTTTTTACATCACATCGCGTCGTGATGAATGAAGATAATTGTTGGTTGTAATATGTAGGGGTGGTTTTGCGGATCAAATTCATTTTTCGCTTTAAAATAAAAATGTGGCTGCTGCTGTTTTGTTACTGTTCAAATTCTATGCGATTTGAGTATGAGTCTGTGATCTGTAAGTGTCTTAGGCTAGCCACACATGAATGATTTTTTAACCGACCGATTATATCTGTGTTTAAATCATAATTTATGGATTTAAGCTATTGCCAAAAAAACTTGCTTGTACTTTAATAAATAATAAAAACTAATAATGCATGTATATAAAATTCTCTTTATTTCATAGACGGAGCACTTAAAATGTTTCGTGGCCCCAGAATCGTGAAGTGTAATAGCACAAAACATATATATTAAGAAGGATAGGTAGCATTTAAAGCGAGAACAACAAACTGACAGATTCGTCTGGCAGGCGGCACCTATTCAAATGTAATTTTCAATTAGTAAATTTCTTATTATAGTTTAAAATATCTGGTAAATTTTATTTTTGCATGATAAATATTACAAAACTGCGTTTCATGTTATTTAAAATGCAAAAATAAAAAATCAGATATTTTAACTACAATGGGTAAGTTCGGTTTTATGTAACATAAATTACATGATAAAAGGTATAATACAAAAATGAGGTAGAAAAATGTTTTATTAGTTCACATTTGCAAATAAAACAAAAATGTATTTATTTTTTAACAAAAATATAATACTTTTAATTTAATTAGTATACTAACTAAAATCTATCTTTATAAATTCATATCTATTAAATAAAACCAAGGCTTCTAATCACTAGAAAGTTTCTTCTTTTGGGTTGTAGTTTGTAGTACTCCCAAGAATAAAGCATGAAAAAGTAAAACCAAAACAATTAGAAAGTTTGGCACAAGAAAATTATTTAGTTTGCAAGACTAGTTCTACAAATATTATGCCAGTAACGCAAACAAAATTAGGTTGAAATGTTTATAGGATTAATTCCAAAACCAAACAATAGACACTTTAACCATTAACTGCTAAGTCAAGTAAATATAGACAATGTCTAGTGAATATTACAAAATTACATGTGTTTGGAAAACCAGTTCATATATTAAATTATTACCGAATAAATATTTACTACAAAAACTACTTACCGCCAAATTATTGTTTACATCAAATGAAAACCGCCATTACATCCTTCTTCGTATATGGCTCAAACAAACAAATGGCTCAATGTTGCCAAAAGACCGAAAAATAAATCGCTCACATCACCTCTTATTTTCTTGCCAAATCTGTCCAAGATGTTGAAAATCTTCCAAGGACCAGATCTACACGCGTACATGACAACACTGTATAATTCAAATGTCAATTGTCAGGCCAGTTCAGGTAACCAACACAAAATATTTGTAGCTAACCAACATTGAATATGAATTTGATGGAACGGACTGGTCCTTGGTTATCTTCAAAAATTGAAACACAGAACTTGTCCCCTGAAACCAAGAAAAATTAAAAAACACAACAAAGGTTGCTCTAACGCGTTTCGACAGCCAAGCTGTCATCTTCAGAGAGAAACTAACATCTAATCTTAAAATTAACCCTTATATACTAAGAGTATTCACTTCGTGCGTGATCGGCCGCACCCGAACGCGCATCCAATCATACACGTCGTTGTGTCACAATTTCTTATCTATCAACCTTAACTATTTTTAACAGGGATGAATGGCCTAAAGGCCTAGACGATCTCTTAAAATCCGACTCAAAGAACATTTGGCTCATTTGAGGTACGGAAGAACTGAGAAGTCAAGTGTGGCTCGACATGCTTTTGAATTAGATCATAGGATAGATAATGATATTAAATTGTTAAGAGTAGTTAATAAGAATTATATGTTAAATGCATGTGAGAGCTTAGCCATCCATAAGGCTGGAAACAACCTTATGAATGGTTGCGCTGGACCTTTAGGCCATTCATCCCTGTTAAAAATAGTTAAGGTTGATAGATAAGAAATTGTGACACAACGACGTGTATGATTGGATACGCGTTCGGGTGCGGCCGATCACGCACGAAGTGAATATTCTTAGTATATAAGGGTTAATTTTAAGATTAGATGTTAGTTTCTCTCTGAAGATGACAGCTTGGCTGTCGAAACGCGTTAGAGCAACCTTTGTTGTGTTTTTTAATTTTTCTTGGTTTCAGGGGACAAGTTCTGTGTTTCAATTATTGAATATGAAAAAACACTTAATCTGACCAAGAACTAGCGCCACCACCCTGTCTGGGGAACTAAAGTTCCTGTTTCCCCCCCGCCTCTGCTGCCTGCACCGGCATGTGTAATAGGCAATAGTGGCATAAGTCCGCAGTATAGATATTAGCTTTCGCATACAGCGTTGATTGAATATGGTATTCAATCAACGCATACAGTAGCGACAAGAAGTGTTGGTACCTTTGATCTTGAGGTAGCTAAAATCGTTGACCTTCAGTGGAGTCAGCCATGTTGTGGATTGTGCACGCCCGCGAAAATTTAAATTTATTTATTAAGCAAAACCATCAAGTTTATTAATTTCAATAGTTTTTACCGTCTAAATTTTAATTTACTACTTTAAAAGTAGTCCAAAAATACTTGTTCTCGTGTATTTTTTATATAATGTGTATTTTGTAATTACTGTTAACCTGATAAGTATAAAGAATACACAAAGAAAAACTAAATACAGATTGTGACTGACGGCAATATAATTTCTACAGGAAACAACTTGTTTATTTTTTTGTATAAAACTGGCAAATGCGAGTATAAAAAAAGTTTTTTTTTTTAATAAAACAAAGTGGGTGTACCCGAATATTACCGTTTGCCGTCTTTTGGAAATTAAAAAGAAGTGATTTTATCAAATTATTAATACTGTTAAGAGTTACATTTATAAATAGAACGTGTAAATTCTCCTCTTTTCTCTTTTATTTGGTTTCATCTTATTAGTGCAATGAATTATAACAAGTCTGACATTTAAATAAAACTGATCCAGTGTTGCCAGATGACCTAAACATTATTCGCGAACAATCTCCTTAAAAATCCCACAATTCGGATGAAAATCCCTGACCATATCAAATTTCTGGAACATCCATAAATGTAGATAAATTGTCTTACATGTTTACGATGAATGAATAACATATGAACGTAAAATAAAAAATCATATTCGCTCAAGTGCTGATTTTCCCGAACACTTGGCAACTCTCAACTGACATTTAGTTACCCAACAACCATAGATCTTATTTCTGGTTATCATAGAACACTGCGACGCCATGTTCGGGATGCGCGGATATTGAAGCTACAATTTCTTCCAATAAGATTACTACACAACGCAGTTATCAAAACTGCAATATTTACATTGAACTAGGAATTAGTTACGGTCTAGAATATGTAAGAAATGGGCGTAAATTAAACACTCGATCATGACGTCAAAACCTACCAATTGGAACGCTTGTTTCTTGCCTGGTTCTGTAGTCCAGAGGCAAATCCAATACGTGTTCGGCGTTGTGCAAATTGACGCATGAGCAAACAAAATTCGTGACAAAATTTTAGGACTTTGTCGCTACTGTATGCGTAAGCTAATATCTATACTGTGATAAGTCCATTTTCTCAAAAACTTGACTTAAGTAGTTTTACCCTGAAACCACAGATATAATCGTACTACTACAATGATGTTATACGAGAGTCTGCAAATGTCTTGTGGCCTGCAGATAAGCGATCAAAAAATCGACATATGTCACAATCTGCACCTATAAACAAAATTATCGACTGATAAAAAAGTAGATCACAGAGACTACAGTCCGTTTCAGATATAATATGCATAAGAGTAGGCCATGGAGTATTAAACCAACCTTTAGACAAATTACTACATAGAATTATCACCAAAGTTAACGCTAACTTTACGCTTAATCTATTTGATGATTAATGTGTTGCCTGGGGATGTCGATTCCTTTTTAAAATAATCGATTCGAATCGTGAGCAAAAGTATCGACTCCCGATAAAATTGGGTGCTGAAAGATCGCTTTCCGATTAATCGCCTTGGTGAAATTTTTAAACATTTCTAATGAAAGAAAAATTGAATAATAATGATGAATTGGCGTAATTTAATTTTGAAAGTTTTTTCTTGGATTTTAAAGACTAATATTTATTAAACCATAAAAATTTAAATATTTCCAAACTGGGCCGAAGAAATGTTAAATAAATAGAAGAAAACATAATATTTCCGGTCAATAAGGGTCTACCATGAAGAATAAACTAATATTTATATTTGAATTATTTATTCCTGCTTTGTTTTTTATAAAAAAAAAATTATAAAAATATATTTAGAAATATGAAGTTTAAACTGAAAATTAAAGAGATGAAAGTGGACATTTCTACTTTATTTTCCAAATTTCGACTTTTTTGAGGACATTTCACAGATAAAGTCGAAATTTCTGCTTTAATCTCGAAATTTCAACTTTTGTTCGCGAAATTTCAGGACAAGTCGAAATTTCTTATTCTATGATTAAGTTAGGCAGATGACAGTTAAGCCCCACCAACCCTTAGAATAAAAGACTATATTCTAAGCACCAATTCTTTTACAATTTAATGTTGACACTTAGCAGTAGGGTACGTTCAGTAAATTCAATTTTTTATTACCCAAAAATTCGACCTTTTCTTTAAATTTCAAGGTTAAAGTAGAATTTTCGAGAAAAAAGTAGATATTTTACAAAGGTAAAAAGGACATTGATTTAAAAAAATATTTTTAGAGATTTCGATTTTTTTTCGAAATTTCGATTTTTTTCGAAACTTCGATTTTTTCTCTCGAAATGTCGATTTTAATCTCGAAATTTCGGATTTAAATACGAAATTTCTGCTTCTTGTCTTTGCACTCAAAATTTCGACTTTTTTTCTCAAAAATTCGGCTTTTTTCTTGAAATTTTTACTTTTTTGCTAAAATTCCTAGATTAATGTCGAAATTTCGACTTTAATCTTGGATTTTTGACTTTGATGTCGAATTTTTTCCCGAAATTTCCAGAATTAGTCGCTCTATAATAAGCACACTCTGTGGTTAAATTAGGCAGATGACAGTTACATCCCACTACTCTTCTTCCCCAACAATCTTGACAGTTGGTAGTAGGGTGCATTCAATAATTGCTATTTTTAATCATCAAATTTTGGCCTTTTTTTAGAAATTTCGAGATTAAAGTTGAAATTTCGAGAAAAAAGTCGAAATTTCGAGTTTTAAATCGAAATTCCGTGATTAAGATCAAAATTTCGAGCAAAAAGTCGAAATTTCAGAAAAAAGTCGAAATTTCGAGAAAATGAGTCGAAATTTGAGAAAAGAGTCGAAATTTGTAGAAATAAAAAGAAATTTCGAGAAAAAGTCGAACTTTTAAGATTAAGGCAGAAAAAAAAGTCGAAATTTGAGAAAAATGTCGAAATTTCGAGAAAAAGTCGAAGTTATTTGGAGAAAAAAGTCGACATTTGAGAAAAGGTCGAGATTTCGAAAAAAATCGAAATTTTGGGAAAGAAGTCGAAATTTCGAGAAAAAAAGTCGAATTTCGACAAAAAAAGTCGAAATTTTGACTTTAAAAGTTGAAATTTCCATAAAAATGTCGAAATTTCGATATTAAGATTAAAATTTCGAGAAAAAAGTTGAAATTTGAGACAAAAAAAAGAAATTTTGCGAAAAAGGTCGCAATTTCGGGAAAAAAGTCGAAAGTTTGAGAAAAAAACTCGAAATTTTGAAATATTTCGAGAAAAAAGTCGAAATTTCGAGAAAAAAAGTCGAATTTCGACAAAAAAGTCGAAATTTTGACCTTAAAAGTTGAAATTTCCGTCAAAATGTCGAAATTTCGATATTAAGATTAACATTTCGAGAAAAAAGTTGAAATTTGAGACAAAAAAACGAAATTTCGCGGAAAAGGTCGCAATTTCGAGAAAAAAGTCGAAAGTTTCAGAAAAAAAGTCGAAATTTTAAAATATTTCGAGAAAAAAGTCGACATTTTTGAGAAAAAAGTCGAGATGTTGAAAAAAGTCGAAATTTCGAAAAAAAAAAGACGAAATTTTGAAAAAAAAGTCGAAATTTTGACTTTAAAGTCAAAATTTTCAGAAAAATGTCGAAATTTCGAGAAAAAAAACGAAATTTCCAAAAACTGTCGAAATTTTGACTTTACAGTCAAAATTTCCAGAAAAATGTCGATACTTTGATATTAAAGACAAATACTTGAGAAAAGGTTGAAATTTGTGAAAAAAAATGAAATTTTGCGAAAAAGGTCGTAATTTCACAAGAGTTGAAAGTTTGTGAAAAAAGTGGAAATTTGAGAAAAATTACAAAATTTCAGAAAAAAGTCGAATTTCGAGCTTAAAATTGAAATTTGAGAAAAAAAGTCGAAATCTCTAAAAATAATATTATTTTTAATCGATGTCCTTTCTACGCCTTTGTTACATTTCGAAAAAATTGAAATTTCCAGAAAAGAGTCGAAATTTCCAGAAAAGTCGAAATTTAAGAAAAAAGTCGAAATTTTGAGAAAAAAAGTCGAAATTTTGAATTTAAAGTCGAAATTTCGAGAAAAATGTCGAAATTTCGATATTAAGGTCAAAAGAGAGAAAAAAAAAGTCGAAATTTTGAGTTTAAAGTCGAAATTTCGAGAAAAAGTCGAAATTTCGAAATATTTCGAGAAAAAAATCGAAATTTAAGAAAACAGTTGTGATTTCGAGAAAAAAGTCGAAATTTCGAGACAAAAATCAAAATTTGCGAGAAAAGTCGAAATTTCGAGAAAAAGAGTCCAAATTTTGAGTTTAACGTCGAAATCTTGAGAAAAATATCGAAATGTCGATATTAAGGTCAAAATTTCGAGAAAAAAGTCGAAGTTTAAGAAAAAAAGTCGAACTTTCGAAAGAAAAGTCAAAATTTCGAGCTTAAAATCGAAATTTGAGAAAAAAAGTCGAAATTTCTAAAGATAACATTTTTTTAAATCGATTTCCTTTCTACGCCTTTATAACATGTCGAAAAAGTTCAAATTTTCAGAAAAAAGTCGAAATTATGTGAAAAAAGTCGAAATTTGAGAAAAAAGTTAAAACTTGAAATAAAAGCGGAAGTTTGAGAATAAAGTCGAAATTTCTAAAAATAACATTTTTTTTTAAATCGATGTCCTTTCTACGCCTTTGTAACATTATTAATTATTATCAATAATTTAAATTATGATTTAAAAATGGAAATATCTGCTTTTTTCTAGAATTTTCGACTTTAAACTTCAAATTTCGACCTTTTTTTTCGAAATGTTGACATTAAAGTCGAAATTTTGACTTTAATCTCGAGATTTAGTGGAGGAAAAGTCAACATTCCGTGATAATTTTTTTTAATTGATGTACTTTCTAGGCTCTTGTAATTTTTACGCCAAAAAAGTAAATCAACTTTTTTTAAGTTTTATTTTATTTTTTAATACGTCTGTAACATGTTCAACCACTAAATAAAAGTTTTAAGACCCCTACAGGTAATAAAATAATGGAGTGTAATTTTTGTAAATATACGGTAATTTTAACTGCGTATGTACGGAATTTTACCTTCAATTATATGGCAACATTGCACCACAGTTATCTTTCCTATTCAGTCAACGACATAATCATAGAGAAAGGTTAAGAGTGTCAACTCTGTGCTTTTTATTTTGAAAACGGCCATCCCACGCAGGGACCGGAACTATTGCCATAAAATTAGGAACCTGTAATATCGACTGTAGCCACGTTACAGTTGCTCTGCATTACCGACGTATAAATTTAAATTCAAATTTAAATCCAAAATTAATTTTAAACTGTTTTGAAATGTCCATTCAGTTGGATTGCACTACTGTTTTTAAAGATTAAACAAAAGTGACCAACGTGAATGGAAATTTCAAAACAATTTCAAGTATGATGTGTAAAAAAATAAACTGCCATTTTAACATTAAATATTTTTATTAAATATGTATATTCATACAGTTCATATTTAAATAATTTTAAAATATATTTATCAGTTCAACTGCTTCAAGATTTCTCTAGAAGTTAAATATTGATACAGATGACTTATAATATACTGGATAGTGAATTTAACTAAAATAAATCAAGTAAAGCAGCGAAAATTTTTTCCACATAATTTCTGGTTGATTTTTGTTGAAAGTTTGACACCTTTTAGGATACAATTTTCTTACTACGAGGGGGTGTGCCTGCCGAAACAGATCGATTTTTGTTTAAAAGATTGCAACATTTTAGTCGTTTTTGCAATTTGCTCACTACAGGAGGTCAGACAAAACCTCAATTCTTTTTTTTTTTCAAATGAAATATATTGAATCCCCTGGTTGAATATCTAATCATCAAAGACAGAAATAAGAAAAAAAGTGGCTTTTAATGTTAACGAGGTCCATGTATGCTCCATTTGCATGTTGACAAAGTCCATACTAACAATAAAATTTCTAACATTTTTTCAAATATCTGAAGGCATTTGTTCGAGCAGTAGTGACAATAAGATATTTTGGATACATTTGTTTATCACTATATTTTCACTGTAAAGTAGTAATAATAATATTCTCATTAGAAAGAAAGTATCATATATAATAGTTTCTGACATATTATTAAGCAAACGATCCCACAAATACCTACAGATATTTTACAAAACGTTATAAGTGAATTTTAGCATCATTTGAACTTTGTCAATGGGCGAACAGTGTATATGCGGATTACATTATATCTTATTTTTTAAAATGTTACTTTCTTCTTATTTTTGCTTTTGTAATCACAAAGGGGGATGGTGCACTATAAAGGGTTTACAAAACATACAATTTCATTAAAAAAACTGTTTATTGTTATAGTCGCCATTTCTATAAACATTCCGGCAGCTTGGGATTCAGCAGTTTTTTCCCGAATTCGGGGATGTTATTCCGATTGATACTTCACTTCCACAAATAAATAAAATATTCTACTTACCAGTAATCCTCGCAGAGATCACTTACCTAATTTTCAACACTATTTAAAATTTTGCTCGAAGATGACTGATGTTCTCGTCCTCCATTCCATCCAGCAGCAGGGCTGGGAAGATGCCGTCTTTGCTTGGTGATTTGTAGAGCTTAAAAGAATTTACTGTCCATTGTATTTTTCCTTTAGTGAAAATTCTTTCTGATAGGCTTTTTGTTCGGCCATTGAGGCAATGTATGCGCTCTTTTGGCCGAGCGCTATCTTGGAAACGATTTGCTTAGAAAACGAGCAAATTCAGGTTTAAATTAAAAAAAAATTAAAAAACAATAATTTCAACCCTAAAATGTTTGATAAAAAACTTGATATTTGCAAAGGATATTCAGGGTAAATCTCTAAAATTTCAAGAAAACTTCGAAATTTCGAGTTTTAAATCAAAATGGCAAAAAAAGGTAAATATTTCGAATTCACCTTCGGAGAAAAGAATTGAAATTTTAAAGAAATATCAAAACTTGTAGAAAAACTTTTGAAATTAGCCTGACTTAAAAACCATTTAGACATTTTCAAAGAGAGCAAAGACAAAATTAGGATATTATATTTGCAATCAAGAAAATTAAATATAAGTTTAATGTTAAATTTTTTAATTTCAACGTTTGCTCAAAATTTTGAAGTTAAGATGAAATCTCAACTTTAAAGGCACCACGTCATATAAATGTTCTATAATTAAACTGTCGAATGTGCTGCTGCAATTGAAATTTTAAGAAAAAGTCTTAATTTAGAGTCTAAATTTGGAAAAACATAAGTGTCAAGAATAAAGATGAATATTTGAGATTAAGCTGAAATTCTAAATATAAGTTGAATTCTTTAGAAAACTTCTGAAGTTGGCACATAAAATTCGAAATTAGAAAGTAAAAATTAGTCAAAATGTTGAGAAAAAAAAACAAAATGTTGAAACTTAAAATTAAGTAAATAGTGGTACTTTCAAATTAAAAGTAACAATTTTAAGAAAAAAGTTGATACTGGAAATTTGGAAAAAAACTCAGCATGTGTAAACATAAAAATGTCTGAATATTTTGAATTTTAAGTTGAAATTGTAGAGAATCAATATTTTCAACAAGCCAAAATTCAAAAACATTTTTATGACTGAACTCAAAATTTGGACAAAAAAATCATAATAATTGTGAGGAAAATAATGAAAATTCTTCAATTTACTTTTCTGAATAGAGCAAAACAAGCACACACACACTCTCACACAAACAAAAATATTAAATGTGATAATACTTTTTTTTATTAAAATAAGATTATTAAAAACGGAAAGCTAAATTGATGGCTTATTATAAAGAGGTCCATATGTATCCTGGTTGAGCAGGGGCATCGACCCATGGATATGGATTGGTTTTACATTTGTAATAATCCGAAGGGGCGTGCATTACGAAATCCATGCATTCCAAGCTTCTTGGGACATCCTCTTCTGGTCCTATAACAGATCTGTTAATTTCCCCCAAAGAACAGTTCGCAAATTTACCTATGACATAAGTTGCAGGATGAAAACCTTCTTCTGGTCGCGGACTATCCTGTGTCGGAAGTAACCAAGTGATAACGGCGCTTTTTTCACAATACTGATCGGTTAATAGTCCCCGAATTTGGGCATAGTAAACGTCACCGTCACTATCGATCATGGACACAATGTCTCCTATTTGGATATACGTGCCCTGCATTCAATCGAGAAATATCATTGTCAAAGATTGTAAAAAAACCAAATAAACGATTCGTCACTTAGAAGTATATTGACAGAAATAAATAAACAATAAATGTTGAAATTTTCACAAAGAATTCGACAAAGAGTTAAAAATACTGATGTCGCCTTATAAAGAACCTCAAGGGACTGAAAAAATCGGTTCGTTATAAGCAAAGTTTGTTTTACATGATAAATGCTAATTAACAAAGTATAATAGAATCTTAATCTTGCAGATAGGTTCATTATAACAGAAACTGAATGTTCACAGTAAGCCAGGTGCAAATAATTGACATTTTTAACTCTTAATGGGTGGAATTCTTTAATATTCATAACTATTAAATGCTATTAACAATAAATACAACAAGAGATATTAAAAATTCCACAATGTTTCAGACAATAGAATTTTACCCAAAAAATACAACCTATTCTTGTTTAAGAACGTGGGTCATCACCATATATCCTTGTTTCCGCATCCTACTCATGGTGAAATAACGAAGGCATAATGGGGTTGCCCTTTGTGAGTGGATTTAACTTAAAAAAAAATATTTGTTATGACTAGACCTGGTTTTGCTTTCCAGCATCGTCGGCGTTTATACCAGCAGTTTTTATAGAATCAACGTGGAATTTTTAATCTCTTCTTTAGAGAGTTTAATAGTTATGATTAAGCAAGTTCGTTATAAGCGGACTTTCCTGTATCAATCAAATAATGACACACAATTATTCGATCGGCGTCAAATTCCATTCGATACAACTACATTTTTTTCGATACCACGTAGGTATCGCAAAAATGAGTTGATGCTAAAAGTCAGCGGCGCACCGAGCCTGATGCTGTTGGGGGGGGCTGAGTCAAATTAAAATTGTTTTGCCGACCAGTCGACTTTACAGAAGAATTTCTGAAATATGCCCACCTTGGGAAAAAAATCCGACTCAGACGAAAATGCCGACTCGGCACGAAAGTTTAGGGTGGTGTCACACCCCCAACACCCCCGCCTCGGTACGCCCTTGCTAAAAGTATTTGGTATCGAAATGAAAGTATCGAGTATTTACTTGTATCAGAACATCCCTATATATAATATTTAATACTTTGCTGCATGCTGCAAAGAACGAATTATACCAATAACCGTAGGATAAACGTCAACTTTAATACTTCACCTTATAAAACACATAGTCGCTAGTGACCGTAGTGGCAACTGCTGCTGGAGCTTTTATTGGAGTCCTCTTAAACAACGCTCTCCTTCCTCTCCCTTTTGGAGCCGGTGTTTTCGGCAAAGCAAACGGATTTAGTCTAGTTTTATACGATCTGGTGGTTCGAGTCTTTCTTTTCGTCCCTTTAGGCTCATCTTTCTGATCGGAGTTATCGTCATCTAGTTCAGCTTTGATGTTGTCTTTAGTTTCATTTACGCAATCCAAACACAAAGCGCCCAAATTCTCGGCGTTCGTCCATAGAGGAGATTCCGTTGTTTCGCATTTTAAACAAACTGGAGTGCCCTTCAATGGCATGTTGTATAAAATATGAAATGGAGATGATGTAAGTGGAATTAGGAGACCAAAGAGGTTGTGGAATTGATGTTTTGGTAACCGATGTTTTCAGTTAAGCTTACACTTACTGTAACCAATTCCGTTCTAATTAACATCTGTAGGCTTCATTTAATTTGAAAAATATCAATATTAATAACCTCAAATAACATAAACAGTACAACTGATCTATTCGAGTAGTTTATTTGTACATTTTGGAACATAGAAATTGCATCATTGGTTGCAGCAATTCATTAAAAAGGGTAGTATTCCTAACCGCCATTTGGTTTCCTGATCGGTGGTTGGAGTAGAGAAATAATTGTTGTGTATATTTCGGAACAGAAAGCTATCAGCTTATGCCATCTTAACCTAGATGGCTTTAATATTTTTACTATTCTAAGTTTAAACATGAACTGTTTATTCTTCATGGTTTACTATTTATTGAAACATTTTAACCTCAGAAAGGGAATTTAGAGATATTTTTTGTTTCTTCTTGAATTCATTTTCTTCTCATAACTTCCAACTTCACTTTTTTTTTAATTGTATTTTTTCAAACTTTTTCATTAAAATTTCGATTTTTGAGTTTCAATTTTTACTTTTTTCTTCTCTTTCCTAAAATTCCAATTCAACATTGAAATTTCGGACTAAAGAATACTATTTCAATTTGGATATATCCAACTTTTTATTGTAATCTTAAAATTTAGTATTTTCGAGTTCAAACTTAAATTTTCGATCTTTATTTCACTTAATCAACTTTAAACTCGAAAGAGTTTCTCTACGTATGATTTTTAATGGTAATAGCAAAATTTCGATTTCATATAAAAAATTTTGCAGTTGAAACTGAAAATTTCGATGTTTTTTCTCAAAAGTTATAGTTAGTTTCGACTTTTTTCACGAAATTTTATCTTTAATCTCCGAATTTCGATTTAAATTTTAAAATTTCAACTTTTTTCTCGAAATTTCGACGTTCATCTTGAAATTTCGACTTTCATTTCGGAATTTCGTTTTTAAACTCGAAATTTCGACATTTTTCCCGAAATTTTTACTTTTATCCCGGAATTTTGCCTTTAAAACTCGTAACTTCGAACTTTTTTCTCGAAATTTCAACTTGAATCTCGAAAATAGAGAAAAAAAGACGAAATTTTGTTAATTAAAAATGGAAATTACCGAACGCACCCTACTGCCAACTGTCAATATTGTCGGGAATTGGGAGTGGTGGAACGCAACTGTTATTTGCCTAACTTAACCATAGAGTATAAAAATTTCGATTTTAATCTCGGAATTTTAATAAAATAGTCGAAATTGCGGGACTAAAGTCGAAGGTTCGAAATTAGGAGCCGAAATTTTGAAAACAAAGTAAAATTTCGAAAAAAAGTCGAAATTTCGAGAAAAAAGTCAACATTTCGGGACTATAGTCGAAATTTGGACCTAAATTCCGAGTTTAAAGTCGGAATTTCGAGAAAAAAGTCGAAATTTCGGCATTAAAGTCAAAATTTGGACTTAAAACTCGAAATTTCTGTTTTTTTTAAATTGAAGTCTTTTCTACGCCTTCGTAGATATACGACTTTTTGTTCGGCGCTTTTTATTATTAGTATTTGTGTTATTATTCAGCTTCCACCGTGACAATTTTCTGAGTCCGTTCCTGGATTTGTGACATAAAAATTCTCGTAGTTCTTCTGTACCAATATTCTCGAGCTGCCATCTATTGGAGACTCATTCTAGTTTCTACAAAAGGTGAATTCTGGCGAATTTCAAATTAATTTTGAATTAAAAATTATTATTGTCAATTACATATGCGATTTTTAAGAATATGTAATAAAAGTGTTAACAATTTACTAAGTAGGTTTCTGCTAAAGAAACCCGAGTGTCGTGTTGTTTAGGGAAGCTAGGGTTGAGACCACAAAATAAGATTCCAGATTATAGAAATTTGTAAGCGATATTCAGAGATTCAGACATGTTCTCTGTGCTTCAGACATTTTAAGGCTGGTAACCAGAGACTAAATAGACTGAACGTAAGACGGTAAGCAGTGAAGCCAGTTGAAAGCCTGGCGGAAGCCTAGCTCAACCCAGCACTCTCATTATTTGACAGACCGTTGCGAACATAACATCGGGGTTTTTTTTAGAAAACGGCCTGAAAATATGGGGAAGTGTATTGTGGATCATTGTTGAAACCCCAGTGAACACATTAGTGAAGGAAAATCAAGAGTTTCATTCTTTGGGTAGGTAAAAATAAAATATATAAATATTCAATTATCGGCGTGCGCGCGCCGCCATTTCACTGCAATCATGACGTGTTTACAGCACCGGCTTAACAATATTGTACACAGGCGTCGCGTATTGAAAGAAAATTATTTTACTATTAAACCAAGATGTCTTTGAAAATAGTTCTCCTGAACTTTTACCAAAAAGCACTTGTAAAAATTATCCTATTGGTCCAAAAGCCCCTAATTCTAAAGTTTCATCTAAATCGTTAGAACCGTTACGCGGCAAGTTTCGTATTTATAAATTTAACTTAATCCGGCCATGTCCAAGAGTAGTGGGATGCAGCTTCCCACTACCCCGCATTTTAGCTTCAACTGAACGCATGAGACAGCAATGAAATGTTCAGTCTATTTAGTCTCTGCTGGTAACACACGTATGAGATCCGGAATACGTTTCCGAATCAGGAATTCAATACTTATGTCTCATACAGGCTCCACACTCGCGCCGCGAAAGCCCGCGAAATAGCGCGAATGCGAGTGTGGAGGCTTTCGTGTTCGCGCTGTTCCCCGTTCGAAGTCGGTTTTTTGGTCCGCGTCAAAGGGTTCGCGGGTCGCGGGACTTTCGCAAGGCGAGAGCGCGAATGCATCCACACTCGCGGCGTGAATTCAGTCACAGTTTTAAAGACTTTTCTAGTGATTATTGTGTGGTTTCAGAAAGGACTATTTTCTTTTTTTCTTTATTTGGTGTTTATTTTTAATATACAGATAATTATAATATGCTATAGCGCAAAGCGCAGCGGCAGCAGCAGTGGCTACCTGTAGATCCATTTCTCTTGGAAGCTCGAACTACACTGCGAAGTTTGCGAGTGTGGAGAGGCATGCTTTTGGTGTAAAAATTGCGTGCGAATCGCAGCGTGAATTCACGCAGCGATTCGCGCGCGAGTGTGGAGCCGGCATCACAAAAATGCGCCCATTCAAATGGTCGAATTCTGATTTGGAAATCTAATCAAGATTTCGAACGAATGCGGCCGGTCTAAAATTTTAATTTCCCGAAAAAATAGAATTCAAACTACGAAAGAAGTTGACGAAATGGAAACTAATTGATATCTTGATGCATGTGGATCGGCATCGGCTATGATAAGATTAGTTATCAGTCGCCACTGCCCAGTTTTATTGGCAGCAGCATTTAGTTGTCTAGTTCAATGTTACGTATCAAAGTGCAACAGGATGTCAGTCTACTGTTGACGAATTTTTTGCATAATGTAATGCCATGATAAACTATTATTCAAGAATTTTTTAAATACTCAGTGATAAAGTGACAGGATTGACAGCAAAACAACTGATCTTTGAGCAAAACATGTATGAAGGTTAGATCAGCTGACGTTCGCACCGAAGGTATTTTTTTCCAGTATTAATATGTTTTTATCTTTTTTCCGGAAAAAATCAGCTGACAAGAAAACCTCTGTCATACCACAGGAAAACACCGCCGTTGATAAAGAAGAATTAAGGGACACCGTTTACGGTAAACTGCGGAATCTTTAAATTAAACGCATAAATCAATATTATTATTTTAAGATCTAATACGCACGATAAAAGACCCTGAGAAGCCGAACACCTTGGAGGAATTGAATGTTGTTTATGAAGATGGCGTTTTGGTATATATCATTTTTGTCACATTAGAATTGTCTTTGGATGCAACCAAACCCAATATTTTCTAATTTTTAGGTTAAAGAGCCAACTTGTTCAAATGTAAATGTGATAAGAATAGAATTCAATCCAACGGTACCCCATTGTTCATTAGCGACGTTAATAGGTCTGTGTATTCGAATAAAATTGGAACGAAATATGCCGTACTGTTTTAAATTGGACATTTATATAAAAGAAGGGGCACATACAACAGAACACGAAAGTAAGAATTGTTTCATTGTGTATGTGAATTGTCAGTATTGTTGAATTTATTACCTTTTACAAATAGTATGATGTAGGATATCCTTTGCAATCTACCTACATTAAATATTTAGGCCAGCCGAACATGCAAGGAATTAAGATCATAGGCAAAAGGGTTAGTTTATGATTCAAATTAGGTTTCCAGATAAGATATCCGGACTCATAATTCATTCGGTGGTCGCATACACACGGATTCCTGACGTTTCATAGAAATGCCTTAATTCCAGTGTACAAATCTTCTGAAAACTTAATCAGGACTTCATATTTTGAAGCCGGCCTTTAACTTCAAAAAATGATAACATTAATTTAATAGTAAGAGTAATGTATTATGTATTTGATTGCAGTAAATAAACAAATCAATGATAAAGAAAGGATATCGGCAGCTATGGAAAACCCGAATTTAAAAGACATGGTGGAAAAGTGTATTAAAGAAGAAGACTGACATTTTTCTAGACTATGTGCTAGTGTATATAATAATTCAACAAATAAATTTTACAAATGACCTGCCACTTTTATTATTTATATCTGATATTGTATGGAGCGAAATTTAAATGAGGTTTCCATAAATAAGTAAATATGCATTTGCCCGAGTTTAATTTCGAAGTTTATTATTTACTAGCTAATTCTGCGCCTTCGTGTGTGTGAAAGAAGGATTCTTGGGTCACCAGTTTACTCATCTTAGTTTTTCAAGTCCTACCTGAACATGGAGAACTAAAGAAAACATTTTTTTTTAAATTCTAATTTTGAAATATTTTGCTGTTGTTCTATGTTCAAATTTCAACTTTTTCTAAAAATTTTGTACTTTTGCTAACAATTTCATAAAAAAGTTGAATACCTAAAGTTAGAGTCAAAATGTTGCAACTAAAATAGAAATTGTAAGAATTTTTTAACTTAAATTGGACATTTTGACTATTTTCTAAAAGTATCAAATTTAAACTTGAAAACTGTTATTTTTTTTATTTAAACTCTTAATTCCCTACAGAAAAGTTCAAATTTTTACAAAAGAATCTGAATTATACGTTTAAGTGAAACATTAGAAAGAATAACTAACTTGTTACAACAAATGAGCAAAAAATGTAAACCATATCGAAATTTCGACTTTTTCTGGAAATTTCTGAAGTTTTAAAGAAATAGTCGAATGTTCGAGATTTTATGGTAATTCGAGGTTTAAACAAATACTTGAAAAATAATTTTTTCTTGAAACTGTAACCTTTTTCTCCCTTTTCTCGAAATTACTCCTTAAAACTCAAAATTGAACTTATATTTTAAATTCGAAACTTACTCTTGAATTTTTTAATCTTGAAAGTTCCAAAACTTTTTATATTTGTTTGAAAACAGAAAATTTCAAATTTTACGCCTTGAAATGCGAATGTCATCTTAACTGCTAGAATTCTTTTCTAATTCTGACTTTTGATTTTACTCTATACATTTAGGTCTAAAACTCAAAATTTTGTTTTAATTTGGAAATAACGATGTTTATATCAGAGTGTGAAAGTGCATTTGTTTTTTAATATTTTGATATTTCTTGTTTTTTCGACATCATTTCCAGTTTTTGCCTATAAACTCAAAATTTCGAGAAAAAAGTCAAAATTTCGATATTAGTGGCAAACTGAAATCTAAATCCCTTAAGATGAAATATCGATGTTTAAATCGAAATGTGAAAGAATATTTTTTGAGATATTTTGAACTTTCTTCTGGAAATTACGGCATCATTTCCAAATTTGCCTTTAAAATCAAAATTTCGGTAAAAACAGGCAAAAATTCGGGGCTGCTGTTGAAATTTCAAAATAAAATCGAACAATTAAAGTTATCATTTCTCAAAAAAAAGAGCTTCTAAGTTTGGGCTCTAATCTCAGAATTTAGATTTCAAATAAAAGATTTCGACCATTTCCCAAAATTTGATTTTTTATTCAGTATTTCTACTTTTTAGAATGTCAAGTTTAAACTTGGAATATTTATTATTTTAATTTCAGTTTTATCATTAAAATTAAAAATAAGGGAAATTTCAAATTTTAACATTTGACATTTTCAGAAAAGGTTGGGATTCCAGATCTTTTAAGCTTTCTTTCCCGATTAGTTTCCCCAATTTATGTCACAACACGCCACAGGTTTTTTTTTGGAGATTTGCGGCATGTATCGTATCACAGTCGGAAAATTATTGTTTTGTTTGAATTAATTGTAAATATAAAATATTCTGTTTTATATTTAAATCAATTAACAAAAATTTGGAGTTTATGAATAATACGGTTAATATTATGTGACCAAATATTAGAAATAATGTATAATGAGTTGCCTGCCGGGCCCGATATTGAGTAGTTCAAATTAGAGATGGCATCGATTAGCTAAACATCGATGTTGTGACATCGATGGTAACATTATAACACCAATCGATGTTAACCATATATCCGAATGAAAACATCGATGTTTTCATAACATTGATGCGAATGCCTAATCAAAGGGTAATAAACTTAAAAATCGTACAAAATAGCCATTAACAAAGTATTTCTGTGATTCATGACCACAATGTTTTAACTTGTCATTGACTAGGAGGCAGGTAAACTATTACTTTAATGATATTACAGAATTAAAAGATATTTCACTTAAAATTAGTGCGAATGGTAAAGTTCCTTACCACTAGATGGCGCTCAAATATTTGATTCACCTAGGCGAATTGATTGATTGATTTAATAATAATGTAAAAGCTAAAGTTCCCAGTACAATAAAGAAACTATTTTTCTAGTGCAAATCGTTCATTTTCATAAGATTGCTTTAAAAAATATAAACAACATAAAAAATCGGTTGGATCAACATCGATGTTATAGCAACATCCGTAACAAAACATCGATAGCCAATAAAACTGCATATAAAACATCAATGGCAAAACATCTATGTTTTTTTTTGCGTATCATCGATGTTTTCGAAACATCGACATTCGATGCGTATCCCTAGTTCAAATAACCACTTTCATGGTCATTTTATCTACTTGCCTAGTTCTGACAGCTGCTTTTTGGCAAGAAAAGTTAAATACCTTCACTACGTCAGGATTGGAAAAATCGGGAAGAAACGTGAATGTGTGATCGCAATTTTCCCGAACCGTGACAGTTGAAAATAGAATGTCTCAACCTGTGCATTGTTAATTCGAAAAAAATGGACGTACAACACGAATCCTTCAAGGACCTTTTGTATTTTGCGGTGAAAGACGGAATGTCCATCGCATTATATGCAATGTTAGCAGAAAAAGATAAGGCCGAAGCTCAGCAAATTCTCAATGAGGTAAGCTTTGCCAAGTTGTTTTCGCACACCGCGTAGACCATTTATAAGCGTGATTTTTTTTTATTTGGTACGCATTCAGAGATGACTTCTGGTTTTGTTTATAATGTTTTGTTGTTGTTGCAGAGAATGATTGAAGAGGATGGACAGCAGTGTACTCCTTTGATTGTCGCCGCTCGGTACGGTCACGATAAAGTTATGCGAATGTTATTATCGAATTTTTCTCCAGATTTGGAACAAGAAGGGACTGTGAAATTTGACGGTTATATTATCGAGGGTGCTAGTGCTTTGTGGTGTGCAGCTTGTGCAGGTTCGTTGATATGTTTTATCTAAAAGAATGAACTTTTAAAATTTGGTGCTCAAAATAAATTTGATTAGTTGCTAATGGGGCATCTGGCCCAAACCACAGTTTCTATAACGATTTGGTAAGCCAATAGGTTTCGAGTGTATGCACGAAAAATAAATTTCGGTAAGCAGAATGAAAATAGAGAGTTATTGTTGAATTTATTTATGAGATTGCTACCTTCTGTTGATTTTTTCACAAACTGTGAAAGTTTCAGCTTAAAGTATTACAGTTTTTTACTTATTCACAAAGAGTCACCTTTAATATCACCATTCTTTGAGAAAAAACCCAATTGAACTTATATTTTCTTGGAGAAAAAGCCCAATTTTCGGAAAAAACTTTTAGTTCGTATAAAAAATTGTCATAATGCGATATTTTTAAAAAAGGGTGAATATTTCTAGTTTAAATTCGCAACGAAGAAAGTCGAAACGTTGTGATTAATGTCAGAATTTGGAATAAAAATATCTATAAAATAGCTATAAAAAAGTAAAAATTTGGTGAAAAAACTCTAGCTTGTCTAATGAATATTCAGTTATTCTCGAAATATCGATTTTTTTACAATTTAGATTCATTTTTACATTCTTAACTCCAAAGTTTCAAATTTTGTTGCTTAACTTTGAGTGTTTTTTCGAAATTTTAATTTTTTCTCAAACTTTCAAATTGGATCTTGAAGTTTTCCCAAAGTCTCGGTTCTAAAAGTCACTTCTTCACAAACATTCTGTTTTTATATCATCTGTTTGTCAAGAAAAAAGTCCAAATTTAGATCAACATTTTAACTTTGTATAAAGAATTGCGTTTTAAGATGACATTCCCAAAAGTGGGTTAACATTTCTAATTTAAATTTGAGACGAATTTAAGTTGGAACTTTGCGATTAGCTTTAGCGTTGGAGAAACGAAGTGAAAATCTCTAAAAAAACGTTAGTTTTAGATCAAAGCTTTGGATGATTACCATGACTAAAAGTCGATAATTCGAGAATAAAACCTTTCGATGTTAAATTTTGAGAATTTGTAGAAAAAATTAGTAATTAAAATCACATATGGAAATTGTTTTAGAGGAAGTTTAAAGTTTATTATTGAAGTAGTAAAGTCCATTTTTAATTTCATGTACAAGCAGTAATGAAGTGCAATAAAAACATAATTTATTCATTTAAAAATGTATGTAATTAATACATTTGTACCACTTGGAAGTACTGACTCATTCAGGAACTTCTGTAATTTTTTTAAAACATGCATGATTCGTCAAAATTTCAACATTTTTTCCATATTTTTAGTTTTTTCATAACTTATACTTCTTCATAAAATTTTGACTTCAGATTTTGCCTTTATTTCCAAGATTCTCACGAAATTTGCCTTTTTTTTGTAACTTTCGACTTTTTTTTTGAGGTATTCTGTTTTGTAAAAATTTCGACCGACTAGAAATTTCGACTCTAAATTTCAACATTTTAAAATTGAATATGTTTTCAAAATTTTCAATTTTTTTCGCGACTTGTTCTCAAAATTTTGACTTAACATTTGGCATTTGTTTTCAAAATTTCTAATTTTTTTTGTAAATTTGCTTATTTTTGTGTCGACGGTCAAAATTTCGACCTTTTTGTAATTTTGTTTTTTAAAATTTCGTGTTTTTTTTTGAAAATGTCGACGTTTCACAATTTGCACTTTTGTCAAAGTTTTTAACTTTTTTCGTAATTTTATCTTTTTGAAAAAGTTGACGTCATTTAAAGGTTTCACATTCAAAATTTTTACTTTTTCTCGAAATTGTCGTTTTGAAAATTTTGATCTCTTCAAATTTTGGCTATTTTCAAAATTTTGGGGTTTGCCTTGAAGATTTCGACTTTTCTAAATTTCGTCTTTTTCTTAAAATTTCTATTTGTTTTTGTTAATTTCTATTTTTTTCTGCAGTCTACCTGTTTTGAAAATTTTGACCTTTATGAAAATTATTTTGATTAACTTTTTGATAGTTTCTGCCTTTATTCAACATTTCACATTTTTTTAATGAAATTTTGATGTTTTTTTTTTTTATAAATTGTGCCATTTTCCCGAAAGTTTGATTTTTTTGAACAGTTCGATGTCTTCAAAATTTCAATTTTTCCTCAAAATTTCGATTATCGAAACAAACTTCATCTTTTTGAATATTTCTACTTTTTTGAAAATTCAAACATTTTTGTCCATTTTATTTCAAAATTTCCATTCATTTGGACCTTTTTTTTTAAAAGTCGATTTTTCTTTTTTTTTGAAAATTGCGACACTTCAAAGTTTAGAAATTAAATTTGCAATTTGTCAAATTGTTGGAAAAAATGTCAAATTTTCACAGAAATTTTAAATTTTAAAACGAGAGATTTTAAAAAAGAAATTCAGAAAAAAGTTCCAGAAAAAGTCGAAATTTTGATGATAAAAAGTCGAAATATAACTCGATGCTCTAAGGGTTTTTAACCCTTTGAGTACTGAATTATTTGAAGATTTTTATGCCCATGGGACGGATTTAATTGGTCGCTATATGGATTAATATGTAAAAGTAATAGATTTTTTTAATTCTATTGCCGGAATGTTCTCCGGAAAAGGTGCCGAATTTTTCGCTTGCAAACGATGTGGTGCATCGCTACTTCTCTCACTCGTCAAATGTAGCCAAAGAGTTAAAAAAGTTGAACATTCTGACTAAAGGGCGAAAATTTAAATTTTTTTAAAAAAATCCAATTTTTCAAAAAAATGAGATTGTAATGGAATTGACTGTTCCTTGAGAATAAAAAAAAATAATTTTTTAAATGAAAGTCAATTTACTACATAAAAGATGAAACTTCCAAAAAAGCTGGAAGTTTTTGAAAATAAAAAAAAATTGAAATTTGCAAAAAAGGTCGAATTTTCGAGAAATTGTTAACAGTTTGAAAAAAGATGTAAATTTTCAAATAAAAGGTAGAAGTTTTTAGAAATCAATAATAATCAAATTCATGGAAACAAATCGAAAAAGGTCCAAATTAAGAGAAAACATAATTTTGTGTCAGAATTTTCAAAAAACACAAGACGCAACACTTTTTTTAATTTTAGGTCATTTAAATGTTGTGAAAACTTTAGTAAAGGCCGGGGCCGACGTCAACCATCCAACGAAAACAAATTCAACGCCCCTTAGAGCTGCCTGCTTCGACGGCCGACTAGACATAGTGAAATACTTAACATACCACAGCGCCGATATCAACATAGCCAACAAATACAATAACACATGCCTTATGATAGCCGCATACAAAGGTCATTTAGACGTCGTAAGTGTCCCCCAAAACCATTCGTCTAATTTACCAAACTTTTCAATCGCTTCCAGGTGAGTTTTTTGTTGGAAAGCGGAGCAAACCCCAACGAGAAGGCCCTTTGCGGGGCCACCGCTCTGCATTTCGCCGCAGAATGCGGCCATGCGTCCGTCGTTAAAGAATTGTTGAAATATAGCGCGAAATTTTACGCGAACGACGCCGGCATGACGCCCATTAAAGCAGCGGCGGAGAGAACGAGGTCCGACGTTGTAGAATATTTGGTTCAGCATCCGGAAATTAGCAAAGAAGAGCGAATTGAGGCTTTGGAGCTACTTGGGGCTTCTTATGCGAACGACAAGGAAAATTACGATATCGTGAAAGCTTACAAATATATGCATATGGCGATGAAGTTGAGGTAAGTTGTTTCACGCATATGGAAACATCCTGAAGTGTTACCTTTATTTTAAATTATGCTACGTCAGGTTTATCACGCGCTAGAAATAGACGACTACAATAAATTGGCGTTAATTCAAAATTTGCGATATACAATCGCACAAAATGTCAATAAACCTTCACACGTGCGCTTATGAATTTGAAAACATCGCATCTAAGTCGTGCAAAAGAAACAAATTTCTATTGTCCCACTTTACGTACCTTTTAATTTTGTTACAAAGAATTGGGGTTATTTTTGTCTCTAAATGTTATAAATACTGGAGGAATGTGTTACTCCTTGACTTGGAGAATTAAAATAGTTGCCATTCACCTTGCTTTCTATAAATATTAGTGATGATATTAGCTTTTGGGAAAATTGAATCGCATACATTTCTCTGAAAATGTTTTCTCGGAATTTTTGCATTTTCTTTCTTGGCATACATCGTAGCGAATCTTGTTTGTATCTAATGGAAATTAACTTCCTTTGTTTACACACGTTTTCACTTTTTATCTATACCAAAATGCTTTGTTTTGAAAATAAACACGTTTATTTATTATTAAAAACAAACGACGTTTATATTATAGTGCGTGTATAAGGAAAATGTACGTTGTTGTTGGTTGATTTGAAAAATATTTTAAAGTACGTAAATTATATGGAACATTTTAAACATTTACGTTTTACCTGGTGGATACATTTGAAATATGAGAAATTTTTCTAATTAAGAAAATATTCAATTTTTTTTGGGTACACAAATTATAAAAATTTTAAAAAATGATAAATTCAAAATTTAAAAATGAAAATGCTTAAAAAAGATAAATTGAAACTTTGGAAATCTAAAAATTCCACAAACATTCTTTTAGTTATGTAAATGTCCTGAAAAAACTTTCTAATTTTATCACTGAATTCCAAACTTTTCAACTTATACTTCCAAATTTAACAGTTTAAAATTCAAATTTTGCTAAATTGAAATACAGAACTTGTCCTCTGAAACCAAGAAAGATTAAAAAACACAACAAACGTTGCTCTAACGCGTTTCGACAGCCAAGCTGTCATCTTCAGAGAGATAAGTTCTGTATTTCAATTTCTGAAGATAACCAAGGACCAGTCCGTTCCACCAAAAATCAAATTTTTAGAACAAAATTAGGAGATAAAAAGTCAGTAACAAAGTTTGTATAACACGACTCGACGTATTGAGTCTGAAGTCTAAACTGTAGGAAACACTTTTGGAATTTTCAAAATGAAATATTTTCTTAAATTTTTTTTGAAATTTTTAAAATAAAAATCGTAATCTTTTTTTGAAATTTTCAATCAAAAACTTTCTTTAAGTTAAATTAAAAAGAATCGTTTTTTAAGTTAGTCGAATTTAAAAAAGTGAAAATTTTGAAAAAAGTCGAAATATTCGGAAAATGTTGAAATTTAAAAAACTGGGAAATATTCAAAATGGATCAAAATTTTGAAAAAGTCGAAATTTCAAGAAAAATCGATAATTTGAAAAATGGTCAAAATTTTTAAAAAAAGACAAAATTAAGATCTATTTTGGGATTACCATGAATTGAGCATTTTTTTTTTGAAATTTCGAAAATAAAAATCGATTTTTTTAAGTTAAATTAAAAAGAATCGTTTTTTAAGTTAGTCGAATTTAAGAGTGAAAATTTAAAAAAAAAAGTGGTAATATTCAGAATTTGTCGAAATTTAAAAAAAATCGAAATATTCAAAATGGATCAAAATTTTCCAAAAGTCGAAATTTCAAGAAAAATCGATAATTTGAAAAAAGGTCAAATTAAAAAAAACACAATTAAGATCTATTTTGGGATTTTCAATTTGAATTGAACATCTTTCTTGAAATTTCGACTTTTGAAGCCAAAATTGAAAAAGGGGATACAATTCTGGTGCTTGTTTTTATACAATTTTCGTACAAGTATACCACAATTTCGTAGCTTTTCAAATATCCGAATTCCTAATGACGAGGATCGAAACATGGGTAGCCTATTTATTCTTTTTGTTTTCAGGTATAGCGACCCCGACACTCCAATAAAAAAGAAGCTGATAACACCCATACCCGCGTACGAAAACTGGGTAGAATGCCAAACTCTCTTCGAACTCGAAAGTATCCAAATGAATAGCAATTCGCTCCACATGGAGGCACTAACGATACGAGAACGTATTCTAGGCTCCCATAACCCCGAAGTACCACCGACGGTTATCTACAGGGGGGCCGTCTTCGCCGACAATGCTCGATTTGATAGATGTTTGGACTTGTGGTTGCACGCGCTCGATCTAAAGCAGCGAAATTATTCCACAATCGTGAAAGACCTTCTGCGATTCGCCCAAGTTTTCTCCCAAATGCTGCATTTGGGCGTCAAAGTGACATATAGTCACGTGGTGCAGGTTCTGTCCGCCGCCGTATCGGATTTGGAGAGGAATAAGGCCAAGTTGGAGAATCCTGGCCCTAAGGATGATATCGACACAATCACTGTAAGTAGTAAAGCGATGATGAAGCAGTCGTAGATGCTAAAAGTTTAAAATGTTCACAACCAACTAATCATAGTCTGGTTTTGGCCTTCCTTGGCCTCAGTAGTATGGTATGGTCGCTAAAAGTATTTTTAACTTATTAGTCAATCACACAAGCACTTAACGGACGCAGTGTTCATCGAGTAATGTGTAATTGACTTTCCATTGTATCTTATATATAATCAATATACAATCAAAACCTTTTCTACCGCTAATAGGTGACAAGGTAACTCATTATCTTGTTTGATATAGAACTCTAGCCCGTTCCTTCTTATTTTCTGGTTTCTTCGCTTCTTTCCATTCCATCTTGCGTTTTTTCAGAACTTTAACTATTTCAGCATTCCACATCTTCTTAGGTCTTCCTTGGGCTCGTTTCCCTAAACTTTTTGCCTTCCATATCTCCTTTACTGGTCTTTTATCCTTCATTTTGCAAGGATGGTCGAACCATTTCAATTGCTTTTCTTCTATTTTTTCTAAGACAGGTTCCACTTCTAGTTCTTCTCTAATTATTTCATTTCATATCCGATTTCTGCTAGTCCTTCCTAATACTTTTCTTAAATATAGCATATCGATTGCTTGAACTTTACTCTTCATTCTTGCTGGCAATACCCAACTGTCACTTCCATATATCAGTATTGGTCTGAATATTGTTTTATACACAGTCATTTTTGTTTTTCTTGATATTTCATTTTTTCCAATGAAAGTCTGGTTCAATGCAATTACCATTACTTTTGTTTATCGATTGTATCTTATGAGAAAAATTTTTGCTCCTTGCTGATTATTGCTGAGAAATACAACCAGAAGTATGACGTAACTTAAAGATTGCAACGGGCATTGTGGCAGTTAACTAATTCTTGTATTACTTCTGGTTGTAATTATTGTAAGCTGCTTAATTATTTTTAATTGCTTTGAGTTTGTAAGCTGTTAATTTTGTTCTAGGAGGAAATTGATAACACCCTGTTGACCACTCTATATTTAATTATGATACTCACGAAAATACTCAAGCAGTGTTCGGAAGAAGAAAAGTTTAACGTGAACAGAATGATATTTACTTTGAATCAATTTAAAATTAGTCAGAGGGATGGAGAAACGTTGCTTCACATGGCTTGTAATTCTGAGACGCCTGTAGACGATTTCCATATCAGCGACGTGTGCAAGTAAGTGGTTTTATATTACATTGATGAAGGATCTGATTAAAAAAATTTTTTTTGTAGATTACCTTGTGCTGAAACCGCGGGGTTACTTATCAGGTGCGGTGCTGATGTTAACGCCATGGATTTGGATAGAAATACTCCCCTACATATAATAGTTAATTATCGCAAGCAGATTTCTGATTTTATGACTTTGCACTCGATCATCACGGATTTGACGGAAGCTGGAGCGCATTTAGATTGTGTCAATAAGCATGGGGATACCCCTTTAGATGCGGCTGCTACAGGTTGAGAACAAATTGACTATACTCTGTTCACCCAATAGATATAGTTAAACCACTCCCTTAAACAAACCGCGATATTTGAATAAATCATTTTTATTGGTTTGTGCTTGAAAATTTTGAATTACACACACCAAAACAATTTGATCGGTCGCGTCATTCTTGATATCGTGTGAACCTCCTTTTTTTAAGGGGGAGAGGCCTAACTATATCTGATGAGTGAATAGAGTATAGTTTTTATCAAAATCTCCAATTTACACAAGTTTTGATTTTCTAAAGCTTGATGCACACAGAAAAAGCAAAACAGTTTTAATCAGGAACGTTTTTAACTATGTTCCATGTTATTACTTCATTGTAAACGCACACTGATTAGCTGCATGTCTTAAAACACGTTTAGTCTCATTTAGTCATAATCAGGCTGTTCGACATCGAGTGTCAGTTGCATTGTCCTTATGGGGTTGGTCCACACAGAAAGAAAAGGCCAAATTTCGAGGATAAATCCAAAATAATTCAAAATGGTTTTTTTTTCAAAATGTTTAAAAACGACTCGAGTTTTTGAAAAAAAGAAATTTTCAAAAACAAAGATTAAAAAAAATCAATATTTTTAAAAAAGTTCAGATTAAAAAGCATAATAATTTTTTAAAGTAGGTCTGCATTTGAAAATGTTTGGATTTCAAGAAAAGGTCGAATTATTTAAGTCAAAATTATCAAAATAAGGCAAAATCCAGTGAAAGTCCACCACGAAGAATCTAAAAGAAAGTCGGAATTTTGACAGGATCGAATTGTTAAAAAAACTCAACATTTTGAGAAAAAAATTGAAATTGCTAAACAAAATTTCTTTTAAAAAGTCATTTTAAAAAAAAGTCAAATTTAAAAAACAGAAGAATTTTTTAAAGTAAGTCAACATTTAAAAAAATTCAGATTTCGAGAAAAAGTCCAAATATTTAAGTCAATATTATCAAAATAAGGCAAAATCTAGAGGAAAGTTGGAATTTTGAAAGTATAATTTTGAGAAAAGACTGAACATTTTGAGAAAATCTCTAAATGCAAAAAAGTAAAAATGCAGAAAAGTAAAAATTTAGAGAAAATTGAAATGTTGGGGTCACAACAAAGTCCAAATTATCGCAACAAAGTCAAAATTTAGAAATAGTGGAAGTACTGAAATATCAAGATTTTCAAAATGTCGAATTTTTCAAAAAAATATCGAATATTTGAAAAACAAGTTGAAATTTCAGAATTTTCATAAAAGGTTGAAATGTTAAAAAACCAAAAAAAAAGAACGAAGAATTGTAAAATTGAAGTTTAATATGAAAACTTAAAAAAAAAGTTGAAATTTCGAGAAAACACTCAAATTTAATTTTTTTTATAGACATTTCAAGCATTCCCGGACTCTTTACTCTAAATTTACAACAACTTACAATTTTTGAGAATTTTAATTCTTACTTAAAATGTCGACTCTCAAAGTTCAAATTTTAAAAAAGCCGAAATTTTCTAAAAAATGCAAATTGTCATAGGTAGGTTAAGTCAGTTTTAACAAAGTCCAATTTAAAAAAAAGCAGAAGAATTTTTTAAGGTAAGTCTACATTAAAAAAAATCAGATTTCGAGAAAAAGTCTAAATATTTAAGTCAATATTATCAAAATAGGGCAAAATCTAAAGGAAAGTCGGAATTTTGAAAGCCTAATTTTAAAAAAAGACTCACAATTTTGAGAAAAAGTGTAAATGCAAAAAAGTAAAAATGCAGAAAATTAAAAATTTAGAGAAAAATTAGAATGTTGAGCTTGAAATTATCACAACAAAGTCCAAATTATCGCAACAAAGTCAAAATTTAGAAATAGTGGAAATACTGAAATATCAAGATTTTAAAAATGTCGAGTTTTTCAAAAAAATATCGAATATTTGAGAAACAAGTCGAAATTTCAGAATTTTCATAAACAGTTGAAATGTTAAAAAAACGAAAAAAAAAGAAGGAAGAATTATCAAATTGAAGTTTAATTTGATAACTTTAAGAAAAAAGTTGAAATTTCGCTCAAATTTGACATTTTTTCATAGACATTTTAGGCATTCCCAAACTATTTGCTGTAAATTTGAATGTACAATTTTTGAGAATTTTAATTCTTACCTAAAATGTGGACTTTCAAAAGTCAAATTTTAAAAAAGCTGAAATTTTCTAAAAAATGCAAATTTTAGGAAAAAGTCGACATTTTCAAAAGATTCCAAATTTTCAAGAAAAAGTCGAATTTTTCATAAAAAAGTCGATATTTTCAGGAAAAAGTGAAATGTTGAGAAAAAATCGAAATTTGTAGAAAAAAATCGAAATTTCTAGAAAAAGTCGAAATTTCTAGAGAAAGTCGAAATTTATAGAAAGTCGAAATTTCTAGAAAAAGTCGAAATTTCTAGAAAAAGTCAAAATGTCTAGAAAAAGTTGAAACTTGCAAATAAGCCGAAACTTTCAAAAAAATCGAATTTTGATTAAAAAAAAACTGTTTTCTTACATTGAGATTCATTCTATTTTCTACTAACGTACCTGATAAAATAATCAAGTTTTCCGGTTAGAATTTTATGATTTACGAAATGTTCCATCTCATGAAGGATTTGGGAAATTCTATACTGCCATGCATATCTGTACCCCAGAAGCAAACTATGTTAAGTTACAAAACTCTGAGGTACAAAGCACTGAACTAAATACTGTTGCTTGTGATTAAGTCCAAAGAAGGTTTCACCCCTTTACCACATCGGCAATTAAATAAATAATTACCCTAAATATTATTATTTATTTAATTGCCGATGTGATAAAGGGGTGAAACCTTCTTTGGACAAAACTCATTCTTATGATCAACAAAGTTAAAATCACTTAATGTAGTCTACATCTGGGGTAAACCTGGATTTAACATTTTTCAAAAAGGCTTTAATTTGCTGTTTTTTTAGATATTGTTACGGGCTTTATCGGTTCGAATTGATTACCACTCGAATAATACCCACTTTATTACCAAATTAACTCGGCACACTTCAACTGAACAGTAACTCACTACTTATTTACTAATTACTAAGCCACTAACTACACTGACTTCTAACTGACTGACTCGAGGGAAAGTTGACCCCCTTTTATAGTTTTGGCTCCCGGCTTTTAGAACTTTTCGGCAGATAAGGCTTATCGTTCCCGAAATTTCTGGAACGCTTATCTGCCATTTGTTTCGTTATCGCGGCCGCTTTCCCCTTATCAGATCCTTCTAGAAACTTTTTTTTATTTACTAAATTATACAATTCTATTCTAAATTCTATTTCATCTATTTACATTGCGTTACAATATGTTTAGCTGAAGATAGCAAATTAAAGATGGTGTTTTTTTGATAGACATAATATCTTTAACTCATTTTCGGAAAAATTGGACTTTAGATTTAGATAGTTTGTCTCTAACGGTGAGCTTACACTAGACACTTTATTCCATATATTTCTCTCTGACATAAAATATATTTTGTCTCTGACATAAATGTGAGCTATCCTGAGAGAAGCTATCTCCTCCAAGATGTGTAGATAAGCCTTGGATAGTTTCTCCTAGGATATTTGACACTTATGTCAGAGAGAAATGTATGGAATAAAGTGTCTAATCTAAACGCACCCTAAGGTTCAAATATAAATGTTAGTTTTTAATCACAGCATCAGTGGCGGCTAGTAGCTAAAACTAGAGGGGGTGCTGCGACGCCTTTTGTGTTAAAATTGTGTAAAAGCAAATGAGTTCAAAAAATTAATAACATAAACCACCTCTGTTGCTTCTCAATGAACCTCCAATAAAAATCTCAGCTTTAGAAAAATTCGAAAATGCAAAATTTCGAGGAAAAATTGAAATTTTGTGATTAAATAACGAATTTTATCTGTGTTTTAGAAACTTTCCTGAGCTTGAAATATATATTTTTTGCTTTTTAAATATAAACTTTTTGAGAAAAATGTGGAATTAAAACTCAAAATTAAAGAAATAGTAACACAAATTTCTATTTTTAAAATTGTTCGAAATTTTGAAACAAATTTCGAAAAAACATCCTGCAGTTCAGTTACAAATACATTTCTAAAATGTGAATTTTAATCACAAAGGATCGATTTTTGATCTTTGAAGTTTCTCTGGGAACTTCAAAATTACTAGAAAAAATTCAAATTAGAACATTAAATTGTCAATTAATTTTATTTCAGATGTTGACTATTTTTAGTTTTGAAATTTCGACTTGTGACTCATTTTTGAAAATTTCAATAAGTCCTACTTTAAAAGTCGAAATTTTGAGAATATTTTTGACAATTAATTTGAAATACAAAACTTGTCCCCTGAAACCAAGAAAGATTTGTTGTGTTTTTTAATCTTTCTTGGTTTCAAGGGACAAGTTTTGTATTTCAATTTTTGAAGATAACCAAGGACCAGTCCGTTTCACCAAAAAAAAAGACAATTTATTTGTAAAAATTGTTTTTTTTTTCACTGATTCCGACATTGCTATTTTTTCAAAAATTTTATATACAAATAACAAATTTCAACTTTTTTCTAGAAACGTCTGCTTTTGACCTAAATTTTGAGGTTAATCTTTAAATTTCAATCTATTTTTTATCGAAATTTGACGGACTTGACAATTCCAAGAGTAAATTTAACAAATAAAAATAACAGTTCTAGAAAAATTGGAAATTTCGATTCTTCGCTTCTACAGTAGTGGTTAGTTTTTTTTAGTGAAATATGAAATCGCAAAAAAGTTGAAAGTTCGAAGGTTCATTTTTTCTTCAAATTCAATATTTTTCTGAAAATTGAAAATAACTTTTTTTTTAAATTTCTTCCTTTTTTCCCAAAATGTTAACATTTTTAGAGAAATTTCAGATTTCTTTTCTGAAAAAATTTGTCAAAATTTCTTTATAAAGAATACATGAAAGCAATCACTAAACTTGTACTTAATCGATTTAAAAAATGTTAACCCCAAGCGGGGTGAAAAAGGATATTTAACTGAACATTGAAATTTAAAATTTTCTTTTACAAGCCGAAAATTTGGTTTCGAATAACTATTTTGCTCGAACAAGGCAACATTTCTAATATACAGACCAATAGGTTTGAACATTTATTAGATTCGAAGTTTGGAAACCAAAGACCGGTGTCGATCTTGTTAGATCTCGTCAGTTTATTATATTCAACTCGAATGCTAACAAATGTTTCGACAAGTAAGTTAGCATTCAAGTTGGATGTACCAAACTGACGAGATCTAACAAGATCGACATCGGTCTTTAGTTTCCAAACTTCGAATTTAATTAATATTCAAACCTATTGGTCTGTGCATTAGAATCCTTGTCTTCTGGGAACTTTCATAGAGTGCAACCGCTTCGCTAGGTGGCAGTGTTCCAACTGTTGGTAATTCAGCTACCTATGATTCACTATACACGCCCGGAGGGCTGCACGAATTTGTAGTCTAGGTTGCATAAGGCAACATTTAAAAAGTCAAAATTTTCGAAAAACTTAAAAAAAAAATTTCGAAACAAGATGCATTTTTAAGTCCTAACTGTATTATTAAATATTAGAAAATGTCAGCACTTTCTTTTATACATTAAAAATTAGGTTTTCTAAAACAATTTTGGTTCAACAAGAAAAAATTTTAAAATGTCTAAAGTTTAAAAAAAAATTGAAAATTTCGTTAGTTAACATTTTGAAAAACTGTAAAATGTTCTAAAAAAGTCAAAATTTTTAAAAAGGGTCGAAATTTTTAAATCAAGACGAAATTTTAAAAAGGTCCAAATTTTCAAAAAAATCGAAATTTCCAAAAATATCGAAATTTTCAAAAAAATCAAAATTTTCAAAAAATCAAAATTTTCAAAAAAATCGAAATTTTCAAAAAAATCGAAATTTTCAAAACAAATCAAAATTTTCAAAAAAATCAAAATTTTTAAAAAAATCGAAATTTTCAAAAAATTTTTTCAAATAAGTCTAAATTTAAACAAAAAAACCGAAATTTCGAAAATAAGTCGTAATTTTCAAAAGAAAACTTCGAGAAAAGATCGAAAATTTAAAAAATAATTGGAATTTTTAATAAAAATGAAAATCATCAAAAATCAAAATTTTCCAAATTTTGATAATCGACATTTTCCAAATTTTGGGAAAAAAAACTACATCAGAATAGTCGAAATTAACAAGAAAAAATATCAAAATTCGTGAAAAATCAAATTTAAAATAAAAACCGAATTTTCAGAAAGGCAAAATTTAAAAAAAAGTTTAAATTTCCACAAAAAGTAAATATTTTAATAAAGTTTTCAAAACAGTAGAATCTTGGTAAATTTCAAAATTTTCAAAAAAAGTTAAAATTGAGAGAACAAGTCAAATTTTTGAAAAACTGTTGAATTTCAAAAAAATAAAACGCGGAAATTTTTGAGGTTGAGATTTTGCAAATAAATTAAAAATGCGAGAAGAGCCAAAATTCCCACAAAAAATTCGAAATTTCTGGAAACATCCGAACGAAATTCTTAACAAAAGTGGAAATTTTCAAACTTTTCAAAATCCTGAAAAAGGTCAAAATTTTGAAAGATTCCAATTTTAGTAGAAAGAAAATCGAAATTTCAAGAAAAAATTTGAAATATCTGTACAAAAAAAGTCGAAATTTTAGGAAAGTAATCCATCGGTTATTACTTTTTTTTAGATAAAATATCAAAATGCGGAAGCAATGGAAAATTATCCTAATATTTTTTCGTTTCTTTCCAAAATCTTAACATTTTTATAAAAATGTTAGAATTTTTTTCTAAAAGTTGTTAGTCAAAATTATAAAATAAACTTTGAAATGTCAAAACGCTATGAAAAAACCTAACATTTTTAAAAACAAATTAGAGGAACATTAGAAATCAGGAGAAGTTGAAATTTCCAGGAAGATTTTAAGAACAAAATTTGCTGTAAAAGTAGACATTTCGAGAAAATTTATTTATATTATATATTTAGGAAAATCGAAACTTTCCAAAAAACTTTCCCAACAAGTAAAAATCAAAATATTAGAAAAAAACTAAAAATTTTACTACAATACATTGCGAAATTGCGAAATCGGGTGAAAACTCGAAGATTTGGTATTATTTTTTTTTCAGAGGAATATCAAAATGCGAGAAGAATTGGATTTAGATTGTTTCTTGAAATTTTCATTATTTTCTCAAAATTTTGACACCTTTAGAGAAAGTTAACGTTTTTTTTTAAATTTCAATTCTTTTTCGAAATATTGATTTCTTTTTCAAAAGTTTTACAAAAATTAGTTTTTGAAAATGCGTTTTTCATCAAAATTGAAAATAAAATAGATTTTAGAAGATGCTAACATGAAAGAAAGATGAGACTTCCATAAAAGAAATCAGAAAAAATTTAAAATTCCAATAAAAAAGTGTTTAAGGAAAAGTCTTCAAAAAAGACCCAACATTTTGAGAAAATACTTGAAAGGAATTGGGGGTGCTGCAGTTCCTCAGTGCATATACGCGAGCCGCCACTGCACAGCATACTTGAATGTATCGCTTTTGTGGTATTTCAGTATTTAGACGATTCGTTTTTTTCAGGGGTTGCCGAAATTATACTTAAGACTCAAATGAAATTAAGTCTGAAATGTCTCGCTGCCAACGCTGTTAAACAACACAGACTGACTTACCAGGGCCAGGTTCCCCAACAGTTGGAATCGTTTATCGAATTACACGGTCCCGGAATAGTGAGAAGAGCATAGATTTCAACATAGGTGTATATAGAACATCAAAAAGTGTCTCATAGTGAACGGTTTAATTAGGAATAATTTTTATATTTGTTTTTCAGAAGATATATTTGTGGCTGTTAAAAATATAGATATTAAAAACAACTACTTTGCGCGCCCCACTCACGATTATTTTCAATTTTTTTTCAAGAACATCACAATAGTGTTTCGGTTTTAGTCTAACAGTTAAGTAGTTGTTTTAAATTAACTGAAGAAATGTGATTGGACGCTCATTTGTACTAAAATGACTGTTTTTGTCTAAGATGGTTGCCCACCAATATCTTACCCATCAATCATAAGTTGAATTAAATTCGCATTAACTTGACTTGGACCTACTTTAGGGTTTGTGACCATTGATGCCCAGCGTTGTATTTACGCATCTGTTTGACGTGCGAAAATCCAACTATGAGCATGAATGGGTTAAGTGAATAAAATGATTTGTTTGAAAACATTGTGTTTACACCCATTTGATAAGCGAAAATTTAACTCCGGGCATAGATGGGTTAGGTGAATAAAATGATTTGTTTGAAAGAGCTGTTTCTAGAAAGATATTTGCCTGTCGATCATCTTGGACATTCTCAAATATTGTGATGTATGTTTCGCGGTAATATTCGCTTGATATACTTTTATGCTTTTTAAAGCAAGAAATAATTAGTCTAGGTATACATGTTAAAATTGTTGAGACTGTTAATGAATTTGTGTGTTGCTCTCTTATTATTTTATTTTTATATTTATTTCCTTTCTTCTTCTAGCTTGGTTTTTATAAAAAATCCCTGGATCTTTAATCAGTTAATTGTTGCAGATGCTTTAACCGTCCAAATAAAGCTATAAAATGGCTTATACAATAATAGAACTGTATTGGCGAGGAGTGATATGTCTTGTTAGAAATTAAATTTCCGATGTCCCACCATAAAGCGTTTGTAACAACGAATTTTATTTAAAAATAATCATTTTGTGGTTTATTCTAAAGTGCCATAATGAAATTAAATTGAGACTTTTAAAGATTGTGTTGCTTTTTCTTTCTCAAATACCAAAACGATGGTCAGCTTAATTACTTACACGCTAACCGAAAGTTGTGTGGAATATTGTTATTGAATTTGATAAAATTATTATTTCTTGCTCTAAATTATTCGAAGCTATTTATATGGTGCAACTTTTACCTTAGTCTAAGTAATATTTACTACTGATATTTTTTTATTTTTAATAAACCAATTTAGTGAATGCTTGGTTTTATTCGCAGTTAGATTGTTAGAGATATAGAGAGTTTCGTCCAGTGTTTTTCGTTCCCCATGGGTTACAGTCTTGTCTGTATATCACACGAAAAGCACAATAGTAACTAAAAATTTTTAAAAATTAAATTACAATTATCACTTATAATAGTTTCTTAACCCATTCACTGCTGATTCGAAAATGTATGAAAACTACAGGTGCTCAATATATCTTATACTATTAAATGAGATACATTTTTTTATATGTATATACTATCTTATATTTATTTTTCGGTAAAACGATTCTAACGGTTTTGATAAAATTGTTAACTAGGGATTTTTTTGAGTTGAAAAGACGATCCAGATAGATGTCTTGGTAAAAATTTGGAATCAACAGTTCTTGAGAACATTTTAAATTCTTCAGGAACAAATTTTTTATCTCCTAATCGACTTCAATGAAACTTGGTAACTAAGGTTTTTTTGGTTCAAAAAAAATAATACAAATAGATATCATATCACGATTTTTAGGGACATCTTGCTCCTTGAGGAAGAAAATTTTATCGCAGAAACGGTTGTATCGATTTCGATGAAATTTGATAAATAAGGGTTTTTTGGATTAGGAAAGCAATAAGTATATAAATTTGGGATCGCATTTTGTCAGGGATATCATTGGCCTCCAGGAACAATTTTTATTTCTGAAAGGGCTTTATCGATTCCGACGAAACTTGGTAAATGGAGGATTTTTGGGTCAAGAAAATGATCTAGACGGAATCAAATTTAGTAAAATTTCGGTATCGCCATTTCATCTCTGCAATGACTCATCAGTTTTGATCAAATTTGGTGACAGGGAATATTTGGGTCAAGAAGATGATCTAGGTAGATGCAATTTAGCAATTTTAGTAAAAATTCGAGGTCACCATTATTAGGGACATCTTGCTGACCGAGAAACAAACTTTTATCTTCGAAAAGTTTCTATCGATTTTGATGAAACTCCTGTAACTAAGCGTTTTTTGATTCAAGAAAACGATCTATATAAATTCCGGATCACCGTTTGTTAGGGGCATCTTCCTCCTTCAGGAACAATTTTTATGTTCGAAACGACTATCAATGACGATGAACTTGGTAACTAGGACATTTTTGGGTCAGAAAAATGATCTAGATATCGAAGCAATTTTAGTAAAAATTCGGATCCTTATTAGGAACATCTTCCTCCTTGAGGAACAATTTTTTCTCTTTGAAACGGTTCTGTCGATTTCCAGAGAGAGGATCACTATTTTTAGGGATTTTCAGGAAAAATTCAAACTCAAACTTCGATGAAACTCGCCAACTCGAAGATGTTTGGTTTATAAGTGCTATTTTAGTAAACTTTTGATGTTACAATCTTTTAGGGACATCTTACTCGTTGGATAAAGATAAGAAATCTTTAGCGTAAGGAAAATAGACCTATTGAGATTTTTAGAACAAAATGACACTTCGAGAAAAATTACATTTATAAAACGAGCAGAAAGAGATACATATCAGGCGAGCCAATCACAACAAATCTAGTTTGCTACTCTCCCCTTTAAGGCTCTCTATTCTGGACGCTTAAAGATTCCAAAAAAAATTTAGTTTGTGACTATTTTATGTTTCCTGCACTACAGTGACTCTAATATATTTTTCAAAACGCATTTCACTTTATTCACAATCCAGTTTGTTATTTTTTCGAACATAAAAATAACAAAGTAAAGATAAACAAATTATATCTGGCAATAAATGCCCCCCTTAGCCTAATCCTTTTCAAAAATTTCACTAGAAATATTCTAAAAGTAATAAATAGCATAAGATTTAGGGTTTCTAGGTTTCTAACAGCAAAACGGGATATTGATCAAAGGGAGAGAGATGAGGGTGTGTCCCGATAACAATAAAAAATGCCCGAAAATAATTTTTGACGACCAAAAATAAAAAACGGTCATAATTTTTAGTATTTTCCAATAATTTTTTACGATTAAAAAACAGTTATCCCAAAAAAAATTGTCGACTAAAAAAAGATCTGGATTCTGGATTCTGGATTCGTTGTGGGTTGCCTAAAAAAATTTAGGCCAGCACTTAGGCCACCCTTTCCGGGCCCATTGTGCTATCCCCGTGATTGAGGTGTCCTTGGTCATTCATTCAGCCACCCAACCTTGTTGAGAAACTGAAGAACGTCCCTTGGATGCACCTCTCTTAAACTGGCCACACTAGGCCAGAAGTCCCCCAGCGTGGATCCTCTGATTGATGCTAGTACCGGGCAGTGACACATCACGTGCTCGACACTCTCATCTTCTTCTAAGCACCCTCTGCAGCTCGGGTCGTTTATGATTCCCATTCTGTGGAGGTGTTTGTTTAATCGACAGTGACCTGTCCATATCCCTACAAGTTTCCTGAGATTATTCCTTGAGAGTTGTAGGCATAGTTTTGCCCTTTCCCTGCACGGCATTCTAATGAATGCGTGAGTTTGTCGGCATGTTGTTATTGATGCCCATAAGGCTTTGTGTTTACGATAAGTTTCTTCGTTAAGTAGGGATCTTACGGTTGATCTTGCCAGGGGAAGGGTTGGTTTTGGTCCAACGAATTGTCCCTCCGAACCCTTCCTCGCCAGTTTGTCAGCGCGTTCGTTTCCCTCTTTCCCAGAATGTCCTTTGATTCATATTAGATCAATTGCATTCTCTTGTGATAGACGTTCTAAAGCTAGGTGGCAATTCCATATCACCACTGAGTTTGTTTTCACATTCCTCAGGGCCTTAAGGGCTGCCTGGCTGTCCGTCTTTATTTGGATATATTTTCTTGTAATGTTCAGTTGCGTCATTTGTTCGGCGCTATATAAAATTCCCAACATCTCCGCTTGAAAGATTGTTGAGTATTTATCTAGCTTAATACTTACACTTAGGTTCAGGTCTTCCGAGAAGATTCCTGTTCCAGTGCCCGTATTTGTTTTCGATCCATCCGTGTATATACTTACGTCTGGTATCCTTGCTTGTACTTCCTCCATTTTTATACGGTAGGATTTTGTGAAGTTATATTTCACCAGTAGATGGTCCATCGGCGCATCCAGGATAGGTACCTTTTGGAGCGCCTCCTCCATTATGAGCCGGTGACCCACCATTTTACCTACCGTATTCCACATTCCTCCTGCTTGCAAACGGAGAGCAGAAGCCTGTGCCGCCCCCTCAAGAAATATGTCGAGAGGTGGCAGGCACAAGATCGCCTCCATTGCTGCTGTTGGAGTGGATTTCATTGCTCCTATCACTGCCAGACACGCTAGTCTCTGGATGTGATTTAGCTTTTATTTTATAGTGGTGCACTTTATCCTTGGCCACCAAACTATAACTCCGTAGCTTACAATTGGTCTGATGACTGCCGTGTATAGCCAAAAGGTCATCTTAGGGGATAACCCCCAAGACCTCCCGATGGCCCCACGGCATTGCCAGAAGATCTTGTAAGCTTTGTTTAATTTATTTTCAATGTGGTACTTCCAGCTCAGTTTGCTGTCAAGTTCAATACCAAGGTATTTCACTCGATTTGACAACCCGAGTTGGATTTCCATGAGTTTGGGAAATTTTAGTCGCGCTAATTTCCTTTTATTTGTGAAAAGGACCATTTCCGTCTTTGCAGGATTTGCTGCTAGGGAATGTTCTTTGCATATAAAAAAAGATATCATGCCCTTGAGTTCTCAAAAATCGGTATTTTTTGCGTCCTCCTGGTCATAAGGCTAGGCAAATATTGTAAAATTGTGAAATTTGACAGAACATATATAATTATATGGTAATAAATTGAACAAAACTAAAGAAATATGGGTTATTATTGTACGTGTAAATTTAACTTTACAATACGACGCAATGTTAATATGAAAAAAAAAAGTGAACAAAAACAAGTGCTGATGTAAATATGAACAATTTTGTAACATTATTTGTATTAAGCGGAATTTTTGAGTCCTAGACACGCTGCGCGTGTTTTGAGCACGTAGCGATTGGTCCTATGGACACGCTAAGCGTGTTCTTAGCATGGCATGCGTTAAAAAATATTTTATTATTTCAAACCAAAGTTAAAGCAAAAATGGTAACGGAAAAGAAACAGATTAATTAAAGCCTAAAAACGATTTCCTCGTATGCCTTTCGATTTTTGTTCTCAAATTTAAAGTTTACTTTTTTTGATGGAACGGACTGGTCCTTGGTTATCTTCAAAAATTGAAACACATAACTTGTCTCCTGAAACCAAGAAAAATTAAAAAACACAACAAAGGTTGCTCTAACGCGTTTCGACAGCCAAGCTGTCATCTCCAGAGAGAAAATTTTTCTTGGTTTCAGGGGACAAGTTCTGTGTTTCAATTTTTAAAGTTTACTGTTGAAATTTCGATGTAAAATTTAAACTTTCGATTTAGAATTTCTAATTTTTTGTTTGGGGTAAATATTTAGATTTGTTTAATCTCGGAAATTTTGACTGTTTCCTCTAAATTTTAAGTTAAACTCTTTTTTGCATTTAAATTAGTTCACCTTAAATATGTTTAAGCAGAAATTTTTATGAAAAGTTAAGCAGAATTTTTTATGAAAAATTAAGCAGAATTTTTTATGTAAAGTTGAAGTTTTTTAAAATTCCATGCTTAAATTTAAACTGACAATTTTAGTCAAGATTTCTAGAATATTTTTATTATTTTTAGTCAAACTTGCAATCTAAGAAAAACACTCAATATTTTTATATTAATAATGTGAAACATTGAAAAAGTAATGAAGCGTCAAGTTTTAAATTAGAAAACGATGGCAATAATATTTTAACTTTAAGCTCATTTTGATATTAAGCTTGAAATTTAATCTTTGAGGCATTTTCGCTGTAAACTCGAAATTTCAAAAAATTATAGAAAGTTCACCACATTTCCACTTCCAAGAAATTTCCTGAAATTTTAAAATGAAACGCGAAACTTCAATTTTTTTCACATTTTGTCATTCATTGTTTATTGGTTTTTTCTTCGCCAGTTGCTTCTCCCACAAATCGAGGTTTAAGTTATCTTCTGTTAAGGATTGGTAGGGATGCAAACGATAGTTCGATGTTTTGAAAATATCGATGTATCGGTTGTAAATATCGATGTTTTAACATCGATCGTAAAGCATAAAAAATATCGATATATCGTTCAGTTTATAAACGATGTTTGAACAATCGATGTATCGCATCGCGACAGAAGTAGCGCCATCTGGCGCCTAGAACAACCACACAATTTTATAACTAATCACTCTATGGCAGTAGTGCATATTTAACAAATTAATGTTAAATTTGTATGCCGCAGGTATACAGTGCAATTATTTGAAAATTCATAGTTCAGGCAATTTAATTTCGCAACCTATAAAAAAGCCCAAATTTTGAAAGAAATATGAACATTTTAAGAAAAGTTCTTCGAAAAGTTCTTTGAAAACTCGAGAATTTGTTAAATTGTTGATTTTAAATTCACAATTATTTATTATTTATTTAGTATTTGTTATTTTAAATTTTCAGTCAGAAAAAAAGTTCTTATCTTTATCAAAATTCTTATTACAAATTTTCAGTTCTTTTAAGACTACTTTTTTTAAACAAATTACTTTTTTTTGAATTTTGAATTTTTTATTTTGTATTTTAACTTAGAACCTCTGCAAAAAAGTCGAAATTTTCAAAAAAATGATAAACACTTTTAGAAATAGACCAAGTTTCGAGTCAAAAATAAAAATTGCTAAAAAAAAACCGAAACAGAATTCTTCAAATTTCGACTCGAATTTCCGTTTTACAAATTTTCTAGAAGTCAATTTTTAAGCAAAACTTCTGAATTCGTGTTTCGTGCTTTACTTGAAAATGCATATTTTTGTAATTTCAGATTTTCCTCAATCAGGAATTTTTTCCTAAAATTTTGTATTACACCAAACTTCCAAATTTTATTTGTATAAATTTTACGTTTTCCTCGAAAGTTGAGATTTTTTTTCAAAATTTGGAGTTTAATTTTAATCTGCAAATCGTCGGTTTTGAAAACTTTTTACAAAATTCGAATGTTTCAAAAGTAACAAATTTTTTATAAATCTTGACTGTTTATTAAAAATTTTGCCTTTTTATGAAAATGTCGATATGTTTCGAAATTTCGGCTATTAAAAATGTTCATTATTGTCTCAAAATTCGTCTGTTTTTCAAAATTTGGTTTCTTCAAAATTTCGAATTCTTTTGAAAATTTTAAATTCATCAAAGATTTTCAAAACGCGACACTTCGCTTTGTTAATTCCAATTTTTTTTTTAATTTGGCATTTTAACCAAATCTAATCTGACTTTTTAAAAAGTTCGAGTTTTTTTTAATTTCGGGCTTTTTCTCTAAAAACTTTGAATTTTTTTTTTGAAAACTTAAATTGTTATAAAAATTTCAAAATGTTGACCTTTAATTTCTTTAAATTTTAATTTTATTATTTTTTTAAATATTGCAACATTTTTAAAGTTCCATTATGTTTTAAAATTCCATTATTTTTTAAAATTCCAAAACTTATTGAACATTTCGCTTTTTGATAAACAATTTCGAATTTGTTTTTAAAAATTTCGGAATTTTTTAAATTGTCGATTTTTTTTTTTGAAAATTTCGACTATTTGCAAAATTTTAATTGAGATTTTTTCAAATCACACAATTTTTTCAAAAATCCACTTATTTTAAAATTTTCTGGCTATTTCTGAAAATTGCGAATATTTTTTTTTTGAAAATTCTAAGTTTTGTGTTAAATTTTTTTTATCAAACTAGAACAACTTTACAAACATTTTAGTCTTTTTTAAAATTTCATTTTTTAATGAAAAAAATTTAAATTTTCTTGATAATTTCAGAAATATTTAAAATTTTTCGATGTTTTTAAAAAACTACAATTTTTCAAAATTTTGTCCTTTTGAAATTTTGACCTTTTCAAATTTAATTTTTCTTGCAAATTTCAGCAATATTTGAAATTTTCCGATTTTGTTAAAAATTTACTTTTTCAAAATTTTGCCCTTTTGAAATTTTGACTATTTTTCAAAATTTCGACATTTCTTGAAAATCTTTACTTTGTGGCTTGACATTTTTTAAATATTTTTCAATATTGCAACTCTGTAAAATATGGAATTTTTCAGAATTTCCACATTTTTGGAAATCTTATTAAAAATTTTTACATTTTGTGAATTACGACTATTAAAATGTTAATTCAAAATTTGTCAGTTAAAATTTCTTTCGATTTTTAGAAAAGAAATTTTTATAAAAAGTTGAAATTTTAACCGACGAATTTTGAATTACCATTTTATTAGTCGAAATCCATGTAAAAATTTTGAATTCTTTTGAAAAAAATTTAATAATTCGATATTTTCTCAAACCTTAGCCTTTTTTAAAAATTCCGATTTTTACAGTTTGGCATTTTTTTAAAAAATTGTCCGACTTTTTTTAAAAAGAATTTTATCAAAATTTCGACTTTTTAAAAAATCTCAATTTTTTTAAAAACATTTTTCAAATTTTACTCTTTTTATAAAATTTTCAAAGTTCCTCAAACTTTTAATTCTGTTTCCAAAATTTTGGTTTTTTTTTAAAATATTTTGACATTTTGAAAATTCTTTTATTTTTATAAATTCTAGTTTTCCTGAGATTTGAACCTTTTCTTCAAACCCGGAGTTTACCCTTGAAAATTCGAGCATGTTTTATAAATATTTCAGATTAAAGTGAAAATTTTCAAAATTTGGAATTTAACTTTTTAATGTTGAAATTATTCTTCAATGTTGGGGTGTAATTTCGAAATGTCTCCTTTTTTTTTGAACATTTTAATCTTCAAATCTAATCTTCAGTTCAAAAAAGGTAAATTTTGTATTTAAGTCAAACTTTGGAGGAAAAACTAAGTAGAAACAATATAGGTTTAAACTCGGAAGAAAAATAATTGTCACTTGAAAACAAATAATTTAAAAAATTAGGCATAGAAAGACCATTAATTAAAATAAAAAAATGTTTTAGAAACTCCAATTTTAAAGGCAAAATTTCGGGTCTTTTTCCCGAAATTTTAAGATTAGTGTCGAAATTTTCACTTTTTTCTCGAAATTTCAAGAAAGATGTCAAACTTTCGAGTTAACCTGCAGTCGAAATTTCGATATTAAAGTCCAAATTTTAAATTTAATCTCAGAGTTTCCAGATAAAAGTTGAAATTTCAAAAGAGAAGTTAAATTGGTGAGAAAAAAGTCTAAATTAAAGTCGAAATGTCAATTTTTTTCTCGGAATGTCGGGAAAAAAGTTAAAATTTTAGCGTTAAATTCGAAATTTCTAAAAAAATTCTTTTTAAATTGATGTTCTTTCTGCACCTTTGAAACTTTGACTTCTTAAATCAGCAATTAAATATTTAAAAAACTTCGGAAAAACATCGATGTATTGTTACCTAATACCGATGTTTGGGACATCGATGTTTCATTAAAAAAATATCGATGTTTAAATATCGATGCTTTTTTGAACGATGTTGCACTCCTAAGGATTGGTAATCTCTTATAGATCGTCCCAACAATGAATGACATGAACAGAACTTTGCACAGAAGATACAGAGAATATTTATACATTTTGATTTGAAACTTGAAATTGCGACTTTAAAGCAGACGTAACATACCGTTACATACATGCATTACAGATTTAATTGATATTAAAGGAGAAATTTCGATTTCTAAGTTAGAATTTGCAGAAAATTTTTTTTTTGGACATTATTAATATTTTGCTCGAAATCTTTACTTAATTTATAATCTGGATTATAAGCATAAAACTAATAACATTTTAGAAATTACAAAGTTTTTTTATACATTTCTGACTTCAGAAGTTTTTCTAGAAATGTCGATTTCAAAAGTCGAGATTTTGACAAAGAATTAAAATTTCTTGCAGCTTATTATTTCAAAATCACGATCAAAGACAAAATATTTTCTGAAATTCCGAGTTGAACTAGAAATATCGACATTTTTGTCGAAGTTTCGCCCCTCGAATTATATATTTTTTTGAACACACTTTCTGCCATGTCAACTAGAGTCTAGAAAACGAAACAAAATCCTCTGATGTTTTGGAAAACAAAAAATACAAATGAATGTTAGCAGCGAAGAAAACATTTTTTAAATTCGGGATCTCTAATGATGATCGAAAGTACATAAAAATTCAAAATTTCGAAAATAGAACTTAATTTAGAAAATTTGGCATTTTGAAGTTAAAACTCACATTTTGGAGTAAATATCTAAAGTTTTGAAAAATAAATGGGAAAATTGTTAAGAAGTTTTGTTTGTTTTCCATTAACTGCGTCAGTCGAAAAAATAGGCTTTCTTTTTAGGGCAAAAAAGTACTTTACATCTCATCAGCTATTCACACTATACAAAGCTCAAGTTAGGCCAACACTAGAATACTGTTCTCATGTTTGGAGTTCAGATCCAAAACACGCTTTAGCTCTTTTGGATTCAATTCAAAGAGGAGCGATTCGCCTAATTGATGACGAGAGTTTGACCGATTCTCTCGAAACACTAGAGCACAGGCGAATGGTTGATGACTTGTCTCTTTCTTATAAGTACTATCATGGAAGATGCTCGCAGGAACTAATAGATTGATCCCCCAAGGCCAAAGTTCTTGAGGCGTACAAGACAGTCGGAGACAGCAAATTTCTGTGCGGTTCAGCTTGACACAGTGAGGACTTCTGCCTATGCAGATTTTTACTGTAGAACTTTCAAGCTATGGAACGCGTTACCGAAAGGAATTTTCCCCAAAGATTACAACCTATCCTTGTTTAAGAAGGCGGTTCATCGCCATCTATGCTTGTTTCCACATTCTACTCGCAGTAAATTAAACTTAAAAAAAATGATAACTGATAACTGACAAAAGTAAAACAAATTCCTACTCTCTTTGGGTTGAACTGTTTTATGTGCTGTCGTCTTAATTGATTAAAAATATCAGTTTTTTTATGTGATATTTTCTGTAAAAGTGAAAACAAAGGTAAATTATACTCATATATTTAAATTTACGACATTTCAATTATAATAACATAGACAGGTAGTAATTTTAGCAAGCTTTCATATTCGTTCTGCGAGGATGTAATAGATGCAAATTGATTTTTTGTCCTTAAATGATCAGATCTGTGTTTGATCGTTTTTTCTAGTGAGAGCACTTTTATGACATCATAATTTCATTGAACGTTTTATATAAAGAGAAATTGTTCATGAGATGTGTTCTTTGCTTGTAGAAAGTGTATTTTAATTTATTGTCCCATGACTGGAACATTTTTAAAATGTGATATTAATGTAACAATTAAATGGATTTTGAACGCATGCATAATGCAAAAAAATGGTGCATCAGATCGAGTTTGAGGCGAATTTACAAAGATTGTCATTGAAAGGTAACAAATATTGCTCCGTCGAGTATAATTTTGTTATTGTGCACAAATTCGAAAACATCTTCATAAAATTGGCAAAATGGAAGTATTAAAAAAACAAAGAAATATTATATTCAGAAAATGTTTTTCAAACACACAACTAAATGATTTTTATGTAAATACCTAATTTGATGCGAAACACTCAAAGTGACAAATATTTTTGAAACTCTCTGTATAAAAATTGATTGTAGCTGTAATACTTTTGACTTGATTATCTAAAAGCTTATACCTTATTGTATATTTGGTGAAAATTTTATAAAAAAACTACCCACTAACAATAACACTAGTGAAGAAAATATAAGGTGGACATTTTTTTTTCGTTCATCGTGTAGATTGTATAAATCTCTTGTATGTAATGCTTTAGACAGAAGAGATTTGTGTTATTGAAATAATTAACTTCCCTAATTGTAACTGTTGCAACTTTAGTGAATGCTTCATATTCTTTTACTACAAATCTATTGCTCAAAAACTTATGATCGATTATGAAGCTGATATTAACAAAAAAAAAACATTGGTCTTGTATTACATTACCAAGCAAGGAAAGTTTAATACTAATTACACCAATTAATAAACAAGTAAAAGGTGATAAAAAAATATAAAAGTATCATTTAGCTTTTATTGTTTGGATAGAGTTGCATATTATATTAAGCAATGCAAGTTACGCTCTGTTTATTCGGATAACTGAAAAGGTCGCCAATTCCGGTATCATTATCAAAGGTTAAATGTTAGATTAATATTACCTTGCCTCTATATATCCAAGATGAAAAATACTTAAATTGTGTCGTATTATTATAATTCATGACCTACTAAAAATAAAAGGCACTTTCATCGCCCCCCGTCACATTTTATCTAATTTTTAAATATTTAATATCGCTAAAAGAATATTAATTTTTTTTTGTAACAATTCAACACCCTCTATCTCCACAACGAAGTCGCCAAGAACCTTGCTTTGTAAGAAGTTTTCATCTTAAAATAATATCAGCAATCACCTCCGCAGTTTGTCAAAGTACTTTTAAATCAATTGTCCTCTTTTGAATTTTTTATTAATTTTTCGACTCTTTAAATCGGAAATTAGAAATTCCTTCATCTAATACTAAGTTTCCAAAACTGCTCCAGCCATGTCCAAATCTTCCGACATAATTAACATTTCCCAATTTGACTCTGATTAAAAAAATATAGAATGAAGTATATAAAATGAGCCCTTTTTTTTTCTAAGCCATCGCTAGTGTCAGCGGCCTGAAGTCGCTAAAAAGGCATGATTCAAAATTGCTCATCTACTAAAATAGCAACTGAGCAAACAAGCGAATCGTTACAAAGTGTGTAATTAGTTTACATCAAGGAATCAGTCCTGAAAGATGACCTAAAGCGATATCTTCTTGCTGTGATGCATTTTCGATATGTTGCGTGCCTTCTCGCTTATCTCAAAAAGTGTGTACTCTTTCTTACGTGTTATTTGAAAATTACGTTATTCACGCTGGTCTGACCACACAAGAGAAAGCTTTCTCCAATGGCGCTTTGCATGAAATAATATTTGCGGTTTTCAGTTTCGTGACGAGTCACGCGTCGAACTCTCGATAGCCTTGTATTTATTTTATGTCCTTTTCTCACGTGGTCAGAATGGACCGAATTAAAATAAGAGAGTAAATGAATATTGGATAGAGAAAAGGGTATTGATTTATTGATTTGCGATTGTAGATTGGTACCATTTTTTTAACTGTAAAACAGGGAAGGATTCAGGAGACGTATTACAATTGCGAGGGGGGGGGATTGACTTCGTTAAAATTTTATTCGTAAAAATCATTTTTCATGCGTGCAAAAACAAGTACAACATTAGTTATAATTTTCACTTATTAAATATATATTTTTAATCAGGGCTTCGAACTGTGCTGGATCAAAAATCCAAAACTGGGTTTTCAGGTTTTGTTTTCGAGTGAAAACTTCTTTACGCGCGTGGGATGATTTTAGATAGGGGAAACCTTATGGTTTTGCGTTACCACCACTCTAATTTGTGTTACCATTAGTCTAATTTGCATTACCATCACTCTAATTTGCGTTACTATCAGTCTAACTTGCGTTACCATCTCTCTAATTTGGGTTACCATTAGTTTAACTTGCGTTACCATCAGTCTATCTAATTTGCCTTACCATCACTCTAATTTGCGGTACCATCAGTCTAATTTGCGTTGCCATCACTCTAATTTGCGTTACCATCAGTCTTACTTGTGTTACCATCAGTCTATTTTGTGTTACCATCTCTCTAATTTGGGTTACCATTAGTTTAACTTGCGTTACCATCAGTCTATCTAATTTGCCTTACCATCACTCTAATTTGCGTTGCCATCATTCTAATTTGCGTTACCATCACTTTAATTTGCATTACCATCGCTCTAATTTGCGTTACCATTACTCTAATTTGAGTTTCCATCAGTCTAATTTGTGTTAACATCACTCTAATTTGCGTTACCATCACTTTAATTTGTGTTTCCATCACTCTAATCTGTGTTACCATCACTCTAATTTGCGTTGCCATTACTCTAATTAGCGTTACCATCACTTTAATTTGCATTACCATCGCTCTAATTTGCGTTACCATTACTCTAATTTGAGTTTCCATCAGTCTAATTTGCGTTACAATCACTCTAATTTGCATTACCATCACTCTAATTTGCATTACTATCACTCTAATATGCGTTACAATCAGTATAATTTGCGTTACCATCAGTCTAATTTGCGTTATCATCACTCTAATATGCATTACCATCACTTTAATTTGCATTACCATCACTCAAATTTACGTTACCATTACTCCATCTTGCGTTACCATCACTCTAATTTGCATTACCATCACTCAAATTTACGTTACCATTACTCCATCTTGCGTTACCATCACTCTAATTTGCGTTACTATCACTCTAATTTGCGTTACCATCACGCTTTTTTGTGTTACCATCAATCTAATTTGCGTTACCATCTGTCTAATTTGAGTTACAATCACTCTAATATGCGTTACCATCAGTATAATTTGCGTTACCTTCAGTCCCATTTGCGTGATCATCACTCTAATTTGCGTTACCATTACTCTAATTTGTGTTACCATTACTTTAACCATCAGTCTAATTTGCGTTACTACTGCGTTAGACTCAGTCTAATTTGCGTTACCCTCACTCAAATTTACGTTACCATTACTCTATCTTGCGTTACCATCACTCTAATTTGCGTTACTTAGTCTAATTTGCGTTACCATCACTCTAATTTGCGTTACAATCACTCTATTTTGTGTAACCATCAGTCTTATTTGCGTTACCATCATTCTAATATGCGCTGCCATCAGTCTAATTTGCGTTACCATCAATCTAATTGGTGTTACCATCACTCTAATTTGCGTTGCCATCACTCTAATTTGTGTTACCAACATGTTAATGTTAACAGTATTATTTATGTGGCTACTAGCTGATACCCACGCTTTCGTCATGTCGAATAAGAGGGTCACTTTTTGAAACTTCCAGTTTTTTTGAAGAATTAATTTTCATTTCATTTTATTGTGAAAATTTTGACATTTTAAAATACTCACAATGTCGATTATTTCTCATTCGACTTCCAAATTTTTTCTCGAAATGTTGATTTTATTTTAAAAATTTCGATACTTTTCAAAATCTTTACTGTTTGGACATTCCAACTTTTGAAAATTGTTCAAAATCCTGCTTATTTGGATAATTTTGATTCTTTAAATTTTTGACTTTTTTAAAAATTTTTTGTCCTTGTTAAATATTTTTTGGAAATTTCAACTTTTTCGAACAATTTTCTGTCAATATTTATTTATTTTACTATTATTATTCATTTTATTATTCTGAATTTATTTCGAAGTTTTGAAATATTTCGAGAATTTCGACTTTTTTCAAATCATTCACCTTAATTTTTGAAAATGTTGACTTACTTTGAAATTTCCACTCAAAATTTCAATTTTTTTTGCAAATCTGACTGTTTTTCAATTCAATTTTTTCAAAACGTTTCAATTCTTTTTGAAAATTTGATTTTTTTTAGGTTTCGACCTTTGAAAACATCGGCTCTCTTTGAGTGTTTGATTTTTTAAATTCAACTTTTTTTTTCAAAATTTTGATTTCTTCTCAAAATTTTGGATTTCTGAAAATGACGACTGTTCTGAAAAGTGTGTCTTGATTTTTATTGAAAACTTTGGGAATTTTGAATTTCAAATTTTCCTTTTTTTTCCATTTAAATGTAAACTTCTTTTATTAATTACAAGACTTTCACAGTTTTGCCCTTCTTTAGGATTTTGATTTATGTTTTGAATTCTGAATATTTTGAAAACTTTTACACAAAATTTTGATCTGTTCACAAATTTTTTTTGGAAATTTCTGAATTTATTTTGAAGTTGTGAAAGTTTTTGAGAATTTCGACTTTTTTTAAATCATTCACCTTAATTTGTGAAAATGTTGACTTATTTTGAAATTTACACTCAAAATTTCAATTTTTTTTTTGCAAATCTGACGGTTTTTCAATTCAATTTTTTCAAAACAATTTAATTCTTTTTGAAAATTTGATTTTTTTTAAGTTTCGACTTTTGAAAACATTCCCCAAAAACATCAACAGAGACGACGGTTACATGCTTTCCTCCATCCGGAAACCAACCATCGGAAATCTTCGAGAGTGATCGCGCAGACGAATGGTAGGGGAAGGTGGGTAGGAATGGGTCATTTTTACTTTGGAGCCCACAAAATTTAAAAGAACTTGGTACAACCTGTTTTTTTACAGTCAGTGCGTAGCTGTATAAGTATACTTTAATATTTAAAAGAATTAAAATCCCACTGTTGATATATAAATGACAAGAAAAAAAAAAGATAAATTATACACACTGACCCATTCCTCCTTCATGCAGGAGGAATGGGCTCTGCTGCAGGAGGAATGGGTAATAATTTTTCTTAACATAGGTTTTAAATTTATTCAGGTCAATATCGAAATATTTTTTATTCTTTATATTATATTTTTTTTGGGTTTATTAGAGTTCTCCTTTTCTGCTTCTGTTAAATGTTATTTCACTTTCTTTTTGCGCTGGTCTTCTATTTCATTTTTTCTGGAGAATCAGTTAAAATTCGGGTTCGTCCTGGTTTCCTTCCTGATCTCTTATCTTTTCTTTGAGCTGCTTTGGGGTAGGGGACTACATCTTGTGGAGAAAGCTGAAAATACAAAAAGTCTCAAATTATTGTTGCCTAGAAGAGCAGTTTAAAATTATCTAACTGACTTGTTGGGGGATTGGGGGTGCTTGGTCTTAACAAATCAGTTGCTGCAATTGTAGGAAGTTCCTGAGACCCTGTGCTTTCCAGGGGACACGGACGGTCAGTAACAGCAGCCATTAAAAAGTCCTCATCTGAAAACATAACTCTACGAAAGGGCCATATTCCTGTTCGTTCAAAGCAAAACTAAGCAAGGATTTCTTCTGAGAAAACCAAACAACCACTCACGTCCAGCCTTTTCTTCATCACCCCACTTTTTGGGAATTTCAATTTTCAGGGCTTTTGCATATTTATACGCTAATTTTCTAGCATCAGTAGATGTAAGGCCATAATGCATTTTTGAGCATCTTTGTAAATATTCTACCAATAAGTTTTCTTGTTCTTGCGTAAAAATTTGTCTCACTGTTGTATTCGGACGATATTTGAATGTTTTCCCTTCGCTCAGAGAATTGAAATGTGAAACGTGTCTTTGTAATGAGACTAAGATATGTTGTAGTTTCTAGCTACTTGTCTTATAGACGAACCACGATTTACTTCTTCTACTGCTGCTTTGACTTCCTCAGAAGTTTTTCTGACACGCTGTGTATTTTTTATCCAAATTCTGGGCATCTATATAAAGTATCAAAATAAAATATTAGATCAGTGAAAGTAGGAGGAATGGGTCACGACCCAAACCTCCGGCCTTGTGGGAACCCATTCCTCCTGCATGTACACTTATATATATATATATATATAAAATCACTCTACTTAAATGTAAGAATACTTATCGACATATTTCTAGTATTTATTAGTACTTTATAATATACTATTAATATGAATAAATCAATTTCTGGGAATATTATATGATTAAGGAAATTATTACACTTATAATTAAAATAGAAAAACTTACTTTTATCAGCAAAAAACGCTAGTTATTCATAACACTGAACACAAAACTTTGACACGGCTGCAACTAAAGTGACAGTTTACTTATCAACAGCGCCATTTATAGGCCAAATAACGATACATAAAACTAATATTCTCCAATTAAAATTAAAATAACCCATTCCTCCTGTGACCCATTCCTACCCACTCTCCCCTGCATAAAGTTTCCCTTTCCTCTTTCCTCTCAGAAGAGTTTCGCCACTGGTATGGTGGACATACTGAGTTACGGTGCTCTTCTGTCTAAACTTTCTTATCCGTTGTACCAATTTTTAATTCAGAAGAGTTTCGCCTCTGGTATGGTGGACATACCGAGTTACCGTGCTCTGATGTTTTGAAATTGGCCTTTCATTTTTGCATATTCCCTTATGTTTCTCTTTGTATTTATTGTTTCTTTTCTTTGTTCCTGAGGAAGCCCCCTACGATGGTGGGCGAAACGTCGAACACTTTAAGTAGTTCTTCGACACGGTCCAATCCCGGAAGAAGTATATCCTGTTCCGAAAATATTCATCTAAATGAAATAACGTAAGCGACAAATTTGATCTGCATTTTATCCTTTGACTAGATCAAGTTTTTTATATGAAAGAAATAAATACTTTATCAGTCAAAAAGCCTTGGAATATGTTTAATTATCGATCTTTGATACCTCTTTTTCAATCAACTTTTTAATATTTTTTAAAATCAAAAACCAATAACTAGGACTTCTGGGGAATGATGTAGTTTTCAAAATTCTACTTGTATTTCTGTACGATCATTATTTACCCATCTATTGATTACCAAAGTCAAAAATAACTATTTTGTTTTGAATGACAATAATGAAGAGGAAGATGATGGTATAGGACTCCGAGACCATTTAAATTAAAGAAAATTGAATTAACCAGAAGAGTTTTATCAGAAGAATACTGGAAAAAATGTTGAAGTCCGTGGACCTTTTTACAGTTAAACAAAAATTTGGAAATCTCGGTCCATGGTTTCCTAACTCAATAGCTATTGTCGCTAAAATTTTTTAAGCCCAAGATTGTTTTTGTTTTTTTTCTGTGATTACTTTTCTTTGAGGTAAAGTATTTTGAAAATTACCTGAACATTTGGGTTTTTTTTACTTCGCTTAAATTCTTCGTCTAATTTATAACAAATATCGTCAGCGGATTATATGCGCAGTGTTTTTGATTGTTGTTATAATTTCATAAACGTTTATGCACATCTTTTATTAAATGTGTGTTAAGAAAGTCCATCCGTAGATTGTCGTGACTGTAAATATTTGTGAATTTTCGTGTCCAAAATATTAAATTTTTGATCATTGATGCAAAAACTGGTTTGGAAAGAAATTGCAGTATCTCTTATTTTATTGGTAGGTAAATATAGTTTGTGAGTAATGATGTTAGAAATAGCTGAATATATAAAAAAAATGTTTATCTTCTGTTTAAAGTTAATATTTGTTGCTCTAGTTATGGTGGTACTATTACGTAACGCACTAACATCTGCCCTTGTAACTATTAAATAAATTATCTGTATACTTGATGCGGGTGCTTGATATATGCAACTTATATATTGAGAAATTATTGTGCATTATATGTGATATTGTTTATAGTCTTATCCATCTTTTAGCGACGGACTGTTCCAGGGGCCTAGCGGGCCAAGAGTACGTACATTTGTGTATTTTAGAGAAGTTTTCTTGGCTAAACAATTAAAATAGTGATGCACAATTAAATGCCCAACGTTTTAACTCAACATTAATTTGATCAGAATCTTTCATGAGAACACTTGCGAAGTTTAGAGATTTCCTGAGAAAAAACTATCAATGAATCACCAAATGTCTAGATTTTAACATAACATTATTTTGTTTGTCGATAAAATTGCTGGTGTGATATTTTTTTTTTTTGCAACACTGGTCCCTTATCTTAAATAACTTCTTAGGGCCTCCGTTTCTGACTCTGTGTACTCTAAATTGGATCTAAGCACAAACTACTTTTGAAATTGTTTAGAATTAAATTTAATTATGTGTATCTTATATATTTCGAGTTTGTTGTTGGTTTAGTTCCCCAATTTCGCCAAACTGCGTGCATAGCTTTAATTGAGACATTTGTGTAATTAATGTTTACTCTAATTTGATTCTAAAAAAATCTGTGCACAGGAGCGCCCTTGTGTACCGCCCCTTCATATTATTCCTTCATAGCTACGTCACTGTTTTTATATTATTTCAATAATATATCAAATTAAATAAATAATAATAATTAAATAAGTAATTTGAAGCAATAAAGCGTTAAAAACAATTACTTATTTATGGGGGACAGTATAATTTATTAATAGACGTTGGAAATATTTCCACTGGAGACAATTATTGTCGTCCAACTTCGAAACCCCAAATGCAGATGCTAGTTTATTTAACTGATGGTAACAGTAGATAAAAATGATTTGTATTACAACGAAGAAAGGTAAAACACTCACACCTTGTAACTAATAGAAATAATCAAATAATTAAGTAATACAATTTAAAGTGGCGCTATTTACTGTTTACAATTACAACTGTATTGAAAAAAATTGGAAATTTGTAAGATACAGTTTTCTAACACGTCAATGTTAATAATTCACATTTTTAGGGTTACGTAACCTTCAAAACCCTTATAATCTCACTCTTGTGTCCGTCTGTCACAAAGAGGTGTTCCTTGAAAACTGTTTAATGTAGAAATTTGAAATTTTGCCCAGCATTAGTTCGTGATAGCCCACGCTAATACCGCCAGCCAACGATTAAAAATAGAAAATATTTTATGATCAAATGGGGGGTTGATTTGGTCAGCGAAAGATCAAGTTTTAGCTAACATATCGTGTGACCCATCGCATGAAAGAATTACCCCCTAAGGATCGTATAATATTTTTTTAAAAATCATTTTCGGTCCAATGGTCTTACAGCTCAAATGTAAGAAATGGCCGTTCCCCTCCATGATCTCTTAAGTATCTAAAGATAAAATTTAATTTTATTAGTAGATATTGGGTCATAGATTGTCGAAAAACTGCAGATTTTTTCGATATCGTATTCGTTTTCGATGTCGAGAAAAAAAATATGTTATTGAAAAATAGGGGCTTGCATTCCAAGGCTTCTTGACCCATATAGTATTAATTTTTGTCAAATAACGAACTTGATCTAGCCGAAGGATAGGATGCAGATCAAATCTGTCGTTTACATTATTTCATTTAGATGAATATTTTCGTAGTTAGCCCAAGTTTATTAAATTGCACGCTGAACAGTTATTGCGCTTGGAATCGAAAATTTTAACGCGATCCGAGCTATCTCATAAACTAAGTGAATTGTGAATGACAATTTTTTTTGGTTTTCTAATTTTTCAAACATAACACAAGAAAATTTGAATAAAATTTCAAATTCATATATAAGTTAAAATAATTTAATTTGGTCTATTGACAGTTCACTGTAGTAATTGGTACGGAACCCTAATTATGCGAGTCCGACTCGCTCTTGGCTGATCTTTTAATAAATCAATTTTATAGACAGTAGCATATAGACACTGTGGAACTGCAGGACCCCCAATTTCGCTTACGAGTTTTTTCTCAAGATTTTCTGAACACTTTTTATTTCACAATTTGTAGAAATTTTAAATTTTATCTGTTTGGTTTTTAAAGAAATTTTAGGTTTCTTTCACGAAGTTACGACATTTAAAAACCCATTTTATTTTTAATTTTGATCAAAGTCACATTTCCATAAACTAATTTTTGGAAAAGTTTTGAGAAAGAAATCAATATTTCGAGCAGAAATTAAAATGTTAAAAAAAACTCAAATTTCTTTGAAAATGTCAGCATTTTAGGAAAATAATTACAATTTTAAGAAAAAATCTAAATCCAATTCATCTCGCATTTTACTATTTCTCTAAAAAATAAATTAATGCGGTATCTTCAAATTTTTACCTCAAATCTCATTTCGTATAAAAATGTTGAGTTGTTTTCAGATATTTCGATTTTTTTAAGAACTTTTAATTTTTTTTGCAAAGTTTTCATTTTTCCTAAAAATTTTATAAAAAGAAATTTTCTCCAAAATTCTATTTTCCTGAAAGTGTCGTTTTTAAAATTTTTTCTAGAAATTATAACTTCTTCCGATTTTTCTTTGTGTTCCTCTAATTTGCTTTAAAAATGTCAAGTTTTTTCACGACACTCTAACAATTTGAAGTTCATTTCATTTTGTTGTTTTGACAACAAATGTTTGGAAAAAACCCTAAAAGCTCTATAAAAATTTTAACATTTTGTAAAAAACAAAAAATTTAGACTTTTTTGCAAAGATATTTCAAATTTTTTCTTTCAATTTTTTCTCTAAGAAATTTTGCTTTTTTTCCTATGAAATTTGTGTTTTTCTCTAAACATTTAATACAAAGAATTTTTTTTAAATGTTTAAATGGTTTTTCTTGTAGAAATTTTGATTTCTCTCTAATTTGTTTTGGACATTAAACATTTTTTTAACAAAATTTTGATATTTTAAAATTCATTTTATTTTGTAATTTTGATAAAAAAACTGAAAATTATTAGGTATAAATTTAGGGAAAATAAACTTCAAATTTGCATAAAAATAAAAAAACTTTGGGAAAAATATTAAAATTTTAAGAAAAAATGAAGCTTGTACATTTTAACCTTTTTTACAATTTGATATTTTTCTAAAAAATTGCTACTCCTGTAGGACCAAAGAGAATTCTGAATCAGAATTTCCAATTTTCCTAAAAATGTTAAATTTATCCTTGAAATTCCCAAGTTCGAATTTAGAATTTAAATTTCGATAAAAAAAACGAAATTAAAGACCTAACTCAAATTTTCAAGAAAACGCAGATCACATTTCTAGAAAAAGTTGTTATCTGTAAACAATATTTTCTAAAAAAAAACATTTTAGAAATTAAATAAAAAACTTTGTTTGCAATAAATTAATTGTCAAAAGTATTTTATAATTTTGACTTTTAAAGTGGGAACTATTGAAATTTTTGAGAAAATGAGTCAACATTTTTAGAAGATGTTTTTTTCAATTTATTTAACATTTCTTCGTAGTTGCATTTCAAAAACTATTTAGAAAATTGTCAACAAACCATAAAAATTTAAATATTTCCAAACCGGGCCGAAGAAATGTTAAATAAATTGAAAAAAAAACATAATATTTCCGGTCAATAAGGGTCTACCATGAAGAATTTTTAGAAGAGTCTCAAAATTTTGAAATTAAAATTAATCAAAATGTTGAAAAAAATTCATTAACAATTTACTGTTCTAATTTAATTTTTTTTAGTATATTTGAAGTTTCAGAGAAATTTCAAAAATCAAATATTCCAGTTTGAAGCCAATTTTTTGTGATTAAAATTCAAATTTTGCCAATATATTTGTACATAAAATGCAACTTCTTTTGGAACTTTGTTTCAAAACTTTGCATACTTTTAAAAACACAAAATTTTGTTATTAATTTTTTCAAATTTGGGCGTTATTTCGAAATTTTTCTTGAAAAATGTAAATTTAAAAAGAAAAATATTACCACTTTTAAAAAATAAAGCCAAAGTTATTAGAAAATGAGAATTTTTTTAAAAAAAGGCCAATATTTTGAAATTTTCATAGAAAGTCAGATTTTCAAAAGAAACCAAGGATTTCGAAAAAAAATTTTTATTTTCAAAATGGTCGACATTTTGAATAATTTTGGGAATGTGAATAAAAGACGAATTTTTGGAAAAATATGGACATTTAAAATAAATTGCAGAGTTTTTAATTAAATTTTAAAAGAAGCTGAATTTTTTGAATATTGAAGAAAACTCAAAATTATCAAAACATTCTTAATTATCGAAAAAAATGAAATTTCGAAAAGGTAAAGTTTTGAAAAAAAGTTGAAAATTTCAATAGTTCAAGTTTGAAAACAATCTTTTCTTTTGAGTCGAAGATTTAATTGAAAATGTTTAAAAAATGTATAAAAAAAAATTTAAAAAAAAATAAAACTTTTTTAAAAAAAGTCAAGTTTTCAAAAAGAGTCGAAATTTTGAAAAAAAAAGTCGAAGTCTTGAAATGGAATCGAAATTTTACGAAATATTAGTCGAAAATGTATATAAAATATTCTAAGAAATGTCCGACTTAAAAAAATCACAATTTTCAAATAAAGGAAAAGGTAAAGTTTCGAAAAAAAGTCGAAAATTTCAATAGCTCAAGTTTAAAAACGTTTTGAAAAGATTTGGGAATTTTTATCGAATTTACGAAATTTTAAAAAAAGTTTAAATTTTGAATAGTTGTGAAATTTGCACTCAAATTTTCAATAAAAACCAAATTTTTCGAAACCAGAATATTGAAACCAGGTGAAAATTATCAGGTAGATCGAGGTTTTCAAAACTCGAAATATTGAGATACTAAAATTTTGGAAAAACTTTAAATTTTTAGTAGTTATAATTTTGAATCAAAGTGGAAAATTTTTTAAAAAGTTGAAATTTTAGGTCAAAAACATTAAAACTTTGAAAAAATGTCAAACATTTCATAAAATTTCAATATTTTCAAAAAAAAATCGAAATTTTGAAAGAACTTCGAAAATTAAGGAATAACGAAATTTTCAACAAAAAATCAAAATATAATCAAAACTTTGCAAAAAAGTCGAAATTTTGAAAAATAGTTGACATTGAAATAAAAACCAGTCGGAAATTATTAAAAATCGAAATTTTCAATAAAAAAATTATAAGTTTTCAAAAAAAATTATTAACAAAGATGAAATTAGGTGAAAGTCAAATATTTAAAAAGTCAAAAGTCCAGTTTTGAAAAAATTTACATTTTCATAAAAAGTAGGAGTTTTCAAATGGTACAAATTAAAAAAAAATGTAGTAATTAATTTAAAAACATTCGAAGAAGAAAGACAGAACATCGAAAAATCCAAATATTTAGGAAAATACGTATTCACAGTTTTTCAAAAAAGTCAATACTTCAAAATAAAAAGGTCGAGATTACAAAAAAAATCTAAATTTTGCAATACAGTCGAACTTTGCAAAAACAATCCAACCTTTCAAAAAACGCGACATTATCAAAAGTTTTCATTGTCAAGTTTTCAAAAAAATTTTCGAAAGTAACGTTTTGAAAATGTCGAAATCCCAAAAATTTTAAAACGCTAAACATTGTCGCAGCACCGCCATTAATTTTGGCTTCGAGCCGCCACTGTTTATAGATGACATTTTTAATTTTTAGAACAAAAGGTGTCGTCTTATCTCGAAATTTCATCTTTAATCGTGGAATTTCTTTAAACTGGAATTTTTGATGTATCAATGGCATCAATGGCTGTGTATTCATGCAAAATGTTTTTTTCTCTGGATATGCAACCACTTCCAAAAGGTTGAACGAGGTAAATAATAGTAACAACGTTGAAATAGAGCATATGTTTCGACATATTCAAATATAAAAATCTTTAACAAAGTAGTTAATTGTTCAATTAAATTTTTCTAAATTTTCATATTTGAGTAAGTTCGTGGAATATTATTTTTCAAAAGTACAGCGTGTCCGACAAGTTTGCTGATATGCCTTTTTACTTAACGAAGATTTCAGTACTCTTCACACAAGTGGGGCGCGCTGTATGTAGCCTTGTGGCAAACTCACATAGTATGCTTTATTTATAATCACATGTTTCAGGATCAAAAATGTATAAATCTGAATCAGTTACCATAACATGTAGTGTAAAATATTTCCAGTTTGTAAACTTGTGGCCACCAGAGGCAGAAGAATATGCACCAAAGTTTCAATTTTACATCAAAGCGGCTACAAGTTTATTTATTATAGTTTTAATTTGGTGCGGAATACTTTACCACTATTTGTCTATTAAAATCGGTTTGTATTCAACTAACTCAACTAATTCGACACTAAATGACTATATTTCAGAGGGTTTAGATCTGAATACCACAGAAGACATGTCTTATTTACTTTCCATATTTTCCGCCATTTTCATTACCATAGAACTGGTGCAAAAACGAAATAAAATTTTGCAAATACGTGACCAAATCGAACTGCTAAGCAATTTCAGAAGATTCACAAATTATGAAAGTATCGTAAAAAAATACAGCTTCTTAGAATTGATCTTCTTCAGAATGCTCATAGCAACTGCTGCTTTTATGTGCATATTTAATTATTTACTCCAGTATAACAAATCATGCAAAAAAATCAAAGAAATGTTAAAAAGTAGCTGTTTGTTCGCCTTGCCAGCCAAAATGCCGTTTGATTTGAGACAACCTGTGTTCTTTTACACGTATTATATTACCCAGATCATCGCTATGCTAATTATTGGAATTGGGGCCGGTTGTACAGCTTTTCTTATGCTTGAATTGGCTGAACATCTATCAGCTTGTTTTAGATTACTGGGACATCTTATGAGGAAAATTGTAAACGATTTACACATCAGGAAAAGCAACAAGAAAGCGATCATTATCAAACTGATTCGATATCATCAAACTCTAATACAGTAAGCTCCTAACTGTTTCACAAGATTCTAAGGGCGTTTACACTAGACACTTTATTCCGTACATTTCTCTCTCACATATTAAGTGTCAACTATTCTGAGAGAAGTTAACCGAGACTCTCAGCTGCATAAATAAGTCTTGGATAGTTTCTCTTAGCTTCTCTTACAATAGTTGACACTTATCTCAAAGAGAAACGTACGGAATAAAGTGTCTAGTGTAAAACCACCGTAAGGCATACGCACGCAATCCTGATTAAGTTTCCGAATCAGGATCCAGACTCAGAATTCCGTCGGCTGGTCGCACACGCACGGATCCCTGATTTAATTTTACGTTTGCTATAATATGCGTTCATTGTGGTGCCCCACTTTGAATTCCTGATTCGGAACCCTAACCAAGATTTTGTTCGTATGCCGGATTTACTATGTTGTTCGTCACAAAATGTTTATTCCTGAGTTACAGTTGCAGCGAGATAGAGAAAAATTGTTTTAACAGAAGTATGAGCTTATTGGTCTTTGCCCTGGGTTGCATCTTTGTTAACATCATAAACTACATTTTTGAGGTATCTTCATCTATGATTGCATATGCAATCAATAAGTCAACCAAACAAACAAATATGTTTCAGAATCCTTCAGACGTAAGGCACATTTTACATTTAACTGGATGGTTCTTTGTCGTTTGTATTATTTGTCACGCTGGGCAATTGCTGAAAGATTCAGTAAGTTTAATCCATATCACAAGTTGGATTCTATTCGGATGTTACAGAGTAAAGCGATCGCGAATGAAATCTACAAAAGCAGTTGGTATGATATGGATGTTGAAATGCAAAAATTTATTCTTATCGTCGTTATGAGATCAGAAAAAGAACAGAAACTCACAGCTAATCCTTTTGGAATATTAGAATATCAACTCATTGTTACTGTAAGTTATAATCCTTCAAGTAAATGACAACTGTCTTGTTTTTTTCATTAGATATTAAAAGGAGCTTACACATTTCTAACATTGTATGGTAGATTACGTACATAGATGATGTTAAATTATAAAGAAAATAAAGTTGTTTCTAAGCGTCTTCCTCAACACAAGGTGAGGTGGTTCACCAGACAGTTGCTTTTTTTTTGTAAGTTTTCTTTACAATTTTGTCAAATGTTATTAACAGTATTTCCCATACAGTTGCAAAATTAAAACATTGAAGCGGAAATATTCAATATCAAATTTACAATGCAACATGAAGGTACATACCAAAGAAGGTTTTCAAAGAGATTTTAATTGATTGCAGCCAAACCTTTTCCTAAATTTTGATAAAAAAAGTAATATATTATGTAAGGTGATATTGTAAATTAAATAATAAAATAAGAGGATTTCCAGCTGTACCGCTTTGATCTAATCGCAATTTGAAATTACACGTCACCAAATTTTATTTCCGTTAGGAAAACATCTTGAACTAATAGCATAGCAGCTCTACAATTTCTTTTAGATTAGATGTTTCCAACCTTATTTGCAGATTATAGATAAATATATTCATGCACTCTTTTACATTTTTTTATTGCTACAAGGAAATTTAAAAAAAATCACGACATTATTTCTCACCTAGAAACATAATCAACTAAATTAAAAATTTGGTGTGTGTACACTTTTAAAAATAATTAAATATGAATAAATAATCAACGAAATTTTCACAAAAGTCTGAGTTCTGTAATAGTTATTTATGATACAAGTGTTAAAAGTGACATTTTATTTTGTGAGTGGGGAGTATTGCGGAACGAGCGTAGCGAGTGGAGCAACCCCACGAACAAAATAAAATCACTTTTAACAAGTGTATCATACAATATTTTTTGTAAAACTGTTAAATTAAAAGAGAAAATGCTGTCCCTAGGGTTGAATTTTAGATTTATTGTTTGCGTGTTGAATTACATATTTGACATTTACATCTGACAATCAAGTCAGGTATTGGATAGAGTGTAACTAAGTAAAACAATTGTAAGTTATTTAATGTTAATTAGTAACCACAATTGAACCTGTCCTAAACTGTTGTAGATTTTATGGCTAATAAACATGAATTTTGAAGAAAAGATTGGAAATTAAAGCAATTTTATTATTCCATCTGATGTTGAAGAAACAGCAAATACATCAACTGAGATTTATTGCTCCAGAAATTGGGACAAAAATATGATGGTATGAAATAAAGAATCTAGCGGATAACTTCACTAAAAATATATTTTTGGTTTACGCCGAAGGAAATTCTAAGTTTTGGAATCTCTCTATGATAAAAGCTAGTTTTTAAATCAAACTAGGATATAAGCAAGTCGCTCTAAAGAATTTTGTAAATTAACACTGGATGATATTGAAAAATCTTTGTTTTATATTATGAAGACTAAAAGCAACATCCGTCCTGGTTTTTGCACGGATTACTTTGCATAAATACCTCTGCAATTACTTCTCAGGAAAACTGAAATAAGTAACCGTTCAGATTGTAATAGTAATATTAATATTATAAATAAATAATTTATAACTATTTTGAATGTTTTAATGTTTGGAAACACAATATTGTTGGACCAGTCCGTTCAACCAAAAAAAAATATCTTTCTAATTTTACCAGTACAGCTTTCTATTTTATATTGCATATTGCTATATATCAGTGTTTCCTAAACAGTGGGTCACAACCCAGCAGCGGACCACAAAAATAAAATACCAGGCTGCAGAATTGTCTTCATACTCACAAATGATTAGTTCTTTCCAGCATTAAGATATAATTAAAACATCTTTTAGTGGGTGGCGAAGGGAAAATATTAAAAACAACCGGGTTAGGGCAAAAAAAGTTTGGGAAACACTGCTATATTTACTTTTAACACTAGTGCGAAAAAACTTTTTCGCACTAGTGTTAAAAGTGTTTTTGTCACGTGTTATTATAAAAGTCAATTTTTAGTTCACTTATCAATGAACTAAAAATGTCACTTTTAATAACAGTTTTACAAAAAATAGTTTTTATTTTTCTCGAAATAGTTTTCCGTAAATTTCGACACTTTTTTTATTTCAAATCATTTGCATATTTTGATTTTCTTTTTTAAAATTTTAATATTTTCCTCCAAATTTTAAATTTTCCCCAATTTTGACGTTTTTTGAAAATTTCTATTTTTCAAAATTTCAACTATTCAAAATGTCGACATTTTTTACTCAATTTCGACACTTTTCCTGAAACATTGACTCTTTTTTAAAATTTTTTTAATGCAAAAATGTGTAATCAAAATTTTCGATTTATTTTAAAAAATGATAGACTTTTTGTAAATTTCAACCTTTTTTGAAAATTGAAACTTCAAAATTTGTGATTATTTTTTCGAAATTTCGAGGTTTCTCCAAATTTCGGCTTTTTCTCGAAATTTAGAGTTTTCCGTATATTTCGGCAGTTTTTTTATTTCGAATCATCTGCATATTATGATTTTTTTTTAAATTTTGATATTTTTCTCGAAATTTCGAGGTTTCTCCAAATTTCGGCTTTTTCTCGAAATTTAGAATTTTCCGTATATTTCGACAGTTTTTTTATTTCGAATCAGCTGCATATTATGATTTTTTTTTAAATTTTGATATTTTTCTCGAAATTTTAAATTTTCCGCAATTTTCATGCTTTTTGAAAACTTATAATTTTAAAAATTTCAACTATGCAAAATGTCGACATTTTTTACTCAATTTCGACACTTTTCCTGAAATATTGATTCTTTTTTTAAAATTTTTTTAATGCAAAAATGTGTAACCAACATTTTTGATTTATTTTAAAAAATGATCGACTTTTTCCAAATTTCAACCTTTTTTGAAAATTAAAACTTCAAAATTTGTGATTATTTTCTCGAAATTTTGAGTTTCCTCCAAATTTCGACTTTTTCTCAAAATTTTGAGTTTTCCGTAAATTTCCATTTTTTTGGATTTGGAATCATCTGTATATTTTGATTTTTTTTCGTCTAAATTTTGATATTTTTTTCAAAAACTTCTATTTTTCAAAATTTCATCTATTCAAAATCTAACATTTTTTACTCAATTTCGACACTTTTCTTGAAATTTTGACTCTTTTTTAAAATTATTTTAATGCAAAAATGTCTAATCAAAATTTTTGATTTATTTTAAAAAATGATCAACTTTATTTTTCAAAACATTAGCTATTTAAAATTTCGACCTTTTAAAAAAAATCGACTTTTCAAAAATTTTTTAATTTCTGATAAGTTTGACAATTTCACTAAATTGGCAACCTTCGTTGTGTTTTTTAATCTCTTTTGGTTTCAGGGGACAAGATTTGTATTTAAATTTTTGAAGACAATCAAGGACCAGTCCGTTCAACCAAAATTTGGATTGTTTTGGAAAATTTTGATTTCAAAATTTTCGTCATATTCGAAGTTTAAACTGTTTTTGAAATGTTCCACTTTCTCCAAACTTCTCAATTTTTTTTCATAAATTTAACTTTTATTGAAAATTTCAACTGTAAAATTTTGAATTCCCTAAAAATTTGGAAGAATTTAAACAATTTGCCTTATTTTCTTGTCAATTATATCAAAAATTTCGTTTTCTCAAATTTCAACATTCTTCAAAATTTTTACATTCCCCAAAATCCCAACTATTGAAATACAGAACTTGTTTCCTGAAACCAAGAAAGATTGAAAAACACAACAAAGGTTGCTCTAACGCGTTTCGACAGCCAAGCTATCATCTTCAGAGAGAAACTAAAGTTAGTTTCTCTCTGAAGATGACAGTTTGGCTGCCGAAACGCCTTATTTGTTGTGTTTTTTAATCTTTCTTGGTTTCAGGGGACAAGTTCTGTATTTCAATTTTTGAAAAAAACCAAGGACCAGTCCGTTCCACCAAAAATCTCAACTATTTTTTAAAATTTCGTATTTTTTGAAAATTTTCACCTTTCTTGATTGTCTACTTTTTCAAACATTTGGGTATTTATTAATTTTTTCAAAATGTTTCGCACTGTTCATAATTAAAGGTTAATTTTTTTTTGAAATTGATACAAGCACATATTTTGCACTTTCGAATACACATTTTTTAGATTATTTTATAAGATTTTACCTCCAAGGTGATAAATTGCCAAAAACGCCGATATAACTGACCTGTTTATAAACTAAAACTTAAACACTAATTTCATATTTCAAAATTTAAAAATTACGATATTCCATACATTTTTTTGTCCCCTATGTCTCTTGGAGGATCAATTTTACAAAATCCTTTCCTAGTGCTCACCTTCATTATATAAGGAATTAATGTGCAAACCCATTGGTTTAGCATGTGCTTTGTCTGTTAATCAATGTTTACAGTTTTATTAAATAGATAAAATGAAACTTTTTTTCTCAAAATTCAGAGGTGAAATTTAAAAAATCGTATTTTTTTAAATAAATTTCAAATTGCTTCTTGAATTTTTGACTTCTTCCCCAACTTTTCAGTTCAGGTTATTATTTTTTTTTAATATTTTAATTTTATTGCATTTCCAAAGTAGAGTAGTAGTAGTAGTACTGCAAAGTGAGCAGTTTAGTATCTTATACAGGGTGTTACAAAAGTCCGGGCCGCTACTTCAGGAGCATATTCTACACATTAAAATATGAAAAATGTTGAAATACATTTTTGTCTTTAAATTGCCTCCTAACGGAGATATGACCATTTAAAGATGGCGCCCCTAAAGTGTTTTTTTTACTACAAAAAGTTAACGGTTAGTAGCAAAGTCATGAAATTGGGCAAGCAGTTAAAGAATTGGATTAGGCATATTCTCATGTAACATATTTTTTAAATAAGCAGTAGCGTGGTGTGTAGGGGGTTGCCCGCGATTATTTTTTTCCGTAACTTTTTTGTATTGCAATATTTCGACACAAAAGTGCCATAATCGTAAAAAGCAGCATTTTTTATACAAAAAAGGTACTCTTTCTCAAAGTCGCTAAAAGTAACCGTTTCCGAGAAAAAGGCGTTTAAATAATCCTATCCCGTCTTCGAAATTCTAACTAATTTGTATAAGAAAAAATAAGTTGGTCATGCAAACTGATCGTAAAGAAAACAATTGTACTTGACAATATCTGCCAGAGATTGACGTTGTGTCACTGATAAAATTTGGTCGTAAGCTGTAAACTTTAGCAGTTTTTGTTGTCAATAGTAAGTGTAGTAGTTTTTTAACTTTTCATTATTTTGATAAAATGGACTATTCAAATCAAGAAATGGCCGATATGCATTTAATGTACGGGCTTGCAAATTGTAATCGTGCTGAAGCAAGACGGCTTTATGCTGAATGTTTTCCTAATAGACACCTACCAGGAGAAAAATTGTTCCAGAAAATTCATGCTCGTTTATGTGAAACAGGAAATTTTGTTTTCAAAGGCGAACGTGTTGGAAGGCCAAACGCAGAAGTTGCTAATTTAGAGGAGCGTGTGCTTCAGCGAGTTGAAGAAGATCCATGTGTCAGCACTAGACAACTTGCTTTAGCCGAAGGAGTAAATCACGTAACTATCTGGCGAATTTTGAAATTTTACCAATTTTACCCCTATCATTTTCAAAGAGTGCAAGGGTTACTTGCTGCTGATTATCCTCCAAGAATAGAATTTTGCAACTGGCTATTGCATAAGATCGCTGAAAATGAGAACTTTCCATTGCTCATATTATTTACGGACGAAGCGGGTTTTACCAGAAACGGGATACTTAACTTTCACAACATGCATCAGTGGCAAGTTGAAAATCCCAATGCAGTTATTCAGTCGAGACATCAGCAACATTTTTCACTTAACATTTGGGGAGGAATAATAGGGGACTCTATAATTGGACAGGTTTTTTTACCTCATAGGTTAACAGGAGCATCATATAGACATTTTTTGCAAACACAGTTACCCGTGTTACTTGAAAATGTTCCACTCATAACAAGACAGCGAATATGGATAATGCACGATGGGGCACCTGCCCATTTTAGTGCAGTTGCTAGGGAATTTTTGAATAACAACTATCATCAACGATGGATAGGTCGAGGAGGTCCGATACCATGGCCAGCTAGGTCTCCTGACCTCAACCCACTCGATTTCTACTTATGGGGACATCTAAAGCAGATCGTCTACTCCACACCAGTTGACAATATCAATGATCTTCGTGAACGAATTGAAAATGGGTTCAACCAGATTCACAATACACCAGGCATTTGCGAAAGAGTAAGGAGTTCCCTTAGAAGACGAGCCGAGCAATGTATTGCTGCAGGGGGCAGTAATTTCGAACACTTGCTTTGATTTTTTGTTTCTTAATTTTGTACTATTTTTATATCAATGCAGTTAGTAGTGGATAAATTAGAAATTTGCAAAACGAATTCTAATAAATGCAACAATTTTGTTTAAACGCTTTTTTCTCGGAAACGGTTACTTTTAGCGACTTTGACAAAGAGTACCTTTTTTTGTATAAAAAATGTTGCTTTTTACGATTATGGCACTTTTGTGTCGAAATATTGCAATACAAAAAAGTTACGGCAAAAAATAATCGCGGGCAACCCCCTACACACCACGCTACTGCTTATTTAAAAAATATGTTACATGAGAATATGCCTAATCCAATTCTTTAACTGCTTGCCCAATTTCATGACTTTGCTACTAACCGTTAACTTTTTGTAGTAAAAAAACCACTTTAGGGGCGCCATCTTTAAATGGTCATATCTCCGTTAGGAGGCAATTTAAAGAAAAAAATGTATTTCAACATTTTTCATATTTTAATGTGTAGAATATGCTCCTGAAGTAGCGGCCCGGACTTTTGTAACACCCTGTATAATTTAAAAACAAAAAAAAATTCGTAGTATTTTTTTGCATGCATTTGAATATTAAATGCGGAATTGTAATTATTTACAAGGATTGTTAGATATTAGATTATTTTATCGCATTTAACATATTTATTTCCAAAATAAATAATTTTTTTTTCTATCGTCAAATAAAAATTGTATCCCATCTATCAATTAGTACATAAACCAATCAATTTTCGAGCCACCTTCGTATTTAAAAATCTTTCCAGAAAATTCTATATTTTATTTATCAAGGTGGTATTAAAAATTAAACAGTTGTATTGATAATAAGAATATAGTATTCTACTGAAGGCCGAACTTTTCGAAACCCCAAATGCAGATGCTAGTTTATTTAACTGATGGTAACTGTAGATAAAAATTAAAACGAAAAAAGGTAAAACACGTTTTTAATGTAACTAACAGGAATAACCAAATAATTAAATAATACAATTTAAAGTTGCGCTATTTACCGTTTACAATTAAAACTATATTGAAAAAAGTGGAAATTTGTAAGCAACAGTTTTTTTAACACGTCAATGTTAATAATTCACATTTTTAGGGTTAGGGTAGGGTGATATAAGATTGCGCAGTTTGCAATCAATAGGTCATAAAATAAAAAATATCAATCCTATCTGAGATCAATTATTTATTTATGTAACCTTATTAGTATGGCAACAAATTATTATACGAATGGTAACAAAAAACATATAATCTTCTAAGTAATTAAGCCAAAATCACAAATTGGAAATTGCGCAATTTTTTACACCCTAGTATGTAAAATTGCGCGTTGAGATCGATAAGATTGCGCAACTATATTATTTGCACACATCACAAATAAAATTGCCGGAGCCATTGTAGTCTGAACAGTTTTTATGCCACCACTCCTTACATGTATTACAGGCGATTCAGTCTTCTACTTCGTTGCACCCACCACACTTTCAAATCTTCTTATTATTGGTCTTTGGTTTAGATACTTTTTTCATCTTCTTTGACTTTGGTTCAGATTTAGTCTTATTTTTCTGTTCATTTTCTTTCTCTAGTTGTGTTTTATAAGGTGAACTTCTAATCACTTCTGATCTTTTATGCTTTCGATTAGAACTCCTTTTTTGTGTAGATTTTGGCAATGGAATTAGGTCAGCCAACGGTGCTGAACTTATTTGAAGACTAGACATCGTTTTCACAACAGATGATGGCTTCTTAGATACAGGTGGATCGCTTTCAAAAGTCTCATTAAGCAGGTTTACTGTTTGTACTGAAGAAACGATCACTGGTGTAGGGTCAGGCGAGATGCTTGCTTTAGAAATTGACGGCTCTTGATAAACAGACTGGGTATTTTGATTCTCTACGGGGTATTCCCGTTCAGTAACATCGCTTGCTAGGAAATCAGAGTCACTAAAAATGTCAGGATTCCACCGCACAATACCAGTGCACTTGAAGAGTTCTACTCCACGGCCAGTTGTTGCAGCTTGGTGAAAAGCAGGTGTAAAAATTGAAGCCATCTGATATACGATTATAGCTCTCCCAGGGTGGTTACGCAGCCATTTTTCACATTCCCTGGAATAAAACTTCTTTAGAGCTCCATGGAAGCCTCTATCAAGAGGCTGCATCTTGTGGCTGCTGTGAGGAGGTAACGTCAATGCAATTATATTGTTCTCCCGGTAAAAGTCCACAGCTTTTATTGTACAATGTGACACGTGATTGTCTAAAATAAGGAGAATAGGCTGTTCTCCAGTCGGCTTCGCGTGGTCTTTGAAGTGACTTAGCCAATCGAGATAAAGATCTGAGTTTATAAAACTGGAATCCGAGACCATGCCACAGATCCAGGTGGTTCAGCACCTAACAGTTCTGTCTTCATCCTCTTCCTTCCAAATATAAACACAGGCGGAATGAAATGACCAGTCGCAGACACAGCATTGACGACAGTCAGGTTGGTGCCTCGCTCTCCGCTGGAGATTTTGTTCACCGAGCGTTTACCCTTTCTAGACAGTACTTTCGGCTGTTTATTAGGTACGGTGGATATACCTGTCTCATCCATATTATAGATGTGGTGGAAAATTATATTTGTCCATTAGCGCAGATAAATTTATGTAAAATTTCTCCACCTGCGGTCTGTTGAAGCCCACTGCACGTGCAATGCTTGTGGAAGTTGGCTGTCTAAGAGAAATATCCGGGTATCGTTTCAGAAAGCCACGTTACCACTCCTTCCCTGCTATTTTAGTTTCTCTGCTGAATCTATAAGGAATTTTATTCCTTTCTACATACTCGAACGCTCCACTCCTCAATGTTTTTGGTGTTAAACCATAAAACATATCGTCTAAGATAGTCAAGGGTTGGCAAAACTCTTCTTCTACCTCTTTCGAAAATGTTGTGTCATATCTGCCTAACTTTGTAGCACAATGTGGTTGTTGCAAACGGAATCGTAAAGTAGACTCTGCCATCCCTAGAGACGCAGCCACAGTTCTTTTTTTTTTCGCCATTATCAATTCGCCTACGAGCCTCTTTGATAACCTCATCAGAACAAACCTGGCGAGCTGTTTTCCTTTCTCTTCTAGACATTCTAAAAAAATAGAATTAGGTATTGCGAGTCAAGAAAATCGAATAAATAATTAATTAATCCATCGAAATTGATAAGAAAAATAAAAACCTGGCGGAACGATTTAAAAATATTATTTATATTTAACTATTAAAACTTCGGACGTGTAAAATTGCGCCCGCAATCTTACACGCATCCAAAGTGCGCAATTTTACACATTGCAATACCACTTAAAACATCGCGATATTACTGCCACATCTTAGAAAATGTTCGAACTACTTCCTGTGAGGTCGAAACAAGGGTGATACTGCCGCGACAAAACAATAACAAATTACTAAAATTACTTACAGTTTTGGTGCAGTAATGAATTCATTTCATCAAAAAATTAAATCAAAAGTAAATAAAAACTTTACTTACATATCTCTTTTGTTTTCCACCCATATACGAATTTTTTTGCGGAGCACATGTCAGTTGGGATTGCTAACAAAACACACTGAAGTTGGCTACGAAGTTCACTCCGGTGCCCTGCTCTGTATGCGCAATTTTATCGCCCGCGTAATCTTATACCACCGTACCCTACGTACCCTTCGAAACTCTTATAATCTCACTCTTGTACTCTTGTGTCCGTCTGTCACAAAGAGGTGTTCCTTGAAAACTATTTAATGTAGGAGTTTGAAATCTTGCACAGCATTAGTTCGTGATAACCCACGCAAATACCGCCAGCTAACGATTAAAAATAGAGAATATTTTATGATAAAATGGGGGTTAATTTGGTTAGCGAAATATCCACGTTTAGGTAACATATCGTGTGATCTATCGCATGAAAGAACTACCCCCTAAGGATCCTATATTATTTTTTTTTTTGATAATTTTTGGTCCAATGGTCTTACATTTCAAATGTAAGAAATGACCATTCCCCTCCATGATCTCCTAGGTTTCTGAAGATAAAATTTAATTTTATTAGTAGATATTGGGTCATTGTCGCAAAATTTCAGGTTTTTTCGATATCGTAATAGTTGTTGAGAAAAAAAATATGTTATGGAAAAACAGGTGCTTGCATTTCAATGCTTTTTGACCGATATAATATTAATTTTTGTCAAATAACAAACTTGATCTAGCTAAAGGATAGAATCCAGATCAAATCTGGCGTTTACATTATTTCATTTAAATGAATATTTTTGTAGTTAGCACAAGTTTATTAAATTGCACGCAACGCAGTAATTGCGGTTGGAATCAAACGCTTTAACGCGATCCGAGCTATCTCATAAACTATGCGAATTGTGAATGAATGCTCTTAACCTAAGACAGTATCAATACAGTCACCAGTTCCATAAATATTGCGATTGTATGTAAAAAAATATGTATTTAAAAATGGACAATTTTTGTTTTTCAATTATAATACAAGAAAATTTGAATAAAATTTCAAATTCATACATAAGTTAAAATGATTTAATTTGGTCTATTGACAGTTCATTGCAGTAATTGGTACGGAACCCTAATTATGCGAGCTCGACTCGCTCTTCGCTGATTTAAAAAAAAAATCAATTTTATAGACAGTGGCGGCTGGCGTATAGGCACTGTGGAACTGCAGCACCCCCAATTTCGCTTACGAGTTTTTCTCAAGATTTTCTTTATTTCACAATTTGTTGTAGAAATTTTAAATTTTCTCTGCTTTGTTTTTAAAGAAATTTTAGGTTTGTTTCACGAAGTTGCGATATTTAAAAACCTATTTTATTTTTAATTTTGAGCAAAATCACATTTCGATAAACTAATTTTTGTAAAAGTTTTGAGAAAGAAATCAATATTTAGAGCAGGAATTAAAATGTTAAGAAAAAACTCAAATTTCTTTGAAAATGTCAGCATTTTAGAAAAATAATTACAATTTTAAGAAAACATCTAAATCAAACTCATCTCGTATTTTACTATTTCTCTAAAAAATAGGTTAATGCGGTATCTTCAAATTTTTACCTCAAATCTCATTTCGTATAAAAATGTTGAGTTGTTTTCAGATGTTTCGATTTTTTTAAGAACTTTTGATTTTTTTTGCAAAGTTGTTATTTTTCCTAAAAATTTTATAAAAATTTTTTTTTTCCAAATTTCCATTTTTCCTGAAAGTGTCGTTCTTAAAATATCTTCTAGAAATTATAACTTCTCCCGATTTTTCTTTGTGTTCCTCTAATTTGCTTCAAAAATGTCAAGTTTTTTCACGACACTAACAATTTAAAGTTCATTTCATTTTGTAGTTTTGCCAACAAACTTTTGGAAAAAACCCTGAAAGTTCTACAAAAATTTTAACATTTTGTAAAAAACAAAAAATTTTGACTTTTTTGCAAAGATATTTCAAATTATTTCTCAAATTTCGATTTTTTTTGAAAGAAATTTTGCTTTTTTCCCTATGAAATTTGTGTTTTTCTCCAAATATTTTATACAAAGAATTTTTTTTTAAATTTCAACTTTCCCGGGATATTTTCTTTTTAAAATATTTTTTCTTGTAGAAATTTTGATTTCTCTCTAATTTGTTTTGGACATTAAAAATTTTTTTAACAAAATTTTGATATTTTAAAATTCATTTTATTTTGTAATTTTGATAAAAAACTGAAAATTATTAGGTATACATTTAGGGAAAATAAACTTCAAATTTCCATAAAAATAAGAAAACTTTGGGAAAAATATTAAAATTTTAAGGAAAAATGAAGTTTGAACATTTTAACCTTTTTTACAATTTGATATTTCTCTAAAACATTGCTACTGCTGTAGGACCAAAGAGAATTCTAAATCGGAATTTCCAATTTTCCTAAAAATGTTAAATTTATTCTAGTAATTCCCAAGTTCGAATTTAGAATTTAAATTTTGATTAAAAAAAACGAAATTTAAAGACCAAACTCAAATTTTCAAGAAAACGCAGATCACATTTCTAGAAAATGTTATCTGTAAACAATATTTTCCAAAAAAAAACATTTTAGAAATTAAATTAAAAAATTTATTTGCAATATATTAATTGTCAAAAATATTTTATAATTTTGACTTTTAAAGTGGGAACAATTGAAATTTTTGAGAAAATGAGTTAACATTTCTAGAAAAGTCTTAAAATTTCAAAATTAAAATTAATCAAAATGTTGAAAAAAATTCATTAACAATTTACTGTTCTAATTTAATTTTTTTCTAGTAATTTTGTTTCAGAGAAATTTCAAATATCAAATATTCCAGCTTAAAGCCAATTTTTTGTGATTAAAATTTCAAATTTTGCCAATTTATTTGTATATTAAATGGAACTTTTTTTGGAAATTTGTTTCAAAACTTTGCACAATTTTAAAAATACAAAATTCATTTTTTCAAATTCGAGTGTTATTTCAAAATTTTTCTTGAAAAATGTAAATTTAAAAAAAAATTACCACTTTTAAAAAATAAAGCAAAAGTTATCAGAAAATGCGAATTTTTTAAAAAAAGGTAAATATTTTGCAATTTTCATAGAAATTCAAATTTTCAAAAGAAACCAAAGATTTCGAAAAAAATCTTTAATTTTTAAAATGGTCGACATTTTGAATAATTTTGGGAATGTGAATAAAAGACGAATTTTTGGAAAAATATGGACATTTTAAATAAACTGCAGAGTGTTTAATTAAATTTTTAAAGAAGCTTAATTTTTTTGAATATTGAAGAAAACTGAAAATTATCAAAAAATTCGTAATTATCGAAAAAGTTGAAATTTTGAAAAGGTAAAGTTTTGAAAAAAAGTTGAAAATTTCAATAGTTCAAGTTTAAAAACAGTCTTTTCTTTTAAATCGAAGATTTAATTGAAAAGGTTAAAACAAATGTATGAACAAAATTTAAAAAAAAAATATTAAAGAAAACTCAAAATTATCAAAACATTCTTAATTATCGAAAAAGTTGAAATTTTGAAAAGGTAAAGTTTTGAAAAAATGTCGAAAATTTCAATAGCAAAGATTCAATTGAAAATGTTTAAAAAATGTATAAACACAATTTAAAAAAAATAGAACTTTTTAAAAAAGTCAAGTTTTCAGTTTCAAAATTTTGAAAAAAAATCGAAGTTTTAAAATGGATTCGAAATTTTCCGAAATATTAGCCTAAAATGTCAATAAAAGGTTTTAAGAAATGTCTGACTTGAAAAAAATCATAATTTTCAAATAAAGGAAAAGGTAAAGTTTGGAAAAAAAGTCGAAAATTTCAATAGTTCAAGTTTGAAAACAATCTTTTCTTTTAAGTCGAAGATTTAATTGGAAATGTTTAAAAAAATGTATAGACAAAAAAAAATAATTCTTTTTTTAAAAAAAGTCAAATTTTCAAAGAGTCGAAATATTAAAAAAAAAATCGAAGTTTTAAAATGGAATCGAAATTTTACGAAATATTAGTCAAAAATGTCAATAAAAGAGTTTAGGAAATGTCTGACTTAAAAAAATTACAATTTTTAAATACAGGATCGACAGTTTACAAGAAATGTCAAAATTTTGAAAATGGTGGAAAAAATAGTCAAAATATTTGAGTTTGTCAAAAATTTTAAATTTTGGAAAATGACAAAAATTTTGAAAAATTCAAACATTTAAAAAAGGCAGGAATTTGCAGCCAAGTGGGAATTAAAATAAAAGGTTGAAAATTTTCAAAAGGTGCAGATCTAAGAAAAGGTTAAAATCTTTAATAAAGAAAGTCGGAATTTGTTGACAAGGCAAAAATTTTCAAAATCACTCAAATTTCCAAAAAGAAGTCGAAATTTTGCCAAAGAAATTTTCAAAAGAAAAGGGTCGAAATTTAGTCGTAATTAAAAAAATATTAAAATTTGCAAAAGACTTGGGAATTTTTATCGAATTTACGAAATTTTAAAAAGGTTTAAATTTTGAATAGTTGTGAAATTTGCACTTAAATTTTCAATAAAAACCAAATTTTTTGAAACCGGAATATTGAAAACAGGTGAAAATTATCAGGTAGATCGAGGTTTTTAAAACTCGAAATATTCAGAAGTTTAAATTTTGGAAAAAGTTTAAATTTTTAGTAGTTATAATTTTGAATCAAATTGGAAAATTTTTTAATTAGTTGAAATTTTAGGTCAAAAACATTAAAATTTTGAAAAAATGTCAAACATTTCATAAAATTTCAATATTTTCAAAAAAAAACGAAATTTTCAAAAAATTTCGAGAATTAAGCAGTAACGAAATTTTCAACAAAAAATTAAAAAATAATCGAAACTTTGCAAAAAAGTCGACATTTTGAAAAATAGTTGACCTTGAAATATAAACCAGTCGAAATTATTAAAAATCGAAATTTTCAATAAAAAAATTATGTTTTCAAAAAAAATAATAACAAAGATAAAATTAGGAGAAAGTCAAATATTTAAAAAGTCAAAATTGCAGTTTTGAAAAAATTTACATTTTCATAATGTAAAAATTAAAAAAAATGTAATAATTAATTTAAAAAAAATTACAACAAGAAAGACACAACATCGAAAAATCCAAATATTTAGGAAAATACGGAAATTTTTAAAAGAGTATTCACATTTTTTCAAAAAAGTCAATACTTCAAAATAAAAAGGTCCAGATTAAAATAAAAAATCTAAATTTTGCAATACAGTCGAAATTTGGAAAAACAATCCAACCTTTCAAAAAACGCGACATTATCAAAAGTTTTTATTGTCAAGTTTTCAAGGAAATCTAAAATTTTCGAAAAGTAACGTTTTGAAAAAGTCGAAATCTTAAAAATTTTAAAGTGTTAAACATTGTCGCAGCAGCCCCATTAGTTTTGGCTACGAGCCGCCACTGTTTATAGACGACATTTTTAATTTTTAGAACAAAAGGTATCGCCTCATCTCGAAATTTCATCTTTAATGGTGAAATTTCTTTAAACTGGAAATTTTTAATGTATCAGTGGCATCAATGGCTGTATATTCATGCAAAATGTTTTTTTCTTTGGATATGCAACCACTTCCAAAAGGTTGAACGAGGTAAATAATAGTAACAACGTTGAAACAGAGCATATGTTTCGACATATTCAAATATAAAAATCTTTAACAAAGTAGCTAATTGTTCAATTAAATTTTTCTAAATTTTCATATTTGAGTAAGTTCGTGGAATATTATTTTTCAAAAGTACAGCGTGTCCGAAAAGTTTGCTGATATGTCTTTTTACTTAACGAAGATTTCAGCACTCTTCATACTAGTGGGACACGCTGTATATTGCCTCGTGGCAAACTCATACATTATACTTTATTTATAATTACATGTTTCAGGATCAAAAATGTATAAATCTGAACCAGTTACCATACCATGCAGTGTAAAATATTTCCAGCTTATAAACTTGTGGCCACCAGAGGCAGAAGAATATGCACCAAGGTATCAATTTTACATCAAAACGGCTACAAGTTTATTTATTATAGTTTTCATTTGGTGCGGAATACTTTACCACTATTTGTCTATTAAAATCGGTCTGTATTCAACTAACTCAACTAATTCGACACTAAATGACTAAATTTCAGAGGGTTTAGATCTGAATACCACAGAAGACATGTCTTATTTACTTTCCATATTTTCCGCCATTTTCAT